>JANXHW010000004.1:35462250-36108000 GCA_026170595.1 Plestiodon gilberti rubricaudatus
TGGGAAGCAGCTGATTCTTTTTATAGTTAGGTAGTAGGGGCCACTGCTTGCTTTTCAACTTAACCAGATGGAGCAGAGATTTTGCTGCTGAAGCGGCATCTGAGAAATGCCAAAGGAAACTGACATAAGAAGCAGCCAGACCTTCCCATCCTCTAACGTCAGCCCCTGTAGTAGGGGTGGCCTGAGTCCAAAAGGAATGACTGTCAGCCTTAGCAAAGACTTAAGCAAGCTCTGTCCAGTCTACAACTCAAGCTTCCCCAGGATTCATTTAGATCAAAATCTTTTCATGCAAGTTAGCAGTGACCATGTCCTCTGCAGCTGTCTGCCACACTCCACTTGATTTCCTGCCAGTAAGCATTATTCAATACAGCACTATAAAGTCAAAAAAAAAAATAATGCAGCCTTTCCAATAACTGTATCTCCAAATCAGTGACATTGTCATCTTGCAAGCTGGAAGCGTGGGAGAGATGCCAGCTGTTAAAAATAAATAAATCATATCCTGGATGCTAAATCAATAAACCTTATTGGACAAGTGTGTCTTTCTAAATGAGGGAATATTTGGGTCTCCTATAAAAATTAATAAAAGAATAAGAAATTCTTGACAAACCAGAACAACTGATTTTTATCTATCTAGAACCCACCCTCACCCCCACTTTATGTAGTCTATAAAAGCCACAGGCATTTTGGCATCCCCTTGTTTTCTTATTCCAATATATTCATGGATTAGCAATAGACCAAGGGTGGGGAACTGGCGGCCCGCGGGCCGGATCCGGCCCCTGCGGCAATCCGGTCCGGCCCGCGCGAGCCTGGACCCAATTCCATTTGGTCCGGCCCGCGCAGGCTCGGATCGGAGGCCGCGCTCACCTCACCTGGCTCTATTCAAACCTTCTCGGCTGTTAGAGACATGCGCATAACAGCCGGGTTGAAAAGGGGTCGCGCGACTCCTTCTCAACCCGGCTGTTCTGCGCATGTCTCTAACAGCCGGGAGGGTTTGAAAAGGAGTTGGGCGAGGTGAGCGCGGCTCCGTGCGGCGGCGGCACGCGCTCACCTCACCCGGCTCTATTCAAACCTTCCCAGCTGTTAGAGACACGCGCAGAACAGCCGGGTTGAAAAGGGGTCGCGTGACTCCTTCTCAACCCAGCTGTTATGCACATGTCTCTAACAGCCGGGAAGGTTTGAATAGAGCCGGGTGAGGTGAGCGCGCACCGCCGCTACCGCCAGCGGCGGCGGCGGCGGCTGAAGAGAAGCTGAAGAGAAGAGAAGGTGAGAGCGATGGGGGTGGGCGCTTACCGAGTGGGTGGGTGCGAGCGGTGGGAGGGAGGGAGGGAGGGAGCGGTGTGTGGGTGGGTGGGTGGGAGGTAAATTTGCGAGCGGGGGGGGGGTAAATCGGCCGGCCTACCGGCCGCCTGAAACAAATAAGGAGAGCGGGCGGGGGAGGTAAAGAGAGCGGTGGGTGGGTGGGTGGGCGCCCCCCGGTGCGTGCGCGCGCTTCGCGCACGCGCGCGCGCTTCGCGCACGCGCGCGCGCCGGGGTACACATTTGCCCCCCCCATACCCATACCCATATGCAGTCCACTGTTTTCCCAACTGCAGCTATCCAAAATAACCACATTTGGCTGGAAACAACCATTTTTAAGTTTAGAGTTGAAGGCAGTATGATAGAGGCATAGTTTTCCCCAACATACATATTCATTCCCCCCCACACACTATTGTCACTGGTCAAATAGGTTGTGTAGGTTTTTGAAGCAGTACAAACATGAAAAACTTGTTTGATCAAAAGTGGCATTGAAAAAAATTAGTTGGCACATCACAAGTAATAGCTGATCAATCAGACCAATTTGAATTATCTGAAAATAACAATTATGGCCCAATCCAGTGCAAATGATGGATGCCAACGGAGCTCCTCCTCCACCCGAGTTGGGTATTCTGAAAGTGCTGTTAAGCACTTTCGCGCCACCCAGCGAGTAAGCGAGGCTGGCGCAGAGGCTGGCCCTCTTACTTGGCCACCCTCCAGACTCCACACCACCGGGCAGAGGTGAGTCCTGCACCGGGTGGTGGGAGGGCATGGGGGGTGGGCTGGGGGGCAGGGGAAGGTGCCATTGGCCGGCTGGGTTGCACCGATATCCCAAGCCCCTTCCTGGGCCAGGCTAGCCTTACATGGCTTCTCCGGTTGTGCACCAGCTCCAGAGCTGACGTGCATCCAAGGAGGCCCATTGGGGCCTCTGGGGCTTACACCGGGGTGACGACGAACGCCCCCTTCCCCCAAGGTAAGCCCTGGCTGTGCTGGTGCAGGCCGGATCCTGCAGAGGATTGGGTTGTTATTGTCTACAGTCTTCCAAAACTATACTCACTACCATAGGCTATGGGCAAAGTTATCACCACCTAAAGACCAGCAGAATAACTATTATTATTTATTGAATTTATATCCCGCCTTTCTCCCCCATAGGGGATAACCCTATGATAACTACTGATAACCCTTTTTACACAGGGCACTAAAAGTATCCTTGGGCTTTTCATACATCTGATTGTGCATGTATGAGCTTTGTTAATGTGTGATACAAAGTGAGAAGAGAGCAATTTTAAGTCAAATGTACATTTTAGCCAATGTGTTTTGAACTGCTGAACTGTGATAAGCAAGAAGTACTTTAAGTATCATGCGTGAAAATGTCTGTGTCTTAACTTATGCACATATCATATGTTATGCTGAATTCTCTCAGTGAAAACTGTAGCCCATATAAAATAACTAAATACATTTAATAGCCATATTTTTGTAATTGGACAAAATAGGGACTCATTTGTGCTGTGTTTAATCAATAATCATGGTCACCATAACCTTGTCAACATGCTTAATCAAAACCATACATCAAAATAAAACAATTAAGGACAATCAATGGTCAGGTACCAGAGGCTCGAACCACTGCAGGTCAACCACTGACTCGCTATTCCGGTGTCACCAGGGCAGCCGGCTGGAGGAAGGCATATTCGACACAGACTCCTCCTAGACCTGGTACTCAGGGGATGCCAGAGCTTTGGCCTGGATGCTTCCAGATATAAAATTCCCCTGCCAGTATGGAAACTTGTTGCTGGGGGCCAAACTAGCTTGGGATTGACCAAAATTATTCAAAAAACAAAACACACCAAAGCAGCTGTGGGGGTTGGGCAATCCTGTTTAAGACAATCCTGTTTAGGTTTTGAGAGAGGCCTTTCCTCCACAGTATTTTCCTGCTAAAACAATTGATCTCTAGAAGCTGCTATCAGCTGCAAAAAGCTTCAAGGGTGATTTTCAGTTGGAAAATGACATGAAGGAAGGGCTAGCCTCCTCCTCCCCTGTTGTGGTCCCAGTCTGGATCAGGGAGGCCTGAGGCTACTTTTGGTAAAAGAAAGCATACATGGAGAATTCCAAGCACAGGATTCACTCACACGTTTAGAGTAGTCCACTTTGGCCCTGCAAGATTCTCTCAGGCTATTTTTGTGTGCTTGCTTGCTCCACGTACTTGCCAGCATTTAGATTTGAGCGCCTGACACCAGGCGATGCTTACTGGTATTTAAAGATACTGGGTTGGATCCTAATGTGCACAAATGGAATGGTGATCTGCTCATGGGAAGTGCCTGCGCCCACTTCCATGTAACCCGAATCCCCTTCCCATGGGTCCCCTGTTCACAGGAGGAGGGCTGCTTTTGGCAGAGCTCCCGGGCTGCCTCACAATTGTGTTTATGTGGGTCAAGCTGTTCTTGAATAACTATGAAAATTAGATAGCATGTCTCGTAAAGCCTTATGGGGAATCCAGGCCAGGTTTTCACAGTCAAAGAGGTGCACAGGTCCATCAGTTGGATTAGAAGAAGGAAACCTAAGCAAAGCCTCAACCCCCCTGGGCTTCCTAGAGCCAAGCAGAAGCAGACATATGGGCGTAAGTAAGCCCTGGAGTCCAGAGGTATGACTCTCAGCTTATTACATCTTCCTCCCATAAGCCAGGAGTTTATAAGAAGCTTATCATAAGATGCTAGATCACCACCAACGTAAAGGCTAAGTCAGTAGAGTAATGCTCCTTGCATGCTGAATTTTTGCATAGCTTTCTGACCACGGTCTGAGTTTTTGCAAGACAGGAATTAGCTAGGGCCCCATGCGCCTCTCACTTTTTCCCTTGTAAGCCCGGCTCACTTTTCACTTAAAATCTGCCATCCACTTTTGATCTTTACTGTGGCATTCCAGGTTTCCCTGTGATGCTTCCTGAATGCTGAAAACTCCATTTAAACACCCATGGACTGCCTTGCCTGTAATGTTGAACATATGCATTCATTAGTCTTTGCCTGCTTTGCCTCCAGTTGAAATACCGGTAATGTCTCTAGGAGAAAAGACCTGACTTTTTAGGAACTGTGAGGGCTGTTGAGTTTGCAGGCTTCATTGAATCTTACAACATGTTGCCATTTATAGCATTGCCAAAGTGCGATTCTATTAAAACACCGACTAGGGCCTGCAAAGACAATTTACATAACTTCAAAGCTCTAGGTTGCTGTTACTGTTGGCAAGGTCTGTATACAAGTGACTGCAATAGCCAGAGGGATCAGATAAATGTTTTCTACTCATGTTTGATATGTATTAAGAAAGAGTGACTCATTCTTCGGCTGAGCCGGCAGTTTGCACAATGTGATCTTCATCAGTCTTTTTCAGGGGGGGGGGAAGCTTGGTGTGATTTATGGTTATGTTCATCCATCAGTTCAGAGTCAAAGGGAATAGCGAGACTGCTAATAAGTTCAGAAATGCTAACAAATTAAACATGATACATGGCTCATCATAAACTCTTTTGACATCGTGTGCGTCTGAATAAATAATATTTACTGCGAAGCGCAGAATGACTTTCAATATACATTGTAATTGAAAAGGCTGAATACACAGGCCAATCCCTCATGGTGTAACTCTCCTGACTTCATTAAAATTATATCATTCTTTGAAATGTCCCATGCAGATGCCTTTGAAGATGTAAAAATAATGCTAGTACTGTAGTTGCTGAAGACGAGAATGACTGGTTATAATAGAAAGCATTAGGAGATAATTGGGCTGTTCGCCTCTGACGTTTCCACTAGGATTGTATCCATGGGTTAGATCAGAGTGGGTCTCAAGCTAATGCATCCCCTCCCAACCTGTCTTCCCATGGGGAAAGGTACACGATCATGCCATTTTCTGGTTCAACTTCAATAGGCTTCTGATAGACACTTGGTTTATCGGAGATGTAGAGAACGGAGAAGGACGAAGGTGGTACAGAAGCTTGCAGATATGCACCTAGGTGAAAAAACAAGAAAAAGAATAAGATTAACAGTAAAACAGTATCTTTCAAATCTACAAATAAATATCTGAAAGTTCCTAATAAATGAGACTATGGAGCATGAAGTATTCTTCATGGAATCATGGACTCAGAGAATGAGAAGCAGAAAATGCCACTTCTCCACACCCTGTGCCTGGAAGATCCACACAAGACACGTTACAAAGCTCAGCTCCTGATTGGTGTCTGGGATAGCCGGGGTGGGGCTAGAGATGTGCATTGCGTGTGTGACCTCTGTCCCCGGCATCCCAAATCTGGAGAAGCTCGTGATCCCAGCCCACCCACCTGTCTGGATAGTCTGAGATTAGCTGGTTGTCTTTGGGGCTGGGTAGGAATTTTTTGCTTCTCATCTGATTGGCCATTGGTGGTTTTTTGTTTGTTTGTTTGTTTGTTTGTTTGTTTGTTTGTTGGCCTATCCCAGACTGTCCTCAAGGTGTGGTGTTTAGCCAGGGCAGCCACAACTGGCAGGTACAGTATGGGGCAGGAGGTAGGAGTAGATAAGTTGGTGTGTATCCTGAGCTAGGTGAGAGTCAGAGGGAGAACCAGAACTGATCATAAGAGTTTTGCTTCTTTTGCAAAAAACATTTTGCTTTTCTGTAATACTGTATACTGCAAACATCGGGCAGTGCAATCTTGTCTAGAATGCAGCGGCAGCACACCTAAAGCGGTCACTGCATCCTAACCAGGATTGGACCCACGACACGACGTTCATCCCTTTCCCCAGACAGAGCAGCAGCAGTCCCAATGGGCTTCCTCACATGTGCACCAGCCAGATGTAAGACCAACCAGGCCTGGGACAGGGGATAGGATTCGGCAGAGTGCGCCATCGAGGATCCCACCCCGGGCCCTGGCCTGTCTAACCAATCACCCCCTCCCTCCACCATGCCCCAATGAGTGCAGGACCTACCTACGTCTGCTGGAGGTGGCTGCGGCACTGGGCGGAGTGAGCAGCGCCAACGTCTCTGCTGGCGCCGCTTACTTACCGAGCCTTACGGCACATTTATGACACCCAGCACCGGTGGAGCCATCAATCTATTAAGCACTTTATATGGACCTGGGGTGATCAGTCCCACAGATCTCCGTTGAACAGTTTTAACTGATACAGAGCATATCAAATGTAGTCATGGGGGTGTATAAGGAAGAGGGGATGTGGCCCCTTTCCTCCTGCACTATTTTTCAAATGAAAAATTTTCTCCAATCCTAACTAAATCCCCATGCGACGATACAGTAGCTACACTGCATCCCGCACAGCATGCTGGAGGTCTTCTCAGGGTAAGGGGGCATTTGTCCCCTAGCCCTGGGGAAAGCCTCAGCAGCAGCAACAGGTCAACTCGGACTTGTACCAGCTCTATAGCTGGCGAAGATCTGCGTTGATCAATGTCGGCGGATCAGGCCAGGGAAGGGGGATAGGATATGTTGTGCACTAGCACTGTCAATCCTGCCCCCCTCCCGGGCCTGATCCACCCACCCCTGACCCCGTCGTCACCCTTCCCCCACCTCGTTCCACCCCCTGCTCCAGTGGGCCTCCAAATGACCCTGACTCTGGCCTTCCCACGGCATGCTGGACTTCTGCGTCAACCTTCATCAGTGGTGCTTCATTGCAATTCTTCATTTTTCTTTTGACAGCGTTCTTCTTTTGTCACTTCTTTTCTCCACATACATTTTAGTGATGGCCAGGGACTGTTATATGCCACAGGCAGAAGAGGTGACACCAAAAGTGTTTTTCCTTTGGAGTGGCCTCCCAGGAGAGACAGTGGCTGAGGTCAGGAGAAAACCACTTAGAGTACGTTGTTAAATAAAGTATAGTGACATAGCAGGAGCTATAACAGATGCAAACACTTCCAAGAAGGCTTTAATTTATGAACTTAATGTGTGCATAAAACATTTGTTCAAATGGTAGAAGTATGCAATTACCTGTTTTTTAAATCGTACTTTGAATTATTGAATTGATGACTATCTGGAATCCGTTAATGAATGTGAAGTATTAATAAGAATAATTACTTTGTTTTGATTAGTTACTTGATGAAGGGATCAATTTTGTGATAAACAGTATGACATTAATTTCAACAATAATTGTTGTTTGCATAATTGGTCAATACTGGGGGTAGGCGTTTTCAATTTAAAGTGAGTTTACATAAATAAGAACAGTGTATTGACCTGAACTTCTGTTGAACCCTATAGTTCAAGCAGAAGGGCTGACATTCTTATCAAGCCACTTCAGTTCCAGGGCCACTTGTGACACTCTTGCCACACTTGAACCATCTTCAGGACCAGAAGCCAAGGTATTGTTACCAGCCCTCTCCCTTTTGTGACTCTGTTAGTCTTGTTCGTTTGTGCATCAGGTCCTTGTACATTACAACTTGTTCTAATTTTGAAAGAACATAAGAAAAGTCCAGTTGGATCCAGCCAAAGGCCCATCTAGTCCAGAATCCTGTTTCTCACTCACAGTGGCCCACCAGCTGCATCTGGGAAGCCCACAAGCAGGGGAGGAAGGCATACCTCTCTCTCCCACCCTTGCTCCCCTGCAACTGGTATCCAGAGGTAGGCTACTACTGAACCCAGAGGTAACATATAGTCATCATGATTAACAGGCATTTGTAGACCTAGATGATCCCTGGTTCTAGTATGTGAGGCAGGGACACACACACACACACACACACACACACACACACACACACACACACACACACACACACACACACACACACACACACACACACACACACACACACACACACACACACACACACACACACACACACACACACACACACACACACACACTCTCCTCTCTCTCCACACCATGCATAATTGTGTACATCTCAAAATGCCCTCCCTTAATCACCTTGTTTCTAAGCTAAAAAGCCCCAAACATTGTAGCTTTTCAGCCTTTTCTGCATAAGGAAAGTGCTCAAGCCCCCTGATCATTTTCCTAGCCCTCTTTTGCAGAGGAAATTGAAGAGGTGGCCTCATGCAGGTATTCAGCAGGATCAGCAGGAGAGATACCACTTGAGGGACCAGGAGACCTTTGCACAGTTCATAGTGGTGGAGTTAGAGGAGTGCAAGTCACAGGCAGGAATTTATTGCCAAAGGCCACCTGACCATTTCACATCTGGAAAGGCCCTTGAAGTTATTCCAGGTGGTATAGCAAAGAAGCCTGACATTTCCTAGCTACTATTAGAAGTGTCTGTCAGTTCCTAAACTTGCCAGAGGCAAAGGAGGCCGAAGTTCCCTCTTCTACACAATTATTAGTGGCAGAGAAGCCTCTTTCGTTTCTTGTCACTCTACCAGTTCTGCCACACCCAGCACAGAAACAGGTGAGAACCACAAGGCCCAAGTTAGCATGTTCTAAAGCAGGGGTTGGCAACCTTCTTCCGCATAGGAGCCAGACAGCGGGTCTGTCAACTGTAAGAATGTTTGATACACGTGCACAAACCTCCCAATTAGGCCATAGAGCTGAGAGAGAGAGAGATGGGTATGGCACAGAGAGATGCTCAGACAGAGAATGACACTCAAAGAAAGTTTCTGCCCTTGGTGTGTTTACACTGTAAGCCTTACAGAGATAGAATAACAAACGAATTCTTTTGTAGGACCACCACAGGCTGGGTGGATATACTGTATCTTTTTGGGACTATGGGTCGGATGACTCCGGTGGTGGGCTGGATCCAGCCCATGGGCTGTAGGTTGCCTACCCCTGTTCTAAAGGCTTCATTTAGCATTTCTTCATTCATACTGTGTCTAATCATGCCTGAGAAATCTCACAACCCTCAAAGTTTCTCAGGATTAAGATTATTTCAGCCCCTTTTACCTTGTCACAAGGAGCTGGAGAGAGAACAAATAGCAGGAGATGCAATCAAGAAAGTAATAGGCATGGTATGTGTTTGGGATTATTTTAGTCCTTAGAGCACCCCATTTTGAATGTATCTTCAGAGTGTTTCCAGAATTTACAGTGAGGGGCTGTGGAAGTCTATGCAAGCCCTCTTACCTTGCCTCCGCCATGCTGACTGAGAAGGACGTTGTGTAGAGGGAATGTACAGCCTCTCCATGTGGAGACAGCTTGTCCATTTGGCTGCGCAACTTCCTTTTTTGGACACTGCAACAAAGATATAGCCTCTTGCTATGTCTGAAGCCACTTGTGGTCTGGCAGCATGTTAGAGATGGGGAGGGTAAGCACCTGGGAGCAAGACATAATCTGACACAGCTGCAAATATTTGAGATCTGATTTATCAAGCACACTACAGGTCTGGACACCTGTGAATTCAGTAAAACTTATTATGAGCAAATCATTGCCCTAACGATGATGATGAAAGTGATGAAAGGAATAAAAATGGAAAGAAAGTACCACATCCTGCTTCTGACTAAGCCAGTGAGAATTCTATCTGCTGCTAACTTTTGTAAGAACAACATAGAGCTCCAGTTCCTCAATGTGCTTGCTAATGGCTGATCTTGGAAACAGAATCATGATGGAACATTCTCTGAAATAAGCCAAGCATTATGTCTACGAAGGCTGCGATACTAACACACTTGCAAAGGAGTAAGATTCCCTTTACACATGGCTTTCATGACAAAGTTCCACTGCCTTTACAGTGGCAACCATGCCAGTCCAGGTATGTATAAAGATGGACTTCCACCTATGTGGCTTGACTTCCTTATCTGTTTACAAATGACACAAATACAAACCTTCCAAGGACCGAGTGCCATTTGCATGGCTTGTGAACATACTTAGGAAGTAAGTCATGTGAGTGGATGATTTTACATGTAACTGGATTGGCAGGGCTGGCCTGCTCATGTTGCAAGGTGAAGTCATGGCCTCAGGCAGCGGGTTAGGGCAGAGAGTGGTGGATGGTAGGGGGTCATGCTGCTTTCCCACTCTCCCAGGCTGGTTGCTCACTCAGCCTTCTTCCCTCAGCCCAGGCTGGCTCTGCACTTACCACTGCCACTAGTCCATCCTGCCTGCTCCACAGTTTTAAGAAGGTCCAGAGGCGTTGCTACGGTAGGGGCAGTACAGTAAGTTTTGCACCATCCTAGTCCCCGTGTACTCCCTGGTACGAGGTGGCCCCGCCCCCTCACCGTCGGACCCATTCAGTGCGGCGAAGGCAATGGGCCACCTCGTACCGGGGAGTAAACGGGGACTAGGATGGCGCGGAACTTACAGTACCGTCCCCACCATAGCAATGCCTCTGAGAAAGTCTGCAAAGAGTCTGGGGAGCAAGCAGAAGAGGAAGTATGTGGAGGACAGTAGCATAGGGTGATCTAGAGATGCTCTAGGCTACCCCATCCCATTCTCCTGTCTTCAATATACTTGGTCTTCTGCTCAACCCCAGGCTCCTTGCAAGCTTCTTTCAAGCAGGGAGCAAACAGAATGGATTGGTAGTGGAGAAAGAGAGGGGGAAAGTGGATGGAAGGTCCTCACTAGTGTACAGTGAGCCCCTTGTAAGGCAACGGGGTTATGTGCCACCTTAGGTGCAGGGAGAGTTTGAGCCAGTACTTTGGACTGGCATGGGACAAGCCATTGAGACAGTGATATCCATGCAAGAAAAATATGGAAAGCATGTGAGGAAGGCATCCATGTGAAGGGGACCTGTGGCCAGTGGAATTTGCCTCCGAGGAAATATGCTTAGCGCTGTGCTGCAGGTCTCACAACAAAGGAAGGTCTGCATACATACACAGGGTATTCTACTCATTGATTAACATAAAACTATAGAAAAGTTACATTCTTGCAGATATTGGATTTCTGATGGAAGCTGGATCCTGTTATCCTACTGCTGCTGCTGCTGCTTGTGTTTTTAATTGTCGTTTTATCATTTTATGCATTTAATGTATTTTGCATCTGATTGCAAGCAGCCTCAAGATATTTTGGCTCAAGATGGTAGGATACAGATACCTTAATAAAATAACAGTAAATTCTTCTTTTTAATAGATTCTTAACGTTTTTATTTAAAACATAAATTATTGACTGCTGCATTTTGAATCTGGATCAGTCATTTAGTATGAAGATGTGTAAAGGCAGCTCCCCGCTGGCTACATATCTGAGGATGTTGGTTTGTTCCAGCCAGCATCTGGAATTAATTAGATTCAAGGATCTGGCTCCTTATATTCCCAGTTCAGAAGAGAACTTGTTCACTGTTCTAAATCTGAACACTTTAAGCCAAACCATACTCTTTTATTAGTAAGGATCTGCCACTCATAACAGATGCCAGAAAAACTCAGATCTCAATAGCTGCTGCTTTTGGAGGATGGCAGAATATCAGAACAACAGTTAAGTTCAGCTGTTTCAGATCTTAGGGGGGTATGAGAATAGAGAAGGGCGAAGGATCTGGAGGAGAAAAGAATTACGTGCGTTTGAAAACGATTTCCATCCATTTCAGCTGGATTTGGTAAATATTCGAGTGGAGGCCAATCTTTTTCTGCTACCTGCCTCCCAGACTGAGAGGGAGCTACTAGTGGGATGCCATGGGGCTTGCTATGTTATCAGTATTAAACATTCAGTGCATATCAGTGACCATGGCATTGTAGAAGCACCTGCTCCAAGAAGCTTGATAATCTTGACAGAGGGAAAGGAAAGGCAAGGATAACAAGCCACAGAGAAAAGAGGAGTGGGCAAAAAAGGTTCTCTTCAACAGGATCTCTCCAAACTGGGTGAATGGGCAACAAAATAGCAAATGAGGTTCTGAATAAGGAAATACTAAGTGATGCACGTTGGGGCCAAAACACTTCATGTATACATTGACCTGGCAGTCAGAGAGAGAGAGAGAGAGAGAGAGAGAGAGAGAGAGAGAGAGAGAGAGAGAGAGCAGGTGCAGCGTAGTTGCTAGGCACCTGAGCTGCACATCTGGACTTCCCCAGTTGGAAGTTTATCCCTGCCATGAAGTCACACTAGGTGGCCTTAGCCGGCAAGCCACTCCCTCCTCCCTCTCAGCCTCAGCTTCTCAGCTGCAATATAGGAATGATATTACAATATAGCAGTGGTTCCCAAACTGGGAGGCGTGGCTCCCAGGGGAGCCGCAGAAACCAGCCATGGAATCCTCTCGAAAAACAGTGCAATGCCAATTGACAGGCATCAACACAACATAATGGGGAGCCGCAGCCAATGGTCGCCAATGGTCAAGGGAGCCGCAGGTCGAAAAAGTTTGGGAAACACTGCAATATAGGAATGATATTACTCCATTGACACTGCTATATCAGCAGGGGGCATTCATTAAGATTGGGCCCTAAGCCTAATGAGTTTAAAATCAGTGTGATGTAGTGGTTAGAGTATTACATTAGGAACCTGAAGACCCAGGTTCAAATCCTCACTCAGCCATGAAGCTCACTGGGTAGCTTTAGACCAGTCAACATCTCTTAGCCTAGCTTAGCTTGGTGGCGTTATGGGAATAAAAAAAAAAGGCCATGTATAACAATCTGAATTTCTTCAACGAAGAAAATAAAATAAAATAATGAGGTGTTGAATCATTGCAAGCTGTATTTATTCAAATAACCTACATCAAATAAGGCAACGGGTGGAGTCCAGTGACTAATACACTAGCTCCCAGTCTGCTGGTAGAAAGGGGGCAGGTGATAAATCTGGGTTTGTTTGTTTTTAGATAGACTTCAAATGAACCCCAAGCACAAGCCACCTCTAATATTTGCTTTTTCTGTCATATTGTTTTTAAATCGGATGTAAGCTGCTTTGTGTTTCCCATTAGGAAAGAAAGGTGGGGTATAAATATTTTAAATAAATAAATAATATGGTCTGAAAAAGAAATATATTTGATCTTATCTACTTCTGAAAGAATTTTAAATATTTACGTATAGCTTCCCCCCCCCCCTTTGGATTTGGATAGTGTGACTGCAAGTGAAGACAGGTGTGATTAGTGATGCAGGATAATTTCTGAACAATATGTTCTTGTATATAAATGCTTTTTAATGGCATGACTTTAAAAAAAATAGAAAGAAGAAATAGATGGCATGCAGTGGTGGATCAGTATTGGAAACGTTTCTGATGAACAGCTTTAGCAAATGTGATGAAAGGCAAAAAAATTGATCAATCCAGAACAAACACTGCCTCACGAACTCCGAATAATATCAAGATATAAGGAAGATGAGGTAGGATCTGGTAGAATTAAGATTAAATGCTCTGGCTATAGGCAAAGCCAAGGCAGAACAAGCTCAGAGACATTTTCTGCTGGAATTAAAACCCTAAATGGAACTGAGAAAAAAAAATTGCACAAGGCGCAAAACAGCAAAGCCCAAATGGAGTCAAATTTTAAACGCATGTGTGAACACACACACACACACACATGTACACACACACACACACATCGCCCCGTCCCAACAAAGTATAAAGCATAATCTGCAGATCTCCTCCCACCCTCTTCTTCATGATGGAGACTGAAGAGACCACGCGCCATTCATGGATTTGATGATTCTGCCACTTCTCCTGTTTTCACAAAATGTTTGAAGTTTTCAAAATCAGAAATTCCCGGGCTTTCTGCCATGTTTAAAATACAAATTAAAAAAGTTTAAAAGATGGTTTTCATTCCGACATTTCGTCTGCACCTATGGCAGACCTTTTCAAGGAGAAGTAAACCTCACCCCACAAGAAGGAAGATCCTACCAAAGTACTCAGGTAGTAAGAAAGACTAGTACTGTATATACCTGAGTACTTTGGTAGGATCTTCCTTCTGATTTTTTTAATCCCTTATTATATTATATGCACTGTACTTGCTGATTATGATCAAACAATTGTTCTGAGGAAGAAATGTGTGAAAAACAAAGAAGAGAGGCAGTAATTTCTTCAGGTGCTTCTCACCTTCATTTTCATTTTGTGATAACTGAAGAGTATGAACTGAGACATAAAACGGTGTCCCACCTGCTGAGTCAGGCAGGCGAGTTAAGAGTGGCATTTACAATTTACTGAAACTACAGAATGACCTCAGAGTAACCTGAGAGAGTGAGCAATCTTGTCTGGCTCTTTCCTGTCTATGTATGCAAGAGTGGTGGGTGAGGTTGTTCATTTGGGATAGCGATCTTGAATTGACAATTGCGGAAACCATTGGAGGGACCACTGATTGTACAAACAAGACTTGCGGTCCTCAAAAAGCTAAATAACATTCAATTTCTGCTTGTGGAACTCCCACAACATTAAAAAGAATGCATACAGCTCTCCAAAAGGTTTATTTTACAACTGAAAACTGTATTGTACTTCATGGAGTTCCGTAAAAACATTCACTATGCATATGTATTGTTTTCTAATGTTAAGTTTGGGACTGCGGAGGAGATAGCATCTGAGTTAGAAACGTTTGGTTATTAGTTAGGCAATAATCTAGGAGCAATGATGTAAATCTTTTATTTTGATCCCCAAGAGCAGCAGAGATACATTTTTGAATGCCTTCAAAATTATTTGAAGGTATTCAAAATTCAAGCTATTATTTCACAGTCTTTTCACTGCCACCAAATGCTAGCTGTTTCTGAAGGTGTGAAAATGCAAAATATCCCATTCTTAAAATGTATAAGCACCAGGACTGTGACCCAATATGGAGTTGCAGAGATTTACCATGCAATCCTATGCATGTCTCCTCAGAAGTAATTCCCATTGTGTTCAATAGGGCCAGGGACGTGTGGGCAGGGGAGACAGTTTCGCTGGTCTCGTCATAAAACTGCAATGAAAAAGCACCAGGGGAAGCAGCTATCACTTCTGCCACACTGAGGGGGGGGGGGCGTGTCTTGAGCCCATGTGATGTGTGACGCTTACTCTCCCTCTACGTTAGCTAGCGATCCAGTGCCTCCCCAGCCATTGACCTCACCACACATCAGTGAATGGGGCTTACATCCAGGAAAGTATTATAGGATTGCAGCCTTATGGCCTAATCCTATCAGGGCCTTACGCTGACGGATGTCACAATCCATCAGTGTAAGGCCGGGCCTGCCACTGCGCAAGCTGTTCTGACAGTGGCCGGCTTGCTACCAACAGTGCGGGAGCTAGGAAGCTCCATGCTGGCAGCAGAGGGGCACCAAAGCATCGCTGGAGCAGGTAGATTGACAGAGGGAGGGGGAGGATATCAGTGGTAGCAGCGCATGCTGACATCCTATCCGGCTTCATGTTCTAGACCCGCCCCCCAGTTGACTCCTCCGACTGACAGCAGCAAATGTGCTAGTGTAGGTCAAAAGGAGACCCATTGGAGGCCTGGCAGCCTCTCCAGCCCCCCCCCCCATGCAGCATGCATTTCATCTGTGGCACTGCATGGTGGGGAATAGGATCGGGCAGGCTGTTAGTGTAATGATGTCATTCACTGCAGGCAATGTTCTGACAAAAATGATGGTGTTCCTTTGCTTTTAACCTCAGCTCAATCTACAACCATATTTCTTTGTTACTATTTTCTTTTAAGGATTACATGAAAATTGACGCCGATAGATAGCAAATGTAACAAAAAGTGCGGTTTCAAAAATTCCTGTCCTTTGATGCCATTGGCACAGAAATAAGGGTCAACAGAAGAGGCTTTGGCTGCCTTTCTGTTCATTTTCCAGCTGCTGACAAGGTGCACAAGAGAACAATCACTTCCTGTATTGGACTCATGCTGGTTGTCATGACCAACCAAACCAGTCTATTTGTTGAAGAGATGATGATCAACAAAAATTGAATTCATTGGGGATGAACGTTCCAGACGTGTGTGTACATGTTGGTCTATGGAAAGCTGCACATACGGCAGCCTGTTCTGAATTCCATGCCAACAAATTAATACAGCTGTGTGGTGCTGTTTTCTACAGGTGTTAGTGTGTTGGGATTGATTGAAGCACACTGTAGCTTAACAGCCAAGATATAATTTGGAAGAAGATATCTTCAATGGAAGACCCTCAGGGGATAAATGGATAGACTGTAAGTAAACAGCATGTCATCCCCGAGGAAAGAATTATTGCCATTAAAGCGGTAATTATTTTTGTCATAACTTAGTGGTTGGAAACTCCTTAAAGGGCTGTCCCACTCTTAATGATCTAGAGCTATGGATTTATTATATCACGAGAAGTTAAAGTGTACATCAAAGCTGAACTGCAAATGTATTTAATTTTAAAGTTATTGCTTTACACTTAGTGTAAATGTCACAGGAAAAATAACTGGGCTACTAACAATGAGTCAGCCGACGGGCAAAAAGTCAACACATTTTAGCATTAAAATAGTTGAATTCATTAATTGGCTTTGCGAAGTTCTTCACAGGCTTTGTTTCAGTGCCTTTGAACCACTGCTGGCCCCTAGGGTGACATAACTCGAAGGCAGATAGTTCAGAACAAATGACACATTCCAGCAACATATGCTAGTCTGTTGCAGCAAAAGCAATGGAATTTTGTGCAACGTTAAAGAGAGACACATTTGCTATGGCAAACCTTTCCTGGACCTGAGCATCTTTGTCAGATGCATGAATTGATCAGCTAAGTGGGTAGATATGCATACCACCCTTGGTACATCATGCAGAGAGAAGAAATGTAGTTTTTAACAAGCTAAGGTCTAAAAGTCAAATAATGCAAGAAATTCTTCTGGTAGTCACAAACTGTGTGGAGCACAAAATAATACAGAACCCAATCAAAATGCATAAGGTCCAAGCTGTATAAGGGGTTTGTCTACTTTTTATACCAAAAGTCATGTGTAGGGAATGAAATTCACTCTTCTCCCCACCTGCTTTAAGCAGTTTCTTCCTGCTTGGCTCATTTCTGGTATTGAAGCAAAACTGATATTGGACCCAGGGGTGAGATGAGGGAAATGGGTTTGGTTCCCCTTCCCCCTGCATCTTTTGGTATTAAAAGCAGACCCCACCCCAGCCTTATAAGCAAAAAGGGCAAACACATGTTTACAAACAGGTGTTTATCCCAAATGTCTCGTTTAGCCCTGTGTGTTTTTAGATATTTGGCCAGATATTTTTAATATCTGATCTGTATCCAATTATCCATTTGGATTGACCCTATTGAACCTTTGTAAGTGGCAGCAAGACAGGCGTCAACAATGTTTTTTACAGAAGGTGAAAATATGAGAAAATATTTGACCTGTGAAAATATGTCTTGTGTCTTGGTAGGTAAACCCCCTATCACCTCATAAACTCTCCTCTTAATTTATCTTTCCCTCTATAGGTGGCGCAGCGGGTTAAACCGCTGAACCATAAGCTGTCGATCGAAAGGTCGGCAGTTCGATTCCCGTGACAGGGTGAGCGCTCGTTGCTTGGCCAGCTCCTGCCAACCTAGCAGTTCCAAAGCATGTCAATGCGAGTAGATAAATAGGTACCGCTTGCGGGAAGGTAAACAGCGCTCCGTGTTCCAGCTGCAAGCTACGCGCTGCGTCAAGGAGAGTCATGCCGGCCACATGACCACGGAGGCGTCTTTGGACAACGCTGGCTCTTCGGCTTTGAAATGGAGATGAGCATCACACCCTAGAGTCGGACACGACTGGACTTAATTGTCAGGGGATACCTTTACCTTTACCTATAGGTGAAATTGATGAGGAAACACAAAGACCATTCCATATGACTTTCCTTATCCATATCTAAAACTTACAAAGTATGTGAAATGCATTATAGTTCCTTAATGCATTAAATGCATTATAGGTATGTAAAAGTGCACCTCGCTTATCAAGCTTTTTGCATTTAGTTTAATTTTGGTGTAACATTTGCATATCACGTAGGTACAAGATGACTAGCAAGATCACACGTGTTTGGGAAATGTACCTTTTCTAGAATATGATGATCAACAAAAATTATGTAAAAAGAGGCATATAAATACTATCAAGTATCATCAAACAGTATATGGAGAACAAGCCCTATGAAGAAACATTTAGGGAACTTGTTATGTTTCTCTTGGAGAAGAGAAGGCTGAGAGGGGTTATCATAGCACTCTTCAAATACCTGAAGGGCTGTCATACGGAAGAAGGAACAAATTTGTTCTCAACTGCCTCTGAGAGTAGAACTAGATCAAATGGGTACAAACTGCAAGAGAGGAGATTCCAGTTAGATAGGAAGAAACTCTTAATGGTTCAGCAGTGGAACAATAATACCAAGGGATGTGGTGGATTCTCCCTCACTGGAAATCTTCAAGCAGAGGCTTGACAGACACCTGCTGGAGATACTCTAGGAGGATTTCCGGCTACAGGCAGGGGGTTGGACTAGATTATCTTGTGGGTCCCTTCCAACTCTATGATTCCATATAGTATTCCATATTCCAAAGAAGTATTCCAAGTATTCCAAAGAAAAAAACATCCATATTTCTATTAGCATGCACAGAATTGTACCCCAAATCCAGCGCTAGTCTATTGTAGAGCCAAGAGCTCAGTTCTAACATTCCATCAATGCACATGTAGTGGGGCTGCTGGACTGTGCCTGCCTGCACTATCGCTGGCCCAAGCTGGCTTCCTCCCTTTCTACTCTGGCCCCAACCAGGGCCAGCCCACCGAGGCCAACTGAAGAGGTCAGTGGTCAGGTTGGGGAGGGGCTTCCATCTCTGTCTACTTGCCTCCACTGCTCCTCCCAGTGGCATAACTAGGGGGGTGGCCCGCCCCCGGGTGCATGGCCCAGGGGGATGTCAAAGCCCCTGCATTGGTGGCAAAATGGTGGCAGCGGGTGGTGGTGAGTTTTTTCGCACTGCAAAGCGGCGTGAAAAAGGCTTCTGCACCTGCAGACGCCTCCTTGTGAGCCGGTGGCAGGGAGAAATGTTGCCCCCCGCCCCCCTGCTCAGCCTCTAGGAACGTTTTTGCACCACGTGATGTCACTCGGGAGTGGGGCGAGTGATGCCACGGGGGGTGTCGCAGGGCATAGCTACGCCTCTGGCTCCTCCTTCTCCTTCCACTCCCTAGGTTGGAAAAGGAAGAGGAAAAGGAACTGTAGAGGGGAAGGGAGTGCAGAACTAGAACAATAAGAGAGTGGAAGCTGGCACATCATTGAGCAAAGAAGGGGCAGCACTTAGCATGCCTCCTCAAGCATCAAAAGGTTTTAGGCCAGCCCTGGTCCCAACTCACCTACATGCATTGTGCAAAATTGGGCTGAGGACTGCATGTTACAAGGACAGGCCTACAATAGTTGACGTATGCACATACAACATACACAAGTCACCTTGGTGGGACAGAGAAGGCAGAGGAAATCTCAGATGAGGGAATTGGGGCGGGCCGGCATGTGTGCTCCCAGTCTCCCACTCTGCATGTTATCTCCATATACCAAAGCTTTAGAAAAGAGGACTGGAAATTCAGGATGTGCTGGTGGATCACTTTTCACCTGGGGAAACATTAAAAAATATTAGAAGGAACTAGAGAATATTCTTGGAAAGTTACTTGCTTTTAAATGTAGACATATCGCTCTAATCTAAATTACTCTTTTAAACCAACACAGTATCATGTGCCCAGTAATAAAACTTTTAAAAAAAATTAAGTTGGATCGGACCAAACTTGTAACAGCAATCCACCCACTACAAAATAATTTGCAGGAACTGTTCTGAACAAGGTTCTGAACTGCATACAGCTAAGAAAATGTCCTACAGTCCTGTCAGTTGAAACCAAAAATTGCCCTGCAAAACGGAGAGGGAGCTCTTCGTTCTAGGGTAACATAGACTCCCTCTGAGAACAAGAGGAGTACTTCACTTGTGGAGCGTGCTTTCATTCAGAGAAGCATCTGAATGCCATCCGTGGTTCTTAAAAGTGGTCTTCCCAATGTTTTCCTAAGTTATGCAGAGTTAAAGTGTTTTAAAAGGTTATGAAGTGGTTTCTAGCCCACAATAAATCTATTCGTTTTAAAGGTGCCAAAGGATACTTTTTAAAAGTTTTTCAGTGGCGTTGCTGATTGGGGGCTGTTGGCGGGGCAATGATGCGTTTTGCCCCCACGTCGCTCCGTCACTCCCGGAAAGGCTCCATTTGAAGCCTTACAGGGGCAAGGGCGGGTGGGTGGGCGTGGCTGTAAAAGCAGTAGCTGCTTCGGCCACGAAAGCTTCCACCGCGACTGCTCCTCACAAGGAGACCGCAGGCAGCACCTGGGACCCTGCACACACACACACACACACACACACACACACACACACACACAGAGCACTGGCTTAGCTACGCAATGGAAGTTTTATAATAAATAGTAGACTAACATACTACTTTCATTTGAGTCTTGAGTCTAAATTCTTGATTTTAAATGTACATTAAGATTGGCCCATCTCTATAGGTCTTTTCAGACTTCATCATCTGTCAGCATTTGCTCCCAGAAAGGGGCCACTGCCAATCTCTAGGATCACTTCTGGACCCATAGCATTCATGCTATAGCGCAGTGGGTTAAAGCATGTTAATGTGAGTAGATAAATAGGTACCGCTTGCGGTAAGGTAAACAGCACTCCGTGTTCCAGCTGCATGCTACGCGCTGCGGCAAGGAGAGTCATGCCGGCCACATGACCACGGAGGCGTCTTCGGACAACGCTGGCTCTTCGGCTTTGAAATGGGGATGAGCACCACACCCTAGAGTCGGACACGACTGGACTTAATTGTCAGGGGTCACCTTTACCTAAACCAAGCAGTGCTCTCAGTGCCCACCAAAGTCGGAGGGAGCCCGTGGAGAGCAGCTTGCCGACGGCCCCCTGAAATCTGAAGCTGACCCTGAAGACAAATTTAGGTTGCTAGCTGGCAGTCCAATCCTGTTTAGCAGGACGCAGTGGCACAAATAAGGTGCCCGCCGCATCCTACACAGAATTGGGTCTGCGTTGGCACAGAGGGAACAAACATTCTCTTACCTTGAGGAGGTCTCCATGACTGCCCCCCCACCACCACTGGATGCAGATCACACTCTGTTGGCACAGCTGCATCAGTGCTGGCAAGTTGGATAGGATTGGGCCCTGGGTCAATGTAGATTCAGGTCATGACAAAGAGACAAACATTCTAGATATGCTAAATGATTATGCTTTAGAACAGTTAGTCATGGAGCCAACAGGAGAAAAGGCAAACTTTGATTTAATACTGAGTGTGGGCAGGATCTGGTTAGAGATATAATTGTTGCTGAACCACATGGGAACAGTAACTAAAACACTATCCAAAGTCAACATATATGATAAATGGAAAACAGCCTCGAAAATTCAACATAGTCACATTTAATTTCAGAAGGAAGACTTTCTCAAAACTGAGGGAAATGATCAAAAGGAAATCAAAGGGAAGAAGGTCAAATCCCTTCAGGAATTTGACCTTTAAAACTGTGATAATAGGGCTCAGATAAAATTGTATATGCCAGATTGGAAAGAGTACGAACCAATCTGAGAGGATGCCAGCATGGTTAAATAGTAGTGTCAAGGACACCATAAAAAGGAAAATGTCTGCCTTTAAAAAGTCTTTGATTTTTTTTCGGGGGGGGGAATGCTAAATGCGTAAAGATGACCAATAAATATTCATTTAAATACATTAGGGGCAGGAAATCAGCCAAGGAGGTAATAGGACCTTCCAACAGCAAAAGTATGAAAGGAGTGCTGAAAGAGGATAAGAACAGTTTTTGGAGAGAGCATCGGAAGAGCTGTGTCTGAGAGGTAACAAAACCCCAAAGTTTTAGAGTTAATTAACAATTACAAAATAACTAACCATCCAGGAGCCCTTAAAGCAGGGGTGTGTGAACCTATTTGTGGTGGGGGGCCATTTTCCCATAGGGAAAACTGGCTGCGGGCCGGCCGTTAGGCTGGCCGTTTCCCCCCCCCCGCAAATTTACCCCCCCGCGAATTTCCCTCCCTCTCTCCCATCCGCTCTCCCACCCACCGCTCGCTCCCTCCCTCCCACCCACCGCTCGCTCGCTCGCTCCCTCCCACCCACCCCTCGGTCTCCCAAGCACCCACCCGGCAAAAGCCCACCCCCATCGCTCTCCTCCTTACCTTGTCTTCTCTTCAGCTGCCGGCGGCGGCGGCGGCTGCGCGCGCTCACCTCGCCCGACTCCTTTTCAAACATTCCCGGCTGTTAGAGACATGCGTTCTGCGCATGTCTCTAACAGCTGGGAGGGTTTGCGAAGGAGTCGGGCGAGGTGAGCGCGCGCGGGGCCGGGAATGTTTGAAAAGTCGGGTGAGGTGAACGTGGCCTCCAGAGCTTCCGGTCCGAGTCCGCGCGGGCCGGACCGAATGGAATCGGGTCCAGGCTCGCGCGGGCCGGAGCGGATCGCTCCTGGGGCCGGATCCGGACCGCGGGCCGCCGGTTCCCCACCCGTGCCTTAAAGAGTTCAAATAGGACATTGCTAGTCTTGTAAAAAATTGCAACTTAATTTTTTTGCTTGGAGAGCTCTCCATTGTGCATCTGCGCAAGCCTTGCTAGCCTCGCTCCAGCGTGTGATGAACCTGGGCCAACTGGAATACAGTCAGCAAGGCTCTAGAAGAGTCGCGGAAGCGTTGCAACGGTGGACCCAGAAAACCAGGACCAACCCGGTTCTGGCCAGGATGGACCCCCGGAAACCGGGATTGTCCCGGTTTTTCCGGGATGGATGGT
Source organism: Plestiodon gilberti rubricaudatus (assembly GCA_026170595.1). Lineage (NCBI taxonomy): Eukaryota > Metazoa > Chordata > Lepidosauria > Squamata > Scincidae > Plestiodon > Plestiodon gilberti. The sequence goes on from JANXHW010000004.1 coordinate 35,484,993, forward strand.
AAGCCTACCCCCACACCTCCCACACTCCCATTACCTTACTTAGGTTTCCAGTGCTGGCGCAAAGCAAGAGCATCTCCTTCTTTACAAAAACGCTATAAACTAGCATGCTTCCTGCTTCCTGTTTAACGTTTAGGAGCCTCTCTAGTATGCAAGCTGCTTGCCTGCTCTGTGCTATCAGCCAGCATGCTGGCTTATAGCATTTTTGTAAAGAAACACAAAAGTACTAGAAACCTAACTAAGGTAATGAATGGGTAATGGTCAACCGGGGGGGGGGGCTCCAGCAAACCGCAGATGAGTGAATCTGCAGATAGCGGATACGCGCCCCCCCCCCCCAGTTATTTTTGTCTACCACTGACAGTCCTGATGCTGAAAACCCTTGCAAAGGCTAATGCATAAATGCAATACAGTATTTGCTTTTTCCTTTGGATTAAACAGAGGAACTGATTATAGAAGGAGAGATAAAATTCTTGTTTTGAAATACGCAACATTCTGGTTTAGTCCAAATTATATGGCACTTTGGATGAACAAGACAAAATAAGGATTTGATTAAAACGTTTAAAAACGGAGGGGTGTTCCACGTGCATCTAGATGGAGATCTTTGTTTCCAGGTGTGGCTCTACTTTAGATAGCAGATATACAAGTGGCTATTTTAAAGTGGATTAAGCATAGTAAAACAGGATTACACAGTCCACCATAAACTTTCAAGCAGCCATGAGAACATAGGGTGCATGTGAAATCTTTTAGCTTCTTCTGAAAAGCCTTGATAAAGTTGTAGCTGAGCTCTTAACAGTCAAAAACAAACTGCCAGCAACGTTTATTTTCTTTTTTACCGAGTTTCTGGCCCATTGTTCCGCTTGAGAAGCCATGTTTGTTAGTTTTGGCTCACAAATCTCTTCTCTTCCTTAAGGATAAACTATCCTTAGGCACTTGTAGAACTATGCATTAAGTGGCTGCATAGCAGTTTATTCACAGCCCTGAACTCCAGCAGAATTCAACTGTGTGACTTCCTGGCTTAAGCAGGGGTGCATCCGTAATGTAAATACCTAGTTGATTTTGTGGAAAGCTAGGACATTTTTGTTTGTTCTTGCAAAAGATTCCTGCTGGAAGCTTGACTTTAAAGTTGGCACTTTGCCTGCTCTGCTGTGACTAGGATACTGATCTGATTTTTATGCTTTCATAGATTTTTATTTTAAATATATTTTTTAATTTTTTTTCTTAATTCAACATTAGCTTTGCTTACAGGGTATATGGCAGAATAAAATCACATTACAAACATTGTAGTATTAGATTTTATCACCATTTATTTCTTTTAGTCTGCCCAGGGATTTCTGCGTGTTCAGTAGAACTAATTTGCAGTCAGACACTGAGGTCTTCTAGAAGGCCAGCAGGCTCCACAAATTAATTTATCCAAATAACCAATCCCTCGTAGGCCGACCATAGAAAGACACCAAAATGGCCTAAGCAGGCAAAGCTCCCTTTTGAAGTCTGGAATGTTTTGACTGACTTGAAACAGGCGGCTGGAATGAAAGGATAATTTTCAATGACCCATGAGGATTTTTTCCTTTTTTTTTTTTTTGCCCATTTTCAAATATTAGCTAAAACAAAGAGAAAATGCTTGGTCTAATTTAGAAAGGCTTAGCAATCTGGAAGATAACCAGGCTAAGAACAGAGTAATCACACACACACACACACACACACACACACACACACACACACACGAGTGAGGTGCTTTTATTTTAATATAAAATCTAAATTATTAAAAATAATTCCCCCTCCTTTTTTTAATGTGAAGTTCAAATTGACTTTGGTAAATTTGCAGATGATAAACTGGCATTGACAATAAGCCACAATACTTGTTTCAGATGTGCACCACCACCCCCAATATAAAACATGGACTTCCTCTTAATGAGTTTTTGTTTCCTAGCTGTTATGGCTTTATATTATCCAACAGTGCTTTAACGTCCAAACGTTTTCTTTTTTTTGGGGGGGTGACATTCTTCTTCCATTGCCAAATTCATATTGTGAGAACACAGAGTGACCAATTTTAAGCACTAGCACAAAATAAGTAGAAACATATTAAAAAGAATTGACTTATATCAAACATGATTTTGTATTCGATTTATACCCTGCCCTTTCTCCAGGCTGTCGAGCTGAGCTGTGGGAACCAACCACAGGAGATCCAGGAGTCATCAGTCAAGACCAGGAAGCAAGCCAGGAATCAAGACTGAAAAGTCAGGATCAAGAAGCAAAGCCAGAAGTCAGGACTGAGAAGCAAGCCTTGCGCATACACTCCCTTCCCCCAGAAAGGTAAAGCATGTCCAAACTGCTCTCCAATCTCGTGATAATGCTCCTCATTTGGCACCGCCAAGGGAGGAGCAACCAGTAGTTGGGGTGACAACAACAGAGCGAACTGCAGCGACGATGTCACCTTTCCTGCTCTCTGCAGCCATTTGTGAATGGGCTGCATCTCTAGAATCCTGGTGGCTGCTATCCATACGTAAGGCAAAACACAATACCCAGCCAAATAGCTTCTCACTGAATGCTGATATAAAGCACAAGTAAGATCCAGTCAATCTAAACCCCATAAGCATGTTAAAGCTAACATAAAATGAACTTCCTAGTTACTGTAGAGAAAACACTTATATGAATCTGAAAATGTGCTGCCATTCAGCCATCAGTAATTCAGTTGCATGTAGCTTGTCCCCAGCCTGGGTGGTGGGGGTGGGTTGTTTTACAAAATGCAGTAATGGAAAATGCCTATATCTTTTTCCATGAAGAGTAAAAAGCAGCTGGGGAAGTTATTTTTATCAGCAAATCAGTATGAGGAGGACTTAGTTTCAGTTTAAGCTTAAAATATATTTAATATATTGCAAACTTGCTCTTGGGTCAGCTATAAAGAGGTCACAAGTGCCAATTTTGTGGAGTGTGTATTCAATAATAGGAGGTAATTTGATGATCAGATATTAGGTGGATTAAACTAGCCACCACTCTGTATCTTTTTCCAGTCTTTACTGCATACATGCATTGCATAATTGATCTCCTGTGGAGCATGTTGCGACAGTGGAAAGCACTTCCACTGTCACAAAATGGCTGTCAACAGCACATGCTGCACTTCACCGGTGGCCATTTTGCATGCACTGCTGCAAGCAACCAGCGCTGCAATGCTGCCGCCAATTCCCACTGTGACTGGCAGCCAAGGTAAGGCAGTGGCGGGGGGTGGGAGCTCCTGGATACAGCTCCTGCCTTTTTGGCGCGGCTGCATCAGAGATGGGGGGAGAGGATAGGATTTGGGTCTTACATGTTCTTGATTGCTCAGTTTTCTTCTGTATATTCATGTTTCCAGGCATAGGATGTGGTACCTTGAATCTGTTACTGCTGGAGTTGGTCCCCCCACATACAACACACAACGCATGCACGCGCGCACACACACACACACGCACACACGCACACACACACACACTCGATTGCTAGCCAATCCCTTTTTGTCTCCACTCAAATCCCTCCCACGTATGGGGTTTCAAAGAGAAAGCTCAGTGTGAACTGGGTAGACTGTATACAAAAACAGCACATTGTCACTCTTTGACAGCCTATGTCTCTTTATAGCAGTGAGCCTGGATGTATATGTGTGACTGCTCCTGATCTTTAAATTCCAGCTCCCAAGATACGTGGTCAGTGTTCTTCAGCCAACATGAAATCTTCTACTGCTCCTGTTACCTCTAGTATCTCATCTGTGTCTCCACATGTGGTCTTCTATGACTTCAATTTCTTTTTTTGTACTAGGGAATTTTTGTCATTTGAATGGCTTGTCAATAACTGGTGATACACACCTTTCTACCTGTTAGGTGTTTTCTTTCTAGCTCACCTAGGATCATCTGTTACTTGGGAAGCAATTCTTTTTTCTTCTTAAAGATCTATTTTCTCAAGCATATATTGAATATGTGCAAAGTATATTGTGATGAATTGGTAGGGGTGCTCTGTCTTTAACAGCGCAATCCTACGTAGCTATCTGCCTGCGAAGCGCGCATTCCACAGGTGGAGGGTGTCGTAGATGTGCCGTAAAGAGCATTTACGACACCCGGAGAGTATGGGTCGCCGGCGCAGAGGCCAGCAGCCCTCTCTCCGCCTCCTCCCGGATCCTGCAGCCACCAGAGCATGTAAGTCCTGCACCGGCCGGTGCAGGGGCGGGGGGAGGGTGGGCTGGGCGATGAGGGAGGACGGCTGCTGGCTCTGCCGATATCCCTATCCCTCTCCCAGTCTGGGCTGCCCTTATCCCGCTACCTCGGATGTACGTCGGCTCAAGAGCCAATGTACATCCAAGGAGGCCCATTGGGGCCAGGCAGCCCTACACTGGGGGAAGGGGATGAACGTCCCCTTCTCCTGAGGAGTCCTGGGGCTGTGCCGGAGCGGCCTGGGAAGGCCAGCCTATGATGACTGGTAGTGACTTCCAGACAGGGTCTTTCTCAAACCTACCTGGAGATGCCAGGGACTGAAACAGGGACCTTTGTATACAAAGCATGTGCTCTACTCTACCAACCCCTCCTTGTTGGACCCATCAAAGGCTTGATGGGCCAAAAGTTGTGTTCCCATTGCAGAGTTATCAGAGCCATGACTGCAGTTCAATCACTCCTGTTGTAGAGGCAACCAGTGCTGCATCAGCCATACTCTGAATGACACATACCTATAGTAGTATTTCAGAAGGTATACACTGACTCCCTGAGTTATGGACATCTGAGTTAGTGACGGCTGTGTACAGACCACGGGAACCAAATCTGTACTTAAACGGGACTAGAGGCATAATCCTATCTTCGTCGTATGCTGGTGAGGTCCGCCAATGTACCGCAAGGTCTGCTGGCGCAACAGCCTCTCTGTAGGTCTGCAAAGTGCTAAGGCTGGAAAGCCGCACACCGGCAGCAGTGCCACGCAGACCAGCTGTTGGCACAGTTGTGGGGGTGGGTGGGCAGATCTGGGCAGGGCCAGGGGCAGATCAGGGTGGGACAAAGTGAATCTTGGTGGCACTGGTGGCCCTCAAACCCAATCCCCCCCCCCATCCCAGGTCTGACACATCCCATTTGGTCTAACAGATATACGCTAGCAAAACAGCTGGCATAGATCTGAGTAGGCCCATAGGGGACCACGGAGTGGCCAGAGAGGTAAGTAAAATTTTTCATTACTTATCTCCCCATCCGGCCTGCAGGACACAGCAGACGCTGCATCAGCGGCTCTGCACCTTGCAGTCTGGCCCAGAATAGGATTGGGTCATCAGTGTTAACAGCAAATGAAAAAGATACAGTAAATTGGGGCAGTTTTTTTAAAAAGCAATTGTCAACGTTATGTAATAATTTCAGAAATGGAAGCGTCTGCTACCATTTGCAGTGTGTGTGTGTGTGTGTGTGTGTGTGTGTGAACAAATAGGAACTCAATTTGATCCCTCACTCAAATGCTAATAGTCATTTATTGCCTGATTGCTTTTTAAGTCGGTTTTGTGAATTGATGTGTATTTAAGATTTTAACTGCCTGCCTCATGGCAGCTGTTTATTCACTTGTACTGCAATGACTGGCATGCAAGTTCCAAATTGGAATGCTGGGGAGAATGCCGATCATATATTTAGTTCTTGTCAGCAGACAGCATACGGCACCAGTGGGTCTCGCTCTCAGAGGAGTGGTCGGTTACTTTTACTGCAATGCTTAGCTTTGCTTAATATAATTTGTTATTTAGGGCAGATTCTTAAAAGAGCTGCCATGCTCTTTTTCCCCCAAGTTATGTTGCACTATAATGTACAGCGATTTAAATGAAATTGGCAAAATAAACTGGCCTAGAAATGAATGTTTCTAAAACAACAACAGGAAAAAGGAGTGCTAAGTGCATTTGTACAATTTTTGTTTTGAGTCTTTTAAAATTTGGAACATTTTTCATACTAAACAGCGAATGCAGCAGGAATGGAAGGAAATTGCAGCTGTCAGGCTTTCTTTCATTGCCCTGGCAAAGTGCTGTGTCAGTTGTTGCGGAGTATTTTTACCATCTACTAGGAAAATGACTAACTGCCCCACAGTGGATATTGAACACAATATCAGTAAAGATCGATATATGCAATTATGAAGATAATTGTCAAAATTACATGCTCATATTCTTATATTTTGTTTTCAGTACCTCTTTAATAATCTCATGAGGAACACTAAACAAAATTGGTGCTTGAGTTCTTCATGTTTATACCAAAGTCTGCCCAGAATCAGACTCTTTGTCTGTGTGTTTTTCCCATCGTTCATTATTTGCTCTCAAAAGCAGGTATGTGTAATTATAATCTGTTGTATATGATATTGCTGCAGAATTAGTATTTCACACTTCCAAATGCTGGTGTATTTTTTAAAATTTGTGACTGGCCACAGTAGCTCCTGATTGGTCAGGTAGGTAGAATGACAACTCCTAATTTTAAACATTGGCTTGAAGGAATTTCCACTTCGCAAGAGAACCGGTTTCCTTTCTGTTGCCTAGTTTCTATAAATTCTAATGGGTAAACTGGCCCATTTTTTGAGAAACCATGGAGGGAATATGAGAAACGAAGAACAAAATTACATAAGCCAGTTTATTAGAAACGCAAGCTGATTTATCAAGAATAAATCACAGTGCTGATGCCACCCCATGACTTTTTCATCCTCTTCCTTATAAAATCTTGTTTAACACAGAGCATGATGTTCTTGGCTGTCACTGGTGAGCAATGCACAGTGTGATGGTATCACATCACAGACTGTATTAACCTAGTCATTATGAGGAAGAGGGAGGGTCAGCAGCGTACCTAGTGCCACTGGAACACGGGGTGGGCTGCTCCCATCACCTCGCCTTTGGCTGCTCAAAGCCATGGGTAGACCTGGTCTCCACCTTGAGATCCCCTAGGGAGGATAGGTTGTCTACCTGAAACTTGAAGCAGTGGGTAGACCTGTCCTCCGCCTCAACTTCCCCTGGGGGAGGCCAGGTATACCCAGCATTTAAAGGGACATACATGCTGGCACTCCCTTATGGCATGCACCTGATGTGAACTCCCCCCCCCCCGTCCCACCCTTGGTACGCTACGGGTAGCAGTTCCATGTACTGGTACTTTGTAACATCTAACTCTGCCCTACATCTTGGAAGGCTTTTAGCTCAACGAAGTCAGAAACAATCAAATGGATGTGTGTGAGATAAGATAGTAAAGGAAAAGATACCAAAAAGAACCAGTATCAAAAAGAATAAAGAAAGGATTATATACCAGCAGAATTAAACATACAATGATTTCGCTGTTATAGTTGAGTTTAAGGGCATGAAGGTAACAGCCTCTCCCTGTCTCCAGTGTCTGGTATTTAAAGGAATATTGCCTCTGAACATGGAAGTAGTTCAGGTAGTGATCACCACTGCTAATAGCTGTCAGCATCAGGGAATACTGCCTCTGCACTTGGAAGTTTTATTTAGCAATTATGACTAATTGCTGTTGGCTGTTATGACTGTTGATAGACCTATTTATCATGAAGTGTCCTGTCTTTTTAAAAGGACTATCTCGATGAACCTTCTACATTCAACATAAATGACTTCCCATTCTCCTATATCCACAGAGTTCAAAATCAACCCATTATTACTGTCACCACTGATGCTATATGAGGACATCAACTACCAGCAGCCAAGACAGGGGCTAAGGCTAATGCTTCCTTTCCCCATCAGACTCTTATGGCTGTTACCCTATTATATTTATCATCACTATCTTCTCCAGTTCATTCAAGGAAGCTGGTGGACTATAAATAAACTTTGATGATTTATTTTCTGTTTTTGCACAATGAATTTAGTGCTGGTTTCTGCGTGGTTCTTAAGGATAAATGATGTGCTAGCTGTTTGGTTCTAACATGCAGCTGGTAATTTTATATTAGCTTGTTTAGTTGATATTGTGCATCACACACACAAAGCTGTAAAACTTGTAGTAGAGGGTATGATTTCATAACAGCCAAAACTATTTCATGTCAATAGTCTTCAGTGCTATGAATCATATTTCCATTACAAGAATTAAAAAAACTTTAACAAATCAATAGGCATGAACTTTTTAAACCTATATGCCTTCTTTCTTTTATATGGTCATATTACAGACACATTTCTCTAGAGATATTAAGAAAAAAGCACAGATGTATGTTTGAGACCACATAACTTATCAATGTATGTTTGTGTGTACAGATACTGGGAACAAACACTATGGTCAAGAGAAGCTGTTTCTTCATTGGACTGATGATTTCGCTCCCCGTGACTCTAAGGCTGCAATCATATACACATTTATTTTATTTATTTTTTTAAGAAATATCCCGCCTTTTCCTATGCCGAAGGCAAATGCCCAAGGCGGCTTACAACAGATTAAAATACCTTAACTTACCTGGGAGTAAGCTTCCATGAACATAGTGGGACTTACTTCTGAGTAAACATGTTGAGAATTGTATTGTAAGGCATTCATATCGTCTTTCTCAGATCATGGCTAGAGGTCAAGCATGCAAGCCACTCATCTGAACAGTACTGACATCTAAAGGAAAAGAAATTTCACTGGGAAATAAGCAAAGCCATGATAGTGATGGAACACACAAGATTAGAACTACTGAGTTCCATAGATTCAGCTGCTATGGCAGTACAGAGGAATGCTCTGTCTTGCTTCAGCACTCAGCATCTCTGTCAAGATCCTGGTGACATTTGTGGTGCATTTTAGGTGTTTGGAGAGTGGGGATGTGTCACAACATTTGAGTATGGATGCTCAAAGCAAATGAACAGCTTGCACAGCAGCCTGCAAGCAGAAGGCAGGCAAACAGGGCCCTGAGAACAGGTAACGGACGGTTGTTTGCCCCAAATCTGAGAGCTGCTTCTTCTTCTCCAAAGCCATTAATAACTTGAACGGAAAGAACAGAGGGAAGACAGCAATGGTGAGCGCTCTGCTTCTTTTTCCTGCCAGGTACCAGCCTGGGTCTACAAGCATCCTCACTTTTTATTTCTTTTTGAATTCTGTTTACATTTGCATATTGCTGCCAAAAGCAGTTAGTTACAATTAAAAACGATGATATAATCAATAAAACAGTGATGTTAAAAGCAAATACAATCAACCACAGACAAGCAGCAAAAAAGGAAATAAAGGAGCACTCCTCCAACACAACACAACACACACACACACACACACACACACACACACACACACACACACACACACACACACACACACACACACACACAAGATGAGATGGAATAATAAACAAACACATTTTTAATTCCTGTTTAAAGCACCAAGCAACTCAAACTATTCCAAGGAGATAATTCCAGCACCTGGGCACAGTTATGGAGAAGGCCCTGGCCTGCATGTCCCACCAAACAGACTTTTTACCCCATCTTTCTTGCCAGTGGCAGTACAAGGCAGTTTACAAAAATAAAAAACAGAGCAAAAATGCATAAAAGAGAACATTTTAGACTAATGAAAAGGCAGCAAAAGAGAATACCAAACTCCACACTCTACACTGAAAGACACAATAAAATCACCCACTACCTCTCCCTTCCCCTCCAACCATTACACCTCCACCCCAAAAGCAGAATAAAAAACTGGGTTTTTACACATCTCTTGAAGATGTGCAAAGTAGGGACCAACCAGGGCTCTGTAGGAAGAGGGTTCAACAAGTGCCACCACTTGGTGCCGGCGTGCCGCCACTAAGACCACCCTTTTCCTGGTGGGTGCCTAGTATGCCTCAAAAGGCAAGGGCAGAGCATGAATCATAGGGGAATGATGAATCATAGGGGAATAGGGTGTCCACGTACCCTGAGCCCAAAATGTTCCTTTCCCAGTAAGGAGAATGTGTGCCAAGCAACCTGTTAGCACTTTTTGAATAACCGTTTTAGGTTATTTAGGCGTCTTTAGGTGGGGGGCGAGGGGCCCCAGGGCGTAGGGCGCTGGAGGCTGTTTGGGGGCACAGGCCTCCTTAGGTTTCCATTTTTTCCTTTTTTAAATCAATTTTTTACTATTTCGCGGGCTGCTGCCCCCCCCCCCCGCTGCTTCCCAGGGCAGCAGCAGCCTTGTGTGCACCCCCGGGGTGTGTGTGTGCTTTTGGGGTACTCTATTTGCATTTTTGGGGAGCAGGCAGCATTTTCTTGTTCCGGACCAGAACGTCCGGCACCGCCATCTTAAATGGGCAGGACTCTCTAGGACTCTCTCTCTGTCTCGCTGGTCCATCGGTCCTCCAGGCCGCTCTAAGACTTTGGAGGACCAACCAGCGAGACCAGTGAGACCAACGAGACGGACAGTCCTAGAGAGTTCCGCCCATTCAAGATGGCAGCGCCGGAATGAGAACATGCTGCGAGTGCCCCGAAGAAGCTGCCTGTGCCCCGCAGAGACAAGTTAGGTAAAGGTAAAGGTAAAGGTATCTCTTGACAATTAAGTCCAGTCGTGTCCGACTCTAGGGAGCGGTGCTCATCTTCGTTTCAAAGCCGAAGAGCCAGCGTTGTCCGAAGACGTTTCCATGGTCATGTGGCCGGTATGACTCAACACCGAGGTGCATGGAACGCTGTTACCGTCCCGCTGACGCGGTACCTATTAATCTACTTGCAATTTCTTGCTTTTGAACTGCTAGGTTGGCAGGAGCCGTCGCACGGATTCGAACTGCTGACCTTTCAATCGACAGCTCATGGTTCAGTGGTTTAACCCACTGCGCCACAAGTTAAGTACCCGCAAAGCACACACATGCCCCCGCGCCCCTCCGAGAATGCCCCCAGCCCAGCTCCCTTAAAAGTAAAAAAAAACCCGGAAACCCCGGAAAAAAACCTTTGATGATGAGATCAAAGATCAAAGGTTCTTTGATCAAAGATCAAAGGTTTGATGATTAGATCAAAGGGGGCGTAAGGGGTGCAGCCCCCACCTGAAAATGGGCTGGCTCCTCCTAGCAGAGGTCTATCTGTGCATCCACAGTGTGAGATGGCTACCAAGATGTGCAACAGGAAGACTTGTTGCTTGATATGAATCAACAATTTACTCAAGATGTTGTGACAAGAGTTTGAATTCAGAGATGCTTTCTTACATTATACTGAGCTGCTTGAGAAATGGAAGTTGCAACTTGGAACTCTTGTTTAAAAAAAGGAAAGTCACTATGTCAACTGTAATGGTGAAACCTCTTCTAAAAAATACTGTACACTTATTGAACCCAATGATTATGAAACTACCAAAAAGTGGCTTTAGATGCACAGTTACTATGCCAAAGTCCATAATATATTTGTAGGCATTTGTTCTTCCTGAGAAACTCTGTTACCCATATAGCCACATAGCAAGAATTACAGCCAATCCTATCCTTCCCCTGCCCCCGGTGCAGCTGCACGAAAAAAGTGAGTGCTGTATCCAGGAGGGCGGTGGGTGGCAGATTCACAGCGCAATCCTATCCAACTTACAGCACCGGTGTAACCAGTGAGGGAGTGTAGGGCGGAAGGCTTTGGAGGGGAGGGGAGATTTAAATCCCCTTTGAATCCCCCTTTGGAGGGGATTTGAATCCCATTTCCGTTCTGGGGCCTCCCATTCTTGCTGCACCACCTGATTTTGCCCCCCCCGCCCTTGTTCCGCCCACCTCCACTGCCTCCCGCCTCCCCCACTAGCCTGTCTGCTCTGGTGGGTGGCCAGCGATCCCCCAACGTGCTCAGGAAGGTTCTGGCCTTCCCGCTGGTGCTCAGGCGGCATGCTACTCAGCGCGCTGCAGGAGCATGCTTTTTTTCAGACAGTCACCACCAGCAGAATGTGCGTTCCATTGGTGCCGAGGCCCAATAGGATTGAGCTGTTAATATGCGTCTCTAAAAGAAGGAAATATTAATAGTACTGGGCTATATTTAACACGTAACACGCATTACCACTTCTTCTGAACAATAATTTGCACTTGAAGAGAAAAACTTCCCCCAAAGAGAACTGGGGACAATGGTTTTATTGTACTTGAGAAGTTGAGACTGTGTTTTGTTTCCCTTGTATTGGCATCATTCCAACTTCCATATCAGTTTTGCATGAAATATTGTTTGTTTTTTGTTTTAATTATTTGTTTTTAATTATTTTAATGTATATATGTACAGTATTTTAATGTTTTATTGTAAGCCGCCTTGAGTGCCCTTGCTGGGAGAAAGGCGGGATATAAATTATTTAAATAAATAAATAAACAAATAAATATTGAGAAAAGATTTGCAGCTAAAATCTGTGCTGTTTTTCAGACTGTCAGCTCAATCCTAACCAACGTTCCAGCGCCGGTGCAGTCGCAATGCAGCCCCAAGGTAAGGGAACAAATGTTCCTTCACCTTGAAGAGGCCTCCATGACTGTCCCTGCACTGCAAAATACAGTGTGCGCCCTGTTGGCACGGCTGCACCCGCGCTGGAAAGTTGGCTAGGAATGTGCGGTGGATCTCCAAGTATGCCAGAGCCTGTCACAGAAGTGGGGCATTATCTGGCCATTACCACAACTGGAGTTCCAGTTTGTATATCTTGATTGTAAAGTTTTTCCAATACACTTATGAGCAAGTGGAATTGACAAAGCTAATGAAGAAAACATATGACAGCATACAGAGATGGATATAAGAGCCCAATCCTATTCATTTTCCCCTGCCGACGCAGCGGTGCCAAAATGGCTACAGCTGCATCCTGCAGGGTGGCAGTTGTGGAAGTCTCCTCTGGGTAAGGGATGGTTCCCTTACCCAGGGGTAAGCTTCTGCCGGGTGGGGGGATGTCTACTCGGACCCACACTAGCTAAATAGCTGGTGCAGGTCTTTGTGGACCCGCGCCGTGGGATTGGGTCCAGGAAGGGGTTAGGATTTGGCAACTGCTGCTACCACTGAACCTGCGCTCTTCCTGAACCAAATTCGCCCATACCCAACCTCTGTCGCCACCCTGTTCCACTAGTCCCCGCCCTGTCACCACATCATTTCACCTTCCCCTGCACCTGCTCCTCCCTCCCACCAACCCACCAGTGGGGTCGCTATACCGTCAGCGTGACACCCCCATGTGATGTCACAAGCCCCACACCAGGGGTGTGACATCACAAGCCCCACCCCTTTTGGCGGCAATTCAGCGGTGTGCCCAAAATGCAATCCCGGTGCTTTTTCGGCCGCTTTTAGGCTGAAAGTGGCCCGGGCGGGCTAATCCTGTCACCAAAAGTGGCCGGAAAACACCAGGGTTGGTTTTTTTTTTTTGCATTTTTGGCACTCCGCCGCTGAATTGCCACCGAATCCAGCGGCAAGTGCCCCCCGGCATATGTTGCCCCCACTGCCCGGGGGGCCCTGCCCCCACTAACAACACCTCTACACCCCTCCTGCCTCCCCTGCCACTTTACCTTTGGTGGCAGGCAAATCTGGATCCACTGGCGCCTGCAGGAAGCCTCCAGCCTTCCCGCCAGCATCCAAGCAGAGCACTACTGAGCACACTGCCAGAGTGCCTTTTACGACTGGCGCTGACTGCTTTATAGCATTCAGCGCCAGCGGAATAGGCACACCACCTTCGCCTGGCCCAGGTAGGACTGGGCCATCAGTATGAAATATGCCTTACTGTAAAATATGTTTAGCAAACATGCTGTGCAGCTGCAATGGGAAAAGTCAATGAAACCATAGAACTTCTAAGTTGGAGAATTACAACCTTTATCTTAGGACTCACCAATGCAGCACTTTAATCTCTCTAGAGTGGATCTACAAGCTACCTAATGTACCATCCACTATGGCCCCTCCCCATAATTTCCTGTGGTGAAACTATATTGTTGTTATTACATTATGTTAATTGATTATGTTTGTCTGGAATTTTTAGGCATTTTTAATTAATGGTACATTACTTTTGTGCCTTTTTTGGACAGAAAATCCTGTATAAACAAATACAATTTACTTCTAAAGCAGAAACATACGTTCAGATAGTCATTCCCAAAAATGACTGCGTGAAAACCTGAGTAGACTTTACTAATTGTAGGAAGTTTACCAATTATATTTTTTCACTGAAGGTAGGGAGCCTTTTTCTTCATTAGTATGAATTACCTTCAAGGCAAACATTTTTCAATCATGCTGATTTGCATGTAATTTATCAAGAGAGAAGGAAAGCAAAATAACTTTATTTAAAGATTTCCCTTTGTTTTAAGTGTCATTAGCAGTTCTGACTAATCAGATTTTTTCAATCTCATCAGGCGCTTTTAGAATATATCTATGAACTCATCTGGAAGGATGCATTTATTCCTGAGTGTCCTGTATTGCATTACAGCACAGTAACGAGTCAGACTGCTACAGATGTTTATGTGAAATGCAATTAACACTCTGCCAATTTACTTTTTATAGGGACACAATCAATTTTTATTCATTTTAGAACCAGAATGCTTTCTTTTATTGTGTGCGGCCTCTGCTCTGATTATACAGCTAAACAAATTATTTTTCCGTTTGTTGTAAATGGCAATGTTTAGTCAGTAGGGTGCCATATTATAAATGGATCACATAAATCAAACGTTGAATATGAGGTTTCTCATCATGTGCATATGAAATATTGTTACAGAGGGTTTATTTTTTCATAAAAAAGCACTAGTAAATACAGCCTCATTGCATGGGTAGATTAGTCTTTGTAATATTTCTCTGGATTAATATTTGGAGGGTTGGGAGAAAATTATGCCATTTCTAAATATTTGTTTATGGCTGAAGAGCACATTGGGTTCAGAAGCAGCTGTTTCTCATGACTATTTTGGAAGTACTGTAGGTAGGACTTGGGCCATTGTGCAATTCCTTCTTAAATTTAACACTAATTCAATTATTCACTATGGATGGGGCTTCCATGAGTTTATCTTTCCAGATGAATGAAATACTGGACATGCGAAAGGTTCTGTATATGTATGTTTCCTTCCCTGATCCAGAATAGATGGATGTAGTATAAAGCAGGTGTTTGTGGATCCATTCAGTTGCATGTTCAATTTCCCCATAGTTAGCTGACTTTTGGGGAGAGGATTCCAGATTCAATTCACCAGTGTCCAGCATTACACCAGCGTCCATGGCAGATCCGTCAGTGGGCAGACTTCTACACTGGCGGGCCAGTCATTGCACAGCTGTACATGGAGATACACTGGATGGGTGACTGGAAGCTGCTGGGGGATCTCCGTGGAAGGATGTGGAGTATGGAGGAGTCAGGTGGCAAGAAATGGATAACATCTTAAGAACCAGACTGAGGCATGATTGGCAGCTGCCTGTGGAAGCTTGGAAAGTGCAAGAGCTGAGCAGCCAGAACAACGATTTCACTATGAAGGGAAACATCTGGAGAAATGGAGGATTCTATGAGTTCCTCATAGAATGACACCCAGTGGTGTCACTAGGGTGCACAGGGGTGTGTGAACCACACCTTGGGGGGGGGGCTGACACCACTGGGGGCTAAAATTGTAGAAACTTTGTATTTATGAATAATAACATCATGTTATACATAATTTGATGCATAATTTCATGCAGAATGTAATGGAACAAACCATTCTGAATTATCAATAATAATAATTTTAATTATCATTATTCTATCTTAGGTCATCTGAGGGGGCTCTCCTGCGGGCTCTCCTGCGGGTACCACCTCTATCACAAGTTAGGGGAGTGGCAACAAGTAGGCGAGCCTTCTCTGCCATGGCGCCACAACTGTGGAACTCCCTGCCAGGGGATCTGAGAACCACCCCCTCCCTCATGACTTCTCGGCGAGGGCTCAAAACGTTTTTGTTTCGTCTAGCGTTTGGGTGATGGGTTGTGGTCTGCCTCCTGTGTCTCAAGATGCTCTGCCATGCTGCTTTTGTGCTCCATACTGTCCCCCCCCCAGTGGATTTTATTGTTTTTAAATTTAGTTATGTATTGTTTAAACTTATTTTATGTATTATTTTAAATTATGTATTTTAATTTTTGTTGTAAGCCGCCTTGGGCATTTGCCTTCGGCATAGGATAAGGCAGGATATAATTTTTTAAAATAAATAAATAATAATCATCAAAAGTTATGGCCAAAAAATGGAAAAAGAAAACACCACTGCCTTATGTAACAAAAAGTGGATTTCCTTAACTCAAAGCAGACCAATGAGTCTGATTATTCCAAAAGCCAATGAGTTGTGATTATGACACAGTATGGAACCAATAAGGTTTTAGTATTGGTCAGCTCTCATTTCTATGTATCAGAGCTAATACTAGAACAGTTATGTGTCATCAAGTTGGCCACTGGTTTTTTGTTGGTTACTGATTTGTGGGTGACCTGTACTGTTATGTTGTTGTTGTTCAGTCGTTAAGTCGTGTCTGACCCTTCGTGATCCCATGAACCACATCCCGCCACATCCCTTCCTGTCCTCCACTATCTTCCTGAGTTCGCTCATTTTCATGTTCGTTGCATCAGTGATGCTGTCTAACCATCTCATCCTTTGCCTTCCCCTTCTCCTTTTGCCTTCAATCTTTCCCAGCATCAGAGTCTTCTCCAGAGAGTCCTCTCTTCGCATTAGGTGGCCAAAATATTTGAGCTTCAGCCTCAGTACCTGTCCTTCCAGGGAACAGTCAGGGCTGATTTCATTTAGGATTGACTGATTTGATCTCCTAGCAGTCCAGGGGACTCTCAGGAGTCTTCTCCAGCACCACAGTTCGAAAGCATCTATTCTTCGGCGCTCAGCCTTCCTTATGGTCCATCTCTCGCAACCATACATTGCTACTGGGAACACCATCGCCCTGACTATGCGAACTTTTGTTGGCATGGTGATATCTCTGCTTTTTATTATGCTGTCTAAGTTTGCCATAGCTTTCCTTCCAAGGAGTAAGCGTCTTTTAATTTCATGGCTGCTGTCTCCGTCTGCAGTGATCTTGGAGGCCAGAAAAGTAAAATCTGTTACTGCTTCCATTTCTGCCCCTTCTATTTGCCAGGAATTGATGGGACCAGATGCCATGATCTTAGTTTTATTAATGTTGAGTTTCAAGCCAACTTTTGCACTCTCCTCCTTCACTCTCATCAAGAGGCTCTTTAGTTCTTCTTCACTTTCTGCCAGTAGGGTGGTATCGTCTGCATATCTGAGGTTGTTGATATTTCTCCCCGCAATCTTGATTCCGGCTTGCGATTCATTCAGCCCTGCATTTCTCATAATGTACTCTGCATATAAGTTAAATAAGCAGGGTGACAATATACAGCCTTGCCGTACTCCCTTCCCAATTTTGAACCAGTCGGTTGTTCCATGGCCGGTCCGAACTGTTGCTTCTTGACCCGCATACAGGTTTCTCAGGAGACAGGTAAGGTGGTCTGGTACCCCCATCTCTTTAAGAATTTGCCACAGTTTGTTGTGATCCACACAATCAAAGACTTTTGCAAAGTCAATGAAGCAGAAGTAGGTTTTTTTTGGAACTCTTGTGCTTTCTCCATGATCCAGCACATGTTGGCAATTTGATCTCTAGTTCCTCTGCCTCTTCGAAACCCAGCTTGTACTTCCGGTAGTTCTCGGTTCATGTACTGCTGAAGCCTAGCTTGTAGGATTTTGAGCATAACCTTGCTAGCATGTGAAATGAGTGCAATTGTGCGGTACTGTTATACAGTATATTAAAATAAAGTTAATGGGGGTGACACCATGAGTTACCACACCGGGTGACATCAACCTCAGTGATACCACTGGGGTGACGCGATGAGCTCTCGCACCGAGTGACGCAAACCCTAGTGATGCCTCTGATAACACCTGATAAAACCCTATTTGAATAAAATGGGGTTTATGGTAAGCCTGCCTACATAAACTGCCTTGAGTCTATGAGAAAGGAGGTATATAAATCCAAATATCCAAATAATTCCATGCCATTACCCATTAGATGGGTCAGCTGCGAGAAATGCATGGTAACACAACTTTTCTTTTCTTTATTTACTGTCCTTCTTTGAGGTCCCAGTAAAAAAGTCAGGCCTAATTTATTCCACCCTGGTTCATTTATTGATTCATTCTAGTTACATGGACATTAATTTGAGTGAGTCAGATGACCAAAAACGCACAACAAAAACTAAGCCCCAATCCAAGTGAGGTGTCAGAGTTGCCATATTTTCATGTGGCTGAGGGGGTTCTGTTTGTAGATATGTGCAAACCATTGTTCAGCCATCTGGCAGCCTGAATGTCAAGGTGATCAAATGCCTAACTGGCTGCCAAAGCTGAATGTTTGAAAGAACCTGGCAGGAACTGATGCAAAATACAGAGAAGACAAATATGAAGAGAAGAAACTATGCCAGGCAGCAAGTTCCCATGTTCTGTGCTTACCTTCCACACCACAGTTCCTTTTATCTTATACTTCCCTTGCAAACTGGGCAAGAGGCACTTTTTCAATTGGTGCTCCTCTTATATTTAGCAGGGGGAGAGTAACTGCCCCCTTTCACCCCAGCACAGTGTCTTTTCTGGTGGCTGTTTGCTGGTGTTCTTCTGCATCTTTTTTAGAGTGTGGAAAGGGAGCCATTTAATCATTTGATTTTGTCTGTAAACCGCTTTATGAACTTTTTGTTGAAAAGCGGTATATAAATAACGTTAATTAATAATATTTCCTTGCTGCCTTCTTCCCATGGCTTCTAAAATGTGTATAGAATGATGTTATTATTTGTAGCTGTGAACTATGACAGTGGCCATACCTGGTTCCAGATACGAACGTCTGCAATAATATTTGTTCTATCACAGACTGGTTTGTGAGAAGAGTTCCCTGCAATGAGGTCTCTAACTCCAGCAGAAGAAGGTAGCAGAATGAAAGAAAAGGTACCAGTATTCATTTACTGAAAAGTGAGTCTCAAATGCCAGCAAAAGACCAAATTAGGGTTGAATTCACACTAATCCTTTGGCCCTGATTTACTTCTGGAAGTAAAACTGGATGTGCTCCCAGGGAGTTCATATTTTATCAAAGGTAGCTTGCTATTACATAAGATTCAGCAATAATCCATTCCTAAGCATCCCCGGGGAACTAAAGTTGAATGAAAAGTATATAGTTCCAAGCTTACAAAGGCCATTCAAAACAATTTTAGAAAATGTTTAGTACCCAATCAGGAATAATGGTGTCTAAATGTTAACAAACTAATGTTGGGTAGAATGGAAAATGTTAAGCTCAGAAATTTCCAGGTGCCAGGTCGCCACTGCGACTCGTCACTTCTTTGTAGGGCCTGTGGAATAGCCACAAGGCTGCGGCTGAGATCAGGTGGCCTGGAGGGGAAAATAGCAGCAGCAGTGGGAGAAGAAGTGGCAGCAATGAGTGCTGCCAGACTGGAAGAGGCTCAGGAGGAGGCATTGCCAGAGGTAATAGTAGTAGCAGAAGAAGAGGGGGGCTTGTTTAATGAGGGAACCTGTCACACTATGAGGGAAGTGTCACATGGAACATATACCCTCAACTCCCTCCAATAGGACCTCTAATTGTGTGTGTGTGTGTGTGTGTGTGTGTGTGTGTGTGTGTGTGTGTGTGTGTGTGTGTGTGACTCAGCACCTTCACCCCAGCCACCCCTGTGCCAGCCCAAAAAGGAAAGAAAAGGGGGGGAGGAGAGAGATAGTTGTATGTTCATTAAATGTCTACCTAGACACTCAGTGGGACTAACTCCCAGAGAGGTATTATGGGATTACAGCTTTAGGGCCCAATCCTATCTGTGGAATACGCTGGTAGACTACAACATCCACCAGTGTATCCTGCAGTCCACAATCACAGTCGCCTCTCTGACTGTGGACTGTCAGTGGTGCCCTGCAGACTGGCCACTGATCCAGGTATGTTAGCGGTGGGGGCAGATTGGGGGTGGGGACTTGGATTAGGCTGGAGTGGATCAGGGGCGGGACAGGCTGATGTCGGCAGTAGTGGTCGCCAAGTCCGATGCTCTCTTTCCGGCCCCAACATGCTGCCTTCACCCTATCAGATCTATGCCAGAAAAATAGCTGGTGTAGATCTGAGTAGGCCCATAGGGGCCCAGGCAGCAGTGGAGGAAGCAAGTAAAATTTTCTTTACTTCCCTTTCCCTGCTGGCCAGGTGCCCTGCTGGTGCACGGGATTTGGAGGAAGGTACGCTGGCGGCCCTAAATCCTACACACCAGTGGAGGATAGGATTGGGCTGTTAGTGTCATTAATTTTAATTTTAAAAATATTTCTTAATGCAACTTATTTTTTGATCAAAACCTTTAGATCATTTTGCTGTCACACTGACATTTGCCAAGTTTTTCTACCAACACAAGGGTTGGAAATGTTTTTTTTTATATGTAAAATGCTTGTTTATATGTAAAATATAATTTATACAATTCATTAGTGGCACATGAGATTTTTTTATTTTATTTTTCTGGCTGGTGTTAAAATATAAACCCCAGACAATTGAAAAATTTGTCTGACTGAAACATTTGTCAGCCTACAGTACATTTTTGGGCTGGCTCCTGGATCCAAAGCAAATTTGTCAAGCCCTGGTCTGATTAACTATAAGAATGTCTTGAAACCAGTGTATAAAGAGGGTTCACCAATCTAGAATTCCCTGAGTGTTCTGATGCACTCACAGGCTTCCCCATTTACATCAGTTGAGGAGAGTATTCCTTTGTATGTGTGAAGGTTTTTCATCTATTAAAACAAATGGAAAGGTAGAATGTATAAATCAGCTGCATGTGTCTATTGGAGCTCCCATATATGCAGAAGGCAGTAGATTGAGGCAAATACATCTAAAGACCCAATCTAATCTGGGCTTTACACTGGCGGATCTCCCGTTTGACCACCATAAGGCCCGGGCTGCTGGCGTGGCAAGTGCTTCTCTGTTCTGCAGGCCACTGCTGCCAATACAAAGCCCCAGAGGCTGCACACAGGTGTCACAGATCCACAGAATCTCCGCCACTGCCGGTAAGAAGACGGAGGGGGCGGATTAGGGGAGGGTTGCGGGCGGTTCAGGGCAGGGAGCGGACCAGGTCAGGGGCAGAAGGTGTAGGTGTAAAGAGCTGGTGTAGGTCTGAGGGGACCCATTGGAAACCAGGCTGCCTACAGTGAGGTAAGTAAAAATGTTCTTTACTTACCTCTCCTGGGCCATCTGGTCTCCTGTGGGCCCATAGTATGCAGCGCAGCGCATGGTCCGTCAGCAGGGCTGCATGCTCTGGGCCAGCCGGGGATCAGATTGGGCTGCTAGTCAACATTCAGTTCACTGTTGCTTTGGCAGGTTAGCCCCATAGAAACATGCAAGCATGAGGGCCCCTGGAGTTTTTAATCACATGTCAAAATCAGAATGAGGGGCTGAGTAATCAAGCTTGGTCACTGCAGGTCCAAGTGGCATGTGCAGCACCTTTCACCATCGAAAACTAGTGCACCAGCCATAACCTTTCCTGGACAGAGATGACCTGGCCTCAGTTAACCACACACTTGTAACCTTCAGATTTGATTGCTGCAATGTGCTGTGTGCAGGGCTGCCTCTAAAGACTTCTCAGAATTCTAAGCAGAATTAAAAGTGCTGCTGGTACTTACCTTTAATGTTTGATATGGCTTGAGCCAAAGGTATGAAGGTCTACCTTTCCCCTCATGTACCTGTCCAGGTATTATGATCTTCACAGGATAAGGACTAATCTGAGAATTCCCCATTGGTGGGGCAGTTGGAAGTCTAATTGGAAGAAAGGGGAGGGGGAGAACTGTCCACAAATCCAGAGGTTCTGTCCACAAATCCAGAGGAAGTCTAATTGGAAGAAAGGAGACAGAGAGAACTGTCCACAAATCCAGAGGTTCTCTCTCAATCCCAGTTCCTGCGCTGACTAGACACCTCAGCATAAGCCAGATTGAAAGAGGAAGAGGATTAGTACAATTCACCCTTGACTGCATCTCCCTTTTCATGGCTTTCTCTCTCTAGGCACCAGCTGTCAACATAGGCCACAGAAGCCATCAGTTGTCTGCATTCCCTCCTCACTGGTGCCAGTGGTGGGTTCTTAATTCCATCATGGCGATTAAGCACATGTGCCTCCTCTCCTCACCCCTGAAAAAGGACTCACTTGGAAAGCTTGGGTTGCCCTGGCAACACCGATCTCCCTTTCATGGTGATCGGGTCTTTGGACAAACAGCATCTCTGTTTGTAGTTGGGCATGCCAACAAGTTTGCATAGTCAGGGTGATGGTGTTCCCAGTAGCAATGTATGGTTGCGAGAGTTGGACCATAAGGAAGGCTGAGCGCCGAAGAATAGATGCTTTCGAACTGTGGTGCTGGAGAAGACTCCTGAGAGTCCCTTGGATTGCTAGGAGATCAGATCAGTCAATCCTAAATGAAATCAACCCTGACTGTTCCCTGGAAGGACAGGTACTGAGGCTGAAACTCAAATATTATGGCCACCTAATGCGAAGAGCGGACTCTCTGGAGAAGACTCTGATGCTGGGAAAGATTGAAGGCAAAAGGAGAAGGGGAAGGCAAAGGATGAGATGGTTAGACAGCATCACCGATGCAACGAACATGGAAATGAGCGAACTCAGGAAGATAGTGGAGGACAGGAAGACCTGGCGGGATGTGGTTCATGGGATCACGAAGGGTCGGACACGACTTAACGACTGAACAACAACAACAATTCTTCCTCCCCGTGGGGGAGCAGGGAAGATGGGGGTCCCTTGACAACTAATTTGCTTAGTCATGACTCACAGGCAGTTCAATCCTTACTAACCTTAGCACTGGTGGAACATGAGTCCCTCTGGCAAGTGCTGTTGCAAAAGCACCGTAATGCGCTTTGTGACAGTGTTAGTTCCAGGTGCACCAGTGGGAAGGCCAGAACCTTCCCGTTGGTGCCAGTGGTTGCAGGGATGCCTGCTGAACCAGGTACGCCTGTGTAGGGGTCAGAACATGGCGGGGGGAGGGCGGGTACAGGCAGATCGGGCCCAGGACGGGGCGGGATTGGCAGTGCCAGTGTGCACTGTATCCAAACCCCCTTCCCGGGCCTGATCCGCTTGCATGGATCAACGCAGACTTGCGCCAGTGATATCGCCGGCGCAGGGCCGAGTTAACCCATTGCCACTGCTGGGGCTTTCCCTGGGGCAAGGGGCAAATATCCCTGGGGCAAGGGGCAAATATCCCCTTACCCCAAGGAGACCTCCAGCATGCAAAACACCACCACAGGATGCAGCGGAAGCCACGCCCATGCTGCTGCATCGCCACATGGGGAGTTAGGATTGGGCCGTAAGTTTAGGACACAAACATTTGCCAGTAGAATATAAATAGGATGATGAACATGGTGTAATATAAATAGCTTCTTCTTAGTTATAATGGAGAATTAAAGATATTCCTAAATTCTAACCATCTTCCAGGAAAGCTAAGAAGAAATTTGGTACAGTTATAGCTCATTGTCGGGTAGTCAAGGGACATTTCTAAAAACTCTATTTATAACTTCTGGTGCTTCATTGCGCAAGCTATTAACTGACTTCAGTATGTTCTTTTCGCTTGTGGTCTTTTTTTTTTTTGAACCTTTATTTTGAAACATTCTGACTATAGTACACTGAAATGGTGAACTCTTGTGTTCATAGTTTACAGATATACACCACTATTTTCATTAGCAGAGAAGCTCTGTGGTTCCATCTGAAACCACACTTCTAAGAAATTAATTTATCCCAGATTACTTCCTTTTCTTTTTTTATGAGTCTCTTGCATCTTGATCACAACCGTTCACAGAATGACACTTTGTCTCATCTGCAGATGCATACTTCACTATTCATATTAATTCATAACTGATCACCTGTAAATAAGATAACTACTTAGTCTGTATGGATTGAGCATCCTAGTCTAGCTAAGTGCTTCTGGAGACTTGAAGCCCCAAACTCTGCCCACTGAAAAAGCTTGTTAATGGGTCCCACATGACAGAGCTATCAATTTTTTAGTATCGTATATACATGCTGTATCCATTATAACTTTCACTTAGACCTAACTGTCCAATAGCTTGTAAGGTTTTGCTTTTATTTTCACTCTGACATGGAGACAAAATTTAATAATGTGATAATGTAGTAAAAGTATGCATCGAGAGGGGGAAAAATGAGCATGTGACAGTAAGAATGCTGCTGTCTTACAGCAGAGCTGCAAAGTTTTCCTTTTCAAACATTTCCCAGGTTGTTTAAATGTGCTTTGTAAGCAGTGATAACTTGTCATTTTATCATTGATCTGTCCTTCTTCTATCTCGGAGGGATTCATTAAATAATGCATGGACCCTTGTGAATTACCCTTCTTCACTCTAGCATCCCCAGACCATTAGCCAGATATAGCAACACTGGCATCTTTCAACCCCTAGAAACCCTTTGGCTTTCATTTAATTAAATTATCCCATTATGAAAACTCTTATAATGAGATTAAATTTAATTATTTATTAGACACTTATTTGCACTAGGGAGCTTATCAATTATGCATGGTTGTGCTAAACATTTTTCAATCCATCACCTTTTCTTTTCATAGAAGGTGCAATTTATTAAGTGCATTTGAAGTACCATGACAGTGGATATACAGTGGAAGGATACAGGCCATTGGAGTACAACTGAGAGCGAATTGCATGGGGGGGGAGGGGGGAAGAGGAGATTAATTTTTCATTCATATTTACAATATGCTCTCATCCAGTTATGAATGATATCATAGTGCGGCAGTTTTTCAAGTGTTGTAGAACCAACCATTCTCTTTAGATTTGAGTTTGGCATAGGTATATTACCATGTCAGTGGCCCAACAAGCACACAAATTATGATCACAATTGTGCTACCTGTAAGTATGCCTCAGTCACACTGATTACCATGTGACTAAATTTCCACAGGGCTGGAGTCTAAATTTAGATGTCTATTTAGCGAAAAATCTGACATTAGAAAAAAAATGTAATGATGGAAGCACTTAATTAGTGTGTGTGTGTGGGGGGGGGGTATGAATGTGTAGGACAAACCAAATGAAACCAGTTCACATATTCTGCAACTAAAAGTGTAGCGTTGAGCCTTCTGGGTAGTTGGAAGAGGAAACAATGTAAACTTTCCAAAAAGTGTACCAAGCAGAAAAAAAAATTCTGGAGAACATTTGAAAGAAGACAGCACTGCCATTGGAGCCTATACCTTCCTTTTTATCAGACCTTGTCAATACATAATGAATTATTTAGCTGGAGTCCTGTGTTGCTCAGGGCTGGATTTCAGAGAGTTTGTAATTCTCCAAATACATATCATAGGATGCCTTGCTGCTCTTTACTTCTACTAATGATCTCTGTGGTAAAGAATTTAACTTAAATTGTTTTAATTAATTAATTAATTAATTATTTTAATGTGTTTATTAATTTTAATGTGTTCATGTGTATTTTAATATGTTGTAAGCCGCCTTGAGTGCCCTCGAGAGAAAGGCGGGCTACAATTTTTTTAAATAAATAAATAAAGATGAACAGCTATGGCTGCAATCCTATACAGTATACACACTTACCAGGGAGTAAGCCCAATTGAACACTGTGGGACCTACCTCTGAGTAAACATGCATATGACTGCACTGTAAGTAAATGAATGTGTACTGGAGAAAGCTATGCTCCCAAAAGAAGAGCCACAGAGCATGCTGGATGCTTAAAATATATGGCAATATTTGGTCTGGATTTACAAATGTGCCTTTTTTTGAAACAAAGCATATTTTATTTATTTACTGTGCAATCCTGTCTGGCTGCTAGGCCGGCATAGGACCTCTGTGCGGTCCAGGATCATTGCAAAAGCTGCTGTAAGGCACACATAATTTGTGTGGATGCGTATTACATCTTGATATCCATTTGCATCCAGTACTCATCTGGGTCCCACTGAAATGGCTTTATGCATCTTTTGATATGAATGAAAATAGGCATCAATGTCCAAGTACAATAGTTGTTGCATTCAACTAGAACTGGTACAGGATCACCACTTTATAAAAAGTATAACACAATTTAGCCAAAGGTAAAAATATTAAACACATGCTCAAATTCACTACTAAATTCTGGCTATGAGAAGTGTTTCACTTTGGTTGAATGATGCACTTCAATGAAAGAATTTAATCTTATCTAATGGCTGGCATATTAGCAATAGTTTCAGCAGGACATAATATTCTTTTTTCAAAGAATTTGGAAGTGTATTACAAATATTAACTGTATAAGCTTTATAATTCTCATTTGATAGGGAAAGTTACATTTATTCTCAGGTCTGGTTTTTCTATAGGATACTGTCTCTTGCACACTTCTGCAGAAGCGTCGCTAGGGAGGGGGTGGGGGAGCGGACCGCTCCCGGGTGACAAGCAGGGGGGTGTCAAAGCCGCCGCATCGGTGGCAATTTTGCGGCGGCAGTGATGAAAATGTGCTGCAAAAAACAGGACTAGGGTCATACGGGTAGGCGGTGGTGGAAAAGGGTTTGTGCCCTCCCCTGCCCGGCCCTCTACTAAACCTTTTTGCCGGTTTTTCGGCATTTTTTTGCCCATGACGTCATGGGGGGGACATTTTTCATGCCCCCCACAGGTCGTAGCTACGCCTCTGCACTTCTGTTCCTGAGGATAGATTTGTGGCTGTTCTGAATTGGTATGTGTCTGTCAGCGCAATCCTTCCCAGCTCCTCCACTAGCGCAGCAGTGGTGTAGGGCAGAACAGGAGGCTTTGGAAGTGAAAGGGGATTTCCCATTCTCCCTCCACCACTGCTGCACCAGTGGAGGAGCTGGGTAGGACTGCACTGTAAGCTACATTATAATTGACACATGAAATTTTTCTTTTGTCTTTTAAAAGGATGTAATAAGAAGCAAAATGCCCAGGTTGTACACATGTACAGGCTCAGAGGACAGGAGGGATGTGTGCAGGCAAAGGTTTATGCTTACACTTGAGAATTTGGAATGAATCTTCATCCCTCCCAAAGTTAAAAAAGCAAGACAGTGTCAGAATTAGCTAAAATTCTGTTTATTTTAAATTGTTTTAATTAATTATTTTAATGTGTATATCTGTATTTTAATGTGTTGTAAGCCGCCTTGAGTGCCCTCGGGAGAAAGGCGGGGTATAAATTCTTTAAATAAATAAATAAATAAAACAGTATCAATAATTTAGAATTCTAAATTAACAGCGCAATCCGACTTAACTTTTGTGCCAGTTTAACCAGCGGCACAGCGAGAACGGGAGGCCCCAGAATGGAAAAGGGATTCAAATCCCCTCCAAATGAGGAATTCAAAGGGGATTTGAATTCCTCTTCCTTTCTGGGGCCTCCCGTTCTCGCTGCGCCGCTGGTTAAACCGGCACAAAAGTTGAGTCGGATTGCGCTGTTAGAGAGTTAGTTACCAGTAAGGGGATATCTTTGTGCTCAACATAATTCTTTGTTTTACATTTTGCATTCAGCAATATGGATGAAGCATGGGATGCCTGGGTAGCTAATATCTTAGTTTTTTACTTTTAAAAATAATTTACTTATTAAGTGTGTGTGGGGGGGTGGGAGCTTAGCAATACATAATCCTGTTGCAGGAGGACCAAACACGGCTGCTATTTTTTTTTTTAAATCAGCCTCCTAGATCTTGCTTCTTCACCTGGTCCCCTTACAGCCCAATCCTATCCACCACCACCCTGTCAATGCAGTGGCGCAATAATTGCGACTGCTGCATCCTGGGGGGGGGGAGAGCCAGGAAGCTTCAGCAGGGAAGGGGGATTTTAAATCCCCTTACCGCTGCATAACTTAAGCCTCCCGGACCATAATGGATCTCCTCAGACCTGCACTAGTGATGTTGCTAGCGCATGTCCAAGGAGAGAAAAGGGGCTGGGAGGCTGCCTGCTGCTGGAGGGAATAGGATCCGACGCATGCCTTTGGCACCAGATTCCCCCTTTCACAGCCTCCCCACCCCTGTCATGCCCCCCTCCCCGTTTCTTTTTCAATTACTTGTTTACAGAAAGTTTAAACAAATACAATAAAAATAGAATACAACAAAAGAAAATATGAGAATACAAAAAAAAGGTATGAATATATAGTATAATTATAAAGGAAAAATAGAAGAAATAGAAGAAGATACGGAGAAGCAAATAATAACGTATCTTTACAATTTCCCTTCCATAACACAAAGCAAAAAATAACAGTAATTCGGTCAATCTACAACTTAAAATATCATAATCGAATCTTTCCAGTTTATCTTTCCCACCTCTACCCACTAAACCCCCCTCAAATTCTTTAAATTTATTAAATTTATCCTTATTCATCAAATCCACAGATCATTACATCACTTCCTCCCCGTTTCTTTTTCAAGCCTCCCTGCCCCCTTTCGCTCCTTGGACTTGCATCAGCTACAGAGCTGGTGCAGGTCCAAGGAAACCCATTGTGGAGCGGGAGGCTTACAGAGGGGTAAGGGGAAATTATTCCTCTTTCCCCTCCAAAGCCTCCTGAACTGCCCCCCAGATACAGCACCCCCTTTTTGGGTGCAGCCGTATGGGGGGGGATAGGATTGAGCCCTTAGACCTGGAAGATCCAGGTTCAAATCCCTGCTGAGCCATGAAGCTTCCTGGGTGACCTTGGGCCAGACACTATCTCTCAGCCTAATCTATCTTACAGGGTTGTTGTGAGGACA
This sequence comes from Plestiodon gilberti rubricaudatus, assembly GCA_026170595.1. Taxonomy (NCBI): domain Eukaryota; kingdom Metazoa; phylum Chordata; class Lepidosauria; order Squamata; family Scincidae; genus Plestiodon; species Plestiodon gilberti. Next base: position 35,513,439 of record JANXHW010000004.1, read on the forward strand.
AAAGGAGGGCGAAAAAACCATGTACACCACCCTGAGCTCCTTGGAGGAGTTAATAAATAAATAAATAAGCTGGGATAAACTGCCAAATGTAAGAAAGACGCCATACTGAGAGATGCCTCTTTGCCCTAGTACTAAGTGATCATACTACTTGAGATTCAAAGCATAAAAAATGTAGTTCTAAAGCTGACTAAAAACAAACGAATGTGTCCCTGTTGTTCTAAAGGGACAAATATACAGACTGCAGTCATAAGTCCTTTCAAGCCATTTCAAAGGGCCCAAGATTAATCGGATGATCTTTTGGCTATAGTGTATGTCCAATACCCCATACACATTCTTTCTCGGGCATTAAGATAAAATTGTAATGTGGAAAAAATGGAATCTTAGCATCTATCAGAAAGCATTATACTGTACATTAAAACGTATCTACTGCCGGTGGCTACAAATTTGGCCACAGTATACCCACCCCCTGAGTGGGTGATTAAAGAAGCTGAGGCAAATATAGTTAAGTTTTTATGGGGCACAGTAAACTTCCCTCTTGCCCGAGCCACGGCCTATACAAACATAGACCAAGGATGTCTTGAGCTCCCTGCTTTCGGTCCTATCTTTCTAGCCAATTTTTTGAGCTTTAATTTTAGGAGATGGGCCCTTTTAGAGCACAAAGCAAGTCAAGATGCAAAACCAAAATTTTGGCAAATAGCTTTTGCCAAGGGATGGAAAGTGAAGACATGGGGGAAAGCATGGTGGGAGGAGGAAAGTTTATTGTATAGAGTAACAGCAGTAATGAAATATGCTGGCCTGGACTATCTAATGGATGTTTACAGTTATGTTAAGAAATATAAAATCCAATCGGATTGGCTAAAAGATGAACAATTGACTATCAAAGAACTTAAGGGGAGATTGTATCGTTTAATTTTGGAATATTGTTATTTCCATCCTGACTTAGAAAAGAAATGTAAAAAGTTAAACTTGTCTGTATATTTGAGAGAACCGATATATCCAATAATGTTTTTCAAAGACAAAAGAGTACCATATTTTCTATGGGAGATGCGGTGGAGATTTTTCCACCAAGTTTATGATGTAAGAGTGACAAGGCCCTGGTTACCTGAAGGTGAAAGTTTACCCCAGACTAACTTGTCGGAAAAGTAGCCGAAGAAAGCCGAAGAGAGACAATACAACACTTTGTGTCTGACTGTCCTGCGACAAAGGAGGTCTGGAAAAGACTTGCAAAAGAACTTACTTGGCCTGATTTGGCAACTCAAAACTGGGAGACCATTGCATTGGGAACACGGAGAGCTGAAGTCTTCAGAGGCCCGAAGAAGAATCTGAAAAGAAAAAGGAAAACAGTTAACGAACAAGGAACACTGATTGCTCGGTTTTGGATGGTCCCCTGGTCCATGGTAATACTTTTAAATCTGTTAGTCCTTACAGCTTTAATTTATGCCAGACACAGGGAGGTAAAAACAAATAAACCAAAATTACCAGAGGCATCTGTTAATTTTATAATATGTAAAATGAAGACTTTGAGTGAGTATGAAAGGAACAGAATGCCGAGAGCTAAATGGGTAACGTTTTGGCCGTGGATGGAGGGGACCACTCTGCCGATAACTTGAGGAAAAAAATTGTATTAGTGATAAGTTAGACAGAGAAATAATATAATAGGTAGAGAAATAGTACTATTTGCGTTTATGTAATGGACTTTTACGTGCGGGTATGTACAATTGAAGTAGTATGGATTTTTAAATAAAAAATTATATTCCCCCCCAAAAAAATTATATTCCCAAGGCTGGATGTTTGGAGTTAATTTATATGAAACATTTTCAGTATGTGTACATATGCCTATGTACAATGTATGGTTGCGAGAGTTGGACCATAAGGAAGGCTGAGCGCCGAAGAATAGATGCTTTTGAACTGTGGTGCTGGAGAAGACTCCTGAGAGTCCCTTGGACTGCTAGGAGATCAAATCAGTCAATTCTAAATGAAATCAAGCCTGACTGTTCCCTGGAAGGACAGGTACTAAGGCTGAAACTCAAATATTTTGGCCACCTAATGCGAAGAGAGGACTCTCTGGAGAAGACTCTGATGCTGGGAAAGATTGAAGGCAAAAGGAGAAGGGGAAGGCCAAGGATGAGATGGTTAGACAGCATCACCGATGCAACAAACATGAAAATGAGCGAACTCAGGAAGATAGTGGAGGACAGGAAGGCCTGGCGGGATATGGTTCATGGGATCACGAAGGGTCGGACACGACTTAACGACTGAACAACAACAACATATGCCTATATGCTGTGTACTCCATCATGCTTTAACTTTAGTTGTGTAATTTAGATCTTGTAATTTCTTTTTCTAGCAATAAAAAGGAAACATGAGTACAGAGTTGCTTTTTCTCAGCCTGGGCCTTTTTTAAGCAACCTTAACTTATCAGGCCCCTTCATGGATCATTGCCTTGTCGTGGCGAAGGGGCTTGCGTAACTCAATGAAGCAATGACGATACCACCCTAATGGCCGAATGTGAAGAACTAAAGAGCCTCTTGATGAGAGTGAAAGAGGAGAGTGCAAAAGTTGGCTTGAAACTCAACATTAATAAAACTAAGATCATGGCATCTGGTCCCATCAATTCTTGGCAAATAGAAGGGGCAGAAATGGAAGCAGTAACAGATTTTACTTTTTTGGGTTCCAAGATCACTGCAGACGGAGACAGCAGCCATGAAATTAAAAGATGCTTACTCCTTGGAAGGAAAGCTATGGCAAACTTAGATAGCATAATAAAAAGCAGAGATATCACCATGCCAACAAAAGTTCGTATAGTCAGGGCGATGGTGTAGCAATGTATGGTTGCGAGAGTTGGACCATAAGGAAGGCTGAGCGCCGAAGAATAGATGGTTTTGGACTGTGGTGCTGGAGAAGACTCCTGAGAGTCCCTTGGACTGCTAGGAGATCAAATCAGTCAATCCTAAATGAAATCAACCCTGACTGTTCCCTGGAAGGACAGGTACTGAGGCTGAAGCTCAAATATTTTGGCCACCTAATGCAAAGAGAGGACTCTCTGGAGAAGACTCTGATGCTGGGAAAGATTGAAGGCAAAAGGAGAAGGGGAAGGCAAAGGATGAGATGGTTAGACAGCATCACCGATGCAACGAACATGAAAATGAGCGAACTCAGGAAGATAGTGGAGGACAGGAAGGCCTGGCGGGATATGGTTCATGGGATCACGAAGGGTCGGACACGACTGAATGACTGAACAACAACAACAACTTATCAGGATTGGGCAGAGAGTGCCCACTCTGCCCCACAGTGATGTGAATCAATTCATGTCAATTCATGTCTTATGAGTCAGAAAGGGATGGGCAGGAGGTGTGGCCTGGAGGTTGAGCTGTTGCCTAGCCTGAAGAAAGCTAAGCAGTTTCAGCCCTGGTCACCCCTTGGAAGGGGGACCGCTGCTGATGATGACAGATCTTAGGAAGGCACTGTATGAGAGTGTGTGGAATGCGCAGGAGTCAGCTGCCAAGACAGATAACACCTTGAGAACAGACTGAAAGAAACCGGTGGCTGCTGTGAAAAGCTTGGATGTCCTGGCTGCACTTTGAAAGGAAACATCTGGGAATTGAGGGTTCTACGTTTTCATAGAACAATACTTGTAAAAATCCAGTTTGGAAAAATGGGGTTTAGAATTATTATTATTAACAGTATTTATATACCGCTTTTCAACAAAAAGTTCACAAAGCCGTTTACAGACAAAATCAAATGATTAAATGGCTGCCTATCTAAACCGCCTTGAGTCTGTAAAGAAAAGGCAGTATATAAATAATAAATATAAAAGGCAATATATAAATAATAAATAAAATATATAAAAAAGAGGCAGGGGTTCTGAAAAGCCAATCAGGGAACCTTATGCTACTATGGCATGTCTATTGCTTAAGCTTGTGATAGCTGGATTGGGTAATTAGTTTCTGCCTAGTAACAACTGTATTAGCATTTCAATTGGAAATTCTAGGAAGGTTATAATTTATACCTGACACCTCTCTGGGGGAGTCTGATTAGTAAATTCCCCAAGAGCAATTCAGGATGTTTAACAGGGTTGAGGTAGTGAATGAGAAAGCATAAGGGAGAAAGAGTTTTTGCTGTTTAAGTGACAGACCTAGGGAAACAGAACAGACTAGCATTGCCCTCTCTAGAAAGGAAGTTAGTTATGACACACTGCCCAATATAAGTCCAGTTCACCACACTTGTAGCTTAGGTTGTTTTCCGAATTTTCCATGTGGTTGTGGAAAATTAAGGCTGCAATCCTATGCAGTGGACCCCCACTTTACAATGGGTTCACTTTACAATCAAATCACTTTACAATTGACTCTCCATAGTAAAACAAGGTTCAGTATATGATGTTGTTCACTTTATGATGAGCTCATGATTGCTGTCAACAGGATGTCAACAGATGAGGTCAATAGGCCTCAACTTCTGAGATCTTGGAAATAATTACCAAAAACAATGCATTATTGGGTTCACATTACAATATTTACACAATACAATAGTGACTCCGGAACAGATTGCCATTGTAAAGCAAGTGTCCACTGTACACAGTTACCTGGGAGTGTGGCTTAGTGCTTAAGACGCTGAACTACAGACCTAGAGGTAGGTAGGATAGCAGTTCGAGACCCGAGTGCTGTGTGACGGTGTGAGCTATCGTCTTCGGCTCCAGCTCCTGCCAACCTAGCAGTTCGAAAGCAAGAAATTGCAAGTACATTAATAGGTACTGCCTTAATAGGTACCACCTCGGTGGGAAGGTAACAGCGTTCTGTGTGTCTTGGCGTTGAGTCATGCCAGCCACATGACCACGGAAGCGTCTTTGGACATCACTGGCTCTTTGGCTTTGAAACGGAGACGAACACTGTCCCTAGAGTCAGTAATGACTGGCTTTCGAGCAAGGGGAACCGTTACCTTTTAAGCCCTATTGAAAATAATGGAAGTTAATGTATAAGATGTAGAGGAGTAAACAGTATAGAATTGCGCATTAAGAAAGTTCAAAAGTCTTCATTCTTCAGTTTTGAAGGAAGGTGTTGGGTAAAAAGAAAATAATAATGTAATACTAGCAGGCTTAAGAGGAAAAAGAGGCCAATCGTAGAAATGCTGATGATAGCAAATATCTGGACATGGGCAGCCCAATCCTGTGTAAGATGCGGCGGCCGATCTTTAGGTAGGATTGCGCTATTAGTTCCGCCATTGTCCCAATCTGGATTGAGAAAAGCCCGCAGCTGCTATTTGACCCTTCCATTGACACCAATGGCAAGATTCCTCCCAAGTCAAATAAAAACTTCAGGGGCTCAAAGGACTGGGACTGTGGCAAGGGCAAAATGTTAAAATCTCTGGCCCCCACCATGGTCCCAATCCAGATTGAAACCCCCTCAGCTGCCATCTAGTGTTAGTGGCAGTGGAGTGCACCCCCTCTCTCCCTCCAGTGGATAGGATTGGGCTGTCAGATTTATAAACCAGTTACCTACCCAGGAGAAAGCCCTGCTGAGGTCAGCAGGATTTACTTGCAAGGGATGCTGCATTCATTTACTGGTCAGGAAAGCTTCTGCCCGTTCTGAATGGGTTGCACTCCCCCTGCAGGAACAGGTGTGCAGCTTGGGAGTACTTCTGGATTCACAGCTCTCCTTGAAAAGTCAGGTGGCGGCTGTGGCCAGGGGTGCGTTTGCTTCGGCTGGTGCGCCAGCTGCGGCCGTACTTGAGTCAGTCGGACCTGACCACGGTGGTCCACGCCTTAGTGACTTCAAGAATTGGATTACTGTAACACGCTCTATGTGGGGCTGCCCTTGAAGACGGTTCGGAGGCTGCAATTAGTGCAAAATGCGGCGGCCCGGGTGATCACTGGAGCTAGGTGGTTTGACTCTGTTGAGCCGCTGCTTCAGCGGCTGCACTGGCTGCCCATTCGTTTCCGGGCCCAATTCAAGGTGCTGGTAATGACCTTTAAAGCCCTTCATGGTTCGGGTCCAGGTTATCTGAGGGACCGCCTTCTCCCATACATTCCGGCCCAGTCACTTAGGTCATCTGAGGGGGCTCTCCTGCAAGTGCCACCTCTATCACAAGTTAGGGGAGTGGCAACACGTGGGCGAGCATTCTCTGCTATGGTGCCACAACTGTAGAACTCCTTGCCATGGGATCTGAGAACTACCCCCTCCCTCATGACTTTTCGGCAAGGGCTCAAAACATTTTTGTTTCGTCTAGCATTTGGGTGATGGGTCGTGGTCTGCCTCCTGTGTCTCAAGATGCTCTGCCATGCTGCTTCTCTGCTCCACACTGTCCCCCCCCAGTGGATTTCATTGTTTTTAAATTTGTTTATATATGGTTATGTATTGTTTAAATTTATTTTATGTATTATTTTAAATTATGTACCGGTATTTTAATCTTTGTTGTAAGCCGTCTTGGGCATTTGCCTTTCGGCATAGGAAAAGGCAGGATATAATTATTTTAAATAACTAAATAACTAAATCTGCAGTGAGCAGGGGATTGGACAAGATGGCATCCAAGGTCCCTTCCAACTCTACCATTCTATGAATCTATGATTCTATAAAGAGGTGTACTTCAATGAGCTGAGTTTCATTGACATCAGCGTGACTAAACCTGAACGCCAAAAATAAAATAATCTGTTCACTCTCCTAATGCAGAACAAATCGAACTTTTATTGATTTCAGCTTGCTTTGCACCAGATCCTGACTTAGACCCCCTACCCTAACTAAATCCCCCCTGCCGATGCAAGTCCGCCAAAGTGGTGTAAGCTGCATCCTATGGTGGGGGAAGTAATAGCAGAGGTATTTTGTTCCCTTAGCCTGGGAAAGACTTGATTTCCCTATGGGTCTATTCAGTTTTGTGTCAGCTATTTTGCTGATGCAGAACCAAGGAGTGAAAAGATGGTAAAAGTGAGGGGTAGGATCTGGCTGCATGCAAGCAGAGGCGTAGCGAGTCATTTTGCTGCTTGGAGCACGAGTCATTGGCCAGGCGCCCCCGTGACGTCATCACATGTCACGTGACGCGCACGCTCCACCCTTTTTTGAAATTCACCTTGGCGCGGAAATTAACAATTTGGGGGGGGGTTAATTGAAGTGGTTAAACAGACCCTGGCTTTTGGGGGGGTATTTCTGCGGTTAAATAAATGGGGGGTATTTCCGCGGTGAAAGGGCGCCGCTTCTTACTGTAGTAGCTCCCTCCTCCGATCTCCCTCTTCCGAATAGTTCCACAGGCGATCTCCTCCACAGGCGACTAGTTCCCACGAGTTGTTCAGTGAAGACACCCCAGTTTGCTTACAGCAGGCTTTGATGCCCCAACGGTAGCCTCTCCTCCGGCGGGCTTCTTCCGTTCCATCTACAGGGAGGGCGGAGGACCTAGACCAGTGGAGGCCAACCTGCTAGCCGCCTCCCTCCCGGCTTCTCCCTCTGGGTCCGCGCGACTCCGGAGGCCGGGAGAGAGCATCCTTCCGTCACGCCGGCTCGGCCTATACTGCCCAGGCCTGAGCCGGAGATTTCGCACATGCGTACAATGCCAATGCGTTGTACGCATGTGCGGAATCGCCGGCTCAGGCCTGGGCAGTATAGGCCGAGCCGGTGTGACGGGAGGACGCTCTCTCCCGGCCTCCGGAGCTGCGCGGACCCGGCGGAGCCTCCGGGGGCTGGTGGGGCGGCCTCCCGCTGCCCTGTCTCGCCCGCCGTGTAGCTACACGGCGGGTGAGACAGGGCGGGCGAGCGTAGGGCGGGCGGCAAGTCAGGACGGTGCGGCATTTTGCCGCCCCAGCCTGAATTGCCACCTGGAGCCATTGCTCCCTCCACTCCACCCTAAATATGTCTCTGCATGCAAGTGCCACTGATCCCACTTTCTCCCTTCCCTGTTCCTCCCCCCTCCCTCCACACCAAGGAACTCCCCCATTCTTCCTCCTCCCTCCCCCGTCACTCCCACTGCCGACCCCCACTGCTGCCTAACCTGGCACTGGCAGACAGTGTCTTTTGCCTCTGGCAAGTGCGCATGGCCGCCAGTGACTGCACTGGTGGCCTTGTGGTGCTCACTGGTGGCATTGGCACGCTTGACAAAGTCACACGATGTGCACCGGGATTCAGGCACTTCCACCTGGATCTTGGCGCTTCAATATCTTTATTACTGTCAAAGACCAGCCCACGTGGCGCTTGTGGGATGCTTATTCTGCCTGTGGAGCACTTTGAATGGATTGGACTGCCCATTAAACAAAACTAGTTTGTTTATAATAGAGAATTTATAATAGTAATAGTAGTAGTAATAATAAATAAATAAATGCCAGTATTTATATACCGCCTTTCTTGGTCATTGGATTTCTCCTCTGACTTTAATTCAAGGCGGTGCACATAGGCAGGTAATTCTAAAGCCCTGAGGGGTTCTTTACAATACAAAGTTCTAATCTTTCATAGAATGTCTTCATTCCAGATTATTTCCTTCACGGTCTGGCTTATCTCTGGCATTCGACTCCCATGCTCGGCTGACAGCACACTGCCTCACACTCAGAGTGTTATCTGACAGCTTTTCCTTGCTCTCATCGAGGGCTTCTGCAGATCGTCAGATGCGTGTCGACAGCTCTCGGATACTTCCGGTTGTCTCAAGCTGGCGTCCTGAGATCTCTCCAGGCATTACAAGGCGGCAGCTCTACAACTGAGCCAGACCTCCTTAGATTTAGATAAAATCTAAATGTTTATTTCATCCCCTTAAAAAAAGCCTGAAAACAGGCAAATAGCAGGACTTAATGATCCCAAATGTCCAGGACTACGAATTTACTTTTTGATTTTTTTTAATGTCTAGACCACCATTCTAACCAAAGTTATGCAAGGCAGTTTACAACAACATAAAATGTATAACAATAAAAATCAAAGCATATAACCACAATATAAAAACATCAACATAAAATGGCAATCACTATGAAACAGCACCAACCAATAAAGCCATGCCTATCACAATCCGAGTATTAAAAAGGCCAGTAGAAAAGCGTTCACCTGATATCAAAAGCTATTAAGTGAGCTAGCCTGGCAGGCCTCCTGGTAGTGTTAGATGCAAAGCTGCACTATGGAAAAAGCCTTTCCCTACACACTTACAATTCTAACTTCCTGTGTAAGCAAATCCAGAAATGTCCTCCTTAGCAGAGTGTCCTTGGCTGAGAGCTTCAAATGGAAGAAGGTTTTTACAATGTATTGTTTCAGGACAGCGGTGGGGAACCTCCGGCCCCAGGGCCGGATCAGGCCCCCGAGGCCATCCGGTCCTGCCCCCGGAGAGATTGCCGGGAGGGGTCCGCGCGTCACCTCTGGAGGCCGGAAGAGGGCCTTTGCATGTCCTCCCTGGCCGCCACCTCGACCCCTTCTCACCAGGCCGTTGGCCATTTCACATATGCGTACCATGCCGATGAGGGCAAGCTCTTGCCCTCTTCGGCATGGTATGCCGGAGGTGACGCGCGGACCCGACGGCGGCTTCGGACGGTGAGCGCGGAATCTCCGGAGGCCGATGGGGGGGCGGGGGCAAAAATTAATTAAATAAATAAAAATGGTGCCCGGCCTTACGGCCGGCCCATAAGCAAATTTCTAATATTTAAAACAGCCCTCGCCAGGGAAAAGGTTCCCCGCCCCTGATTTAGGACCTAAATTTTAGGCTTTTGTAAGTTACATTCAATTGCACCCAGAAGCAAACTGGCAAAACAATGCAGCTGGGCAGGAATTGGTGTAACATTAGGCTTACCATCCATCCTGGAAAAAACGGGACTGCCCCAGTCTTCCGGGGGCACCGCCACTCCTGCTGCTTCACTGACGATTTTAAAAAGGTAAAAGGTTTCCTGTCAGCCATCTTGGATCTCATGAAATCTCGCGGGATCCAAGATGGTGGCACCCAAATCTCGTGAGGGCACATGAGGCAGTAGCACACTGCTTCATGTTTCCTCACGAGATTTGGGCACCGCCATCTTAGATCTCACAAAATCTTGTGAGGGCACATGAGGCAGTGTGCTACTGCCTCATGTGCCCTCATGACATTTGGGCACCGCCATCTTGGATCTTGCGAGATTTCATGAGATCCAAGATGGTCGACAGGAAAACTTTTTACCTTTTTAAAATCATTGGTGAAGCAGCAGGAGCAGCTGCAGTGGGAGGAGGGAGTGGTCAACCACCTTGCAGTCCTGGTTGGCCTGAGCAGCTGGCCAGCCAGGAATCGGACGGTGGCAGGACAGATGGACAGACGGCAACAGCAGCAAAAAAGGCAAGTGGGGGCGAAAATGGGTTTTTTAAAAATAATGAATTAAATTGAAAAATTCGCCTGCCCTAATAGGCAGCAAACAACGACTTTGCACCCGCAAAAAGAAAAAAGAAAAAACCTGGAAATAAAAATATTTTTAAAAAATTCTGGAGGGGAAAAAAGAATTGGGGGGTGTCCCAGTATGGGCACCTCAAAATATGGTAAGCCTATGTAACATGGTTTTAAATCTACAGCCAAACAGTAGAGTTTCACACCAGCCATGGCTTCCAAATAGTCTTGGGAAGCATTTCCACATATAGAACACAATATTATACAACATTGCAACTATTTCTTAAACATATGCACTCGCCCTGGAAATGTGGGAACAGAGCTTTTTTGTTAGGCTCATCCCGCCTCAAAATAGCATGCAGGTACTAATTCGGGGATGTTACTGCTGCTCATTGCTGAGAATATCTCAACATATAATGACATTGTAATGTGGGACCAGGGCCCATGAAGGGGGGGGGGGTAAAGGAGGTAAATTGTACCTGGGTCCACAGTCAAAAAGAGGGCCTGGGAGCCAAAGGACCGCTGCCTTCTCCGTACGGAATGGCTCCGACAGAAAGGGGGCGGGGCTTCCTCCTGCCGGCTTGTAAACGGGGACTAGAATGGGGCGCAACTTACGGTACCACCCCCACCGTAGCGACGCCTCTACCTTCAAAGGTGAGCCTCAGGCTGGAGGGAGGCAGGATGGGGTGTGAAGAGAGATGAGAATTGAGGAAGGAAGGTCAAGAAGAAGGAAAGACGAGCAGGTTGGAAGGCTGGTCAGGAGGGTGGAAGAGGAAGACTAAGGGGGAACTGAAGAAAGGAAAGTAGGGGGAAAGGAGGATTGGAGGGGCTGGAGTGCAGAGAAGACCAGGACTGGCGTGAGACATGGCAGAGGGGAGAACAGGCAAAGGCACAGGCAGGGGCATAGCGGGAGCTACTCACCTGAGCCATTTCCTAGCTTGGGGAGGGCCAGAGGGCAGTCCTAAAAGTGCAGCCAAACCAACTTAAGATTTTATTGAAGAATGGGTACAACAACAGAAAAAGGTGGAGCCTCCTGACCTTCCCGCTGGGTTACTTCACCCTTTTTTTTGCAGTACCCTTGAAGACAGGAGCCAGGTGGAGACTCTCTGCCTCGGGAATAGGCTAGGATAAGGACTAAATTAGGGGTATCCAAGAGCCCAAGACACTTACTGGCACACAATCTCCCCAGTTCATCCTCTTTCTTTCCTTGGGACTTTCTAAGGAGGTCTCTGATGTAGCATTAGGGGCAGGACATCTGGGAATTGTAAAATGGCACTGGAGGAAGAAGAAACCAGTAAGCATCCTATGGGCTCTGGCTTGCCAGGCAGTGATCAGGAGCAGTCAGCCCACACTGCCTCAGTCGTGGGCCAGGCACAGGTGGGGGCCCTTTTGACATATGCATGGACCCCTGGCATATGCCCCACCAGGCCTCACCTGGACAGCCACCCTAAATTCCTACAGGTAATTTTACATTAATTTAGATTATTGATATTTGGTAAAATTTGATAAAAGCATGGCTTATGTAGTTCTGATGTGTTTGAACTTTATTTTGTTAGTGTGCTGGGGGGAATAGGCATATAGGTTTGGGGGAAAACCAAAATAGGTTTGGTGACATAAACAGTTTCCTGCAAACATAGCATAGGTTTGGGGGAAAACAAGGTACGGTATATGTTCACTCTTCTTATGCTCTACTGCAAATCCCCCAGCAATCTATTAGCTCAATGGAGGTTTCAAATACATTAATCAGGGACTAGGTTATTTTTTTTTTACCTGTTTTAATTTTTTCCTATCAGATAATAACTTTTTTTTTTACAAAATTATCCTATGTTTTGATTTGAAATGTAATTTCTGTTTTGCCTTTTTCCTCACCTTGCAGTTCATATATATGGCTGGCTGAGAAAGGAAGACAAAGTGAACAGCTCTCCGATTAGGCCACAGCTAATTGGAGCTCTATAGATCAGCTAGCAGGGGTTGACATGATAGCAGTACTATTATCCTCCTACTCACTTCTCAGTGATTTGTTTTCCTGAAGTAACTTGAATCCTAGGCAGTCCCCATCACAGCATAGTAACAGCTTTTATTTTATAAATACTAAGGGAAACAACCTTCCAGTTTGGCTGCTGCTGTTTGATTTAGCCTTCTTATTCATTTAAACTAAGGCCAGGGAAGAAAATAAAATTAAATTCTTCAAGACAGGATTAACTGAATTTTACCCAAAACTTCCTGAGTAGGAAGTTTTCATAAACATGAATGCTGTTTATAATAGTTGTAAGAAAGGCATCACTCAGAATTCCTAAATGAGTCCGTTTTCAAACGAAATTACTATACATTTGCCTACTTTTCCATTTTCCAATTCTTATCCTTCCATATACAACTATTATTGTGATAGAAAAATTAGTTGTGTGAATTGCCTGAGATCTTGTATCTGAGTTTTTTTATACCATGAGATCTACTGTCCCCCTACCATCTGCTCCCCCCCAACCCTACAAAATTAATTTGTTCTAGTTGAATTTCAATTATATGCCAGTTTTGGCTCTGTTCATCCTGCCTGAAAAAGGAATTGCAGTTGCTCATAATAGTATCAATGCTTTATTTTATTCTATATAAAATGACATATAATTCTATTATTGGAGGGGATAAGACAAGTATGAAACTCTTTCTTAAGGACAACATAAAATATGTGTAATTGTTCAATTATAAGTACCATGAAAGTACCCCAGGACCAAGAAGACTTCATCCTTTATTTACACCTTGGCGGGAAGAGGTGCCTCTTTTAAGTATTAGATAAACAAAGCAAAGCTGTTGTTTTCATTAGTGTGTAACACAGAGTCCAGTTTCCTTACCTCACAGAACACTAAAGTAAAATGCAATGGCAGAAAGCAACTTGATCTCCTGCAACCATAAGTCTAGGTAAACTTTACAGTACAGAAAAAGAATCTCCAGATTGTATACTTATTGACATTACTTAATAAAAACATCTAGAATACTGGTGCTCCTGGGTGTGTTTCCAATAGCAATGTGATTGCAGTGTTCTGTGGATTAAGTTACCAGTCCTTTGAATTCTGACCTTCAGTCTAAAACAGCTTGAGAGGTTACTCTTTTTCCGATTTGTGAGACTGCAAAAAAAAAGAAAAAAAGAAAAAAAAGGAGCTAATGCTGTTGGAAGAAAGGGGGAAGGGTGACTTTTGAAGCAGCTACTTTTTTATAATTGCTTTGCAATTATATCTGCTTGAATTTAATTGGTTTCTTTTTTTAAGACTTGGCATTGAGTTTTCTGCATAAATAATTGTTACTTAGGTTCTAACATCTTATCCTGCTAAATGAATTTGATCACAGTTTTGTCACTGAATTCAGGGGTAACCAAATAGATCCCTTCCTGGTAAATTAAAAAGAACCTGAAGTATGTATATGCTATGAACAATCAAAGCAAATTACTACGGTTAAGTTAAATTATTATGGTTGTTATTATATTATTATTATTATTAAATTTACCGATAAATAAGTGGATGGGTGAAGCAAATGGGCCATTGAATTATAATTTTAAGTCAGACTTTCTCCCTTTGACCTTTGTTTGAAGGTCTGGTTACTTTGCTGTGCTATACTTGTACAAGTTGATCTCCCTCACACCAGCTACACACACGGTCCAATCCTATCCCCCGCTAGCGTAACTAGTGTTGTGCTGACAGAGGCTGCTTTACGGCAGTCGCAAAGCAGCCTCTGTCAACGCGTGCTGCAGGCCCATTGGCAGGGAGGCCAGAGCGGCCTCCCACGTGCCGGAGGATCCACGGAGAGCCACCGGAGCAGGTAAGGGTGTTGAACGGGGTGGGGGGTGAGCAGACCAGGGGAGGGGGTGGGTGGAATGGGGTTAGGACAGGGTGGGATGAAGGTGGATCAGGCCCAGGAAGGGGGCGGGATTGGCGGCAGCAGTGCACGCTAAATCCTAACCCCCTTCCTGAGCCTGATCCGCCTTCCTGGGTCAACGCGGACTTGCACCAGCGATTAAGCTGTTGCAGGTCTGAGTTGACCCAGAGCGGCTGCTGGGGCTTACCCCAGGAGAAGGGGGAAAATGTCCTCTTACCCTGAGGAGATCTCCAATAGCCAAACATTCCCTGCGGGATACAATGGTATCCGCTCCGGTGCCACTGCATCGCTGCACAGGGATGTAGACAGGATTGGGCTGACAGAGTATGATGTAGCCAAAGTTTAATGACTGATTACAATGAGATAAAATGAAATATGCTTCAATCTCCCATTAAAATTAATACAATGTAGAAATGCTTAACAGTAGGTGCAATGCACGTTGCATCGGAAAATCAATGGCAATGTTTCCAAAGGCTATGATGCTGTATAGAATTATGTAATCCCATTGATGTTAATGTGGGGAACTGCTCAGGATTTCAGCAACAGGTCAGGATTGTCTCTCCTAACCAGTATTGTAAACCAGCGGCCCCCAACGTCCGTGGTGTCGGGGACCGGCATCACGGAGGTGTTTTTTTTCATGGACCGGGGGGGGGGGCCGCCAACGCCACACCCCCACATGACCTGGGCGTGACTCTTAACAAGTTACATTACAAGAACTATTACATATTTGTGTGGATAACATTCTTGCAGAAAGTTAAGCAAAGAGTTTTGCCTTAATGTAGTAATTAAAAACACAGACTTTCTCGATCTTGTTTCATGTTATGCCAAATTATAGCAACTCCATTACTGATGAAATAAGAAATATGGATGAAGAAGAGAACACAAAATTGCTGCTGTGGGTCATGGGAAGCAATGTACTTCATAGCTGTTAAGCCATTTTCTTTGTAAGCAAATTTGTAAGAATACTAAACTTGCTAAAGTTAAGCACTTTAAAATCTCACTGACTTCAGTGAGAAGCCCCAATGAAATCAATGGCTGGGATCCAAAGCCTTGAAAATACTTAAATGTGGCTGTACTGCGCTCATTATAGTTTATTTCACTCTGATTTAAAGAAAAAATAAATCTGTTTTTGCTTTTCATTTTAAACTATGTTTAAAGGGTTATCTAATTTTTCATAATGGCATGCATGCCAAACCATATTTTATAGCTTTGGGGTGGCCAAAGAACCAATAATGTATTAGAAAAGATCTGATTATTCTAGTAATTATAATTAAATATGTTGTCTTGGGCACAGTAAAATGTATTTGGAAAAGTATGTTACGCGTAATAATTACGATCTAGTCACAAAGCACAGTTATTGTCTGTGTTGACTGGTTTATTAAAATGAATAACCAAATTATTGTCAATTCATGTAGTGAATGATGATTTCATTAAGGCCCCCCTTTCAAATTGAGTGCATTAAAATGTTAATGTAAATCAGAGTTTTGTAGGGAATCTGTAATGTTCCTGGTGTTTTCATCTTGGTCTTACAGACCATTAAGTATACATAGCTTGGTTCCTGAGCCTTAAACCTCAGTGGAACTAGGTATAAGAATAAAGTTACTTAAATTGATTAGTGTGTTCTGAACTGGATTTTATTGTCCAATATTAAGTGACTTGTAGGGTAACTCAGATATTGTGTTTGAAAGAACTAGTCCTTTTAAACCCAATAAAAGATGCTTTAGTTGGTGGAATTACAATGGCATGACACTGAGAATGCATAAAGACTCCAAGAGTATGACTTTCAAGTCATGTGATAATGGATGTACAATGACATGGTAGTGGCCTTCTCAACCTCAAAGGTCTAAATCAGGTAGTATATATAAGAGAGGGGCTTGCAAATTGTATCCCAGTGGTGGGGCTTATGCATTCAATCGTGTTCGACTCTTGGCGACTTTATAGGTGAGCCCTCCATGCTGCCTGCCATAAAACATTCTGGTGAGATTTTGCTATGGGGTATTACACCATTGCTTTCTCTGCCCCTCCCCATTCATCCGGGCTTGAGACCGGCATATAGCTGACTGGGTTTTGTGTCCCAGTAAGAATCCTCAAAAAAGCTTGAACTCCCCTTTCCTCATGACACACAAAGAGGTGTCAGCTGTCAAAATACACTTGTTGCAGGTATGGAGCCAGGTAGTGGGATACAAAAAGAAAACAGTAGAGTTTACCACATGGACTTCTGGAGTGTCTTCAGATTCCTAGAGGAGAGACCCCAGGGGATCCACAAACACCTACCAAAAGTAAAGAATTTCTTCCTTGGCCTCTAGTAGTAGCAACCAGCAAATAATGTGAGCATAGTGTCTCCTGTATCATATTGGGGTGTGTGCGTGTGAGGAGTTAAGAAATGACACAGGAACTTATTCTGCCTCCTTGCCTAGTCAAGGCACACACAAAAGCTGATTTTGTGTCTCCAGATGCACATCTGTATTTGGCATGTGTGCAAAGCTAGGTCCTCACATGGATCCCTTGGCTTGGCATATGTACAAATCTCTCCCTTACAATCCCATGCTGGATTGAAGTATGTTAGATCAGGGAGTAGGGTTTCAAAACTGTGTGCAAATATATAGACATCAGCACCAGCATAGGAGGTACAAATACTCTGTGATATTCATTACAGATAATTGTGCTATGTACACTTCTGACTTAGGAGAATACTAACTTTAGAGTACTGTATATTATAGTCAGGTCCCTATAGCACAAGAAACTAGCATGTTCTCAATCAGCGGCTGTTCTCCATGCCACATGGAAATCAGCTTTTTTAAACTGAGTAGAATTTCCCCTTCATGGATCATTGCCTTGTCGTGGCGAAGGGGCTGGCGTAACTCAATGAAGCCATGAGCTATGCCGTGCAGGGCCACCCAAGACGGACAGGTCATAGCGGAGAGTTTTGACTAAAAGTGATCCACTGGAGAAGGAAATGGCAACCCACTCCAGTAACCTTGCCAAGAAAATCCCATGAACAGTACCAAAAGGCTAAAAGATATGACACTGGAAGATGAGCCCCTCAGGTCGGAAGGTGTCCAATATGCTACTGAGGAAGAGCGGAGGACAATTCCAAATAGACCCAGAAAGGATGAAGCGGTTGGGCCAACGCCAATAGGATGTTCATCTGAGGATGAAAGGAAAATCCAATGCTGCAAGGAGCAATACTGCTTAGGAATATGGAATGTGAGGTCTATGAATCAAGGCAAGCTGGATGTGGTCAACAATGAGATGATAAGATTGAACATTGACATCTTGGGAATCAGCGAACTAAAATGGACGGGAATGGACGAATTTAAGTCAGGTGACCATCATATCTACTACCGTGGGCATGAAACCCTTAGAAGAAATGGAGTAGCCCTCATAGTCAATAAAAGAGTGGGAAAGGCAGTACTGGGGTGCAACCTCAAAAACGACAGAATGATTTCAGTTCGAATCCAAGGCAAACCATTCAACATCACAGTAATCCAAGTGTATGCCCCAACCACTGATGCCGAAGAAGATGAAGTTGACCGGTTCTATGAAGACCTACAACACCTTCTAGAACTAGCACCCAAAAAAGATGTCCATTACATCATAGGAGACTGGAATGCTAAAGTAGGAAATCAAGAAATAAACGGAACAACAGGCAAGTTTGGCCTTGGAGCGCAAAATGAAGCAGGGCAAAGGCTAACGGAGTTCTGTCAAGAGAACACACTGGTCATAGCAAACACTCTTTTCCAACAACACAAGATGCGACTCTACACATGGACATCACCAGATGGTCAATACCGAAACCAGATAGATTATGTGGCTCAGATAGACTGTGGCTCAGATCATGAGCTTCTTATTGCAAAATTCAGGCTTAAATTGAAGAACGTAGGGAACACCACTAGACCAGTCAGATATGACCTATACCATATCCCTTATGAGTATACAGTGGAGGTGAACAATAGATTTAGGGCATTAGACCTGGTAGACAGAGTGCCTGAAGAACTATGGATGGAGGTTCGTAATATTGTACAGGAGGCAGCAACTAAAACCATCCCAAAGAAAAAGAAATGCAAGAAAGCAAAGTGGCTGTCAGATGAGGCTTTACAAATAGCTGTAGAAAGAAGGAATGCGAAAAGCAAGGGTGAAAGGGAAAGATATAACCAACTGAATGCAGATTTCCAGAGAATAGCAAGGAGAGATAAGAAGGTGTGGTCACTGACCCAGAGCCGGACATCCTAGAGAGGGAAGTCAAGTGGGCCTTAGGTAGCATTACTAACAACAAAGCTAGCGGAGATGATATTATCCCAGCTGAGCTACTTCAAATCCTAAATGATGATGCTGTTAAAGTGTTGCACTCAATATGCCAACAAACTTGGAAAACTCAGCAGTGGCCAAAGGATTGGAAAAGGTCAGTTTACGTTCCAATTCCAAAGAAGGGCAATGCCAAAGAGTGTTCAAACTACCGCACAATTGCACTCATTTCACATGCTAGCAAGGTTATGCTCAAAATCCTACAAGCTAGGCTTCAGCAGTACGTGAACCGAGAACTACCGGAAGTACAAGCTGGGTTTCGAAGAGGCAGAGGAACTAGAGATCAAATTGCCAACATGCGCTGGATCATGGAGAAAGCACGAGAGTTCCAAAAAACCACCTACTTCTGCTTCATTGACTACGCAAAAGCTTTTGATTATGTGGATCACAACAAACTGTGGCAAATTCTTAAAGAGATGGGGGTACCAGACCACCTTACCTGTCTCCTGAGGAACCTGTATGCGGGTCAAGAAGCAACAGTTCGAACCGGCCATGGAGCAACCAATTGGTTCAAAATTGGGAAGGGAGTACGGAAAGGCTGTATATTGTCACCCTGCTTATTTAATTTATATGCAGAGTACATTATGAGAAATGCAGGGCTGAATGAATCGCAAGCCGGAATCAAGATTGCGGGGAGAAATATCAACAACCTCAGATATGCAGACGATACCACCCTAATGGCAGAAAGTGAAGAAGAACTAAAGAGCCTCTTGAAACTCAACATTAATAAAACTAAGATCATGGCATCTGGGCCCATCAATTCCTGGCAAATAGAAGGGGCAGAAATGGAAGCAGTAACAGATTTTACTTTTTTGGGTTCCAAGATCACTGCAGACGGAGACAGCAGCCATGAAATTAAAAGACGCTTACTCCTTGGAAGGAAAGCTATGGCAAATTTAGATAGCATAATAAAAAGCAGAGATATCACCATGCCAACAAAAGTTCGTATAGTCAGGGCAATGGTGTTCCCAGTAGCAATGTATGGTTGCGAGAGTTGGACCATAAGGAAGGCTGAGCGCCGAAGAATAGATGGTTTTGGACTGTGGTGCTGGAGAAGACTCCTGAGAGTCCCTTGGACTGCTAGGAGATCAAATCAGTCAATCCTAAATGAAATCAACCCTGACTGTTCCCTGGAAGGACAGGTACTGAGGCTGAAGCTCAAATATTTTGGCCACCTAATGCGAAGAGAGGACTCTCTGGAGAAGATGCTGGGAAAGATTGAAGGCAAAAGGAGAAGGGGAAGGCAAAGGATGAGATGGTTAGACAGCATCACCGATGCAACGAACATGAAAATGAGCGAACTCAGGAAGATAGTGGAGGACAGGAAGGCCTGGTGGGATATGGTTCATGGGATCACGAAGGGTCAGACACGACTTAACAACTGAACAACAAGAATTTCAAAAGTAGTTTGTGATATTTGTGAGATTTTATCTTTGCTGTTCAAAGATAAAAAGGCCCACTGGGCATGTACATACGTTTGTGCTTAAATTGGCTCTTTATATAACTCCACTCTGCCTCTTCAATAAAATAAACTATGATTTTTGTTTACTCTTTTCAATGATAAGTAGCTCATATTTTTGTTGTAGGAGATATTATTGTGTGCTGCATCTAAATATTACATGTTCACCATATACATGCTTATACAGTATTGCAATATCTCCCAACCTAAAAGAACACTGTGCCTAAAAGAACTCTGCTCCAATTGCCAGTTGCCCAGATACTGGAGATGAAAGTGGAAGCATCTTTTGTCCCCTGCCATCAACCACAGAACTAAGGGCCCACCAGAGGCTGCGCCTCCTGCCTCCCAGGAAGAACACTACAACAGAAGAAAGACAAGTCTGGTCCCTCCAATATGGAGCCAATGCAGGAAGTTTGCTTCCCCTAACCTGCCTGAAATAGCTCTGATCCAGGTGCCTCAGAACTGGAGAATTGAATGGAAGTGTTCTGTGGCCTTTGCCATCAACCAGAGGGCTCTCTGGGATTGTTTTGTATTGCTATTGTAAACAGCTTTGGAAATCATTTTGATCAAAAGATGGGGTATAAATCTAAAAACAAACAAATAAAAATCTATATCCCAGCACATTGTTGCCAAACTGTGTTATATCAGGTCTATTCAGAAATGGGCTGCATATCATTTAACGTCACTTTATATTATGCAACTTGATTTTGCCCTTTGTTCACATTTTGCAACTGATGCAAAACGTCAGATTCCTAACTCTTGGCATACGTATTATATGTACATCCTTGTTGGCTTTCAGTATGAATTTGCTGAAATCTACCGTATTTCTTCGAGTCTAAGGCGCCATCGATTCTAAGGCGCACCTTTACTTTCAGTACCACCAGCAGGGGAAAAAAAATCCATCGATTGTAAGACTCACCTCCCTTCATTGAATCTACCTGCTCAGCACCAACTCTCCCCAGCATGTCTCCTGCAGCTGAGGATGACTGAGTGCACTGCCTTTGCATGGCACTTTCTGGCAGGGCCAGAAATGCTATTTCCTTCGTTACCTGGGCTTGGGGGAGCTTCAGGGAGGCCTGCGCAACCCTCTGCATACCTCCCCGATCTTCAGTTCGGCGAAAAACAGCGATTTTTGGCCATTTCTGGTTTTCGCAAAAACCGGAAATGGCTGAAAATCACCGTTTTTTGCCGCACTGAAGAACGGGGAGGCCTGCAGAGGGTCGCGCAGGTCTCCCTGAAGCTCCCCCAAGCCCCAGTAAGTAAGAAGATAGCATTTTGGGGTGCTTTTTGGAGACCTTCGATTCTAAGACGCACCCCAATTTTTGAAATGCTTAATTGGGAAAAAACATGCGTCTTAGAATTGAAGAAATACAGTATATGGAAGCCTCAGTGTCTCATTTATCCATTTGTTTTACTGGCAGGAACAGGAAATTAAACAGGGCCTTTTTTGTTGTGGTTCCTGCTCTCTAGAACTCCTGCTAAAGAGGGGCCTGCATGAGTTTTTCCTTGCAGAATTTTTGGAGACAAGTGAAAACTTTTTAGTTTTGATCAGCAGGTGTCACATGAATCGAATGTTTTAATAGTTTTGCTCTGCTATATAATAATAATAATAATAATAATAATAATATACAGTATTTATATACCGCCTTTCTTGGTCACTGGATTTCTTCACTGACTTTAATCCAAGGCGGTGTACATGGGCAGGCTTTCCTAACCCCCCTAATGGTTTTTTTTACAATATATAAATGTCCAATCTTTCATGAACAGCTACATCCCAGATGGTATCCTTTTGCAGTCTGGCTTCTCCACTGGCCGTCGCCTCCCAAACACGACCGACGCAGCTGGCAGCTCTTATCTCTCCTCACAGAGGCTTTCACAGCTTTTTGTCGGCGGCGTATCTCGAACTTGCCATTCAATGATCTTCGGGCTTGCAAGGCGGCGGCTCTACCGACTGAGCCAGACCCCTCTGCCCATATAACATATGTTTTGCTCTGTTATTTGTTTTTGCTATTGTTGCATTTTCTATTTTTTTATCATGTCACCTTGGAATGAGTTTTCTCTGGAAAGGTGACTGATAATTTTTTTC
The DNA here is from genome assembly GCA_026170595.1 of Plestiodon gilberti rubricaudatus. NCBI lineage: Eukaryota > Metazoa > Chordata > Lepidosauria > Squamata > Scincidae > Plestiodon > Plestiodon gilberti. The sequence goes on from JANXHW010000004.1 coordinate 35,535,440, forward strand.
AACACATAAGTTGTAACTATGATGGAGTGAGTCAGTACAATTTTAGTAGAGGTATTACAAATGGACTTCCAACATGTGTGCATGGAACTCAATTCTGTGCATTACAGTAGACGTTTCTTCAGCTAGATATGCTTAGGATCACAGCCTTAAAAGACTGAGAATGAAACACTGTCTGGCACTGTGATCCTAAATACATGGATGTGGAATAAGCCTCACCGATTTAAATATAATTTACTGGCTGTTGTGTGTAAGTACTATGAATTGTAGAGTGTTGATTGGACATTTAGTGAAAATGAGAATAAGAAAGATGTATGAGAAGGTGTACTTTAACATGTGCCAACCCCCCCCCCCCCCACACACACACACTGCAGGCAGAATCAGGTCATATAAAGTCATGGACAGGAGGAGTCTCCATGGGTATAAATAGGAGGACCCATACTGAAGTCAAATTGAGCTTATTTTAAACAGCTGAAAATCTGGCCCCCAATAGCAGTAGAGTAGCAAGTTTGGAGACTGATTCAGATATTATTGACATTGTCAAATAATTATATACAGTGCTAAATAATTATAGAAATCAGGAGTATAATTCATCATAGAGAGCTTTGTTATCTACAAAGCCATCATCTTTTACATCTCCAGTCATTCTGTTAAGTATGTATCAATGCTTTACACTAAAGGATTATTAAAATATTCACAGAAGAATCTCTTGCAAATCCAAGGTGGATCAGTGTTTTCAGACTTGTATATATCTGTCTTGTACAGAACACCAGCGAGAAAATTAGCTACTTGTCTGTTAACACTTGTAAAATGTATTTGTCTATACATGATTTTAATGCAGATAAATTCAGATTGAATTTATCAAGTACATGTCAACTGATTTGGACACAAAGTTGAACAATGGAAAACGATATCAACTTTACATCCACTACAAAACTTATGAACTCTAGTTCATAAAACTGAAAAAAAAATAGCATACAGTATTTGTATAGAAATCTGCAGTTCTTAGAATATTGCCTTTGTTTTTCTCACCGCTTTTCAAATTATTTATCACATGCATTACAGGGGAAGAGAGCAAGGCTATAGTAGGTGTAATATGAAGATATAATAATAGAAGAGATATATTACTATGTAGCAGTTCTTTCTAATAAATGTTTTCATTTTAACTGTGCCTCTGTCTTCCCAGTAAGAAGAAACAAGTATTTTTAAACTTTATCTATATCAATAACAGATTATTTTAACCAACTGCTTATGATGAAAAAATCTGTATTTTAAGTGAATAATTTTATTTTAGAACTTGTGTAATGAAAATTAAGATATTGCAACTAATTTTATTTCTAGTGCAGTTTAATCAGGCATTATTACCACTACTTTGAGCATGAGTTGAAAGAATATGAAGAAGGCAACTACATTTGTTTATACTGGCTACATGGGCAGACCCAATAGAAATACATGGATTTTGACCTTAACCTTCCATATATGGTAGGTGTCTATCTCATGACTTTTTGCCTGCGCTAAGCAAAGTGAGATCAAGGCTGTCACGACAAAACTTTTTTTGCTTGGAGGGAAGTGTTCTCAGTATTTTATCTTCGAAAATGTGTCTATTGGACATTGCAACTAGAAGATATTTTGCATTTTTAAGAATGGCTTTCATTCACCAAATTTGTTAACTGAAGGTAAGACGATACTCAATTTATGGTAACAGCATTTTGAGAAAACTATCAACCTGACATCAAAACTGGCATCTGAACGTCTGAGTACAAGTTATGGTATTTTTCTCTTTGTGAGCAAATTAGTTGTATTGTAGGAGATGATGAACTAATGTAGAAATATGTTTGTCTAAGTGGAATTGGTTAAAAGAAAAACTCAGTTGTGTATACTGAAGTTAGTGCTTTCCATGCAATCGATATGAATTTTAGATCCGTCGTCAGAAAATCCCTCTCAGACTATCAGATATGCATAGTTTTTTCTTGGTTTTCATTTTACGTAGGCAAGGGGAGGAAAAAACCTTAATGAACGTAAACAGACACTGTGCACAGCAGGAGGATAACCAAGTACGAATAAGGTTAACTTAGACGTTCTCAAAACACGCAATCCAAAGAAAAGTGTGTGAAAATGATTCATTTTGCACACCATCATTTGTATCTGTACGTTACGAACTGTTGAAAGGTTTGTGGCTATTGTGTCAGATTGCTTGATGGGCAAGGTTTCGTGTAGGTTCAACGCTTCTGAGAACTGTCATTTTCTGGCGACATTAATTCGTATTTTTGTTCCCTGAGAATTAGTAGCCAGCTGAGGACAAGTCGGTGACGTATCCCAGTGCAGACGTGAAGTTCAGATGCGAATGTTGTATGCATGTCGTGTTAACAGCCACTTGGATCATCCCCGTCCTCGGCTCCACTGATGCAGTTTCTGTTGGCTGGGTTCCGTGTTGTCTGGCTTGGGCTTCGCCTAAAAACCTAGCTGAAAAGCAACTGCCCCGTTAACAGTGGGGCTGAAAGCATTCCCCACTTCCCACCCCCCCACCCCCATCCCCATCCCTCTCGCCGCGGGACGAACGCTTGCTATAGCCGCTCGGAAGGGGCAGATATAGATAAGGCTTTTCCGTGCCTGCTGCTCGAAGCTATAAATGATTTGGTGGTGCGGCAAGAGAGCCTCAGCAGCAGAAACCCCGTCCGCGTCTTGACAGGGCGCACTCAGGCTGCATTCTTCGCCCACAGCTGTTTATTCACATACCGCGGGAGCCTTCATTTGCATACCAAAATTGCTCGCAAGCAAAGGTTGCCTCAGAGAAACCAGCCCAAGGCTCAGTTCGATTGTTAGCATTTTAAACCAATAAGAACAAGGACAAGAGAATAGCTGTGGTTTGCATTACAAATAAACAAAAGAGGAAGGGGGGGGAAGAGAGGAGAGAGAGAGAGAAGCCTTGAGGCTAGGTTGGGGCAGACCTACAAGACTGGGCAAACAAATAGGCAGCGCGAGAGAGACGCGGAGAGGGAGATGAAGATTCGGCTGTTTCTTTGTCTGCTCAGCCTTTCCTGAGATCGTATCTGTGGCTGCGTTCGCTGAGGGGCTGAGAGGGAGAGCGCGCGCGCCTCGGTTGCCCAAAGTGGGATTTGAGCGGGAATTCAAGGGAGCGGTGACTTTGGGACCGTGGCTGCCGGAGACGGACCCCTCGCTCGCTACCACTTCAGACGTGAAGCTTTCCTGGAAAAGCCCTCACTGGCTGTGCTTAGTTTCTTCCTGAAGACCCAGCGGCCCCCCCCCGCTCCGCACCCCACAACCGCCCCACACACTCTCGCTCTGTCTCCTTCCCTCACACACACGTTTGCAGTCACAGCCCGCGGCGGCGGCGGCACCAGCAGCAGTAGTAGTCACTCACCCACGCTTTGCTTTAAACTCGGATTTGCCCTCCAGAGTGAGCTGCTGTTCGAGTGGGACGGGAGTTTCTAAGGGGGAAAAAACAGGGCAGGCTGAGGCTATAGACTTTTCACCCAGGAATAAAACGATGTGAGCTGAGCATTGCAACGGTGGTTGGTTAAAAGGCAGAGAAAACGTGAAGGGAGTATATAACACTGGACGGTGGATGCAGCAGAGCCGTGCACTGTAAGTACAAACCCGGCTGTTTCAAAAACTGCATGGATTTGACAACAGCTGCCCCATCTTGCAAAACAGAGAGAACACTTTTTTTCTCCCTCCCCTTTTGGCCTAATTGAAAAACGAAAAAGAGTCTCATCAACGGCCTGTTTGCAAAACGAGCTTTGTACTTTTCCAAGCTTCTGAGTAATCTTCCACAATGGGATCTCCTGCACGTTTCCTTTTCTTCACCCCTATTAATTCCTAATATACGTCACCACTTTTTTTTTGCAGTTAATTTTGGCTGTGTTTCACAGCTCGCTACGTAGTCTTCCCACGAATCAGATGTTACGTACCTCTACACTATTGTCTTCAACTTGCATTTTGTGACTTGTTTGGTTTTTCTGAAGTGTTCGGGGGTCACTGAAAATAAATAGTACAGTGATGAGTGATTTAAAAAAAACCGTACGCAATCCATGCATTTTTACAGAGCTGGGTAAATACACAATAATGCAAAGAGAAAAAGAAAAGAAAATAAAGGCATTAGAGGAAGAACATATGGCAGAGATTTTGACAGCTCTTTCTGAAGCAGGAAATCCTGCTTAACATGTTTAAATACTTGGAAAAAGTCTGCTGAACCTTAAAGGAGGACTTTATAAAAATGACAAAATAAACAACTACATGACAAGATTATGTACGTTTGCTGTGAACTAAACACTTAGAATTAGGAAATGAGACCTTTTTAAAGCACCACTATACTGTACAGTATTTTACATAATGTTTAGGAATCTGCTGATTCATGAAATTTATTATTATTTTTGTTTCCTGAGATTGTTTTATAAACAAGGTTTTTTTTTCCTCAAAGCCATTAAAACATGTTAAATTATTCTCAAATTCAAATTTTAGATGCAGTTTAGAAAAAAAGACAAAATATGAAGTCAAATTGAGTACCGGTACTTTTAAAATCAATAATACATTTTATTTTATAATAAAAGTATAGTTCAGATGACTAATTTTAGCTTTTGGTTTCTAGGTGGTCAAGATTTTTTTTTCTTTTGCTTCAAACAAACTTACTAGAATCTCCATTTTTAATTGGTGATTTTTTTTCCTAGTAACCTCAGGAGAATTATGGATTGAGTGAATTCATGTCACCCATCTGTATAAAGCAAAATACATGTTCATGGAATGTTGGCATTGCCTTGGCTTCTTTTATTATCCTTTAATGGACCATTTTAAAGAAAGCTGAAAACCTTGTACAGTATTTTACTACTTTTGGTGTCTGCAGCAGAGGCGCACAAAAGGTCCAAATGGAAGACAATAAATTTGTGGGATTTTGCTAGATATTTTATAGTTCATAATTAAAAAGTGCACAACTTTATGGCATGACAATTACACTTTTGTAGTTTCACAACTGTCACAGAGTGGCACTTGTTCTCTAGTTTATAATTTAGTCTCATGTCAAAATATTTCAGAAGAGTTTAAATAGACAAATGATCATATGGTGTTTGGAGAAGGAAAGGAAAGTGTTAATTGAATCAATTTTTTGTCAGGGATAGATACAATTTTACAATACTTTAAAATATTTTTAATACTTTTTATATTGGCGGTAGCATATATTAAAGATTGACAGAGTTTAATAGTAAGCTGAAGTTAATAATTGGGACTTTTGCCCCTTATTTCAAAATCTGTGAATGTTGTATAGTGAAGAATTTAACTTAGCTAAATATAAGTTAGGCTCTCCCATAAATAAATGTTATGATTAGAAAGTTGCCATTGTCTTCAAGATTTCTGGTTTAGATCACAACTGTGGTTGAAAATGAGGTATTACTAACTCACATGCGAGCTTTATTTCTTTGAATAAGCATAGTATTTTTACTTTGAAATTTTCCTTTCAGCTGGAAGAATGTTTTAAATTATATTAATTTCATAAGAATTGCTTCTAGCAAGTGAAAAAAAATCTGGACAACCCATAATTTAGACAAGTACCCACATTTTATTTGTTCTGTGCTGCTGCGATTTAGAATCCCCATTTACAGTTTACTTTTCACAGAACATTATTAACTTTTTGGCTTCATACATAATTTTCTGTCAGATGCTTTTGATTTGTAATTTAGAAAAGTATAATAAACAGTGAAAAAATCATGAATTTTCTCCTGCATCCTGAGCTCTGTGGTAGGGAAAATGTGATAAAATGTGTACCTTAAGCCTTGTTTGATGATCTCTCAAAGCAAGTTTGCCTTCTGGAAATAATTTCTGGGGTTGAAGAGCATGGTATTAACAGATTTAATGTGGCTATTCAGTGGATTGGTAGAGTACTATGTGAGGTTTAACAAAATGAGAGAGACAAATTGAACATCAACAAAACCTACATCTGTGAAGAATTATAAATTTAATTAGAAAAAAAGGCAAGCTTAAAACTATCTCATTAACTAATCAGAATTAGATGTTACTATTTTGGCATTTCTTGACTTAAGGTGCAAGTAGCTTTGCTATGGTTATTTTTTTCTTTTTAATGTTATAAATACTAAGCGTTTCAGTACCTGTGGTACCTTAAAGCTCAGCATCTGATTAGCTTAGTGTCACTTCCTAAGTAGCCATCATGTAGTGATTATTTGTAAGGGAAGGAACTACAACACTTGCGCTTTAAAATATTGTTGATCAGATTCTACTGTTCACTATGGTGTTGGCATATTGTTGCAGTCCCCCCCCCCCCAATTTTAAAGTCTGCATTCTTGAGTAGATTCTAATTATTGCTGTAACCTTCCCTTTTATGTATTAATTAACGAGTCATAAAACTATACTTTTGAACACCATATACATTATGAGAGGAAGGCTGTCTTAGAATGCAGTAGATACTGAAGTACCACCCATACATGTGTTTTTTTCTGTAAACTGAGCATCCTAAATGCAGTTCCTCACTATACTGTAATTTTGTGTCCTGTATAAAAAAAACTGAAGGCATGTGAAGTGTAGCATTTGTAAATTGTGACTAATTTCACCAACATCTGTGTCTAATTGTTGTCTGCATTTGCATTCTTGAGAGTAGATTTATTTTTCCTGTACCACTATGTGGATTCAGTTGACCAATCTAAGTAAGGATTAGTAGTTTTAAAGTTATTTTGATTAAAGAATCATTTTTAAATACCATAACGCACAACACATGGTTCAAATAATCCTTAATAGGCAGAGGACTGTAACTGAAGTATGACTAATGAAAATGAAGATCTTGGATATAAACTCTTACAGCTTATAGAATATTAAAAAGACATGCAAATATTTGCATCATATCTTATATCATATATGCAAATATGTGATATTTCCATCTGGAATTGGTATGTGGAGGTGATGGGGTAGTAATTATTTTTAAAACCATTTTTGTTATTGAATGGTCTGGAATTAACAAATATATTCTTTATATTGTTATAACCTCCTATATATACAGTATATATCTAGAACACCTCCATATAACTTATCAAACAAGTAGTGGATTTTAAATGACCCTCCACATTGTTACCATAAGATAGCTCTTAAGTATGTTTAGTTCCCACCTATAATTTATTCAAGGTGTACAGAAGTAGCAGGAGAGAACATATCCTGAAGGCATTCTACTGCAGTGTCTGGGGTTAAGAGCAAAAAGTTTCCATCTTACACTTGGGTCTTTTTTCTTTTTCTTTTTAAAAATATGGCTTCGCTGTTACAAATACACATTTGACACTCCAGTTTGATTTGGCTTGCTATGGTCTATTAAAAAGCACACTACGCAGCATTTTAAATACAGTTAGGGAAAAAATTGCAGTTTTTCTATCATGCTTTTTGCCTTTGTGTGTAACACTATATGTTGTCTGGCTGCTTATAGGAGTGGTGTACTCTTGCTAAAGTAGTAATTCTGTCTGTGATTAAAAATAACAAAACCTACAGACACATAAGTGAGATTTGCCTGGATGACTTTTATGGCACTTAAAATGCCTCATCTCTCTTGTCTTTGTTCTGTGATCATCTAAGAGATGTCAGTTCAGGTTGGGTGAAATTCTGAATTTTGACATTTAGACAATGTATGTCCTAGTTGGGGAACTTTTGTTTGTGCTTTCAAGCTGGCAGCCAGGCTTCACCTTGGGCTTTATCACCTGCTGGCAGTTGTTAGTGGCTTTGGAGGGAACTCTGGAATCAAAGGGTATTCATTAAATACAACCCAACAGAACACATTTTCTAATAACAGGGAACACTGTACAAGTTTGCAAGGCTTTCAGTCTTAAAAAAAAGTTCCCTCTGTAGAATGCACATTCACTGAGGAGAATGCTGAAGTTTATGATCATCACACAGTTAATTTTAGTGATAAGGGCAATATTTTGGGCAGTATTCATATTTTGAAACTTATGTGAAGTTGTACTGTATTTCCATATTCATTCTGAAGCATATACTGTACTTTTTCGTTTAACTTGCATTGTGGAAGTGGGTGGGGACTGGGAGGGTGAGAGAGGATGGGGGAAGGGAAATCTCTGGCCTAGTTAGACATTTGAGCACTTCTCAGTCAATTTACCAAGATATAACAGAGCATTATATTTTAAATCGTTCAGCATTGCTTTGCAGTCTTTCAAAATTGTCTGGAAGCTGAATGTGTAAACGTAAATGACAGAGAGAGTGTGGGAAGAAGATGAAAACCAACATGATAAAGATAAGAGACTGTCAAGAGTTAAGAAGTGGGAGGAGATGTATTTCAGCCAGTGATAACAAAAGCTGAAAGATCTTCAGAGGATGGCAGGGATAATGCAAGGGATTCTTCTCTTCAATATGCTTACTCTGTTAATAGCTACCTTTCCCAAGCACCTCTTCCTAAACTACCTTAGCAAGAAGACTGCTTTGCATGTTGATTGGGGGAGGGGTAATCCAGTGTGCAGCTGTCATAGGCAAGTGATGAATCACTATCCCGTCATTTGGCTGCCTTCCCCATGACATGAGCAGGAGGGGGATAGACCTGCTGGAGGAAACAACAGTTGAAGCTTCAATTTAAAGACAATATGTCTTTCACTGCAGTGGTACCCCCCTCCTTCTCTTTCGGTTAAAAGACAGCATTACTATCCCTAGCAAGATTTCTTTGTTTGGTTAGATTAAGACCTGACATGAAAGTAGAATAACAGAGGGTTCTTCTATTTGTGTCCCTGGTTTGCAGGTGCAAAAATCCCAAACCAGTTCAGATGTTGCTGTTTCCTCCATTTGCAGGTAAGCTTAAGTTCAAGATGACCTTTCTGTAGAAAGAACGGTTTAGAAGAAAGTTTTTTGCTTCATGTGACAGACATATTGAATGGGATTTGCTTGTTGACAGTTTTTGTCTGGAGAATATTCTTTCACTGCCTCGAGAATTAACATTTTAATATATAAAATGGAAATCTTAGTTTGTAGATACACCATTCAGCATTTAAAACTTCATATACTGCGATTCGTTCTTCTGTTTATTTTGAAACTATTGTATTGCTCAGTTTTCGTCATGAAAGTAACACTTGGAATCTTATATTTAAAGCTACTCTAGTTGGAATTTAAGAAGTGAGTACAGTTGACCAAAATGTTTGTAGCATGGAAAATTTAATATGTAGACATGTTAGAATATGTGCAAAGCAATCCTACCCATGTTTACTTGGTAGTAAATCCCACTGAGTTCAATGGTATCTATAAGAGTGCATAGATTTGTAGCCCTAAACATCAAGTATAACTTTCTGGATAATACAGTATGACTCTTCACAAATAACGATTAAGAAAGCAAAATATATTAGCATTTTGGAAACTTAATACAACTGTAGAATGAAGCAAATATTCTCCAAGTGTTTGTTTATGCAGAAGCCCCATTATTAGAATATGTGATTTGAGTATTGCCTCTTAATTGCCTAATGCATACTATTTAACAGAATGCAAATGGAAATTGAGTATTATAAAACTATTATGATCCAGAAACTCAGTATTTAATTTAAGCACAGTTGATGTTAAAAGATCCAAGAGAGGCAATATATGCAGTAAAATATTGACAATATTTGAATTATTCTCAGTGATTCTTGTTTTATTTTGTTTAAGTGACAGTTCAAGTACTGCAAAGTGCTAAGGCACACTAATATCTGTATGGATTCACTGTACATTGGCCTTATCCCTTTTCAATTGGGTATGCTTTATGTAATCCACAAAGCAAACAAGAGAGCAGACATAATAATGTTTTAATGCTGCATTTGTTTCAGCGGAAACAGAGGAACAATTAAGTAGTTTGCCAGAGTAAACACATACATCAGGAATATCTCATTCCTTGTCAGTAGGCTGTAGGTTCAACAATTGCTTTAAGTGTTTTATTTGGTTTGGAGGCCCATTAAATTGCAGTTGGGTGGTAAATTATATGCAAGCAAACAGTGTTAGTTTTATTTTAGTATTTCACAGATACATTATAAAAATGTAATGTGGTATGAATGGATTAAGTATAAATGGATTTTTAGTCTTAAGGGTTGCTTACTGCATACTACAGTAAGTCCTCACTTAAAGTTGTTTCGTTTAAAGTTGATTGAAAAATGCCATGGGAACGTTTATATTTATCATTCCCGCCTATGGTAAAATTGGTTTCATTACAAGTCATTTCTCTTAAAGTTGCAGTTTTCAAGAAGAACCTATTGAAAACAGTAAGTGAGGACTTGTTGTATAGGCATTAATGATGAGTTGGGTACATGGAATGACAAATAAATTAAACCTGCAATCCTAAAGACATTTACTAGAGTACAAACTTCACTGAAGTCAGTGCGACTTCTGAGTAAATGTGCTTCAAGTTGCTCTGTGAGATAAACAATTGTGCGGAAGTAATCATGTATATTAAATAGTAAAATTAATCGTATCAATGATATGTGGAAGAGCATGGATCATACTTTGATAGTCAGAATGCATTAGTCAAATTTGCTACTATATCTTTCTAGGTCTATGGAAATGCAGGATCTAGCCAGCCCACATAGCCGTCTAAGTGGTAGTAGCGAATCACCTAATGGTCCAAAACTTGATAACTCTCACATAAATAATAATTCCATGACACCCAATGGCACAGAAGGTGAGTTTTTTATTATTATTTATATACCGTTAATACATTATTTTGTCTTAGGCCTAGTTCTCACTGAGATGGCAAACCTGTGTCTGGACTGTACCACTTCAGACAGTAGGTAGGGGCTCACATGATGGAATTATCTCCCATATCAAAATAATGTTCTGCACCTAGAAAAACAGCATGTCAGGGAAAATGCTCGGCTAGACCCCTCTCTCCCTGACACCTAGTTTTCTGAGTGGAAGAATTCTTTTTTTGAAATGGAAGAGCCCCCATCTGTAGTCTAAAGTGGTATGGACCAGACATAGGTTTACCATGCAAAGGAGAATTGGACCTTAGTTTTCTATTGGATATGATATAATGTTTAAGTAGATCAAATTCTGCTACTCTTTAAGTTTCTAGTGCATTTTATGTAATAACTTCTAGTGCATTTTATGTGTAAACTGTTAGGTTTCATGAGCTGAGGATGGACAAAATTTACAGTGGTATGGAAGTTTGACTATAGTGATGACAGTGACCTCAGAATTGTAGTCTGTTTTTATTCAACTTTTCCAATGTGCATTGTTAAACGATTAATATGTTTTTAAAAAATGTGAAGTCAGCAAATGAAGTAGTGTGGACCACTGCGCTGATGTTTCCAAATTTGGTTTTTGCACCTCTTTAAAAAGGAGTTCAGGTGGAGAAAGTCCATGAATTTCAGCTAATTAGTGTAGGACAGATGCTGTATGACAGGAGATGCAAATATAAAAGACATGCTAACAGTCCTACAGGTATACAGTGAACAAGTAAGGTGATCTCAACATATTGATTGATAGGAAAATCCAGATGATAGTTCACTGAGGAATGTTGAAATGTTCATATAATTGCTTGTAATATATGTAGGTATACTATTCGAACAGCCCAATCTTACGCATGTTTACTCAGAAGTGAGTCCAGCTGTCTTCAATGGGACTTACTCCTTAGTAAGTGTATTTAGGATTACAGCCATAGTAAAAATATGGGAAACAAATTAACATTATTTTCTTTAAATATTTTACAAAGTGGCCATTTCAGAATTTATGATTAGAAAATGTTAAAAACAAAAGCTCTAAGCCTGAGAACACTTAGTAGAGAGTAAGTTCCATTGAACTAAATGGAGCTTATGTCTAAGTGCATATTCATGCTTTAGATTCAACTGAAAGAGATTTGAAGATTACTTTAAAACAATTTGTTGGATATGCATTGCACTCTTCAGAAAGAGTCATCTATGAAACATTCAGAAAGAGTCATCTATGAAACACACAGATAATACTTTTTCACCGAACACTCGCTTGCCTTTTTATCCACAATGTTTCTTTTCCTAGTTCTGATTAAAGACTATTTGGGATGGCATCTGAGATATCAGAGTACACCTCATTTGTGCTTTTAACCATAATTCCCACTGAATCTAATGGAGCTGCATTTGTATACTCAATCAGGGATACTTTTTAGTTAGTAAAGTAAGTCCCATTGAGTTCAGTGGGTCTTACTTCCAGACAACTGTGTATAGGATTGCAGCCTTATTCTCTCTCTTTACACCAAATGGAGGGAATTCTCATTATCAGTGCATATACACAGAATTTAGAGGTACGCATAGTGATAACCTTGGTCCTGTAATTTGCTTTTAACCTAAGGATACTTCGTAATCCTATGCCTATCTATTTACTCTGAAGTAAGTACCATTGTATTCCATGCAATTTACTCGCAGGAAAGTATGAATAGGATTGCACCCTTCATCATCATAATGAAATTTACAAGACTTGCCCTTACCCTAAACGAGACTTACTTGGAAATTAAGTTTCATTGATTTAAATGGAACTTATTTCAATGTAAGTGTGCTTATACTTCAGCCTAAAATACTGTATGTTAATATTAATTTTAAAGAAGAAAGTTTCTGGAGGACATTTTCTGAACTTATGCTTATGGGACATCTATGAAAAACTACTTGCATTTTATTTTCTTTGCAATTTTCCTTTAGGTGACATGACTCTGCTCAGCACTGCAGACTGGTTGTTAAATGCTAATACACAGACCCCTGCAGGTTTGTGTAGCCATGGTGAATGCACAATTGTTAGCATGCATTTTAAAACTTTGCAAAATATCAGAAGGATCTGATTGAAAATTGTAAATACTGTGAGTTGATCTCATTGATAAGCAATTAGGTGGCAATCTTGTGTGTTCTTATTAGAAATAAGCCCTGCTGAATACAACAGGACTTACTTCCAAGTAGGAATTACTAAGAGCAGGTTGGAAACATGATTGTCAAGAGAAATATTAGCACATAATCTAGTTTTAAGTTGCATGTACAGCGGTGGAGAGAGGGCACACTTGCTTCACACATGCATGTGCAAAACCTGTTTGAACATAGTGGGAGTTGTTTTATCTCCTTAAAATGAATGTAATATTTTGTTCATTAGGAGATATTACTTACCTTATCCCATTTTTTTTTATTTTTGTGGAGTGTTGGGTTTACAGACAAGTGGGTAACAGTAATCAAGGACAAACTGTTATAAAGATGTCAATCATAGAATTTATAGAAATGCTGACTTTAGTTTCCACTTGTTTACCTTGAAATTATACAACATAAAGAATGTGTGATCTCCTTGCTTGTTGCATGTGAAATAAAAAAGTGTTACTGAATAGTCAGGTCAGGTATCAGTATCTGATAATGGCTCAGCGTAGAATGGACCACATTTTTACGTGTACTGTTCATGATTCAGCTACAGCATACATGAATAAGAACAGAGTTTTGGAACGTGAACATTTTTGCAGGTTAAGAAGTTGATTCAGAAGCAAAGCTAAGTTTTAGTTCATTATATTGTTGTGCAGAATTGTATACTTTACAAAGAAAGGTACTTTCACTGTAAAAAAAATCCATACCAAAATAAAACAGCCCTGTTCCAAGTCTTTATGCTTTAATTCTTTTCAAATGTGCCTTTTATTAATGTAGTGCAGGAGGATGTGGTTGATAGATATCTATCTGTTAGTAGCTAATATTTTTCACTTCACACTTAGTGGTTAACCTTTTTATGGCAAAGAAGTGGAATTTAGGTGAGTGATAGACTGTTTTGGTATAATTCATGCTTAGTATTTTCATCCCTGCAGCAGTAGTACATGACTGAACCAATTTATTAAGTACATCTGAACACCTTATGGTAACTAGACTGCTATTTTCTTTCTCTGAACCTAAACATGCTTACTCATAAGGAAGTCCCTATTAGTTGGATAGGACTTACTTTCAAGTTAAGCATGCTTGGAATTGTAATTTACTTTTTTTAATAGATTTTGGGATAAGTTTATTTGAAGTTTACTTATTCTTGCTTCACACTTACGTTGTAGTACAGTGTTTATGAGATCTTTATTCTCTAAATTCACGTTAGGAAAAGATTAAAGGATTGCTGTAGTTCATGATTTATTCATTTTATTTTTCTCATAGCTAACCTGACGGGAAAACACTGCTTACACTTGATAGGATAAAGGGAAAGTTAATCTTAATTGATGTTTGACAGAAGTTGTAAAATCCTCTCCCAATAAGCAAATTGGTATCAATACTAGGAAACGCAACATGCAAACACAGGATGGGATGTCACGATTGGCACAAGAAACTTTGACCATTCCAGATTACGCATTTTGGCAAAATGGTTTCACCACAGAAGTTGGTAGAGAAAAAAATCTTAAATTGGCAGAGTATCTTGTTCAAATTATCGATACTGAAGTGAATAAATAAATTGGATATTGAATCGAACTTCTAATGACATTTTAGGTGTTTTATGATGCTAGCTCAATTTAACCAAAGGAAAACTAACTTTGCACTTTCGGATTCCTTTACAGTGTAATCCTAGACATGTTTACTCAGAAGTAAATCTTATTGTGTTCAATGGAACTTACTCCCAGGATTGCAGTGTTATTCATCCCTAACGTATATGTGTGTTTCTTCATATTTAGACATCATATATAGTGAAGATGTCAAATGGTTACAGTACTAAGGTAGGCTAGTTAATATTAGAAACTTCTTTGGGTTAATATAATAGAAAAAAGATAATTGTATAAGTTGTGTGTTTTCTTATGGAATATATTGATTATGTAATTAAGGAGATTTTGTGTGTGTGCTTTATCATTTTATTTATTGCTTTTATTATGTTCGTGCTTCTGCAATAATATGATGAGATATCATATTGGGAATAGATACTGTACCTTTTACATGGAAGGTACAATAGACTGGCCCAGGATATGTGGTCCCTGAGGTAATAAGTACAGCTAAACAAATGAGGCTAATTTGTGAAAGGAGAACCTGTTGCAGGGCAGAGAACTTTAATTTCAAAATCCAGCACCAAATCCTAATCTGATATTAATAGATCTTTGAAGTCTCTGTGTGTGTGTGTGTTGGGGAGGGGGGGAATGGCATGTTTAGGTGGCTGTTACAGAAGCACTCATTTTGGATAAGAATGAATCATTGTGTGTGGTAGACTAAGAACACAAGAAGAGCCCTGCTGGATCAGGCCAAAGGCCCATCTAGTCCAGCTTCCTGTATCTCACAGTGGCCCCACCAGATGCCTCCGAGAGCACACCGACAACAAGATTTCCTGTTGTCACTCCCTTGCACCTGACACAGAGAAGACCTACTTCTAAAACCAGGAGGTTGCTTATGGCTTGTAACCTGTGATGGTCTTTTCCTCCATGAATCTATCCAAATCCCTTTTAAAGGCATCTAGGCCAGGTGCCATCACCACATCCTGTGGCAAGGAGTTCCACAATGATAGCAGTTGCCTCTTGACGTCCAGTTCTTTTGGTGAGCTCCAAATGGCACATGTGAATAGCTTCCATCATGCAAATGCAACTTCTGAGGTCCCCTTCCTACTATAGTGCTCCATATTAACCAATATGCTATTCCTGAAAGTTTGGGATTGTTTGAAGTGTCATACAATGTAGTGTTCAGTTGGAAGAGGAAACTGTGGAAGCCTCACTGTGCAATGTTTGGCCTCTTTTCACACATGGGGAATATGATATGGATCCAGCCATTGGATGCAGTCCAGAGAAAGTTAGAGACGTTGAAGTCTTATTACAATTAGGGCACAATCCTAACTCCCCCTGGGCCAGCGCAGCACATCCTGGGCTGGCCTGGAGGCGTCACAAACACTGCCGTAAAGCAGTTGTGCAGGTGCAGAGGCCTGCACCACCCCTGTGTGGCAGATCCACACGGTGCACGGCCCAGGACACAGTTTTGCACTGCTCAGCGCAAGGGCGAGATGGGGCGGGAAGGGGTATAATGGGGTGGGGGGTTGGTGGTGGGGTGTGGGCAGACTGGACCCGGGTGTGGGCAGACTGGACCCGGGAAGGGGCAGGATTGACAACGCTGGTGCACACTGAATCCTATCCCCCTTCCCTTGCCGGTTTTCCCTACATGGGGCTCCCGGATTTGCACCACCCAAAAAGTGAGCACAGATCCAAGGAGACCCGTATCCAGGATAAGGGAACGAAAGTTCCCTTCCCCCAAGGTGTCCTTCCAGCTCCCATTTTCTGCTCAGGATCCAGCATTGCCTGCACCGGCCTTGGTGGATTGCTGGGCAGAAAGTTAGGTAGGATTGGGGTGCCTATGAGTAATATATAATTGTGCTCTTAAAACTATTTTATTTCAGTTGGATTTAAGTGCATCATACAGTTAGGCTTCGCATGCAGCAGAATGAAGTGGAAATGTGGAAGTAAAGTTCAGAGGTGATAGAAGGGACTGTCCCACTTTATACTGCAGATGAAGGATCACATGTTTAATACTCTTTTTCATAAAATAACTCCTTAAAAATAGAAAACTACCACAGCAAGGAGTAAGCTGAATAGTATATTTATCCTGGATGTGATTGCTTGCAGATAATGTTTTACATGAGGAAGCATTCTAAAATGGCACATTTCATCAGCAGCCTGCAGTAGTACAGTCCTCCTTACCACCTCAGAATTCTGTTTTATCATTCTACTGAATTATAAACCAGTCATAATTTCCTGTGGATAACTTCGTGGTTTTGACAGAATTCTCTTTCATCTAAATATGTTTAGGATTCCTAATATTTCAATTAAATTAAATCATGTGTGGAGGGAGTCTTCATTTATAGGGAATTAAGTTTCATTTCTCCCCCACCCGCCAATAATTAAGGATTACTAATGGCCCAATCCTATCAATGAGTAGCACTGGCAGAATGCATGATCTGCCAGCACAGGCTTCTACAAGGCAGCTGTAAAGTGGTTTGCGGCAGCGCAAGCTGCCAGCGTGCCGACAGTAAGGCCAGAGCCTTCCTGCACACGCCGATGGACGTCTGGAGGCCTGCTGGAGCAGGTAAGCTCAGTGCAGGGGGTGAAACGTGGTGGGGTAGAGCGGGGAAGGGATGGAACGGGGTGGAATGGGCCTGGGAGGGGGGGGGCTTGGCGATGGTACCTGCCAAATCCAACCCCCCTTCCCTGGCCTGGTCCACCTGCATGGGTCAACATGGAATCAACAGGTCCGAGTGGATCCATAGCAGCTGCTGGGGCTTACCCCAAGGGAAGGGGACAAATGTCCCCTTACCCCAAGGAGACCTTCAGCAGGCAAAACTCCCCTGCGGGATGAAGTGGAAGCTGTGCCTGCACCGCTGTATTGCCGCGCGGGGGGTTAAGTAGGATTGGGCTTCCCTTCTCGTGAGTGATTTGATATTGATCAGGAAGTGAAGCAATGAATGTTCCCTGTTGAGCCTTTGTAAAGTTTGATAGATGGAGATTTTAAGGTAGAAGAGATCCTGCAAGGATTTAGGATGTAGAATTCAGTGTTTAATGCTGCAATCCTATAACACATAGGGCGCAAGGATTTAGGATGTAGAATTCAGTGTTTAATGCTGCAATCCTATAACACATAGGGCGCAATCCTGGAAACTCCAAAGGCGAAGGAATGAGTGTTCCGTCGCCGGAAGATGTCGCGAACGTGCTGTAAAGCACGTTTGCGACGACTTGGGAGTAAGGAAGGTCGGCACAAGGCCAGCCTCCCTCACTCCAGCACCGGATCTCCATGCGGCTGGCAGCAGAAGATAAGAGTTCCGCCGCCAGCCGTATGGGCAGTCCGGCCCGGGAGGGGGGCCATTGGCCTAGCTGGCCTGGGAGGGGGTGGGGGGTGGGGGATGGCATCGGCCATATCTTTGGACCCGCCAGGCTGGCCACACGGTTACACGGCCTCTACTTCCAGCTATTTAGCTGGCGGAAATCTGAGGAGGCCAATTGGGCTGGCCTGGATTTACACCCGGGGAAGGGGATGAGCGTCCCCTTCCCTGAGTAGTCCTCCAGCCTGGCGCGTGCCGGGCAGCCCATGCACAAGAACCGGCAGGTGGCCCTGGTCCGCCGGCCGGATCTTTACGGTGGATTGCGCTGATATAGTGTTATAGTATAACACTTTCCTGAGAGTAAGGCCCATTGAATGCAATAGGTTTTACTTCTGAGTAGACATCATAGGATTGTGTTGTAAGAGGTTTGCATTTCTTCTCTGTGCACCAGCTCCATAACTTCTATATTCTTTACTCATCATCTTTAATATGAGATATAACAGAATTGCTGTGATGTTGATCACATTAGTGTTATTGATATGTACACATTCTGTGTACATTCTGTGTCATAAGAACATAAGAAGAGCCTTGCTGGATCAGGCCAAAGGCCCATCTAGTCCAGCTTCCTGTATCTCACAGTGGCCCCACCAGATGCCTCCGAGAGCACACCGACAACAAGATAACCTGTTTTCTGCTGCTACTCCCCTGCACCTGGCACAGAGAAGACCTATTTCTAAAACCAGGAGGTTGCTTATGGCTTGTAACCTGTGATGGTCTTTTCCTCCATGAATCTATCCAAATCCCTTTGAAAGGCATCTAGACCAGGTGCCACCACATCCTGTGCAAGGAGTTATTGGCCGTTTTATTCTCAATTCTTTTTTTAATGATCCCGAGCATGGAATTGGCCTTCACAATCCTAAACAGACGTTCTATTATTTGAATTCTGCCCTATTTTTTTAGCATGGATTACAGTAAACATGGATGCTTAAACTTCTTGTTGATTTTTCTCCTGGTCCATAGTTTTATGTTTTTGTCTTTTAATAGTATAGTACTTTGATAACTTCTATCCACCAATGTCATTTTAGAATTCTTGATTAGTTTTACTTTATGCTCTTGCTTTAGGTTTTTATTTTTACTCTTCTGTTTATATTATTTACTCTTTTGTGGAGGGGTAAAAAATAGAAATATCAGCATTCTAAAAGGTTTATACCTATTTATTATACAGTATGCCATTCAAATGTGAGATGAGGATTTGTCAGATTATTAGTTCTTGTCTGACACGTGTTTAAAATCTTGACTGGTAGTCAAAATCCTTTGTTAAATATTAAAAACAATAATAGTGGAGGAGTTAACGGTTGTTTTGGCTTTTTTCCCACATGCTTTATTGCTTATATTGGAACAGTTGCACCTGGAAGCCAGTTTACTGGCACTACATGTGGAAAAATTGCTGAATGAGGAGTTCTTTGGACCTGCATGGAACCTGATTTGCCTTTTTTAGCATGAACTATTTTATAAGCAAGACATGCTCCAAGATCCGTTTTTGTTTTCTAGACTGAAGGTATAGATATTCGATTCTATTGTGTATCTTTAGGAAAGGGAAAAAAGTCACTTTTGTTTTTGTTAAGAAAATTAGACGTTTTGTAGTGGAAGGATTTGTTGTACCATAAAATTTGCCTTTCAGACATGCGTGCATGATATGCTTTCAGTCTTACTGTTTCTAATTGTCCACTGCAACATGACCTTCAGAAGTTAGTAGGCCAATGCAGAATTTTATCACAAATACCCATAATTAAATCATATGATATTTAGCTCTTTGAATGTTTGCCCAATTTAAAACAAAACAAAACATAAATTGTCAATATAAAGTTGCATCTACTTTACTTATTTAAAGACATTTCTAAATGGCCTCTCCAAGCCCAAGGTGGCTTAATATCAGATTAAAACCAATAAAACAACAAAACATCAATCAAATAGAAATAAAATAACAAAAACAAAGCAGCAACATAACAACCAATCAAGAGCCAGCAACATTTTCAGAGTAGAAAAACACATTAAGCAAAGGCTAGTGAAACAAAAAGGTCCCCTATTTTATGGCATCTCCACATTTCATTACATCCTATGATCTTGTCTTAAAGTGACCACGGCATATATCAGAAGCAATGGCTGCAGCCAGTGTTTACAGCCTTAGCGGAGCATTTGGTGGCCACTGGGCATACTATTGACTTTGATGGTACAAACAAAATGGTTAATGAAGCATCTTATAAACAAAGACGTCCATAGAGAGGCAATTGAGATTTTTAAAAATCATAATTTATTGAATCGAAGGGAGGAAATTACGTTTATAGATAAAATCTGGGCTCCTGTACTGAGCAAAAGCACTGAATTGCTCTTTTCTTAGTGTTGTCAATTGCTTATGATATATGCCGTGGTCACTTTAAGACAAGATAATAGGAACTGGTGTTTTTTCTGCTACAAGTTCTTTGCTAATCCTCTTCAGCTGACCGGTGGGTGTGAGCAGCTTTTAATACTAGCTGTACTGGTATGTATCTTAACATCTTGCTGCACTTGCTGTGTCTACAACCTGAAGAAGAATGTAAAAGTGCATTTGAAACGTTGTTTTAACTGTTTTTTTTAACCTGTCTGAGTTTTAAACTGTATTTTTAACATATTAAATAGTTTTTATGACTTTTAAACCCGTAATGGATTTACAATCTTCGTTGATAGTTATGATAGTGTTTCTCAAACTTTTTCTACATTTACTTTATCTCCTGAAGCCCTTTGCCTTGTACAAAAAACTGTTCTGCAGGGGAGCTTGCAGAGATCCTATCAAATTGACTTCTGCTGCAAGCAGAGATCTGTGGATTGGGATACTCATCTTGATGCTGTCTATAAGGGAGGCATAGAACTAGCTCACCCCCAATATCCTTTGAAGGAGCCTTTCTATGTATGCTGTCTTTGAGGGAGGTTAGGGGGTGGCAGGCAACCCAATGCAGGGCCTTTCCAGTGGCAGCACTGCAAGTCCGAAATCCCCTTTCTAGTGATCTAAGAGCTGTATCCTCCCTAGATGCCTTCTGGCGGGGCCTGAAACTGTTCCTTTTTTAGGAAGTGTTTTTGTTGTAGGTGGGTGTTGTTGTTTTTTTGTTGGGGAATTGCTTTTTGTCTGCTGCTTGTGTGTAGTTTCTGTCCTTTTTATATTGTTTTTTTATGCTGCTGTTTCTGATTGTATTGGGAAGTTTTTATTCCACTGATTATTGCTTTGGGTTTTATCTGCCATGATTTGATCTTTTGTGAGTCAATTAGTGGTTGTTGGGTTGTGTTTTTTTTTTTGGCAAGAAGGTATTCAGTCCACCTGGGACCTGACTGGAGGGTCAGGAAAGCATCTTCTGCTTTAGAATACTGTACTGTTGATTTGCCCCCTCAGAGAAACCCACTGCACAGTTTGAGAACCATTACAATTATGGGGCAATTTGAACTTTAGTGTACTGTGCTTTATATTTTAATGGCTATTTATTTCAGTGATCTTATTACGACTTTTAAAGTGTAGTTAGTCACTTAGCACTTGGATAGATTAGAAATCTAACAAATAAACTGTGATGTTTCACACTGGTATAAATTAGTCTTCATGAATAATATTGGTTTTTATCCAGAGGTTCTTTCCTTCAATGAAAGGAGCTTCCTAAGAGGAAGGGAACTTTTAGATACAAACCAATGCATTCCTTGAGTATGCTTTCTTCAGTCTTTGTCACTTTTTAAATATTCAGAATATACACCTATTGTCTGGTTCAGAAATTTGTAATATTTTAATATAATACAGTATATGACAGTGTGAAACGTAAATGTCAAACCTCATAATACATAGCAGAAGGATAGGGAAATTTTGAAGTATTCATGAATAGGAAGATATTTCAGGTGAAATTTATGAAGCTTTGTGTAGTGGTGAAAGTAAGAACCTGTACAATCTTAGCATGTTAAAGAGCATGTAACAGAGTATATTAATTTAGAAATGTAGTAAGATGTACTCCCCACAAAAATTGATAATGGATGGCCAAAAACTCCTATGGATTTTATAGAAATACTCAGTGTATTTGTTTTTGCTCACACTTTCAAAAAAAGCTTCAGTGAGTTGAGCTTATTTAACAATATTTTTATTTTTCAGTAAAACAATAAAAAAATCTTGTGGCACATTACAGACTCATTCATTTATTGTGGCATATGCTTTCATGGTCAATAGGAAAATCTTTTTTTAAGAAAACGAATAGAAGATAAATGTTGCTCCAGTGGCGCAATCCTAAAAGGTTGTCCGCTGTATCCTGAGGCCATTACGGGCTACCCCAGCGTTGCTAGGCCACACCTTGGGAGAAGGGGATGTTCGTTATGGGATTCGGATGTATGCCAGCTCCAGAGCTGGCGTACATTTGGGGAGGTGGTGGAGTAAGGCCGGTGTGGCCTGGGAAGGGACTTGGGATATCCCCGCCAATATCCCCACCCCCTCCCAGCCCGGGCCGACCTATGGCTCCCCGCCCCTGCCCGCCCTCCCGCCGACCAGCACAGGACTTACCTGTGGTGACCGGAGTCTGGTGAGTTCCGTGGCGGAGTGAGCGGTGCAGGCCTCCACGCTGGCGCTGCGTTTTACTGAGTCGTCGCAAACATGCTGTTTGTGACATTTTAGGCCAGTGGAGCGGGAGCTCCGCCTGTCTAAAGTTACACAGGATCCCGACTGGATCTAGTTTAGCAGTGATCTACATGTATGGAAAGGTCTGCCTACAGAAACTGTTGAGTGTTGGAGTACAATGTATTTGGGTTGTCACATATGTGTAACAAATTTGATGGTTTAGGGGCCTCATCTGGTTGAAGTTGCTCAACAAGCAGCCAACTTCAGTTAGTTCAAGACTACTGTACAAAGGAATCATTCAGCAATTCTGAAGAAGCAACTAGTACTTGTGTTGATAGAAAGCATACTGAAATGAATGTGGTCTGCAATAAACGGGTAATGGGAAAGTCACAGGCTATGTTTGTAATCCACAAACCTTTTATGCTAGAGTGGTTCTGTTGTGGTTAAGGATAGCACTGTACTCCACAATAGTGTTTGGGTTGCTATAGCATTAGAAACCTTAACTCATTTATTTTGAGTGGCCCCGTCATGTCATTCTAATGGATGATGCATGCAGCCTCCATCAAACACGAACATGTACTCACCATCAATCTGTGTGGAACAGGAAGTTAGGCCCTGCACTTGCATCTTTTTTTAAAATTCTCAAATCTGTTTTAACTGTTTGCTTGAGAGATAGCAGTGGGAACATCTTATCAGTCATTCCTAACTTCCAGGATGGATTGATTTTAAAAGAAGGCAATTTGAATTATAATTTAAATCATCAAGTAAAGAAGGATTTTAACAACCCCGTAAGGTAGATCAGGATTGTTATCTTCTGCATCTTTATTAGCTTATTATTTTAGCTATGTAAACTACTTTTTTGTTGAAAAGTGGTCTATAAATATTATTCTTGATAATAGTAATAGTAGTAATTAAGCTGGAGGGCTGAAACCATCTAGTAAATACATGGCAATGGTGAGTGTCACAATGGCAAGTTGGTGATTCATAGCTTGGTCACTTAACCACTCAGCTATACCAGCTTACATAACAACAAGAGACAGGGTTTCTTGGTAATATTGATGGCCATGGACTTAGATGACTTTGGAAAGGATTAAGCAGATGAAAGGTAAAGAAGACTGCAATCATATACATGTTTACCTGGGAATACGTCCCCTTGAAATAAAGTGTAAGATTGCTCTCTGTTTGAGCCCAATCTGGATTGGGCTGTTGTGCAGGATTGGGCTGTTGTGCAGGGGGGTTTATGACAGTGCAAGACACTTCTGATTTTGTAAAATGATTGCTGATGGAGCACACAGCAGCACTGCAACTCCACTGACGGACCCCACCACACCCACTGGACCAGATAAGGTAGTGGTGGGGGAGGGTGGGACGGGGTGTGTACTGGTGAACGTGACCAGTATGCTATCCCCCTCCTTGCCTCCTGACACGCTTCCTTTCTCAAGAGCTGGCACAGGTCCAAGTAGACCCATTGGTGAATGGGAGGCATGGAAATATTTTCCCTTACCTCTCCCTAGCATTCAGATCTCCCCCTCTCCCCACAGGATGCAGCACAAGCTTTTTTGGTGTGGCTGCATCAGCTGGGGGGGGGACCCCATTCAGATAACGTGTGGACAACACTCTGCCACTTTAATTTACAAGCCTAAAAGTATAGTCATTAATGTTTCCCCATTTAGGGGGAGGCATATTGACTGGTCCAACAAAGGGAGGGCTAGACAACATCTTGCGTTCCTTCTTAGAATGTCCACTTCTGTTATTGATATTCTGAAACTGGAAAGACTGCACACTATAAATACCCAAGAGCGATTTCTCCTCTATTTTGGTACAAATAGGATTCCATGTCTGCTCATTGGGCAAGCTCTTAGGCTCAGGGGCTTTGGGATAAGATTTCAACATCATTTTAGAGTTTCTGCAGTACAGAAGCTAATTCCCACACTCAACAAGAGTCAAAAAGAGGGAAGGAGGAACCCATCTGACAATCCAATGTGGAGTTCAGAAGCCCCTGCTGACCAGCTGTGCAATTTAATGGACCAGCCCATGCCACTAGATCTACCCTCGGCAATGGAGACAACTGATTTGAACACTCCTAACCCACCTGGTATCCCAGAACAGTTATGCTTTCATATTTCCAACCCGCAGTCGGAGTCTATTGATCTTAAATTGGGATTAACGGAGGATGAGGTAGACGCTAAACTATTGAATGGCTTCAGTTATCTGCTGCCGAGTAGCCAAGAGTACCTGATTACACATTTGGAATCACTGGTTTCTATTTTAAAGACAACGAAACAGCCATCTTTGAACTAGGAACAACAACCCAGGCCTAGTCCTGAAGGAGATTTCAAAGATCAAGGAGCCTTCCTCTGAAGAGGCGAATTGATACCCATTGGTCCCTTAGGTTACCATTATCAAAAAGCCTGTGAGCTCTAATGTGAGCATTCCCGCTGACGTGCCAGGACTCTGTACAATATTTGAAGGTGATAGCCCAAGTCACCAACAAGGAGAAGCAGCAGCGGTATGACTGAGTAAGAACAAGTCAGAGACAACACTTGCAGTTGCTTCCTAGAACATTGCTGGGTGGTCTCATTGTAGAAGCCGGTACTATCCTTTTTTTCATAGAAATTATGACATTATTTTGTTACAAGATACCTTACCTGGGAGTAAGTTACGATTGACTACAGAGGAGCTTACGATCGACGGTTACCATTCCTTCGTGAAAGGGCATTCTTAGGGGCTGGGATGGGGAGGAGGAAGGGGGGGTTGGGCATCTTGGTTTCTACTGCATTAAGAGTAAGCTGCAGGAAGTTGCTTTCCATAGAGCATTATGTGATGGCTGTTCACCTGGATTTTGGGGCAGCAGCAGTGATTAACGTCTATCTTAACCCCCAGCCAGTAAAGGATCAAATCAAAAAGATCTGGAAGAATTTTGAAAGATATGTTGAAGATTTAATTTTGGAGAATCCATCTGACTGGGTGTTGTTAGGGGGAGATTTTAACGCCCGGATGGGATCATGTGCTAGTCCTTTGGAGACAGAGGATGGGGTGGAGGTGGGGGATCAAGGAGATGTAAATACTCACCTTCGGCTCCCGCGCCTCTCTAAGGACACAAAGGTTAATTTTGCTGGATCCTGTCTAGTAGAAACATTTGCATTTTAAACAGGATAATAGTGGGAGACTATCCAGGGGAATTTACCTTCTTGGCGGGAGAGAGATGCAGTGCAATAGACTACTTATTTTTTGGTTAATAGTGGATTACTCCCACTGGTGGAAAGTCTCTAGGTGCTTCCCGACTTGGAAAGTGACCACTTGCCTCTTCTTCTCTGTATATGTTTACCAGCTTTAGAAGTTCATCTCAATAAGCCACATAATATGTATCTTAAGCCTTCTAAAGGGGAGGGGTGTCGAGCCAAATGGTCCATTAGACTTGAGCAACAGGCTAGGGCACTCTTGGCAGGAGAGAGCTATATTTTGTGTCGAAATGCCATCATGAATAGCATTGATGAGAGGGATTTTTTGGCCCCGTATGAAGAAATTGTGCTGGGCTAGAACTCTCTATTGGAGAATGATTACAGGGCAACCAATCATGATGGCATTCCAAAGCTTGAAGAGAGGCCTACTACAAATATAGAACAACACCCGGGTTTGACACACTGCTGTTTCGTCAACACATCTTAGAGTTTAAAAAGTCTTATAAGAAAGTAGTGGCCAGGAGTAAGAGGACAGCTGTTAAATCATCATGGGGGGCATCTAATTCAGGCAGCTAAAGAAAAAAACTCAGCCCACTTTTGGAAGTTAATTTTGAACCATTCCTGGAGTCCTCCCCCTTGGATTCCCTTATTCCAGCGAGTGCTTGGGAACTCTACTTTGGAGGGTTATATGCTGACTCTTCAGGTATGAGTTCTCCCCTGCAACCAGATGACCTTCCTCAATGGCCACCGGTAATGGTGGGAGAAGTGTCAGCATTAATTGACCAGTTTAAAAATGGTAAAGCTCCAGGCTTAGATAATATTCCACCTGAATTGCTAAAGAACTACAAGGACTGGTGGGCCCCACTTCTGGTTTCCCTCTTTACCAACATTGATAGGACAGGGTATATACCAGAAGGATGGAGGCAGGCAGTCATAGTTCCATTCTACAAGAAAGGTAGGAGGGATAACCCTGCCAACTACAGACCTATAAGTTTTAGTATAATGATTCGGGTCCTATATTCAAACACCTCACTCAAGGTTAGGTGCACCACGAAGGGGCATTTCTCAAGTCGAATTCCTACTTGGAGGGGTGTAAAGCAGGGTTGCGTTTTAGCACCTCTGCTGTTTAACTTTTATATAAATGGAGTGGTGAAACAGTTGAACTCACTAGACATCCACCCTCCAGCCCTAGCCAATTTGCAGGATCTCTGCTCTCCTATATGCAGATGACACAGTCATCCTTTCAAGATCAGCTGTGGGACTCAGAAGGGCATTAAGGATCTTTAGTTACTTCTGTGAGGAAAATCAATTGGTTATTAATTACCAGAAAACCAATGTGTTGTCTTTTGGCAAAAGACCAAAAATTAGGGAATGGTGCATCAAGGAACATCAGATAGAGCAGATGTCCAAGTATAAATATCTAGGGGCAATGCTGCAAGCATCAGGAACCAGATCTGCCCATCATGCGATGGTCGCAGAGGCAGGGCAGAAATCTGCCAGGGCAATAGTCAAGTTCATGAATTCTAGAGGAGGCCAGTATATAGCGGCTGCACTCAAGCTTTTTCAAGTGAAGGCTTTGGCTCAACTTCTATATGGGTCATTTTTGGGACCCTCTCCCTCCAGTTTTGTTCCTCTTGAGTGCATGCAATCTAAGTTCTTGAGAGCAGTCTTTGGCGTGCCCAGTTATGTCTCTAATGTGAGTCTGCGATTAGAGTCGGGTCAGGTCTGATTTATAGTGAAGGCCAGAATTACTCTCGCCTCTATCAATTTATGGCTTAAATTAAATTCTAGCATACAAAGTTTATCATCATCAGTCCTCAGGGACAATTTCCAATCTACCTGGCTTAAGGCAGTTTATGGGAGTCTGAGGGTCTTGCGGTTTTCCCCAGAGGCTGTTATGAGAATGGACTATGCCCAGGCGAGGGGAGCTATTAGTAGGCTTACCAGATTTCTGGCACCCCCAAGGGGGACGGGAGTGACATCACAAGAAGGCGGGTCAAAAACTGTGATGTCACTTCCGCCGGAAGTGGGCGTGTCCACTGTAAAATAAATACAGTATTTTACCTTTTTCCCCGTGCCTCTGAGCACGTGCAGATTGCCGCCGCTGTTTTTGTACCAGCCAGCCAGGTGCATTGTAATGGCCAGTGCTGGCCGTCACAACGCAGCCAGCTGGCTGGGATGAAAACAGCAGTGGCACTCTGCACGTGCTCATAGGCACGGGGAAAAAGGTAAAATATTGTATTTTATTTTCTGAGACTTTTATTTTATTTGTGTATTTTATTTTATGTGCTGTTTGTGTATTTTAGTTTATTTTATGTTTATTTAGTTTATTTTATATTTTATTTTATTTTATGCTGCCACTTTGTCGTCCCCCTGTCCCCCCCCCCCCGAACTGTCTCTTTTACTGCCCCAGCCCTGGCCTGCCGGCTGCATTGCGGCGGGCCGGAGCTCTTCCGAGACTGTGCTGCAGCTGCAGCGCGTCTCTGTCTCTTGATCTCTGTAGTCTCGCGCACCTGCGCGAGACTGGAATCGCTCGGAAGATGTCTGAGTGAACTCGGACAAATTCGGAGGCATTCCAGCCTCGCACGCATGCGCGCGAGGCTGGAATGTCTCCGAATTTGTCTGAGTTCACTCAGACATCTTCCGAGCGATTCCAGTCTCGCGCAGGTGCGCGAGACTACAGAGATCAAGAGACAGAGACGCGCTGCAGCACAGTCTCGGAAGAGCTCCGGCTCGCCGCAATGCAGCCGGCGGGCCGGGCCGGGACAAAGACACAGTTCGGGGGGGACGAAGGGGCGATACCGGGACTTTCCCGGTCAAAAACGGGACTCTGGTAAGCCTAGCTATTAGGCAAAGACTGTTCGACATAGAAAGACAAGAGGACATAGTTTTAGCTGCGGAAGAGGTTAGGTTTATAGCTGTACCGGCCATCTATCTTTCATGGCTGGAACTGCCAAGGCATAGAAGGGCTTTTTTTCTGGCTAGGTGGAAAGCACTGCCCTCGGCCGTAGTCGAGGGTCGCTTTCGCAGGATCCCATTTTCTGAAAGGATCTGTCCATGTGACTCGGGAAGTAGAATCAGTTGAACGTGTCCTGCTGCACTGTGTATTCTATCTGGGGCTACGAGCTAGGTTTATACTGCCTCTGATTAAGAAATTCCCGGGTTTGGAAGATGTGGAGTTGTGCAAGATACTTCTTCTGGGAACTAATGTGTGGCGCACTAAGCAATGCACAAGTATTTTGGCTGCATCGTGTAGAACACGCAAGGATATCATCCGCCTAGAAAAGAGATTTGAGTGGTAGCTCCTTTATACTGAAGGACGAAAGGTACATTTGTTAGAGTTTTAAGTATGTTATAAATATAATATGGGGGGAATTTGTGTTTTGGTCTTTGACTGTATTTTAAGAAAGATTGATTGATCTTCTTTCCCCTCTGTAAATATCCTGCCCCACAATAGATGTTCTTGGACCTGCATTAGCCGTTTCGCTGACACACATTCAAGGAAAGGGGGCAGGGAGGCTGCATATAAGGAGGATAGGATCCAGCGTGCACCATCACCACCAGATCCATGCCCTTCTGCAGCCTCCTCACCATCATTCCCCCCCTTTCCAGCCCAGTTTTGCCCCCATTACGCCCTCCCGCCTCCCACGCTACGGCAGGCGGCCAGTGTGGTGATGACGCGCTTGGGAAGGCTCTGGCCTTCCTGCTGGCGCTCTGGCAGCATGTGCTGCCAGAGTGCACTTTACGGCTTTAGGGCAACCAGTGGGGCAGCCCAGTAGGATTGGGTTGCCCATCCCTCAGTGAACCCTTATTGCAAAAATCTGTATTTCCTCCCCCTTATCATTTGGTGACTGACTGAATCTGTGCTTAATTGAATTGATTTCTCAGACAACCTGAGTTACGCCCACAAGCTGCACAGTTGTTCAAGAAACAGCATAGCCAGCAGGTGCATCTAGCTGCATTGTTGAAGCCCCAACACAGAAAGTGTAGTTTACCCCACTGCCCAGCAGCACCCCCTGTGAGACAGCCCCTGGGTAGCAGGAATTTAAATGCCCACCACCTGTCTCTGCTGTCTCTGCTATTAGGCCCGGCAGGAGCCATACTCTGGCTTCAAGCTCTGGCTTCAAGCTCCATCTACTGCCTCTGCCAGTCTAGGCTTGGACCGAAGGTACTGAGCAGCAAACTGAGCTGTAATTCCATTAGCTGCCATAGTTCCTTCTCCACTGGTTCCCTGATTGATTATCTGGCCCTATTTTTCCATCTAATGCAAAGGAAGAAGGGGCAAAGAGACCCATCAATTTGGGGGATGGGCATATTCTCAGTTTCTCATGGCTCCTTTAACAGTTTATGTGGAAAATGTAATGTACTTTGTGTAGACATCTCCCTTTGATGGGCCAGTTAGCCTTCTCAGTAGCCATAATTGAGAGGGACGGACACACCAAATGTTTGTCACTTTTATATTATGTAGGATTTTATCAGTTTCCTGCAGACCTTTCTTAGGTTTTATTCATCCAGCGACTAGATAGAAACGTGCAAACTGGATGGAATGGAATCTCTTCTAAAAAAAGGTCTTATAAAGCTACAGCATTTTGGAGTACATGAAACGGATCATGCGGCCCACGCTGAATCCTATCCTGGGAAGGCCATGGCTGGAGTTCTACTTGGGGCAAGCAGGAATTTGCCTGTTTATCCCGGGTAAACCCCCAACCTGTGCAATGGGGCTGCTTGGTTCTCTGGCAGCTCTTTAGCTGTCGTAGGACAAGGAGCCCCGTGTCTGGGTTGAAGGCCTGGGAGGGAGGATAGTAAAATAGGAGAAGTATGGCAGTATGAAAGCTGAGATGGAAGACATTAACAGCCCAATTCTGCCTAGGATGCAGTGGCCACCTTAGGTGCACCGTTGCTGCATTCTAGACAGGATTGCGCTGTTAATGTCTTCCACCTCAGCTTTCATACTGCCATACTTATTTTACTGCAAACTGTGTTCCCATGGAAGGGACAGGTGTCGCTTTTTAACATGCTATAGCAGGTATGAATTTTGTGTGGAATAAAATGGGAGATAAAGGGTATAGGTGTATAGTAGGAGGTGTATAGTAGGAGAAATGTGAAAGTGTCTCATACAGAAAGAAACTCGTAGGACAACTATATAAATGAAACTGGTACTATAATTTTAAATTAGATCAGTTCTGCCATAGTGGTATTTCAGTCATCAATTTTAATATTTATTATGGAGGGTATATTTGAATGACTAATGCAATTTGAAGACTGTACTTGATACTCTTCCAAAAACTGTGACCTGTACTAGCAAGTCAACCTCACACAAAAGGCTTGGTGACATAACAGCCTGCATGAGAATGATAAGAAACTGGTTGGCCAAGGGAATGCTGGTCAAGAATGTATCTGTGTTTTTAGAAAAAGAAATAGTTGATAATACAAGGAAGATGTTATAGTCAAGGTTGGTTCAAGTTTATGCAGTGTTTTTGTTGAGTTTCAGCTTACTTGGATGTTGGGTTTCCTGAAATGCGGTCCAAGTACAGGGTTAGGGTTAGGGATATGTTCCAGGCCCCTCCGTGGATACTTGAAACCGTGGATAAGAGCGAACACCCCCTCCATGATCTCCTGAGGGCCCCCCCCCACCCTGCCTCCCCTGCAGGCAGGCATGCTTGCCCCCCCAGCTCTTATTTTTCTTTCATCAAGCTTTGTTTCTTCCTTAAAACAAACAGAGAAGCAGCCTCCATTGCAGGCAAGTAGATTGAGACTACCGTATTTCTTCGAGTCTAAGGCGCCATTGATTCTAAGGCGCACCTTTACTTTCAGTACCACCAGCAGGGGAAAAAAATCCATTGATTTCTGGCAAGGCCAGAAATGCTATGCAAAGCCAGTGCACTCAGTCATCCTCAGCTGCAGGAGACATGCTGGGGAGAGTTGGTGCTGAGCAGGTAGATTCAATGAAGGGAGGTGAGTCTTACACCTCTCCTGCAGCTGAGGATGACTGAGTGCACTGGCTTTGCATAGCATTTCTGGCCTTGCCAGAAAGTGCCATTTCCTTCGTTACCTGGGCTTGGGGGAGCTTCAGGGAGGCCTGCGCAACCCTCTGCAGGCCTCCCTGATCTTCAGTTCAGCGAAAAACAGCGATTTTTGGGCATTTCTGGTTTTCGCAAAACCAGACGCACCCTATTTTTTGAAATGCTTAATTGGGAAAAAACATGCGTCTTAGAATTGAAGAAATACAGTAAATCCTAGAGAGGCTCTGCAAGGTTTCTGTTAACCTTGCAGAGCCTCTCTAGTACTTAGTCTTGTTCTACTTGCCTGTAATAAGCAGCCAGATGCTGCTTCTCCTGTTTCTTTAAAGGAAGAAATGAAGCTTACTGGGAAAAAAGTAAAAGCCTGGGGGGGTCCCCACGATCCGTGGATAACTGAAACTGTGGATAGCGAATCAGTGGATATGGGGGCCCACCTGTAGTTTTGACACAAAGTTGCTGCAATTCAAAGCAGTTATCTCTAGGGCAGACAATGTATGTTGGAACCACTTTTATACTTAGAATAGATTGCTTTGGGGGTGTAATTTTTTGGTGAGTTTTAAGCAGGTCCTTCATATCTCTTACTTCTATCTTGCATTATGTTGCACATGTATGATTTTTTAACTGCATGTATGCAGCAAATCCAATATGGCAGTGAAGAGTATGTTGTGTGTGTGTTCACTGAAGAATCTAAGAAGTCAGTAGCAGCTGCGCATGCCCTGCTGAGTGGTTTTTGTTTTCCTACTGAACTTGACATTAGGCCTGCCTAATAATTTAGAAAAACTGATCTCGGCACTTCCGGGTTTGCGCTGTCGCCACTGCCAACTAAATAAAAAAGGGAGGGTTTGGATTTACCCTTCTGCGGCAGTGGTGAGAACCCAGGTTGTGCAGCGTCTCCAGCTGCCACCGCCACCGAATAAGTCCAAACTCCCCTTTTTTACTTAGTCGGCAATGGCAGCGGCACAAAATTTGCAGTGACGTCACCACCATCCTGATGTCACTGCTGAGTTGCCACTCCCCTTAAGGAGAAAGACATCTCCTGGTGGACCTTGGGGTTGCGAACCCAAGGTTGAAGATCACTGGTCTATATGCAGTGCAATATTTTATTCCAAAATACTTTAATGCAAATATTGACAAAATATATTTTGTTGGCAATGTATTTGAGCTTTAGAGCCTAATCCTATCCCCTGCCAACAGCACTGATGCAGCCGCACCAAAAAGGTGCGCTCTGCATCCAGCAGTGGGGGGGGCGGACCTTAGGGCAAACAGGAGGTAAGTATAAAACGTTATAAAAATATAACGCTTGGCAGCGTTAAAACTTCTGAAAGTGTTGTTAAAAGTGCTGTTACTTTTCTGAGGATGCCCGAGATGGATCAGGGCGAAATGTCAATCCAGAACTTGTCCTGTTTTAACTTAAATAAACTGCCTAAAAACCTGGACCTTTTAATTGTAAATTCTTTGATAAATATAAAACGTTTGTACTTAAGCCCTGGGGCCACCTATGGGTCTCCTCAGAAATACACCACCTCTTTTGATGGCATATGTCTGAGGAGAGAAAAGGGGTGGGGAGGTTTGAAATGGAGGGGATAGGATCCAGCGTGCGCCATTACTGCCAGATCCACCCCTCCTGTCTCCTCGCCACCCTCAGTTCCTCCCCCTCCTCGCCCAGTTATGCCCCAGTCCTCCTACTCCCTCCTCCCTGCCCACAGCTGCTGACTTATTGGGTCCAGCGATCACAGTGGTCTCTGGTGGCAGCACTCACAGAATGACTGCGTTCTTGTGGCAGCACGCACAGAATGGCCACCGATGGAACTCTGCATGCCATTGACAGCCATTTTACAACAGTAGAAGTCACTTCCACTGTTGTAAACCCCTCTGCCCGACAGCCCAATCCTGCATAGGATTGGGCTGTTAATATCTTAATTATAGGTTTTACTATGGGACCAATAACTAATCAGGCCCTGTCTTCTAGGCAATTGATTTCCCCATCCCAGCTGCATCATCCATAAGCCAAATAAAGCTTGGTACAGTTAGAGCGAACAGGAATGTACAAAATCTGTAACACTGGAGATAGATGCAGAATACATATTTCAGAGGATAGGATAGAAATAAATCAGACTGGGATATGTATTTGGAGGGACTCGAGACTGACAACCAAATCTTGTTATAATGGCTTATACTCATTTTAGACAAAAGTATGTGTTCTGTTGTATCTTTTTCTAATGACTGATATGTAAAATGTCGAAATGGTGTTCAAAGTATTGAAACATGTCTTTATGCAATTATTAGTGTGTGTGTGTGTGTGTGTGTGTGTGTTGCACGTGCATGGGTTTTTGTGCACAAGTATTAGTTTTCTATAGAACATATTTTATTTATATTTGTAGTTAAAACAGAGCCAATGAGCAGCAGTGAAATTGCTACTACAACAGCAGACGGATCTTTAGACAGCTTCTCAGGATCAGGTAAGGAAGAAATGAAAACATTTTCACAATGTCTAAGAATGACATTAATAAGTAAAAAATTATCGATGTATATTTTATAAATTTAATATTTTTCTGCAAAAAATCTTTATTACATTATATGAGTTTTCATATGTTTATCTTACTTATCAGCTGTTGCCACGTATCACCAGCTGTTGTCTATTTTTAAATTAAGTTCATTTTCAAACAATTTGTACGTTTTTGCATTTGATGTATGTTTTGCCATTATCAGGTGAAATATAGGTCTTTGCCAAGCACCTTGTAGTTCCAGTTTATGAACAAACCCATACTTGATTTGCCATAGGATACAGCGGTCGGCCCTTTAAACCAGCCACGTAACCTTACACAGGATTGGACATAAGGATCCACGTAAGGATCCTGCATAAGGATCCACGGCCAGCCCATAGGACCGGCTGCAGGATCCTCAGCCCTTTCCGGGCCGCTCCTGCGTGGCCTGGGGACTCCTCGGGAGAAAGGGACGGTTGTCCCCTTCCCCCAGTTTAGGGTTGCCCGGGCCCAATGGGCCTCCTTGAATGTACGCCGGCTCTCGAGCTGACGTACATTTGAGGTGGTGGGGAAAGGGCCACCAAGCCTGGGAACGGGAATATCGCCGCCGACATCTCCGCCCCGTCCCAGGCC
This sequence comes from Plestiodon gilberti rubricaudatus, assembly GCA_026170595.1. Taxonomy (NCBI): domain Eukaryota; kingdom Metazoa; phylum Chordata; class Lepidosauria; order Squamata; family Scincidae; genus Plestiodon; species Plestiodon gilberti. The sequence continues at coordinate 35,570,067 of JANXHW010000004.1, forward strand.
AGCTCGGCCAACGGCCGCCCTCCCTCCGCCCGTGCACCCACTGGTTACCTTGCTCCGGTGGCTGCAGGTCGGGTCCACGGCAGAGTCAGGCCTGCCAGCCTATGCACTGATGGGCCTTACTTCAAAGGTGCCGAAAACCCGCTTTACGACGTGTTTACGGCACCCTCTTCCTGCGGAACACACGCTCCGCAGGTGAATAGTTCCACAGGAATGGGCCGTAAGAGAGTTCACTGGTTTGCATCAGCTGCACTGTGAGTTGTGTCGTAAAAGAAAATTTTAAATGTAGATTTACAGCCCAATCCTATCCTATGCTCTGCTCAGCGATCCAGCTTTGCCAGTGCTGGATCCTGAGCGGATTAGGTGGGGTTAGACGTCTATTCAAGGTAAAGGGAACTTTTGTTACCCCAGGTAAAACCCCAGCCTCCCAAACAGGTCTCCTGGGATCCACGCCAGCTTATAGCGTAAGTCCAGGAGACCCATATCAGGAGAAACGGGCTTGAAAGGAGGATAGGACATGGCATGCATTGCTGCTGCCGATCCCGTCTCCTCGCAGGCCCGATCTGCTCACTGCCCGCCCTGAAACGCCTCCGGAATGTTCTCCCCCCACCCCTATACTGTGCGGCCCAGCCGCTGCTTTCCTGGGCTGCAGTCTCGATACGGTCCACAGGGGCCAGTGCAACTTCTTTATGACACTTTTTGCAACAGTCCTGGGCTGCTGCAGAGGTCCTATGCCGACCTAGCAGCTGGATAGGATTGTGTCGTTAGTAATTTATCTGTTCATTTGTCACCTTATTAATTAAAAGGAAATGTTTCAAAAGGTAGAAAACTGCTTGGGTTATTGCAGGAAGAGTTTGCTGACCACACGAGTACCAGCCAATTAGTCTTGTTTACAGCCAGCTTCTGCTGCAAAATTGCAAATCCCCCCTTTTTTCAGAGCTTGATCCTTCAGATACATGGGATTGAGCACTATCAAGGTTTTATCCAGATTAGCTCTAAAAATGCTACATCTGTCTTCACTCTTGAAATCTGAATATTGATACTCTGTACTTTCTGAAGATTCTGGCTGAAATCATTTAGCAAAGACTCCTTTTAAGAGAGGCTACTTTTAATTTCTTAATGCACTGCATGTTTTCTTGTATCACGAATTCACACAATCTCATTGAAGGAATAATAGAGTACTGAAGAAAGCAAACACTCACTTACATGCATGTGTTCCACTTCCCACCACCACATTCCTATATAGCTGCTTTGTAATGCAGCTGTATCCCTTGAAAGAATGGAAGATTAGAGGATAATCAGATTATGTTTGAAATATAGCCCTCGTTTAAGAAATGCCTCATATACTGATATTTTACATTTAAGGACAATCCATAAAATATGTCGTGCATTTGATCTGGGAGGTTAAAAATTGTGGCAAAAAAGGAATTGGGCTTTGGTGGGTATGCCTGTGTAAAAGACCTTAAAATGTGACATACTTTATGGATGTTCCCTCGGGAGCAATTCAAACAGTCTAATTTGTAATAAAGATATTGAGAATTGTTGTACTAGTCTGTATAAAGTATTACTTGGCACTATTTTAATTTAATTAAACTTTGTTAAATTTCTAAAGTTCCTATAGCAAAAATAATATTTTGGTTAGATGCATGTGCGTGTTTACACTTTCATGCGTTTTCTTTTTTCCTCCATGCAGCAATTGGAAGCAGTGGCTTTAGCCCAAGACAAACTCACCAGTTTTCCCCGCCACAGATATACTCTTCCAAGTAAGATGTCTACTTCTTAAAAAAAAAAAGTAGAGTAAAACCTCATTTATACTTATAATTGAATCCATCTGTTAAATCGTAATCGAAATCAGTTTACTCATGAGAGAGGCTGAATTTAAAAAAAATTAAAGATGTGTATGTAGATGTAGAAATCAATCAGTTAATTAGTTTTGCACAGTCACCAAGGAATTTGGATTCTTATATGTAATTTAACTGAAATGTTTGCATGCTTTTGTCTAATGCAGATGCTTTTCTATTTTCTATCATTTTGCTACAAATAGCAGACCATACCCACATATTCTTCCTACTCCCTCTTCACAAACTATGGCTGCATATGGGCAGACACAGTTTACCACAGGGATGCAGCAAGCCACAGCTTATTCAACATACCCACAGCCCGGTCAACCCTATGGAATTCCATCATATGGTGAGTAAAATTGCTGGAGAGATGGTGACAGACAATTGTGGATTAAATTGTGAAATATTCTTGTCAATGATTGAAATACTAACAGTGACACAGGATTTAATTTTAATATCTGTGCCTAAGCAATGGACTACCTCTCAAGGAATTTCATAATGTGGTACAAACAGGGGCCTGAAAAAACACAAAGCTCTATTCCAGGATTTTGAAACAGTGCACCTGTGTGTTTAGTAGTAGTGTCTCTTTAAATTTTAATTATTTTTCAATTCATATCCTGTTGTCTTCTCTGCCGGAATGGCTCCGAGGCAAGTGGGAGGGGCCCCATTACACTGGTTTGCAAGGTGCGGTGCAGCACCTTGCACCACTGGCGTCGCTGCAGGGGGCGGAGCTCTAAGTTCTGCCGTGGCTACAACCCTCCGTTACACTGGAGCACTAAGCGGCCTCGCCTTCAGAACCATTCAAGGTGGTGAAAGCATGCATGAGATACATGCATGTGTCCTGTAAAAACAAATTATTCTTTATAACAAGAAACACAGTTTATGGGTAAAATAGCCATGTATTGAGAGTATAAACACAGAAACCTCCAATGTTTCAACCTCTTATCCGAGGTCATTCTCAAGGTAACATACAGCAAGGCTGCAGGGATGAAACTGCCCTTCAGAACAAATCGCTGAGTTAAATAGAATTCTATTCTATTCTCTGGATCGAGGAAGAGGGCATTCCTGACTGTGGGTTGTCCCTCCCACTTAGAAGGCAGGATCGGCTTGGCTGAAATTGTCTCCTCCCCGTGGGAGGGGCCTCCCAGAACCCAGTCCGATCCTGCCTTCCTAGAGACAGGTCGCAGGCTTTTCTGGCTCTACACTTCAATAGGAAATTAATCGTTTATTTTCCAGTTTCTCTATTACCTTTCCTTTTTTCCTAGTCTTCTCTCCTTTTTCTCCGTGTTTTTTCTCCTTTCTCCTCGCTGTTTTTGCTCTTTCCCCTCCTCTCACCCTTTCCCGCCTTTTCCTGTCAGGCTGGGAGAACTGGGTGAATCGCCTCAGCGCTTCAGAGCTCGGCCTCGCCGCACCGGGAGGCCGTAGCCCGCGCTTTTCGTTGGCGTCCTCGGGCGCTTGTGCAGGAGGGAGGAACCTCGCGCTGAGGCGCTAAGGCGGCGGCCGAGCCGGCGTCGCCCTTCGTCTCCCGCTGAGCGGCAGCTGACGCGGAGGTAGAGCGGACCTCTAGGAGGCCGTTTCTACGCGCGCATACAGCTTGCTTTTTCGCCCCCGATCTCCGAGCGGCTGCGGCCCGGAGATTTTTCTCCTTCACTCGGTTGGCCTTAGCCCCGAGGCGGCGCGCTGTGGGGGAGCGCATTGATCTCCCCGTCGTTTGGATCATCTGGTAAGAGCGTTCTTTGCTGATTTCGATGGGGGGATCCTTTGGACAATGACTGAGGTAGCCCAGGCGACTGCCCCCGGGGGGGATGAGGCTCTCGCATCGGGGGAGGGCCCCTCCAACCAACCGCAACCCCTGGACGCTGCCATTCAAGCCCAAATCGCGCGGGCTGTCCAGGAGGCAGTCCAGGGAGCTTTGAAACCTGTTTCAAGGGCTATGCCTAGGTCCTCCCAGCGCCGCAAGCGCAGGAGGTCCCCTAGTCCCCTCTCTTTACTGTCTTCAGCCTCCTCAGCTGAGGAAACACTGTTACCCAAACGTCCACGCAGGGTTTCCAGGGGCAAAGTTGTGAGGGGCTCCAAGACTAAGGCAATGAGGAAACGCAGGAGACATGTAGTTATTGAACTGTCTCCTTCTCCTTCTTCAGAGGACTATTCTTCTCCTGACTCCAGTAAGGAGGAGGGGGAACTGTCGGGGGAGGACGACAATGTTTCGCAGGAATCCAAACTTGATCGCCTTTTCCCTCACGAACTCTTCCCCAGAATGTTGAGCAAAGTGGTGACATCTTTGAACCTGGCCCCACCCCCCAACTTTGAGGCCCTGCCTGAACAAGCTCGCTCGTCATCCAGAGTTCTTTTCCCTCAGGGACCAATCAAACCTGAAACGGTCCCTCTGCCTGAGGCTTTCCAGAGGGTGCTCGATACGGAGTGGGGTACCCCTACTGCAACCAGACACCCCTCTCGCCTCGTTAGCAAGTTCTATTCCTTCTCTGATTCTGTGATGGCGTCCTTTAAGTTTCCGGTGGTGGACGCGCCGGTGGCGGCCCTGGCCACTGCCTCTGTGATCCCCTCAGAAGGTGAGGGGGGGCCTCGCGACCCCTGTGATAAGAGGGTGGAGGCGGCCCTGAAGAGGAATTTTGACGCCTCCTCAGTGGCGGCACGTGCTTCAGCAGTAAATTCCATCTTCGCACGTGCCTCCTTTTTATGGGCTGAGGACCTCGCTGCCACTGAGCATGGCCTGTCTAAAACGGCCAAGAATACGCTTAAAAAGATTTCTCTTGCTGCGGCCTTTTCGGCCGACGCTTCTTTTGACGCCCTTCAAATGGATGCCAGGGCCCTAGCTTCCAATGTTGTGGCTCGCCGCAACATTTGGCTTCGGCAGTGGTCTGTGGATCCAGGTTCGCAGGTCAGACTGGCAGGTATCCCTTTCCAGGGTACGAAACTGTTTGGCTCCGCTTTGGATAATATCCTTGTGGAAAACAAGGACAAGCGGAAAGTCTTACCCTCGGTTTCTAAGGAACCGCCGAAAAGTAAGAACCAATTTTTTCGTCCCTCCAGGACTGACCAGCGTAACAGGGACTCTCATAGACAACGTAGCAGGTGGAACAAGTCTCGTGTGTTCCCCAAAAGCAAGCCCCAGGCTTCCTCCTCAAATGCCCACGCCAAAGCACATAAGGAACAGCGAGCCACATGACTCTTCTCCAGAGACGTCCTCCGCCGCTGTCGGTGGCCGTCTCCTGCTCTTCGCCCATCGCTGGAAGGAAATTTCCAGCGATGCGTGGATTCAGGAGACGGTCTCCAAGGGATATGCTCTGGAGTTTCTCCGCAGGCCTCGTCCCCGGTTTGTGAAGGTGGCAAGGTCAAAGGACCCTATCAGGCATCAGAACATGCTGAACTCTATCCGTCATCTCCTAGAGATAGGGGCGATAGAACCGGTCCCCCCATCCCAGAGGGGGAGGGGGGTCTACTCCATCCTTTTTCTAGTCCCAAAAAAGAATGGGGATCTCAGACCCATCCTGGATCTGAAATCCCTGAACAGGTCTCTCCGGAAACGACGCTTCAGGATGGAAACGTGGAGATCAATCGTGGCAGCCCTGGACAAGGGCGACTTCTTAACATCTATCGATCTCCAAGAGGCGTATCTCCACGTCCCCATTCTTCCGCGTCATCGGGCCTTCCTTCGCTTCTGCTATGGAGGGAACCACCTCCAGTTCCGAGCTCTGCCGTTCGGGGTCATGGCAGCCCCCCGAGTTTTTACGAAACTCCTAATAGCACCAGTCTCATTCCTGCGCCAAAAGGGGATCTACGTGTATCCTTATCTGGACGACATCTTAGTCAAATCTCCGTCTCGGTCCCAGGCTCTGTCGGACCTCTCGGTCACAACGGACCTCCTACAATCACTGGGGTTTGTGATAAACTGGGCCAAGAGCTCCCGAACCCCCTCGCAGTGCATAGAACTCCTGGGGCTGATTATGGACACGGCACAATTCAGCGTGTCACTGTCCCGGGACAGACAAGCCACTCTCTGCTCTATGGTGAACAGGGTCAGGGGTTCTCAGACTGCGGACATCATGTTTCTGGCATCGCTCCTGGGGGTCCTAGTGTCTTGCCAGGACGTGGTTGCCTGGGCACGCCTCCACATGCACCCGCTCCAGCGTTTCCTCATGCCCTACCAATCTCAGATAGAACAGCAGTGTCACGAGCAGGTTCTGGTTCCGGATTCGATCAAGGACTCCCTTTCGTGGTGGGTGACGGGAGGTCGCCCGGCTCAGGGCATGTCTTTATTGCATCCCCAGCGGACCGTGCTCACGTCCGATGCGAGTCTGTGGGGTTGGGGGGCGCACCTCTTGGGGCAGTTTGCGCAGGGGACGTGGTCCCAGGTGGAGGTTCAGTACAGTATGAACAGATTGGAGTTACGGGCCGTGAGGTTGGCCCTAGTGTTTTTCCGCCAGCAGGTGCTGAACACCCATGTCCTCATCCGCACCGACAACACCTCGGCGAAGGCCTACATAAATCGCCAGGGCGGAACCCGATCCTCCGGATTGCACAAGGAGGCTGTGCTATTACTCTCCTGGGCGGAACAGAACCTGGCGTCGATCCGGGCCGAACATCTGGCAGGGGTAAGGAATGTGACGGCGGATTGGCTAAGCCGGCAGACCCTCCGGGAGGAAGAGTGGCAGCTGCATCCGGAAGTCTTCCTAATGGTAACACAGCGCTTCGGGCATCCAGTTATGGATCTCTTCGCCACAAAGGTAAACTCTCAACTGCCCAGGTTTTACTCAAGGCAGCTAGAAGGCGGAGCAGAGGGGACGGACGCGTTACAGTGCCAATGGCCTCCGGGTCTCCTGTATGCTTTTCCCCCAATTCCTCTCCTACCCCGGGTTCTTCGCAGGATTCGGGAGGGGTTATCTGTGGTGATTTTGATCGCGCCCTCCTGGCCCAGGAGACCTTGGTTCCCCGATCTGATCAATCTGTCCGTCGAACCTCCCTGGCCCCTTCCCGCACGGGAAGATCTCCTTCGTCAGGGTCCCCTCCTGCATCCACGTCCCACTCTTTACAGACTCACGGCCTGGAAGTTGAAAGGTCGGCCCTAACCGGGCATGGTTACTCTTCAAGGGTGGTTTCCACACTTTTGGCTTCTCGCAGAGTGTCCACTAGTCGAGCTTACTGTGTGACCTGGAGGAGGTTTGTGGAGTGGTGTAAAAAGGGGAAGGTGTCTCCCACAAAGCCTAAGATTAAGCACATCCTTGAGTTTCTTCAGGATGGTCTGGAGTTGGGGCTCGCAACTAATACCTTGCGGAGGCAGGTGGCGGCGCTTCAGGGCATTCTGGGTGCATCCCTTCGCATAAATATCTCATCCCACCCACACGTCAAACGTTTTTTGAGGGGGGTGTCTCTACTCAATCCGCCACCTGTACATAGATGTCCCTCCTGGGATCTGAATACGGTACTTTCGGCATTACCTCACCTTCCTTTTGAACCTATGGCGACTGCCCCGCTGAGGGAACTCACGTATAAGACCCTGTTTTTGGTGGCGGTTACCAGCGCCAGGAGGGTCTCTGAGCTGGGGGCACTTTCCACAGACCCTACTCTCTGTATCTTCCACAGGGACAAGGTTGTGCTCAGGCTGGACCCCAAATTTGTGCCCAAAGTCAATTCGTTGTTCCATCGTACCCAGGAGCTGTGCTTACCTTCATTCTGTCCTAATCCTAAGCATCCCAAGGAAAAATTATGGCACACCCTGGATGTTCGGAGGGCGCTTCGTTTTTATATCGAACGTACTAAGGGTTTCCGTAAATCCTCGGCCCTCTTTCTCTATTTCGAAGGCCCTCGGATGGGCTCTAGGGCATCCTCGGTTGCCATTTCCTCATGGCTGAAGGCATCTATCGCTTCCGCCTACAGGATGGTTGGAAAGCATCCCCCTCTGGGTATCACGGCACATTCCGTTAGGGGAGCTGCTACTTCGGCAGCGTATGAAGGTTTTGTCTTGCTGGAAGACATTTGCAAGGCGGCCACCTGGTCTTCTACCCATACCTTTTTTAAACACTATAAGGTCGACCGTATGGCTTCTGCTGAGGCCTCCTTTGGTAGGAGGGTTCTCCAGAAAGTTTTGCCACAATGATCTCACGCCCTTCGCTGCCCACCCTGGTTTTACGGCTCTGGTAAATCCCACAGTCAGGAATGCCCTCTTCCTCGATCCAGAGAAACGGAATTCTTACCTTGTGAATCTCCTGTTCTGGGATGAGGAAGAGGGCATTCCGTCCCGCCTCTTCACAGCTTGGGGATTGGGGCCGGTGTCAGTTCTCCCTTTCTATGGGCGGAGGTGGCGCATCTTCTGAGGTTCCTCTTCTCCTGGGCTAGAATGAGGTTCTTTTCATGTCCGTTCTCTTTTATCTGTGTTTTCCCGTTGCCTATCTGTTTTTGGCCACGTTTAACACGGTTTTGTTTCCAGTTTTACCTGTTTTACACTCAGTTTGAGCGCCCTTCGGCGCGCGTTTTCTTGGGAGAGGTGTCTCTTCGGCTCTTCAGTCTGGACTGGGTTCTGGGAGGCCCCTCCCACGGGGAGGAGACAATTTCAGCCAAGCCGATCCTGCCTTCTAAGTGGGAGGGACAACCCACAGTCAGGAATGCCCTCTTCCTCATCCCAGAACAGGAGATTCACAAGGTAAGAATTCCGTTTCTATTGACCTCGGATTAGAGGTTGAAACGTTGGTCTTTTTGTAAATACTGGACTTCTCTGATTTTACCGTTTTAATTCTCTGGATGTGCGCTTTTATTGGTGGCTCTTACGAAGATTTTTTACGGATTTTATTGGAGGTTTCTGTGTTTATACACTCAATACATGGCTATTTTACCCATAAACTGTGTTTCTTGTTATTTAGTAGCTGGCCATGAGAGCTTCCGTTCTAGAATAAAACTATTCTTTTTTCCCCTTTACAACTTTTGTTTTTCTCTTATGTAGCATTAATCAGGAAATTAACCAACTAACAGCACAATTCCATGCATTCCTACTCAGAAGTATGTCCTATTGAGTTCAATGGGGCTTACTCCCATGGAAATGTGTATAGGATTGCAGTCTTAAAAGCACAACCTGTCTATGCATGTCTATTCAGAAGTAAGCCCCATTCAGTGGGTCTTAAGGTGGAGGCACACCAAGCACGTCTTCCGTGCAGTGCGCACGTCGCTCCGGCTGCGTTGCCGCACCGGACGCACGCTAGGGGGCTGGATGGGACGTTACCATGTCCCACCAGATCGCAGCCAGATCGCAGCCAGATCGAGCAGCGAGAGGGGGAGAGGGCGCGCTGTCTCTTTAACTGGCCAGGCTCCCGGCCAAAACTCCGCACTCGCAGACTAGGCAGCAGCGGCCGCGTAACAACAACATACAAGCCTCTTCCAGGCAGCCGCGCTGGGTGAAAAAGAAGATTGGAAGAGGTCGACAAGAGGCGCCTGGAAGTCACCCGCGCCACAGGGAAAAGCCGAAGCGCAGGATGGGATGTGATATATACGAGCGAGCAGATGGGGCGAACAGGTTGACGGAGTTTGCAAGCGGGCACCCCTAGGCTTTTGTCCCCTTTCCCTGGTCTCCTGCCCATTGCGGGGTGACGCGCCTCCCCTGTACTCATGTGTGTTTTGTTACTACTAAGCCACAATATTAAACGGCCTTAACTACAAAATAGCTGGGGGGGGGGAATCAGCAAATGACAGCAAATACCGCTAGACGCATTGGAGAAAAGGATGGAGCTTGTTGGCTGCCGCTGCCCCAGGCACATGTTTCAACACTGTACAGTATTATCAAAAAGTTAAAACACCTTCCAAGTGACGAAGGTTTGAAAAAACAAAACAGCTCGCTCGTAGTTACCCCAAGCGAGGAGAAAAATGGCTGCTTTACCACAACATTCTGCTCCTCTTTCCCTTTGATTGACTTTGGTTTCCTTCCCTTTGATTGGCTCTGGCTGCTCTGTGTCCTGCCCCCAGGGGGCTGGAACACGGACGGAACGCTGAAAACGTTCCCAGAGCTGGGCTTTGGGCAGCTGAGGCGTTGACGCGCCCGTGGCTGACGTCTGCCGGCAGCTGCTACGAAGGCATGTCAGACTAAAAAAACGCACACGCAGCCTGACGCACCTCCGTGCCGGACGGAAGACGTGCTTGGTGTGTCACCGCCTTTACTCTCTGGTAACTGTGTATAGGATTGCAGCCTAGGTTAATTAATTGACAGAGGCTGCAATCCTATGCACACCTACCTGGGAATAAGTCCTATTGAACTCAGTGGGGCTTCTGAGTAGATATGCATTGGATTGTGCTGTAAGACTTTTTCATCTGCGTAAAACCTTAAGAAAATGCACTATATTTCACATGTGCCTTGAGGATCCAAGGGAAGAAAATTAGCAGTTATGAGCCTTGTTTCTTTTTATTTGTTTAAATACTCAAATCTGCCAAAAATAATATTGTAACCTGTTCCATGGGTCCTCTTAACAAAACAGCCTTATCAGGATTATAATTTTTAGTTTACATTACATTATTTATGAATGAAAGCAAAAAGTAAACCTCAGCAAAAAGTAAGCCTCAGACCTGGAGTTTGTATCCCTAGTGCTGGAATTGAGAGAAGTTTTTAAAACTACCTGTCTTCTTTTTGATAATGGGAATTTGTTCTTAATTGAAATAGGAGATTAAATCAAAATGTATCTAGAGACATTTTGTGTGTGCTTTTAAATGAAAATAATTTTAATGTACAGTGCAATTCTGTGCATGTCTAATCTGAAGGAAGTCCTATTGTATTCAATGGAACGTACTCCCAGGAAAGTGTGCATAGAGTTGCAGACTTCGGTCACAATCCTGTCCTACACTCTGCTCAGCGATCCAGCTATGCTGGCACTTCTGGATCCTGAGCAGAGTAGGCAGAGTTGAAGGTCTCCTCGAGGTAAGGGAACTTTTGTTCCCTTACCCCGGTTAAAGCCCCAGCCTCCCAAATGGGTCTCCTCAGATCTAGGTCTGCCATTTTGGCAGCACATATCAAGGGCCTGGGAGGGGATAGGATATAGCATACGCCACTGCTGCCAATTCCGCCCACTTCCAGGCCCGATCCTCCCACCCTCCCCACGAAACGCCCCCAGAATGCCCTGCACCGCACGCCATATGGATCTACCCTGCAGGGGCTGGCGTAGGCTTCTGTGCCAGCCTGGGACCAGCACAACTGCCTTACGGCAGCTTTTGCAACAGTCCTGGGTGGTCAGCGCAGTCATCCTAAGCCGGACTATTGCCTGGATACAATTGGGCTACCCATACAGTAGGCCCTTGCTATCCATGGGGGTTCCGTTCTTGGACCCCCATGGATGCCAAAATCTGATGATGATCAAATCTGCGGTGGGCGGGGCAGTGAGGGCAGGGCGACACCACAATACCTTTATTTTTAAGCTTCACCAGGGCCCACCGGCTGCCTCATGTGTGCCTTCCAAAGCCTCCAAACTGCTGCAAACAGGAAAAAAAACCATGAACAGAAGCTACTTCCAGTTTGTGTTGCGACTGGAAGTCACTTCTGGTAGCATTTTTTTCCTGTTTGCAACAGTTTGGAGACTTTGGAAGGCACGTATGTGGCAGGAAGCAGCCTGTGGGCCCTAGCGAAGCTTAAAAATAAGGTATTGTGGCACCGCCCTCACCTCCAGTGGGACTCCCTCTTCCACAGTGCCATCTGTGGATATTCAGATCCGCAGATGGCTAATTTGCAGGTGAGGAGGGCCCACTGTAGTATAATAATTTAATATAACACATTCTGTTTGCAGTGTTAATATAATTAATTTTTCCAATATTGTAAGGCAAACTTGTTTTGCATTTTGTTAAAAAATACAGTAAACCAGTTTACTACTGATGTATAGCCGGCCTGCATCAAGTAATATTCCAACCTTATGGAGTTCCCTCCCTTTTGATTTACAAACTGCTCCCTCCTTGGAGACCTTCCGGCGAGGCCTGAAGACTTTTTTGTTTAGAGAAACCTTGAGTCTTTGGCCTTTTTAACTTTGTGCTGGTAGAAGTGGGGTGCTGCTTTTCTTATGTTCTTGCTTTTAATTGTAATTGTGGTCTCTTTTAACGTGTTTTTTAGATGTCTTTATTAGTTTTAATTAATTGTTTTTTGTTTTTAAAAAGTGATTGTTTTTTTGTTTTAATTAATTGTTTTTTGTTTTTAAAAAGTGATTGTTTTTTTGTATTTGTATTTTCTGTTGCAAGCCACCTTGGGTCCTTTCGGGGAGAAAGGTGGGGTAAAAATATTGTAAATAAATAAATATTCCAAGGTCAGTGCATAAAGCAAAAATCGCATAAAGCAAAAATCGCATATAATTGAAACTCCCTTAAATACTGCTTCTTTAAAAACTAAAATTGCAGTATGAGAGACATGTGAGAACTGAGACAACTGAGAGAAAAGCAGTTGAATGGTGGGCGGAATCGCCTGCACTATTTAAACTTCTTTTTCAGAGGGCTGAACACGTAATCTTAAATTCACTCAGGTCAATTGCGCATAAGATGCAGACTGACTATATTTGTATATAATTAATAAAAATTCCTATGTTATATCACAAAGCTGGTTGCAACCACAAGCCGGAACTGAAATTTTAATTAAATACATTTTTGTAAATATTAATCCACTCTGTAGTAACAAAGTGTTTTATGTATTATTCAGGCAGGTTTACGCTATTTTTCCATTTTCCCATTCCACGTATAGTAAAGTTAGTAATAGAACAAGAAAGGTTGATGGAGATGATTGCCGTTACAGCTGGTTATAAGATCTTTGCTGTGGTGTTTCTGCAAAGTTACAAGAAGAATGTTGGTTTTAACTCTACAGGGGTGGTGGTGGTTTTTTTGCAGTGTAATTTTCTGTTACTGGTTCTCTGGAAGATATATTCTTGAATTTTGGTTATTTGTTTGCATCAGAAAGTATATTAATGAATTTTAATAGTTGTTTATCAGCTTTGTTCCAACTACTGCCATTATTAAAATCTTAAGAATTCATGAGCTTAGAGCACAAGTACCACAAATGGTACTTGCTAAACTGTCTGCAAAAACCTTCCCTGTCACCTTCTCCCCACAGCATCCCTCTGTGCTCCTGAAAAGCTTTCTCCTGAGAGTTGGGGGCCCTTGGCAATTGGGTGGACCTCAGAAGGCTGCAGGGGGGGAGGAGAAATTATCCAAAAATGTGGTAGTGGCCACCTCACATGAGTGGGATGGTTTGATATTCTGGCTTGTTCACAAGCTTATATTTGCTCGCTTTGAATGCAACAACAAATTATGATTTGTTTTAAATCGGTCATTGAAGTGGCAAATTTTATTTTCTTCTGACTTGAAGAGGAGCATGCAGGCCCAAGGCTTATGTTAGTAATGCTAAACCGTGATTTCATTGTGGTTTATCATTATGTCTGAACCCATCTGATATCTTGCTTAGGTGGAAAATCACAATAAAATAAGTTGCATATGTGCCTTCATTCTAGATCCTTGAAATTATAATAAATGATTTTTTAGCTAAAACTGGGCTTTGTCTGTGCCACTTCCTATTGTCTACTGTCTCTATGCACCATATAGCAGTATTTTGCAAATAATTATGTTAGGATTGCTAACTAGTTTAGTTCATAGTTTCCTGAAACTGAAGTACTAGAATTTCAGGACCCAGTCCTATCCACCTTTCCTGCGCTGATGCAACTGTGCCAACAGGGTGTGCACTGCATCCTGCGGTGGGGGGGGGGGTCAGTCATGGAGGCCTCCTCAAGATAAGGGAACGTTTATTCCCTTTTCTTATGGCTGCATTGGTGCTGGAAAATTGGATAGGATTGGGTCCAGCTTGGTAAAGACAGGTATGGCTTTACATACTTAAGGTGCAAAAATACTTATGTGATTTATTTTATGTCCTCTCAGTGTTTAAATATGAACAAATAGCTTTGCTATCACTAACTGATTTAGGTGCATTGTGGGCAGGCATCAAGACAGAAGGTGGATTGTCACAAACGCAGTCACCTGGACAGACTGGCTTTTTGAGCTATGGAGCAAGCTTTAGTACTCCCCAGCCAGGACAGGCTCCATACAGTTACCAGATGCAAGGTCTGTATAAATAACTAGAAAACATTTGGTTTTACATATCATTGCAGTTTGTTGTTTGTGAAAAAAAGATTTAAAAATGTAGTTACCCAACAGATTACCATATATTTTCTTTTGAAGATGGTAGCAGCATGTTTTATGTGTAGAATTGAGTCCATTCTAAATGTACTGTAAAATTTTACTGCTGGGCTAGAAGTTTGATGTTGTTGACTCAATGGGTTGTACCCAAAGAAATCAGTCATGGCTGTGCAACACTGACATTAATGAGACAAATTAGTCATGATTCACTTAAGCCCCATTAATTTCACTGGGATTTAGTCATAACTAATATTCTTTGGCTACAATCCTATAAATTAGAATTTTCCATTCAAGTTATTGCCTTTCAAACAAATGGTCATAGTAAACACCAACATTTATGGTCATAATCAACATTTATAATGGCTATTTTATTATGTAATCCCAATATTCAAAATGAACTTTATTTTAAAATTCCATTTCTTTCAGAGTAGTTTCCTGCAGTGATAGAAAACAGAACAATGATAAGTTTTATCTAGATTATAAATATAAACTGACATGATTTCATCCCTTAGGTGTGTTTTCTTTATCTGTAAATTTGAGATGACATTTTGTACAAGTTGACTTGTCAGAATGATTTAGGTTAATGTTTGCGGTATTCTTTGAAAGTTGTGTTGGTGTTAGATGTTATCTTATCGTTGTGATTTTTTCCCCTAAGCATTTTAAATATTTACTTGATATTATGTATTATTGCCTACTATACATTGTATATTTCTCTGTGTCAGTACTTAGAGAATCCAGTTCTCTTTAGGAACAGAAAAATATTCAAAACTGACTATAAATATGATAGCTAATTTTTGATTGGGTTAGTGGGAGCTATGGATATTGAACCCTTGGAAACCTTAGAACAGATGTTGTGAAGCAGAACAGCCTCAGTATATTATCTGGAGCAGACTTCATTGATACTGAATGCTGTTAAAATGTATTGATCTAATCCTTAGTTTATAAGCAAAGAAAAATGTACTTGATAGTAAACTGTAGAATAGCAGAAGTGGCCAATAGATATAAAGCTTGTATTAAGAAATACATCTACACATCCAAACAGAAATTTGCATTTACCCAGGGTGAGAAAGATGGGCTGCCCAATCCACCACAACTCTCTATGCGGCGATGTAGCAGCATCAACACAGTGTCTGCTGAATCCCATGGGGAAATTTTGGCCTCCAGTGGTCTCCTAGGGATAAGGGAACATTTGTTCCCTGGACCTGAACCAGCGATATTACTGATGCCAGTCCGTTTTGACCTGTGAAGGCGGATCAGACCCGGGAAGGGGTCTGGATTCAGCGGGCACCACTGCCTCCAAACCTGCCCCCTTCCTGGGCCCAATATGCTCCCAACCCCGTTGCTACCCTGTTCCGCCCTCCTCTGCCTTCTTCCGACCTTATACGTGGCCTTACCTAAGGCAGTTGGTGTCTGCAGTCTGTCGCCCTGTGGATCTGGCCATTCACTGCTTCTGGCGGGGGCTAAGCTGCACTTTCCGGTGGAGTCGTGTTTGTGACAGCCGGAAAGCATACTATGCTGGCAGAACACATGTTCTGCAGGCCTTTAGAATTGGGCACAAATATATAGATCCAAACACAGTAGTGTTTATTGTGAGGATGAATATGCAACAAGAGGGAGGGAAAATTTTAAAAAATGCAAAAGAATAACTCAGTTGCTAGATGTACTCAATGGAAAAAGCCTACCGTATATACTTGCGTATAAGACGATCTCACTGATAAGACGAGGGCAAGGTTTGAGCCAAAAATCCGGGAATTTGCTATGACCCTTTGATAAGACGAGGTAGGGTAAAATGTAAGGACTTGTGGGGTCAGATCCTGGAAAAGCTCAAATGACTTTACCAGTAATCATTACCTAAGACCTTTACATTCAAATGTATTGAATAGTAAAAGAGTAGAAAAATGTTTGGTAGAAGTTGAGTGGTGTCATTTTACCACTGTAAATAAATTACTCTTTTTAGGAAATCACAGGTTATATTGAATCGGGCATCATAAACAAATAGGGGGAGGTGATGCTAACACAGCAACACATATCTGGGATGAGGCACAGTAGCCATAAAAGCTAGGCTGACCATATCCAAAAAGGGACAGGGTGCCTATACCATTAACCATCGTAATTTGGGCAGGTGCAGCTCATCATGGAAGGGTGCAACAAGCTACACCTGCCCAAATTCCCTCTTCTTACAATGGTTAAAGGTATAGGCACCCTGTCCCTTTTTGGATACGGTCAACCTAATAAAAGCAAACAAGCCCCAACAGACCATATTAACAGAGATGCATTGAGGTGGATTGAACATTGCAATTGCAGACCTTATGAAGAGAGCATGTTAATATGGCAGAGCATATGACAGAGCACCATTAGCAAAAAAATGACTGAGAACCATTAAAAAAAGTCACCACTTGAAAAAAAACAGGCTGAGAACTATGGGGGGGGGGAACAATGCACACATTGTACCTGCTGACAAAATTTTGATTCAGAAGATGATCAGAAGAAATCAGGCTGCTAAGGACAAAAGACAGATGCAAGCTCTGCATCTCTCCAAGTACACAATCTCTCTCTCCAAATACCTTATTAACTGCTATGAGCAGGACCTGCTCAGCTTTCACCATTTTCAATTGCTGGTCTTTTAAAAGTGCACAGTTTTTCTTTTTCCCTCAGGGCAGCACCTCCTACCAACAATACTGTATTTGTAATGCAAAAGGTTGTGTACTGGGCTATCGTGATCTTTTAAAGGCAGAGAAATAACCCTCACTGCTTCAGCTCTGCAGCTTGTTTTTTCTTCTGCAAAGTGCTTAGCCTTATCTTAACCATTCAAGTGCTAATTGCCTGACATTCCATTCTTTGACTAAGATAAACAAGGCTCTGCTGCTCAGCTCAGTTACAGAGAAAATGTGGAAGTTCATGAAGTTTTAGCAGTACTGCATAATGGTTTATAGCAGGGGTTCTCAACCTTTGGAGGCCTGGGTACCCCTTATCACAGTCCAATTTTCTGAAGTAACCCCTGCTAATTAACTGCTAATTGGATTAATCAATTAATTAATTAGGTAATTAATCTTTAAATAAAAAAGTACTAAAACAATTTTAAATTGAAAAAATGTCTTATTTAACTCTGTGTGTGTGTGTGTGTGTGTGTGTGTGTGTGTGTGTGTGTGTGTGTGAGAGAGAGAGAGATATGCAAGGATCTCTTTTTTTTTTCTCCAAGTCATACTTCCCAAAATCAGCTCCTCCCACCCCACCAAAGTACCGTATTTTTCGGTCTATAAGATGCACTTCCCCCCAAAAAAACATGGGGGGGAAGCGTGCGTCCTATGGTGCAAAGCCTAGGGTCGGGGGTGCTTCGGGGAGGCCTGTGGGGGCTTCGTGGAGGCCTGCGCGAGCCCCCACAGGCCTCCCCGATGTTTAGTTCGGCTGAAAATAGCGATTTTTGGCCATTTCCGGAAATGGCCAAAAAAAGCTATTTTCGGCCGAACTAAACATCGGGGAGGCCTGCAGAGGCTCGCGCAGGCCTCCACGAAGCCCCCACAGGCCTCCCTGAAGCGCCCCAAGCCCAGAAAAGTAAAATTCTTTTTTTTTGTATTTTATGCTCCATAGGATGCATGCGTCCTATGGACGATGCGTCCTATGGAGCGTAAAATACGGTACATTTTCCAAAGTACAAAAATAAGCCCAAAACCAAAATCAGAGAGACAGAAGGGCTCCAAAAATAATGAAAATTTAAAATCCATGTTAATTAACACTTAATTAGCTGCTGATGGGGCAGATAAGGGGCAGGGCTTGGCGTAACCCCAGCAAGAGGTCCGGGTACCCCTAGGGGTACTCGTACCACAGGTGAGAACCTCTGGTTTATAGCCTTAGAGCAGGCGTGGGAAACCTCCGGCCCGTGGGACGATCATGTCTGGCCCGCGCGGGACCGGACCGGAGGCTCTGCCGCCGCGCCCCTACTCCTTTTAAAAGCGGCCTTCCTGGACCTGCGCAGAGCGCCGCTGAGGCCGAGATTGCCCTCTCGGCCAGCGGCGCTCTGTGCAGGTCCAGGAAGGCTGCTTTCAAAAGGAGGAGGCGCGGGAAGGCGGCAGCGGCGGCCCAGAGCCGAAGTAAGGAGAGCGGTCGGTGGGTGGGAGCGAGTGAGCGGTGGGTAGGAGGGGGGGGAGAGAGAGAGCGCGGTGGGTGGGAGGGAGGTAAATTCGCGGGGGGAGTCAAATTTGCGGTGGGGGGGGAAATTTCGGGTGGACTGACGGCCGGCCCGCAGCAAATTTTCCCCATGGGAAAATGGCCCCCCCACCGCAAATAGGTTCCCCACCCCTGCCTTAGAGACACTGATTTTCTCCTGCTCCTCAGTGGCAAGGGGCAGGACTGGAGAGGGGAGTGATTGGGAGAAAGAGAAAGAGTGAGAGAAGGAGGAGGGCAAGCAGGGACATGCCTGAGCTCAGTAAGCTGACTGCAAACCTGCAGTCTTTTGAGGTGAATGTGAGTGACCCGATGTCAAGACGAGGCAGCTTTTCCAGGTCTTTGTTTTTGCCTACATTTCTCGTCTTGCAAACAAGTATCTAAGGTAGGTTCCTGAAAGGGAAGGGAAACATAGACATGCAAATGAAGAAGGGAGAAAAAGGGGACTGGAAACAGAGCATTGATGGAGGGATATTAGCATAGAAATGGGGAGATTACCCAGGGGGCAGAACGAATTAAGGGGAAATGAAGGGCTTGGGTGCACAACCGAAAGACTAGAGAAGTGGAATAGAACACTAGTTCAGTGGTGGTAGTGCTGTATAGGATTGTGCTATATAAGATGGTGAAGGGTCTGGAAACCAGGTCTCAAGAGTAACAGTTAAAAGAGTTTGGTATGTTTAGCCTGGAGAACAGAAGACAACTGGGAGATATACTGGTAGTAGCCATATGATAGCCAAGTATCTGAAGGGCTGTCACATGGAAGAAAGGGAAGACTCATTCTCTGTGGCTTCTGAGTGCAGGATTGGAATCAATGGGCTGCATTTCAGCAAAGTAGATTTGGGCTATAGACATGAAGTCTATAGTACATTTCTGAACTGTAAGAACTGTATTGCACTGGAACAGTTTGCCTTATGTGGACTCCACTTTGGTGGAAATATTAAACAGAGGCATGATCCCCATCAGGGATTCTGTAGCAGCTTCCAAGGTCACTCCAACTCTAACATTCTATGATTGGTTGAAGAGCTATTGTGGAAAACTAATTCTGAACTCTGGGATTTGTATTTATAATTCTGTTAAAAAAAGAAATTTCTTCGGAAGAGAGGAGCCAATGTGTACATGGCACATTACAGATGTCCCTGCACAAGAAATTTACAATCTAAAATAGATGATGGAGAAACAACCGAGTAAGGGAGGGCAGAAATTGCCGGGAGAAATATCAACAACCTCAGATATGCAGACTTCCCACCCTAATGGCAGAAAGTGAAGAAGAACTAAAGAGCCTCTTGATGAGGGTGAAAGAGGAGAGTGCAAAAGTTGGCTTGAAACTCAACATTAATAAAACTAAGATCATGGCATCTGGGCCCATCAATTCCTGGCAAATAGAAGGGGCAGAAATGGAAGCAGTAACAGATTTTACTTTTCTGGGCTCCAAGATCACTGCAGACGGAGACAGCAGCCATGAAATTAAAAGACGCTTACTCCTTGGAAGGAAAGCTATGGCAAACTTAGACAGCATAATAAAAAGCAGAGATATCACCATGCCAACAAAAGTTCGCATAGTCAGGGCGATGGTGTTCCCAGTAGCAATGTATGGTTGCGAGAGTTGGACCATAAGGAAGGCTGAGCGCCGAAGAATAGATGCTTTTGAACTGTGGTGCTGGAGAAGACTCCTGAGAGTCCCTTGGACTGCTAGGAGATCAAATCAGTGAATCCTTTCCCTGGAAGGACAGATACTAAGGCTGAAACTCAAATATTTTGGCCACCTAATGCGAAGAGAGGACTCTCTGGAGAAGACTCTGATGCTGGGAAAAATTGAAGGCAAAAGGAGAAGGGGAAGGCAAAGGATGAGATGGTTAGACAGCATCACCGATGCAACGAACATGAAAATGAGCGAACTCAGGAAGATAGTGGAGGACAGGAAGGCCTGGCGGGATATGGTTCATGGGATCACGAAGGGTCGGACACGACTTAACGACTGAACAACAACAACAACAAGGGAGGGCAACAGTAGGGAGGGAAGAATGTGAACTGATGCAGTTTCATGTGCTTAAAATGTGTTTACAGTTGGGATGAGGATTGAGGGCATAAAGGCCATGCAAACTGAATTTTAATGGTACAAATAGCAAATGTCTCACTACATAATGCATTCAATGCTGCTTTAATTATCTGTTTATTTTCTGTTTTCCCCTACTAAAAACCCTGTGTGTGTGTGTGTGTGTGTGTGTGTTTACATGTATGTTTATATCTATTTATATTTAAAATTAATAATGAAGCGTATTGCTGGCTATATGTAGGCTTACCATAGTCCCGGAATCGAGCGCCGTCGCGGCTTGCAAAAGACACGAGCCTCTCCCAGAAGTGCACCGCGGCGGGCCAATGCAAGCTGCACTTCCGGTAAACGAGACGACCGCATTGGTTCGCCGCGGTGCATCCTTGGGAGACGCTTGTGTCTTTTCTAGGCCGCAGCGCGACTCGATTCCGGGACTATGGTAAGCCTAGCTATATGTATTAGGAATCTGTTCATACAGATGTTGTGTACTACTGAGCCTAGTAAAAAAGACTTCACACATCAGAACTTTTTTATTCTTTTTCTTTCTTTTTTCAAAAGTAAGTACTTCATACATATTAGCTGTTACTCATACTGTTTGCACAGAATATCAGCAGTGAGTTCCGATATAGTGAATGTGGGAAGGCAAATGCTGTGGAAAAATTTAAAATGCATCTGAATGCATAAACTTTTTTTAATGCATTAAAATGCATAAACTTTTTATGTATTTTTTAAGTTATGTATTTTAATTTCTGTTGTAAGCCGCCTTGGGCATTTGCCTTGGCATAGGAAAAGGTGGGGTATAATTTTTTTAAATAAATAAATCTGCTGTGCATGCATGGGTTAGGACTCTTGTGTTCATGGACCAAGCAGTTTTTGGTGTAGCTAAGGTGAGTTTGCTGAGAGCTGCTTGAAAACAGCAGATACTACAAAAGAGACCATAGCTTTATAGAGTCTGCTCCATCTATCATAGGCTTGCCTTCAAATAATATTTCTGTCTTTTGTTTCATATATTGGACCAGGATGATAAACATAGCTCATGATGATAAACATAGCTCATGATCCTCCATAAGATCTTCCATAAGAAATATAGAAAGATCTTCCATAAGGACTTCCATAAGAAATATAGCGAGGTCTTTGTAGTGGTAGTAAATTAAACCTCTGCATGTAGAACCCTAGTCATCTGACTATTTCAGAATGGCTTGTTCCACTTCTTAATAAAATATCAGTTTTTATTGTTGAAAAATTTACAATTTTGTCAAAAGAGTCAAAATTTCAAGAGTTTAGATGGAATGGCACTGGTGGTTTTTGTTGCATGGTCACCCATTATAGGAGCAGTTTGCTTTTGTGCCATGAATGTATCTTGTAAAAATGTGGCAACTTTAAAGAATTGTGAAAGCATGTCGAACCTGATTTCTCTGGGTGGCCCACACAAGCAATTTTTGAAAACCTGTTTCATGTTTGTTACGGTCTGGGAGACCCCACCCATTCTCTATAGGAGTCAGTAGTAACTTTAAGATGAGATGTTTCTTATAATATGCTGATCTCAGTACAATAACAGTTTTCATTGACTGTTGTGAACATTCGGCTATTATGCAAGTGTGAAAAGATCATTAATAGGAGTTTATTTCAAATATTAGAACCTTTTTTGCATTTCTATAAAAATAGACATAAAAGCAATTCATGTGTAAGAGTTTTCTGACCAAGGCTGTACAGAAATGCACCTTACAGTGCATGCCTATGTATGTTTAAGAGAGTCCCATTCTTTTTAGTGGCATTTATCCTTTTCTTGAGTAAAAATACATAGTATTGTGGCTATATTTTCCTCACTGATGTATCAGTTTCATTCTATTTCAGTTCATTTTCATTTTTACTCTGTATACATTTTTTTTAGAATTCCCTATTGAATGAGAGATTGAACTGCAAGTCAGGTCCTTCCTAGTTTGAATCTCACTTGTGCTATGAATTCAATAGGTGGCCTTTGGCAAGCCACTCCACCTCTTTACTGAGAGTGTTCTATAGAGACATGTGTGCACGATGCACACTCTAGTTGACTCCTGTGCAAGGATCTTTGACCACTGGCTTGTGGTGCACCCCTACTGTGTATTGGCACTTCAGGGGTTAAAAGAAGCTTAAGGGGTTAAAGAATCGAGAATCAAATATAACTGAAACAAACCAATTCTGGTTTATTTTTGGATTATTTACAATATAGTTTGGTTATTCCTTATCCGGACATCTGAAATCCAGACAGTTATGGGGCTATGACTTAAAAACCTTTTTCCAGCACCTGGCTGGCACAGCACAAGGCATGCTGGGGCACAAAATTATTAAATATATTGTATAAAATTACCTTCAGGCTATGTGTATAAGGTGTATATGAAGCATAAATGAATTTCATGTTTAGTGTTGGGTCTCATCCCCAAGATACCTCATCTTTATGCAAATATTCCTAAATCTAGACAAATCCAAACTCCAGACAACTTCCTGTCCCAAGCAGTCTGGATAAGGGATACGTAATCTGTATTAGAGATGTGGGAAAAGCAATGGACTCAAACAGAGGTAGTAGAAATACCCTGTTTTCCCGAAAATAAGACCAACCCTGAAAATAAGACCTACCGTCATTTTTGCGTGATTTTTGCTGGCACTCGTCAATATAAGTCCTCCCCGAAAGTAAGACCTAGCTAGGATCATCAGCCAGATGTGACACCCTCCCACCGGCACTTACTTTGACCTGTTTAAGCTTCATTCTTTCCCGAGGGTGCAAGGCTCTGCAAGGCCTGCACGGCCTGCACTTGAGTCCTCCACCATAGAGACGACGTGCTAGAGAGACCAGCAAGGCCTGCAAGGAGGCTACAACCTTGCAGAGTTTCTCTAGTATGTCGTCTCCATGGTGGAGGACTCGAGTACAGGCTGTACAGGCCTTACACCCTCAGGAAAGAATGAAGCTTGAATCGGTCAAAGTAAGTGCCGGGGGGGGGGGTCGCGCCCAGATTGGAAAAATAAAACCACCTGCATTTTTTTGAAGCCGAAATTAATATAAGACACTGTCTTATTTTTGGGGAAACATGGTAGTACAGGTATCCCCCGCATAACGTGATTTTGCATAACTCGTTTTTGCATATATGACGGAGGTCCCCTAAAGTTAAAGAAGTTTTTAAAATCACCTTGCTTAACCTTTTGCTGAAACCATTTTGGGGGCTGGAATCATCTTGATTGGCTCGCTGCAGAGGGAAACCATGCCCCAGAAGCCTCCCTTGTACGGCTCCCTCCTCTCTTTGCTCGGGGCGCCCGGTGATATGCAGTGCTGTGCTCTGCAGGAGTTTGCCGCAGTGGGCTGCTTCTTGGGGAGGGAGGATCTCGTCGGCTGAATGAACTCATCAAGCTGCTTTCTCCCCCTTCCCCTGCCGCCTCATGTCCCTGCTGCTAGCTGCTCTCTGCAAAAGGCTTCGGCTCGACAGAAGAAAAGAAGCCACCCGCATGCACGCACACACTCTGCGCACACACACACACCCTCCCCCCTGCCGCCTGCTGCTGCTTTTCTACCCCATACAGCTCACCCCTGCCCTCCCCAGAATGCTCTGAACCTCTCCATCCCTGCTGCCAATCTACCGGCACTGATGAGGTGTTTTGGAGCTGCTGGCACGTGCGCTGTACTTCACGCCATTTTCAACAGTTGGCCAGAAGCATGCAGTGCAGTGGCATCTGCACTATCACAAAGTGCCGTGAGGTTCTGCAGCATAAGGCCCACATAGGATTGGGCCATTAATTTCTTATATACATAACTGTTTCTACAAGTAATTTGAGTTTCAAAAATTGTTTACTTCTGGGGAATTCATATGTTATCAATAAGTTTGAATTTAACAATGCTTCACAAGCATGTAGAAATTATTGTATCTCAACCATATCCATGTCTAGGCTTATAATGGAGAAGAGGTGGTCGTCTTACTTCCTGTTCTTTTATGGTAGTAGTTTTTGCATTTTAAAGAAATTTATTTTGAGAGATAAAGTATTATTATTTCAGTTATGGAGACGCAGGAAGAGGAGACAAATGTCTGTGAGGCAAAAGGGAACAGGACCCTGCTATTCTAAATTGTAAACTTTGGACCCTTTATCCTTTCATTTTCTTCTCATTTGATACCCTCTGGTATAGTAATGCTTCTGATGAACTGGACTGTAGTCCATGATAACTTATGCTGAAATAAATTTGTTAGTTTATAAAGTGCTACAAAACTCTTTGTTGTTTTGCCTTCAGTCTAGGTTACTATATCTGATAGTAACGATAAATTACCAAGGCAAATGACAATAATATTTTGCTTTTTCAGTGCATCTTTACCTCCTGGCAATCGCAGCTTTTTGTATTTCTCTTTCCCACCCTCCTCCACACTTTCACTCTAAGTGTCCATATGTTCAGATTTGCTTTTGAGCCTAATAGGAGGTTGCTGCCCTTTTTGAAGTACAGCTTTGTAGATAAAGGCATTAAAACAAGAGTGACCATCTGTCTGTTATAGATAGCGAAGGTTGAGAGAGAGCACTGCAGCGTCCAGACACATGTAAGGCTATGGCCTTTCTATTTGAAATGTCATGTAATAATGCTCTTAGTGTCAGGGGCAACAGCCACTTCTCAAGGAAAGGGAAAATTGCTGCCCAAGGCTGTGTGCTCAGGAACAGAAAAAAGAACTATAATTGTCTGTGAATCATGTTAGCTTTTGAAGAAACTTACTTTGTGTTTCTGTAGTATGGAGAAAAAATATAAGAGCAATATGCAAGGTTTCATACCCAGAACTGCAAAATGTATGTAGGTCTTCTTGAGTGAAATTCAGCATTCTAGTTCTTCCCAGGATCAGGCCTAAAATTTGGCAAGTTTCTAAAAAAGAAAGTTAAGAATGAGTCTGATCATCATTATGCTTACTCATAAGACTGTTCCACTAAAATCAGGGGAACTTTTTACTCAACCTGTATCTTCTTACATGGTAAGCACGTTCAGATTTGAGAGTAAACTACGCAATCGGAGAAAACCCTAGCACCTTTTCACATGGTCATATACGTACCATTAATGCATGTAAGGGAAGCAAGATCATGGCAACAAGCCCAACTCCTGCTAAATGTATTTGTTTGCACTTCTGCAATGTGCCAATGTAGCCTAGGACATATACAGCCAAGAGCTGTACTTTTCGCATAGTCTTCAACTCTCCAACAACAGACATACCACAAACCTGCTTCCCCTATATGCTTTGGTTATACATATGTAACTATATGAAAGATGCTAT
This sequence comes from Plestiodon gilberti rubricaudatus, assembly GCA_026170595.1. Classification (NCBI taxonomy): domain Eukaryota; kingdom Metazoa; phylum Chordata; class Lepidosauria; order Squamata; family Scincidae; genus Plestiodon; species Plestiodon gilberti. The sequence continues at coordinate 35,595,527 of JANXHW010000004.1, forward strand.
TCTGTGCAGGTTTGCCTTACACTGTACAACTTAAGGTAGCAAGTGGGGGGTGGGGCTGCTTAAGGGATGGAACTGTAGCTAAATGGAACAGCATGTGTTATGTGTACAGAAGGTCCTGGATTCAGTCCTCAGCCTCTCCAGTTAAAGCAGCGGTGGGGAACCTCTGGCCCCAGGGCCGGATCAGGCCCCCAAGGCCATCCGGTCCGGCCCCCGGAGAGATTACCGGGAGGCCACCCAACTGGCCCCTGGAGGCTCCGCCGGGTCCGCGCGTCACCTCCGGAGGCCGAGAGACGGCCTTTGCATGTCCTCCCCGGCCGCCGCCTCGACCCCTTCTCACCAGGCCGTTGGCCATTTCGCACATGCGTACCACGCCGATGAGGACAAGCTCTTGCCCTCATCGGCATGGTACGGCGGAGGTGACGCGCGGACCTGGCGGCTGCTTCGGATGGTGAGCGCGGAGCCTCCGGAGGCCGATGGGGGGCGGGGGCAAAAATTAATTAAATAAATAAAAATGACGCCCGGCCCTCAAGCAAATTTCTAATATTTAAAACGGCCCTCGCCAGGGAAAAGGTTCCCCGCCCCTGAGTTAAAGCTAGGAAAGACCCTGTCTGAAACTGTAGAGAGGACTGGGCTAGACAGACCAGAGGTTTGAGGATAAGGCAGACCAGAGGAAAAGGCAGCGTTCTCTGAATGTTCTCAGTTAGAAAGCTTTATTTGAATATAGAAAACTAACACATGTTGGTTTTTAATGTGAAGGGAATATTTTTACATGAGAAAATATTATAACCTATGAATCCCCTCCCCCCTCCCCCCGCCTGTAGTATAATCCAGGAAGAACTCTACCGTGTGATTCTACTGGTCATGCAGTTTGGCTCTTATGGGTACATCAAGTAATAGAAGAAAGCCAAGCATTTTGAATTCCCATTCTACTCTTAATGCATTCCATTTGAAAAACTTTTTTAACCTTTCATAATGTAATGCAGAGACATAAAACAATGATTTATCACTTCATTCATAGTATAATCTGTTCCAGTACTGATGAAAACCAAAGAACATTAATTATTGCATCAACATATGGAAAATATTAAAAATCTATCAAGCCACTGTGATACATTGTGACATTCTTTTCAAATACATTGTATCTGCTATTCCTACAAGCTTTCTCTTGATTTGTTTATTTCAGGGAGCAGTTTCACAACATCATCTGGAATATATGCTGGAAATAATTCGCTTACAAATTCTACTGGATTTAATAGTTCACAGCAGGTAAATATATAAAAATATTAAATGACAGGATGTCAAAACCCAGTTCTGGGGGGAAAAACATTGCAAAATGTATCATTCATCCTGAATAAAATCTTGCAAAATTTGAGAATTACTTTGAAGTTTATTTTAGCTACCCATTCTATTTTCTGTACTTAAAAAATCTGCCAGTGTAATTTTGCATAATTCTGTATATGTTGTTCTGTATAATTTTTAATTCTGCAGCAGTTTGTTTAAAATTCAATTACCTGTTTATGCAAGATAAATACTAGAAGCATGTGAAAGTTGGATCTGTCATTTAAAATTGTCATGATTTTCTGCTGTGCAGTATCCCAAGACACCAGAGCAACTGAGGCATATGTTTGCACTTAGACTTTGGAATACATACTAAAAAGTAGCAGCATGTTGATGGGAAAGACTAATGCAGCTTTTCCCCCTTGCTTTGTAGGAATATCCATCCTACCCCAGCTTTGGCCAGGGTCAATATGCACAGTATTATAACAGTTCTCCATATCCTTCACATTATATGACAAGCAGCAACACCAGTCCAACAACCCCTTCCTCCAATGCGACATACCAGCTTCAAGAACCGCCATCTGGCATCACAAGTCAAGCAGTTACAGATCCTACAGCAGGTAATTGCAGATTTTATTATCCCTATAGGCCAAATTTTTGGTACTTGAAAGGTATTTTAAAAGAATCCTGTGTTTATGGTAGCACTTGCATAGTATTGAGAAAGTGGGTTAGGTTTTAAACACAGGTTTTCCTATAATTTTCACCTAAAGTAATCTATAAATGACAGCACACATTACAAAAGTCTCAATAGTTTCTTCAGATTCTGAGTTTCTTATATACTGTATATTAGTTGATACTTGGTAGATTGAAAATTGAACTGAGAATCTCCAAAGTTAGATTGTTATAAAATATTGTCCTTCTGTTTCAATAAATACAGCAGAAATGCATTGTATGGATCAGGTAATATTGAAATTAAATAGTTGCAGAAATAGTTTTCTATTAATTATTTTCAGTGGCTTTAACTTTTCTTTTTATTAAAGAAATGCTAAGTCTCTGACTGGTGTCTGGCAAACAGCTTCTTAACCAAAAAGAAGTTTCTGAAAATCTTGTCCATACATTTATAGAAAAAAGAATGTACACAAGGGAGTCTATTCAGTCTACCACAAGCTCAGTGCACTTACACATGAAGGGGTCTTCCTAGGTCCTCATATTCCTTGTCTGTTCAGATAGAGGAGGCAGATTGGAATGGGATATGGGAGGCATACATGGCCTCCTATTCACAATAATAGCCCAGAGCAGTGTGTCTGTGTGAATTCGTCATACGGTGAAAGGGAAAACAGGATCTGTTAATGCTCAAAATTGACTGGATTGAGCTAAAGTTTTTTTATTATAATTTTTTTTAAAATGGTCATTTCTAGTTATTTGGTATGTCATGGGCAGCCCAATCCTGCCTAAAATGTGGGAAGTAGCTGAAATTGCCGGTCGCTACATCCTAGGCAGGATGCGGCCCATACACACTAGGCAGGATGTGGCATCCTAGGCCAGGATGCAGCCGGGTCTCACCTTGTGGTAAGGGGACATTGTCGGATCCGGAGGCCACAATGGGCCTTCTTGGATGTGCGCCAGCTTTTTACCTGGTGTGCATCTGGGGAGGCTGTGTAAGACTAGACCCGGCCCTGGCCTCTCCCCAACCACCCTGAACCGCCCTCCCGCCGACTGGCGCAGGCCTTACCTGGGTCTGCCAGTGCGGGAAGGGGAGGGTGGCGGAGTGAGCGGCGCTGGCCTCTGCGCCGGTGCCGCTTACTCTCTCAGTGCCGTAAAAGTGTGGAGCGCTTGCTCTTCTGGCCTAATTCTGTGCAGGATTGTGTAGTCATATACGGCGAGATCCTACCTAAAGTTCCGGAGCCGGAGCAAGCACTCCGGTGCCAGAAGGTGTTGCAAACGTGCCATAAGGCACGTCTGCGCCTCCTTTGGAGTAGGGGAGGCTGGTGCAAGGCTGGCCTCCCTCACTCTGGCGCCAGACCAAGGATGCAGCCGGCAGCAGAAGGTGAGTCTCCCGCCAGTGGCCACATGGGCAGTCCGGCCGGCGAGGCCGTGCCAGCCCGGGGGGGGGGGGCCATTGGCCGAGCCAGCCCGGGATGGGGATGCCATTGGCCATATCCTCGTCCCCGCAAAAATCGAAGGCCATTTGGCCATTTTCTGCATCCTTTCCACATCCCTACATGGCTCTGATCTATGGCTCTATGGTGGACACACACACTACTATTAGAGATGACTGAGGGGTGATGGCTTGCTTCCCCTTGCATTGCACGGGGATGACTTGCTTCGGTGGCGCTACGTCGGCATGGCGCCCCTCCGGAGTTCGACAAGCCGCCCACGAGCACTCCGGGGGTGTGGTGCACTCCGGGGTGTGTGTGTGTGTGTGTTTCTTACCGTGTTCAGAATCATGCCCTACCCCGGGCGGCCAGACGCATCCTTCCTGGCCGGCCAGCAGTATCGAATGCGAGGCTGGAGAGGCTGCACCTGCGCAAACTTGCTGTAGCCTCTCTAGCATACTTAGTCTCGCTGGCTGAGTCCTCCAACCAGACTAAGGGGGCTAGAGAGGCTGCAGCAAGTTTGCACAGGCGCAGCCTCTCCAGCCTCGCATTTGATACTGCTGGCCGGCCAGGAAGGACGAGTCTGGCCTGCCGCCGGCCGGGGGGGGGGGGTGCCTGATTCCGAGCGCAGTAAGAACACACACACGCACACAGAGTGCACCACACACCCCGGGGGGCTCATGGGTAGCTTGTCGAGCTCCGGAAATTCGGTGGTGCAGCAGCGGCATGGCGCCCCCTCCGGAGCTTGACAACCGTGCACCCGGGGGCCAGGGCCCCCCATCCACCTAACAATGCCTCTGTACCTAGTAATTGTACTAATAGTGAATAGTAACACATAGTAATTTTACAATGTTAAATTGAGCAAGTAATTGTAGTATCAAGGTTTTATGTTTATGCTAATTATGACTACTTTTTCTGAGGCTTTAATTTGCCTTGTGAAATTCGTTTTTAGCTTTTCTACATGGCTATTTAATAGTAGGTTTTGAAATACTTTTGCTTAAAGCATTTTTGAGAAATCAGGAATTTTTGTAGTGCTGGTTATTAGTTTCAACAAAATAACTTTATCAGCTTTATTTTGTATAGATGGCCACAGTAATATTTGTTGAATTAGATTTATTTTTGGTTTGCTATTACTTTGGCATTTATATACAAATCTGCACTGAGTTGGAAAAATCCCAAGTGCCAAATCACCATGATGACAAAAAATCCACTGCTTTCACCCAGAATTATTTTGAGCCTTTTTAACAGCCTTTCCCCTTTGTGCCTAACTTAGCTGCATATGTGAAAGCTGTTACTACCACTCTGCTGCTGCACCGTCTAGATTAGAATAGATTATGGAAGAGCCAGAGTGCAGACCTTCAGTAATCACTGACCATTCTTCTATTCCTTGGAGAGGCAAGGAAGAATTAAATAGTTCTTCCAGTGAGATCCAGTGGCTCACTCTTGGGTATCTTGATTGCATGCCTAAGAACTGCTTCCTTCTCTTACTTTTCCATGGATGGCTCTAGCCATCCTCTGATAGCTGCCAGAGAATTAGAGGAAACACAGCTCAGCCTTAAACCATTGCTTGCTCATATGAACAGGGATTGTCGCCAAGAAGATGATGATCCGCCTCATGTATAACTCCATGGCCGATTCATGTATCCATCTGTCACCTTTGGCACCTTGACATTCTTACTTGGTACATAAGCTGTGGGTGGGTGGGTGGGTTAGGGAATCCAGCCCTGAGGCAGAGTATTTTACTAGTCTGATGTGTTCATAAACAAGAAACGCTAATTGCATTGCAAAGGCAATGCAAATTAATCAAGGGGAAATGTGAGATCAGCAAAGCAAGTTTATTAGTAAAAGAATTTGAATGCACCAGCATGCATTACACACTGTACAGTAAAAGAAATACTTTCTCTTTGTTCCAGTCCCTGTTAACCAATAGCCTGGATGAGTGAGTCATGTATTGATGTAGGGCCAGCATACATGGTTTCTCTACAAACACTGATAGAGGGCAAGGACGGAGACGGAGCTACTGCTCCGAAAGCACCCTTGGTTGATTAGCTAGCATGTAACAACCATAGTTGACTCTGGAATGTCAGAGTATGCCCCTGATTGCTTAGTCTAATAGGCCTATAGTTAGACTGGCGTTGTCTATGCTCTTGTGACGTTAACAGCAACCTGTCACTTAGAAATTAACTATGGAGAGACTTTCCCTGTACTTGTCTCCATGTTATTTACAGTTTTTAAATAACATTTTAATTTATGTGTATGAGATAGCTGTTATAGGATCAGAGTCAGCAAAAAGGTTGGCAATCCTAGAGTCAGAGTGTTGTTTTCTTTACTTTCTCATCAATTTAGAATTGTGTCTGCTTGTTTTCAGCATGGCTTACTGTGATAACGTTTGACGAGCCTTGAAGAAACTTGATAAGAGTTTGTTTGTTATAGAAAGAAATGGGAATTGTCATGTTAGGAATATAATGTACAGTACTGAGTTAAATAGAATTCACTGGCCCGGTTCGGCATTACCCCCCCCCCCCGGTTCGAATGTACTCTAGCTCCAGAGCTTTTTTCAGAACTTCATCACCTCACTGAGTAGTCGTCTCTGTTTCATTACTGGCTGTCATACACTCCAGAAGGAAAAGGACCTCTGCTAGAGCAAATTGTGGTCTCACGCCAACTGCTACTAAGTGGCTAGCCAGGAGGGTGACTTCGCGGGCAGGCAAGTGGAGAGTGAGCTAAGCCCTATTGGTAGCCACATATTTGTGGTTTTATGATCCAGTGGAGGAGGGGGCAGTGCTAGGCCAGCAGCATATAGGCTGGACAACACACCACACAGCTCAGTTTGAATTCTGTGTCGCACACCACCCTTCCTCCTTGGCAAGCAATATGCGATTGCTAGTTATGTTGGGTCTGAATAGGATTTTTTTTTCTCTCTAACCCACATTGGCCTTGGAGTGTTTTTGTTTTTTACCCTACTCTGCACTGTTGGTCTAAGAGCAATGTAAGTAGGAGCAGGTGCCTTTAATTAGGTCTCTCCTCTCCTTCTACCCATTTTGGCCACAACTGGCAGGGACAGTGCAGGTAATGATACCAGCACAGAAACGTTGATGAGCATCCTGAGGCATCAAATGAAGGGTGGATGGTGTTCTTCAGACCACTTGTCAGGGGTTGCTGCCTGAAGAGGTGGGACAGGGTAGCCCTTGGGCCATGCCTGACTCATCCACACAGAGTTAGCTGACTGGAGTGGGGGATGACTCAGGCTTGGCCTCGCTCATTATGCTAGTCGAGTGTGAGGCGAGCAGTAAAGTAGAGCAGTAGTTAACTGCTTCTGATTTGGAGCTGGGGTAATTAACCCAGAGAGGGCAGAGGGCAAATTGGTCATTGATTTTGTGATCCTCTTCCCAGCGCACCTGCACTGCAAGTTATGTTAGGCAGGATGTATTTTGCAAATGATCCAGTTAAATAGTTAATAAAGTTATGATGACCCATTTTCACGCCAATGCTATGTCCTCAAAAGGTCCACTACTACTGTGTCTGCAAAAGGTGGCAACTCTGCAGAGGATCTTCTGCTGCTTCTGCGTCACAGAAATGGGAGGAAATACTTCCCTCTGTGTGTGTTGAATGACTGCCTGATTATCTGCAGAGAAACTTAAACTGCAATCTTATACACAAGTACCTGGGAGTCTCACTGAGTTCAGTGAGACTTACTTCCGTGTAGATATGCATAGGATTGTGCTATTAGGTATATTAACAGTGGGATTAGCATGTAACAAAGGGTGCTATGTTCTCTTCTATTCTGTATGCTTCAGCCTAGCTTCCCTTTCTTTCATTGGCAGACCTGATTTCTATGTTTGCAGATTTGTTCATCTGCATGAGGTGACAATGCAGATGTTAAGACAAAACTCACCCATCTATTATAAGGAGTTGTTGGAACTTTACCTCCAGTTTGTTTGTTTTTGCTCAACTGTCCTGTCTGGTGTCCTGAAAGGAAATTGATACATGAGCGTTTTGGTCAGCAGTAGCAATGAATGAAGCCAAGTGCTTGGTGTTCAGCCACAGGGATGGCGGTGCTACTTATTGCTTTCACTGCTGTATGATAGGCACTTACCTGGGATTTTGGAATTTGTTGGCAACAGGGCCTTCCATTGCAATCTGTGCCTTGTATCATGTGCCTTGTTTGTAGAAGACACAGCTATGGTTTATTGAATAAAGGAGGCTTCTCCATCTTGCAGGGCAAAGCCATGGGTGTTTGAGTGCTCTGCACACCTTGAGAAGTAATGCAAGAGAGATGGAGGATGACCATGACTCTTGCCTTGAAGCATGGGTGTTGTTTCCCTTGCTTACCTGTGTGGAGTGCTTTGTCCCTATAGATCTAGTTGCAGCAGTGGAGTTGAGATTCTTGGCGTGTGTTTATACCTAGGCTTACCAGATCTCCAACCGGGACAGAGTGCTAGACCTTTAGGAGAAGGAATGTGGGCAGGTGTAGCTAGTTAAACCTTAGAGCACAATCCTAGGCATGTCTACTCAGAAGCAAGCCCCATTGTGTTCAGAAGCAAGCCCCACTGAACACAATGGGGCTTGCTTCTGAGTAGACATGCCTAGGATTGTGCTCTAAAGTTTAACAAGCTACACCTGCCCACATTCCTTCTCCTAAAGGTCTAGCACTCTGTCCTGGTTGGAGATCTGGTAAGCCTATTTATACCTGGAGTCTTAAAGCATAACTTTGACCACCACCAGCACAAGGAGGCTTCGGAGTGACCTTTTTCACTTAGAACCCAAGGATAAAATTTGTGTGTGTGTGTTAAAATTCCACCTTGAGTAGTGTGTGAAGGCTTGGAGAAGAATCTTTAAACAAACAAACAGTATCTTAGCGTTGGGACAAACATGTTAAATGGAGTAGTGTCATGCAAAACTAAAGTAAGTATGGGAAGGACAGCAGTTGCTGTACTTCGGAGATGTATGTCAAAGGGTTATTATGGTAGCACGTAATAAACCTGTGATTATCTATTCTCTCTGAAAATTCACTGTATTTCAAGTCACAAACTATTATACTGCCTTGAATGCTGCGCAGAACCTGTTTGACCAAAATACTTGCCATTCTGCTTTTGGAAAATCTTGACCTGTCAGAGATATTTAACTGGAATTTTCTAGGTCCCTCTCCCTCAAAAATGGTGATTAAAAATTGACTTTGAGTGAGATGGTAGTTTAGTGAGATGATTAGGTTAATAGATGTTGCATAATGACTACCAAGCATATACTACTGTATAGTTATTGTTGACAGAGGACACGATATACATCTACATGGTTTGTTTTTGGACAACTGTTCTCTGTTTACCACAATTCAAGCTTGTTTTGTTTAGCAGATAATAAAAGCTTGTTGCATGATCGTAAATACCGTATTGTCCCGAGTATAAGACGCACCTGATTATAAGACACACCCTTAAAGTTTGGTGCTATTAAAAAAAATTAATTAAATCACTGGCATTAAATTGCAACAGCCTGATTATAAGACGCACCCCTAGTTTAAAAACTTAAATTAGGAGAAAAAAGTGAGTCTCATACTCAGACCAATACGGTATTTTTTTCATACTGAGCTTTTTTGTACAGAACTCAGTCAAATTACTTCTGCATACAGTAGCTAGTTGATTGGTTTGAAGTCTAGAAGAGTGTTTCAAAAACTCTGAGAGTGACCACCACAACAGTATAAAATAAATGCATACAAATTATTACAACAAAACAATAAAAGTCAACAGAAACTGATTCAAAAAACAGCAGACTATAAGACAGTCAAATGGCAGATTAATACCAGCTAGGTGACATGCTGGAAGGTTGTGGGCAAAATAAAAGGTTTTTTTGCCTGTTGCTGAAAAGACACCAGGCTTGAGGCAAGGCTTCCTGGGGAGGGCATTGCACACAAGGGGTGCCACGACTGAAAAGGCCATCTCTCTGGTCACCAAACACCTCACTTCAAAAAGCAGAGGAACTTGAAGGAAGATTTCTGACAAAATCTTAATGTTTGGGTGAGCTAATGTGGGTTGTTGGCCATATGTTCAGGAAAACACAAGAAGCCTGGGATGAAGATTGAATTTGGAGTAGTGCATTTTGGGTTTGGGGATAGCCTCAAAGTACTGTGTTTCTAAGGGATTTGATTTCCTATTTCCTATATGGATGGTGACCAGCAGTGGTTAGTATTTCCAAGATTTTTTGGGAGCAGGCACAACCAAAGATGTACTGGGCCCTGAAGTGGTATCCACATTTTCCACCACCACCCCTTACCTCCAATTCCCACTAAACCTTGACCTCTTGGCTATTTTGGATAAGTAGCTAGATGGGCAAGAAGGAAGCAGTGGCAGAAGTGGAGTGATCCTCTTGATCCCTCCCCTAGAAAGGGATCAGTCAGAACAGGATTGCGTCACCCTGCTGATGCTTTTTTCCCCCAGCTCTACCACTGCGATTGCCGGAATGTTTTGCCCTGGTCACCACAGTCCTTCCTTTAAATATTTAATTAAGCCTATCAGGTTGAAAATGAGTCTAGCTAAATACAAAGGAAGCAACTGGAAGATCTTTCCTGAATTTCAGCAATACAAACTGAATTCACAGGATAATTCAGCAAATGCAGAACCCTTTTTAGACCCATTATTTGAATCTCACCTTTTCCAAAATTGTTCAGGGTAAGATACAGGGTAGTTATTCCATTTTATTCTCACAGTAACCCTGTGAGGTAGGTCAGACTGAGAGAGTGACCCAAGGTCATCCAAGCAGTGAGCTTTCATGAGGAAGTGGGAATTCAAACCCAGGATCCCAAATCCACCACTCTGTTCACTGCACCACACTGACTTGCTTTGAACATGAAATCCATGGGATGGGTCATGCTCCTTGAATTTTTGAAAAGTGTGTGTGGGGTGTGTGTTTAGTTTTTTGTAAAGAAATATCCTCTCAAATTGTTTAAGAAAGGGGGATTTTTATTGTCTTTATATCTTAATTATATACAGTATATTTAGGCTCAGAAGAGTTCTGACTCTCAGGTGTTAATTAGCATGTCAGCATTAACACTTGTTGCATATTATAGTGTGCAAGAACCCTCTGAGATTTTATGTGGCCATCTCAGTGAGATACAAGTAAAGTAACAGCACTGAAATAACTACAACTAAACTAAAATATGAGCACATTTCGTTTCTGCAGCAGAGTACAGTACAATCCACAGCCCAACAACGCCCATTAAAGATTCAGATGCAGACAGGTTGCGTCGCAGCTCAGATGGCAAATCACGTGGCCGAGGCAGAAGGAATAATAATCCTTCACCACCACCTGACTCTGACTTAGAGGTATTGTATATGCAATAGCTATTTTTGTTATTTATTGTCCCATCTGCACCAAAAGGCCTAGAGAGAGTTACATAACAGACCAAGAGATGCAGAAAAGCACATTTTAATGCATGAAACTCCATAAAATGAAAATAAAGTTATATATTCCAACCAGGGCTGGCTCAACAACTTCTGGCACTTAAGGTTGCATGCTAGTACAACTCTCACTTTCCTGGTTGTGCTCCAGCTGCTGCTGCTGCTTCTCCCACTCCCTGGATTAGAAAAGGAAAAGTGGAATGGAGCAGAAGAGGAAGTGAGGAAGAGTGTGGTAAGCTAGAGCATTGGAGATACTCTGGTCCACCACTCCCCTTCCTATGTCCTCTTCTCTTCCATTCCCTTTTTCCTTTTTGAATCCAGGAAGTGGGGGGAGGAGGAGGAGGAGTGATGGAGGCAGGCAGATGGAGTTGGGCACACCCTACCAGTCTGTTTCCTGAGGCAACCTCCATAGTTGGCCTCATGGACAGACTGCCCCTGATCCTATCTAAAACATATTACACTCCTACACTTTTGTCTTCCTCACAAGGGAGTTCTTTTCCCCTTCAGAATTATCCATCCATAGCTTGTGTTTTTCCTCTAAAGAGCCATAGCTTTCCCCATCTTTTGTCTTTCACCCACAGCAAACCCACAACACTTGTACTTCTTCCTGCCAGGAGGAAATCTCCCTAAATCTATTGCTTGGCCAAGCCTATCCACATAAAAACTCTTGCTCCATAACAGTGGCTGACCTCTCACTGACGCAAGTAAGATATATTTATTGCATTTATCTCTGAGTATTTGTCATCCATCTACTTATGACTCCAAAGGGGAGTGTGTGGATTCAGAGAGCAGGAAATAGGCAGGGAGAGGTCAGAAATCCTAGGAGCTGTTCATTTTGACATTTGCCAAAAAAATTATCTCTCAAACCTATCGGGATAGGTAACGTCCCTTATGCCACCAGGGAATATTCTGGCAACATAGAACATTGTGTAGACACCAGCTCTGGGTCCACAAAGAAGGGAGAATATCTTGTCTAAGGGACAACAAACACAGCTTGCTACCCTCCAGCCAACCCAAAGAACCACTGGATGAAAGCTCCATAGGTTGCCACTTGTAATTATAATTTATATAAGTAGGCATGAGTTGAATCCCAAGAAGTTTAGTCATGATTAATTCCAATTAAAATGAATGGGACTCAAGTTAGTCATGAGTAACCTCTCATGACTAACATCTAACTTTCTTTGGATACAACCCCATGTGCATAAATGTGTTGTACTGAAGTCTTGATTTACCCACTTTTGAGAAGTTATATTTTCTAAAATATAAGAGAAACAGCTTTAATATAGTACATTTTTCAGAACAATTTTCTCATTTATGAATCTATGGAACACATTTTTTTTTCTATTTTACTTATCAACTCCACAGAGGGACCCATTGATTTGGTTATCTTTTTACAGAGAGTATTCATTTGGGATTTGGATGAGACAATCATCATTTTCCATTCCTTGCTTACAGGATCGTATGCTAACAGATATGGGAGAGTAAGTACAAAACACTATCTCTTATTTATAATAATTCCATATGTGTTGGTTGCCCTGTCGGGGATATAATTCTTTAAATATATAGATAAATAAAGTGATAGAGGGAAGAAATCTATAGAAGTACAGCCCAATCCTACTTAAATTCCCGCGTGGTAATACAGCGGTGATCGCAAGGGCTACGCTGCATCTTGCGGGGGATTTTTGGCTTACCTCTGGGTAAGCCCCAGCAGCCACAATGGGTCAACTTGGACTGTGCCAGCAGTATCACTGGTGCAAGTCCGCGTTGATGTGTGCAGGTGAATCAGACCTAGGAAGGGGGGTTGGATATGGCGCGTGTTGTCACCGCCAATCCTGGCTCCCTCTTGGGCCTGATCCACCCACCCACTCCTGTCGGCGACCCGTTCCCCCCCCTCCACGTTCAACCCCCTCCTTGCCCTCCCCCCACTCTTGCGCTGGACTTACCTGCTCCGGCGGGCTGCCAGCGGGAAGGCTCTGTTGTTCCACCAACGGGAAGGCTCCGGGCCTGGGCCTTGTGCTGTCACAAAGTGCTTCTATGGCGCTGTCACAGAGTGCTTTTGCGACAGCATGCGCTGGTGGAACGTGTGTTCCACCAGTGCAGGCTCTCATTAGGATTGGGTTGATAGAAAATGTTGAAGTCTGATTTTGTATTGAAAGTAAAATATGAAGTCTTACCATTTTCAAGTGGTAGTGGCATAAGCAAAAAAAAAGGTTGTAGAATTTATTGTCATTTCATCAGTTTTAATCTAATTACAGTATTTGACCATTTTTATAAATGGGAAGTGATGCATAATTTATATATAGTCGACCCTCGCTATCTGTGGGGGATCCATTCCAGAACCACCACCACCGTGGATAGCGAGGATCCGCGGATACCGGGGTCCACGTAAAAAACGCAGTAAACAGAAAAAAGGTAAAAAAACACGAGGGTTTTACCTTTTAGAAGACTGGGAGGGGGGAAAGCCTTCGCGTATAAGCTTTCGACGGTTAAGCTTTCAGAAGCCCTGCAGACGCTTGAAAACGGCGTGGTTTGCTTCTAAAAGGTTAAAAAACCCATGTTTTTAACCTTTTTTTCTTTTTACTGTATTGTTTATGTGGACGCCATGGATCCGGGACCTGTAGTAAGTTAAATTCACTGATAGAAAGGGTCCACTCTGTGTGTGTGTGTGTGTGTGTGTGTGTGTGTGTGTGTGTGTGTGTGTGTGCGCGCGCGCGTGCGCGCGCACACACACACACACACACACGAGTGGACCCTTTCTATCTGCGGGTTTGGAATCTGTGGATTTGACTCACCATGGATCCCAGATCTGCGAGGTCCACACTAAAAACCCTGTTAAAAGGGGGGAAATCCCCCAAATCACCATTTTTGCTTTTTAGATTGCCAAATCACACTGTTTTGAAGCCTCCACAGGGCTTCTGCAAGCTTAACGACCCACTTCTGGGTTGCATGAAGGCTGTTCCCTCCTCCCTGGCTTGCCCCAGGGTGCATTATGGGACAAGGCTGGGAGGAGGGAAGAGCGTTCCCACGACCCGGAGGTGGGTCATTAAGCTTGCAGGAGCCCTGTGAGGCTTGAAAACAGCGCGATTTGGCTATTTAAAGGTAAAAACTGCGATTTTGGGGCTTCCCCCTCTTTTAACAGGGTTTTTTTTTGCATGGACTCTAGTATCTGTGGATCCCTCGCGGATAGCGAGGTCTGACTGTGTATGTGTACTATTGCTATTTCCCTGTTGGATTTAGGGTAGGAAGAAAGCATTTCCCACCTGCAAATAACTAGTGTTAAAAGAAAAATGATAATGCTAGCCCTATTACCACACTGAGCATATAAGCCTTTGAAAGAAAATGATGCTATGAAATTGTCTCCAGCAAAGGGATAAGATAGGTCAGGATCATAATGTACAGACAGACAGACAGACAGACATAAACATAATGTACTGTATAAGGAATTGAATGAGTAATTTTGTCAATCAGTTGATGTGTCAAAATCCGATTGCTATTAAACAAATGGGCTCACATGGATATTGGAAATATGGTGCAGAGTTACAATGTGATATAGGAATCTCTCTGTCTCTCGGGTTCTTAGAATGAACTGTTGTTTTTATAAATACTAAAAGATGCTTAAGATAGCAGTAAGACTTTTCAGCGTTTCGTGGGGTTGACTTGGTTTTCATACTTTCAAAGTGCACTTTGTTGTTGCATATTGTATTACGGACATGAGTTCATCAGACTATAGGCAACTTTAGTATTAGAAACGGTGATTAGGAAATTGGCAGCTACTCTGAATTCAAGAATCTAAAAGCTTCAAGCATGCCCTGTAGAATGCAGCTGACAGCAGTGAGAAATTGACCAATTCAAAACAGCAAGTGTTATTAAGTGTCAGGAATACACATTGCATGTTATGCACAAATATTCAACGTGAGGCCCAGTGTAAAAGTAATGCTAGGTGTCTAAAAACTTTACTTCTGTTACCAGTGTTAGCGCATTAAGAATCCACAGTCCACGTGGTGCACACTGTGATCGTGTACTAATGCTGCACACATACATATTGGCTCACAGTTTAATTGTGATGTCAGTCACGTGGAACTTTGCATGGATTTTTACATGCTGTTTAACAGCCCAATCCTATCCTGCACTCTGTTCAGCGATCCAGCTGTGCCAGCACTGGCCGTGCAGGATCCTGAGCAGAGTAGGTGGGGTTGGAGATCTCCCTGAGGTAAGTGAAATTTTGTTCCCTTACCCCGGGTAAAGCTCCAACCTCCCAAATGGGTCTCCGCAGATCCACACCAGCTGTTGAGCTGTCGTAGTCCAGGAGACCCAAGTCAGGAGAAACGGACCTGGAAGGAGGATAGGATATGGTGTGCACAACTGCCGCCAATCCTGCCCCCCTCCCGGGCCTGATTCACCCACCTTGAAACATCCTTGGAATGCCTTCCCACCCTGAAACGCCTTCAGAACACCATCCCAGGCAGCTTACCTGTGCTGTACAACGTCCTGATACAGCCTGCAGGGGCCTAGGCTCTAAGGCCGGCACAACTGCTTTACAGCAGCTTTTGCGACAGTCCTGGGCCGGCGCAGAAGTTCTTTGCCAGCCTAGCTGCCGGATAGGATTGTACCCCAAATGAGGTCTGGACTTTAGTGCTATTAGGACAATGCAGTAAGCAAACCAACTCAATAAGTTACAATGACCAGCTGAAAGAGTGGGGCAGTAAGTATGATATGAACCAAAGTTTTCATCCTCCCACCAGGCAGGTACCTTGCAGTGCAGTCCTATACAGGTTTATTCTGAAGTAGGTTGCTATGTGCTGATTAGGACTTACTTCCAGGGAACTATGCATAGGATTGCACTGTAGGCTTTCTCAAGGCCAGTTCCATCACAGATATGTTTTTTGGTTCCATGACATTGGTTGCAGTGAAGGAATCTTGGTGAATGTTTTAGATTTTTAGCCTACCTACTCAAAAATAGTGCTAGGCGACTCACATTGACAAAAACATCAGTAAATGAAGACCATGGATAAAATCCTGTATACTCCTATATATACACTGCTTGAAGTGTAGAGTGGGCCTGGCGTGCTTCCCATTAGTACACAGCTCCCCCACAATGACTGTTTTTAGAGCGTTAAAACTGTTTTTAAAGATCTAAGTTTTAGATCCTTAGCTACAATTGGAGGGAATCGGTGATTGGGTCCTGTGACTTTCCTAAGGCCCTCTTACCTTTTCCCCCATTTGAGCATCGTAAACATAGTCGACTGTCACTATCTGTGGGATTTACATTTGTGGATGGCAAGGAAACCTTTTAAAAAGGTTAAAAATAGCTTTGCCTGTCTTAACACTGCAAAACTACTCCAGCTGGAAATAGTGTTCCGGAAGCCACTTCCTGGTTGCATGACTGCCTCCCTTTGTCCACGCTTGTCCCAGAATGCATTGCATGACCTGGAAGTGACTTCTGGAGCGCTATTTCCAGCCCTGCAAATGGAGAGATTTTGCAGCGTTAAGGTAGGCAAGGCTATAGGTTTAATCCGCAGATTTGTCTTATCCGTGGAGCGTTCAGAACCAAATCCCTGCAGATAAGGAGGGCTGTCTATAACTATCATGTTAGTGGTGTCATGGATTCTAGTCAGTAGATGCTGATGAGATTCACATAGTCATATTCTTATTTGCATTAGATATGTGCAGGGAAGGAAATTGTACTTCCCATGTCACATAATATCTGTGTTTTAGCTGGAGAAGACTCCTGAGAGTCCCTTGGACTGCTAGGAGATCAAATCAGTCAATCCTAAATGAAATCAACCCTGACTGTTCCCTGGAAGGACAGGTACTGAGGCTAAAGCTCAAATATTTTGGCCACCTAATGCGAAGAGAGGACTCTCTGGAGAAGACTCTGATGCTGGGAAAGATTGAAGGCAAAAGGAGAAGGGGAAGGCAAAGGATGAGATGGTTAGACAGCATCACCGATGCAACGAACATGAAAATGAGCGAACTCAGGAAGATAGTGGAGGACAGGAAGGCCTGGCGGGATATGGTTCATGGGATCACAAAGGGTCGGACACAACTTAACGACTGAACAACAACAAAAAATAGGGGAAAATAATTTCTTTGTAATGTAAGTACATTACATTGTACTTGACTAAAGATGTCTGCATCCCATAACCACATTCAAGATATTGCTCTAAAAGGGAAACTCTGAAAAGGCCATTAATATTTTTTAAAATATTATAGTTGGAGATTACTTCTACACACTTGTGGTTATCATTTATTTCACTACTACTAGCTAATGTTAGCAGCTAGCATGCACCTCAAAGTGATCAGTTCCAACTGTGTCTTGATGTATTCTTTGAAGCTAGAAAAAGATCATTGCTGATAGATTGCAGTTATTATAACAGGAAACAGGCAGGGAAATGCAGTAACAGTGACACTCGAAACTTTGCAATCCTGACTTGAAAAGTTATTTTCCCTTGGAAAAAAAAAAGATTTACCTGATTTAATTCTACGAGATGTCTGTGTATGCCTTAATATGTTCTGTAAAGAAGGAGAGGAAAACAAAAACCTTCTTTCACATAAGTATTCAATTGTGGCTTTTCAGCTTAACTGGAAAATAAGCCAAGACATGCACAGTGAGTGAACTTTCCTGTTTTTCAACTACTTCTTCCCCACAGAACAAAGGGAGTGACTGGTGAGCATTTTAAAATGACATGCTGATAGTTTTTGTACCCTGACATTCATGTTCAGAATTGGAATATGTGATCTACCATGCTGGTATTTCCCTTTTAAATTAAGCTGAATTAACATTCATCTGAAATTTGCACCTCTTTTTGACTTTATCTTACCAGATGTTTGCATTGAACTGCAAATCCCAATACGTATACAACTAGCTATTCTCATGTTTTCACTTCCCAGTGATTATTTGGAAATTAATGGTTGTGACTAGCAAAAGTAGTCTTGGATTGTATTTGATTACCTTTAACTTTGTCTACCATGCAAATTCTAGTCGCTATTGTACTGGTGTTAAGTGTGGAATTTCAAGCACAAGAAATTTGTTGAATTCTCATTCTGTGGAATATTTGAGTCAGTGTAGTTTTGTTTGGAAATAGAGGGGATCTAGGACCTCGCTGAGATTCTATCTATGAACAGTCTTGGTGGTGAAAGACAAAAACCCCACACAAAACCTCTCTGTACATACCAAACCTAAGGCATAATTACTGAAGACCATGCAGGAAAGTGTCTGTGATCACAGCACTGTGATCCAGGTGAAAAAGAAACTAATTTGTTCTAGGAGATCAGGATTCAAATCTAATGGATGAAGAGAAATAATTAAAGGTTTTTTTCTTTATATCCCACTTTTCAATCTGGACAGGCTCCAAAAACAACTTACATTTGTCCTAAGGCATGATCTGAGGGCACATGGTGCAGTGCAGCAACCTTTCTGAATGTTAACAAGCCTGGATATGATGCTTGTTGTGTGGATGGGAGATCTGCTGGGAACCCTATGTACACCATGTTGAGATCCATAGTGGAACAAATACAGGGTATTTAAAGTAATAAGTACTAAATGAGATCCTGCAGGTGGAACAGATAGCATTTTTAAAATGGCCTAGACTAGTCTCCTAAATGCCAACTTAGTTTCGGCTTTGGAACCTTTCAACCATAGTTTTCAATGTGATTGATACTATCACGGGGTATGTAGAAGTCTAATGATTTTTTTTACACTCAAGAAAGCCAACACAAAACCCCAACAATCTATGTTTCTAATGATAAGATATCCCATTACGAGTTACCTACATATCACGGAAGGAAGTACAGTGGACCCTTTCTATCTGCAGATCTGTGATCCCCAGATTTGGCTTACCGCAGATCCTGGATCCGCGGGGTCCATCTTTAAAAACGCTGTAAAAAAGAAAAAAAGTGCCCCAATCTGTTTCTACCTTTTAAGTAGCCAAACCGCACCATTGTCAAGCCTCCCCAGGGCTTCTGCAAACTTAACCCACTTCTGGGTTGCATGAAGACTCTTCCCTCCTCCCAGCCTTGTCCTGCATCCTGGGACAAGGCTGGGAGGGGGGGGGAGAGCCTTTGCATGACCTGAAGGTGGGTCGTAGTTATTGTTTTGTCCACACTAGACTATAGAACAGGTGTGGTGCAATAGTTAGTCACAGTGACAGGCTTATTGTGAGATGGGGGTTAAGAATAGAAAAATTCTTGTACATCCTGAGGTAAGTGGAATTGTTCAAAGAGGGCCCTAGACTGGTCTCCAAAGGCGGTTTGGTGTGGAGGTGCTATTTGGGACCTTCTAGAGCAGGGGTCGGCAACCTATGGTCATGGTCTGCAGGCCAGATCCAGCCCGCCAGCCAAAGTCCAGCCCGTGTGGAGCTTGGCTTGGTAGGCAAAGCCTCTTACCCAAGTTGCTGCATTGTGAGGGATGGCGGAGCCATCCAGCTTGCGGCAAACTGAATGGGAAGCTTCGCCTCACAAGCCGAGCTCTGCATGGGCTGCTTCTGGGTGCTTGGCAACTCTGAGGTTTGATGATGATGTGATGAAGTCACCGCTGAACATTCAGCCCCTTTAAACAAAAAGGTTGACAACCCCTGTCCTAGAACAATGAGTGCAACCTAGAACAATCTCAAAGGCTGATTGGCTTGGGGTGGTGATGCCACTCAGCTACTTAGACTCCTTTCATGGGTTGGCAGTGATAAACTGAGATCACTAGGAGATGATCTGCAGCTTGCAACGAGGTGAGGATACTCAACACAAAGGAGGAATTTAGGATAGCAGCCTTTAGCTTTCTCCACACTAAAGGGGAGAATTAAGTGAGTTATTTTCCATAGCTGCATGTTAATGTTCAACAAGATTGTGGCCCATTTGTATCTAAACGCCTTATAGTGTGTTTTTTTGGGAGTTTTCAGGTGACTCTCCCAAAAAATAATTGATCTTGCTAGTCCCTGCCTCACTCCATCCTACTGTAATCCCTTTTCTAGACACAGAACTGGGTAGGATCTTTACAGCTACTAGGGAGATTCTAAGAAGCAGTGGACAGGCTACCTTCTTCCCAACTGTGCAGATGATTCAGGAGGCAGAATGTTCCTCTCCTACTGTCAATTCAGTTGTGAAGACCAGACTGTGGAATGACCTTCCCAGGGAGGTGTGTTTGACCCTCTCATTTTCTGTTTTCAAGAGGGAACTTTAAAATACCAGTAGTTTGGTTTCAGAAGGAATTTTTTTAGTTAAGATTTTTAGGATTGGTTATTTTTACAGCCTCTGCCTGTCTTTATTGCTTAATGATCTGTACTTTTATTGTATTTTATATTATTTTGTTGTTGTAAACTGTCTTGGGTCACCTTACAGACATTTCATTATAGTTTATATATGTTTTATTGTTTAAAAATAAGCTATCTTGATAAATTACTCTGCTAGCTGAGCTAAAAGGCACCTTTTCAGTGATAGTTCTCTTATATTTAGCAGGGGGAAAGCAACAGTCTGTATCCATTCCAGTATAGCATTTTTCTAGGGAAAGGTGTGTGTGTGTGTGTGTGTGTTCGTTCCTTAGTTCGTTCGTTCCTTCGTTCGTGTTCCCTCTGGGACCAGGAACCATATTTTTATTTATTTTGCTGTGTACTGTATACCATTTTGTGAACTTCTGTTGAAAAGCAGTATATAAATATTTTAGAAAGCTCTATTTCTGTTGCTAATAGTTCACAGTGGTTGTTTGGCTACTCATATATTATTTGCATATCTGTGTAATACTTTAACTTTTAAGAAAAGAGATAAAATATGTAAATTGCATATTAAAATACATGAGTTACATAATTTGCGATCATAGCAGATGATGATTTGTATTCTATCCCTACTGTGTGGAAGTTTCCACAAGGGAGCTTTCCTGTCCCCAACTTCTGACGGCAACCACTCCACAGCCCCTAGAAATCAACCCCTATGAATGGAACAATATGAGGCACAGTGAAGAAAATGACTGAAGGAGGGGAAATTGGTGAAAAGCCGCCTCTCTTATTTGGACAGTAGTGCCTTCCATTTATGCAAACATAATATGTCAGTGGTTCTCAAAGTGGTGGGTTGCGACCCATCATTGGAACCACTAACTGCCCCCTGCCCCCTTAAGGGGCGGGGACAGCATGGTGGCGGCAGTGATTCCGGGGAGCCACTGCCGCAAAAGTGCCCCAAATGGTTTTTTTAACTTACTGGGGCTTGGGGGGGTTACCGGAAGTGGTTGAAAATCACTGCGGAGCGGTGATCTGAAAACCTGCGGATGGTTGCACAGGCCTCCCCGAACCCCCTCCGAAGCCCCTGTAAGTTTAAAAAAGAAAACCACACTGTTTTCAGGCGCTTTTGCAGTGGCGGCAATCCCGGGGATCGCTGCCGCCGCTGGCCCCACACCCACAAGCACTTGTTCTCCCTGCCTCGCTTTGAGAAACTCTGTAATATATTTTTCTGGAGGCAGATTTTATTTATTTTAGTGTAAAATTGTAGCCTTTCTGCCTTTATCTTACTGAGCACAATCTCTTTCTTTTTTTTCTTTTTTTAAGGACCCACCTACTTCTGTTTCACTTGGACTGAGAATGGAGGAGATGATTTTTAACTTGGCAGACACACATCTATTCTTCAATGATTTAGAAGTAAGTAATTGTTTTATCAGAGAATAGAATTTGTTTATTTTGTGTTTGGGTATATTGACTGCGAAGTAACTGGAGTGAGAGTTGGTATAATTTGTAAATGCTCATATCTTACACACCCACACATACACACACTCTGTGTGGAAATACCGTATTTCTTCCATTCTAAGGCGCCATCAATTCTAAGGCGCACCTTTAATTTCGTTATTACCAGCAGGGAAAAAAAATTCCCCCCAAGATTTATGTGCAAATTGTACCCCCCGAACTTACAAATGGTACCCTTCTTGCTTATTACCAGGGCTTGTGGAGGCTTTGGGGAGGCCTGCGCGACCCTCTGCAGGCCTCCCTGATGTTCAGTTCGGCAAAAAAACAGCGGTTTTCGGTCATTTCCGGTTTTCACGAAAACCGGAAATGGCCGAAAACCGCTGTTTGTCGCTGAACTGAAGATCGGGGAGGCCTGCAGAGGGTCGTGCAGGCCTCCCCGAAGCCCCCACAAGCCCCGGTAAGTAAGGAGGTAGCATTTTGGGGGTGCAATTTGCACACCTTCGATTCTAAGACGCACCCCCTTTTTTGAATTGCTAAATTTGGAAAAAAACGTGCATCTTAGAATCGAAGAAATACGGTAGGTGCTCACTCAAATTTCAATTGCCATTTGTTTCTCCCAGATGTAATGCTTATAACTGTATAAATTGTTGCAAAGTGGTGTTGGTTGTAGTTATCGTTTAAAATTATTCAGATATTAGAATTCTGATCAAAGCACATAACTTATAAACATTACAACGCAATAATTTATACAGGCCATGGAATATTAAGCCTTGCCTTTTTCTTAATGATCATGAGATGTGTGCCGTTTTCTCCATTACATCCCACAGCGAGGAAGCATTATCTTTGAATCCAAGGGAAATCATTAATGTTTCATAGGCTGGCGGTCTCAATGCCACTTATTACAGGGTTTTGTGCCTTCCCCGATAACACATACAGCTTGTTATGTGCTAAGGTTTCTTTGTTGGTCATACGGCGTGGTGTGCTGTAAAGACTTGTTGCCAATTCATAGATTTGCAGTTGGTTGTTTATCTTTGTTTTATTTTCAGCTCCCAAAAGAACTACTTGCTTGAGCAATGAAGTGTTAGCGTGGAACCAACTGAGTACAGCAGCAGAAACATTTGTGATCAGGGTGGGGGAGTTCAGAATGGCTTTCCATGCTGCTGCAGTTTTCCTTCAGTTCCTGGCTTTCACTTGTTATGCTGCTCACACGAGTAGGACTTGCATAAGCTGAAAAAGGAAAAATAAACAGCCAATTGTAACATGTGAATCAGCCTTTAGTGGAGCATAGCAAGGATTTTCTCTGCGCTTGCAGTCTTTGTTGCTTTTGTTTGTTCATATTTAAAAACTCTGTGGCTTACTTAGAGCAACTGCCAATAAAGTGCCTGCCTGTTTCATCTTACAAAGGGAAAAGCAATTTCTGTTGATATGTTCATAAGAAGAAGAAAAATAATAATAATATAAAAACAATCCAGTTTTGCTCCCATCATAATAAAGACAGCTGTTTATTTAAAATCCACCCATTAAACAAGCTTGCGGCAGGACTGCCAACAGGCATTAATCATCACGTTGTTGTTTTGTTAGAATTTATAAATGTATGTTATTCCAGACAGGCAAAAGAATCCAAAAGATTCAAATACAACTTTTGCTGATCAAAGTTAATTGGCAGCAATTGGCCTTTAAATATTTCCTGATGTTTCCTTTTCTCAAAAATCAAGCAAAATACACCTTATTTAATAGATGAGCCAATATCATTTGAAAAATGCTTGTGTGTGACGAACCTTAAATGTGGTTTTTCAAACATCTGTCCTATATTTTGCCTTATTTTCATCTGTGAAGAAACTACTCACAGATGAATTGGAAACTTAAGAATGTAATAAAATTATTTAAATGTGCTTTATTTTTTCTTCCATCCTTTAGTGAAGTATTTATTTATTTTCACATATAAAATACAAGTATTTCATACATTTGCAAGTGTTTTCAATAAGGCAGCTTAATGTTGAAGACATTTATTATTGTGGTACAAATTACTGAATGACATGCATATTGTCTCTGGTTGCATTCAATGTTGCCCAAAGAATAAAAAGTAGCATCATATCTTGATCCTGTGTTCAACAGTTGTATTTTCATTTGCTTTACACAACCACAGAAATTTGTCCATATATACAGTTTTGTAACTGTTTTCATCTACAATTTATATTCAGGAAATTGAACATAACTTTAATGGTTATGAAAAATCATTGGCCATTATTCAGGTAATTGTGTGACTTGCTGCATGCCCCTAGTAGGGCTTTGAAGTTCTATTTCTTGAGCAGTAACTCCCCAAACCATACAAACTGCTCTTGAAACTTGATGATACGGCACTGCAGTCTTTGTTCCCACTGAATATGCCTAAAGTAGTTCTGGATTGTAGCACTTCCTTAAACGGAAATGTAATTACTGAGAACTTTTGATCAGTGATTCAGTACATAGTACATGAGTAAAAATATTAATGAGGACTTCTGTCAAACTGATTTTGCTGTTTTTGTTCATAACCTATTACTATTATCTCTGGTATTACTTGTATCTATGATAACATAATTCAGGGCAAAAACAGAAAGGAGGAAATATATGTATCCCATTCACTAGGTTGGGATGTGGTGCTCAGTGATTGGGGAAGAATCATAGCTCAATCACTGGCACCTCCAGGTAAAAAGGGCTGGTAAAAACCCTTGTCTGAAACACCGAAACTGCTATCAATCAGTGTAAACAGTACTGATCAAGATCAGTCAATGATCTGTCTCAATATAAGGCAGTGTCATATATGTCATATGTAGATCATACGCTACCAAAGGCAGGCGGGAAAGAGGGAAGCAAATTTGATTGTTCTTTAAGATTCCATCTTACTGTTTGGCATAACTTAGGACAGAATGACATGTTATAATAAACATGGAACTGCTGTTGAAAATGGCAGTTGTGTTGAATTTTTCCCCTCTATTGTATGTCATAAAATTTTCACAGTATTTTTATATCATTATGCTGTGTATTTCTTTGCCTCGTTCTACTTTACTGATTGCTGTGGGGGTGGGGGCAGCAGAAGAATACACAACGTGATTACAATCTGACATGGTGTAAGTTTTCGTACACGATAAGAGAATGTGACATGGGAGTTGCTGATTTTAGAAATAATATGAAATCCTGTCCCTACTAAATGAGTTTATTAGTATTGTCATACAATAAGTATTTTAGTACTGATAATAGTTTACTAGAGCAGGGATCCTCAACGTACTCGGCGCGGCATACCAACTGCATGTTCACCGCCGTGCCAAGTGCCACTAGAAGTATATGGCGACATCATTGCCACTTCCAGGTTGTCGTTGCGCTGGAGCCCAGAAAACAAATGGCAAGAGGGAAAGGGCAGGCAGGAGGGACCTTCCCAGTGAGGGAAGCCTGCGTACTTGAGCTCTGCTGCCTCGGCAGAGCTCGAGCTGCTATTTTGAGGGCTCCGGTGTGGTGTGGCACAGCAGTCATAGTGGCCGTCATCTTGCCAGCCATGGGTTTTAAGTACCACCAAACAGTGGCTCACTTTCCACTCGTGGTATGCATACCACTGGTTGAGTGCCCCTGTACTAGAGTAATAGTTTTGGAATAGACACTTGGTTTTGTTTTTCTTAATAACTTTGTTGAAGATATTCTAATGATTTAACTCGGAGAAGAGTCTTCACTGAACTACCGTATTGGTCTGAGTATAAAACTCACTTTTTTCTCCTAATTTAAGTTTTTAAACTAGGGGTGCGTCTTATAATCCGGCTGTTGCAATTTTATGCCAGTGATTTAATTAATTTTTTTTAATAGCACCAAACTTTAAGGGTGCGTCTTATAATCAGGTGCGTCTTATACTCGGGACAATACGGGTATATATGAAGCAGAAAGAAATGTATTTCTTTGTTTTGAAAAAGTAACATTTTAAATTATACTACAGAGCTGTCTGCTCCATAGTTTGCAGATAATAAAATGCATTATTTTCTGGGAAACTGACTCAAATAGTTTCTTTAATATCACTATAAATAGTTAAATATGCTAAGAGAGAGTTTCAGAAAAGTGTTTGATTCTAATGAAAAGTGTATGCAGATACTTTGAATGTGAACATACTTTTTTTCCTGCACACAAGATCTACCTGTGTTTCCTGCTCCTTGCTGGGTTATGACAACATTCTTTATTATACTGTTTTGGCACATCTGATCTCAGGCAGAACCAGGAAGAGGCATGAAAAAATGTAAAACAATGTCGGGGAAGATATTTAAACCTTTCAAACCTCGTACGCAGGTTTGTTTCCACTCGGCATTGAGATCTAGGGAAAGCTTTGAGACAGTTTTGATTTAACTGGCACTGAATGAACCTTCTTTAGTATAGCATGATTGAGTATCCTCCCCACTCTGGGCATAGACCAGTAGTAGAGTCAGAGCAGTTTCTTTCTTCATAGATCAAAGTAGACACTGAGCCACAATGAATAAATACTGTGACTGCAGTGGTGTTTTGAACATCAGCTTATTAGGTCTCCTCAAAGCTCTGAATTATGTATGGGCTGGCAATACAATATATCTGACCTTTTTGTTCACCAACTGCATTGTGTAAAAGCAATATCTGTCCATATACATCCATGTTGACCTCAGCTGGGGGAGACTCATCACCTCTTTCAGGCATTTCTAGTCAGTATAGCATGACCTGCAATGCTTTTCATCCAGCAATGCTTTCATCATTTTCCTTAACAGTCTTCTCCTGTGCCCTGCCCCCTCACCTGCCATGTTGCAAACTCTACTTTTAACCTGAAGTAGCTTCATAAGCAGTTTGCAGACAAGCAAAGGTGGACTCAGCAGTAATTAAGTACCGTAATTAAACCCAATAGCCATGTGCACCTACAACCACGAACAGTTTGAAGGAGCTGATAGGAACAGATACTTTCTAATGTTTTGTTCACTCTCTAAGAATGTTAAAGCCTCCAGAATAATTGTTTAATTTTTTTGGTCATGATGCATTTATTTAGTCTTATCAAAATGGCTTGTTAATTATTTTGTAGTATTGTGGTATTTAGGACAAGGAAGTCACAAAAGTCAAATAATATTTCTTAGTACCAAGTACTGCATTTTGGTCTATAGTAGAGTGTATAGATGTGCACAATCTCTTGGCAGCCAGATGGCTTTCTAGTGCAGTTACTGAGGAGCGCAGGTTTGTCTGAAAACTTTCTCAATCCATGGTTTTCTTTTTGACTGAGCATATACTGGCAGTGCCGGTGAGTACTGCCTATACACCTTCCCTCTCCCTTACTCAACTTGTTCTGCATCAGAAAACTGGATGGCACAGAACTCAGGAGACCCATTGGAGAAGCAGAAGCTTTCTCCAGGGAAAGGGAACAAAAGTTCTCTTATCCTGATGAAACCTTCGTGACTGCCCCCCCCCCATAAGATGCAACGCACATTCCATTGACATGGCTGCATCGGCAGGGGGTAGGTTTCATAGGATTGGGATGTTAATTCAACATGAGCATGTAACAAATTGCAGCCTGTATCTCATAAAGCATCTTACTAGCCTGCCTTAATTTATTTTAATTCTTTGTTATACATATTCATTGTATATTTCCTATCCACACACAAGGTGTTTTATGACATATGTCAGTATAATTCTATGCTCCTGTTTATCTGTCCTTCTGATTATTCAAATATTGTAGATGTCTGTAACTGACCATTCATGACAAAGTTAGCTTGAAAAAAATAAATCCCATTGTTTTTAGTGGGATTTACTTTCAGTAAGCACACTTAAAACTGCAGCTATTTTAACATGTTTTGGGCAATGTACACAATTTCCACAAATTACTGCATTTTGTCAGCCGACTTGAACATCTGCAGATTTTGGTATCTGCTGGTGTTCTGGAAGAAAACGCCTGTGGATACGGAGGGCCCACTGTATAACCTACCATGGCCTATAGGCTATAGCTATTGATAAATCGATTATCCGTAAATTTGTCTAATCTCTTTTTAAAGCTATCCTTAAAATCATCCAAGCAAGTAGCCACCCACCACATCTTGTGCCAATAAATTCTCTGGAGGGAGGAAGGAGGGCATTCGAGACCTGTGGGGTATGCCCCTCCCACTCCGAGAGACAGGGCCGGATTGACGATGAAGACTCCTCCTAGTGGGAGGGCATCCCCTTGCTTCCCCAGTCCGGTCCTGTCTCTCCAGAGGAAAGGTCGGAAAGCTTTTTTGCTGCGTTTAGAGCGCTATCTTCACAGCATCAAGACTCCTTTTCTTTGTCGTCCGTTGTTTCGTCTCGTCAGTGTGCGTTTGTCCTCCCCGCCCTGCTTGTTTTTACCTCCCCCCCCCCTTCCTTGGCCTTCAGGCAGTTGGAGGCTCAGGGACGAGTGCTTGAGGAGCGGCTTTATAGCTGGCAAGGCCAGGCGCCGCAAAGGCGAGGCGTTTTCACACACGCCCGATACCGCGTTCGCACACTTTTTTCTTCCGGAGGCTCCACCAGTCAGCAGCCTTTCTCAGCGTGTTTGGGGCTGAACGAGGGCCTCCCTAGAGGCTACCGTCAGTCCCTCATGCCAGCAACACAGCAGGAGCTTAGGAGGACAGCGGGAGAGCTAGCAGAGGCGCGAGCAGGAGCCTTTTTGTTGCCGGGAGCTTGCTAAACGATCGTTAAGCCTCTGACCAGCGGGACGCCAGCCTTAGCGAGGCGCAGCCGCGTGGCTTCATTGTGTGCTCTCCTGATACAGGCAGGTTTTTTCTCCTTCCATGGCAGAGCGTGCAAAAAAGGTCTTCTGTCTGTCCTGATTTGCTGTATATTCCAGAGTTCTGGAGGGGGAAACAATTCTCCATTATGTTCCTGCTTTGTAATTTTTTTTCCAAGCTAAAAAGCCCCAAACACTTCAACAAAATAGCTGGCATAGGACCGAGGAGATCCACTGATGGCCAGGTGGCCTACAGAGGGGTAAGTAAAAAAATATTTTTACTTCTCCCAGGCCGTCTGGTCACCCCGCTCCCACCATTGCATGCAGCGCACACTCCCTCATTGCAGCTGCCTGAAGATGGTGGGGGATAAGATTGGGCTCTTTGATACAGATATTGTTGTTGTTTATTCGTTCAGTCGCTTCCAGCTCTTCATGACTTCATGGACCAGCCCACGCCAGAGCTTCCTGTCGGCCGTCGCCACCCCCAGTTCTTTCAAGGTCAGGTCCGTCACCTCCAGAATAACATCCTTCCATCTTGTCCTTGGTCGGCAAGGTATCCATCCATCGTGCCCTTGGTCGGCAGATATTATAATGGCCATTTTCTTTTAATTTAACTTCCTAATAATTCCTGGAATGGAATTTGTCATTTTTCACCACTATTGCACAATGAGTTGATATTTCATTGAGCTTTCTACTCTTGGCTCCAAGATCTCTTCTAGATAGTCACATCCAGCTCAAACTCCATCAGTGTCATAAGGATTTTTTGCCCCAGAGTCCATGACTCTACACTTACTTGCATTGAGCTTTGTTTCCCATTCTTTTCCTCATTCACCCAGTTTGGAAAGATTTTTAGATCTTTTCTTCACAGTGTGCTTGACTTTTCACCATCTTGCATATGAAAAGCTCCAAAAGTTAACAATTTGGTGTCGAGAATTATGAAAGCATGCAGTGCAAGATTTGTTTGTAGACACTGCACTGATTCATCCTCAGAGGAACATGTTCTCCTCTGGGTTTAATAATTCTAGCTTTACCCATGCTTTGCACCAATTTACCCAGAAGGCTTATGAGCCTGCAAATTCCTGGCTCTCCAAATCCCTTCTTAAAAACAGGTGTTAGATTGGCTATATTCCAGTTCTGATAAGGAGGCCAGTTTTAATGTTTCATATTTTTGTTAGAAGATTGACAATTTCACATTTGAGAACATTTGGGTATATGCCATCCAAGCTTGCGACTTGCTTGTTTTTAATTTGTCCATTAGCTCTAGAATCCTCCTTTTACTTCTTTTGCCTTAGTTCTTCAGGTGTTCTTCTCATTGTTGAGGCATGGGTATCTGCCCAACACCTTTCTAACACAAATAATGCATTCATCTTCTCTGCAGTCTCCATATCCTCCTTCTAAAATCATTTCCCACCTTTGTCGTCTAACAGTCTGATTCGTCTTGCTAGTTTCCTACTTCTGGTATATTAAAGAAATGTTCATTGTTTGTTCTGTTGTGTTTAGCAATACATCCCACAACTTCTTTTTTGCTAACCTTAACCTCAATTTTTGTTGTCAGTTTGTGTGCTTCTTCATTTTTCCCATCTAGTCGTTAGCCATTCCATTATCTTCTTGTACTTGTTTGTAGCTTTCCTAATTTGAGGAATACATTACTGTATATTTTATGTACTATTATTGTGGTCTTAAATAGCCTCCAAGTGTCCTGTAGACATTTGGCTCTCCTGACTTTACCTTTCAACTTACTTGTAACTAATTCCCCCATTTTTGACTATTTTGAAATTAAATATGGCCATGTTGAGCTCTCTGAGCAACTTTCCACTTACATATAAGCTATGATAGCATGAGAAATGTTGGACTATTAGCTGTTTTAGTTGGATAGAGTTATTTGCAGAGCTGATTTGAAACAATAAGGAGGAGTTCTATAATTCAGACTTCCAGAATGAGATTTGGGGCCTCAAGAGGCTTCTTCTGTTTCAGGGGTGCTACAATAAGAGCTCTGTCTAAGTTTCATTTCTTTCAGTGATTAAACAAAATGTTCAGGGAGTACAGGAAGGGAATGACAGGAAAAGAACTCATCTCATTTCTTTGTTGCCATCTCTGTGGTGTTTTTACTTTTAACTTAAAATGTTTTCAAACTGAATAAAAAAGCAATCACTTTTTTTGGCTATATCTACATACTTTTGTCTATAGACTATAAGCATCTTTAAATATGAACAGGGAAGAATCAGCAGTTCTGTTGGGAAACTCTTTTCTAGCCTTTTTCATTTTTATAATGATTCCAGTTTGGTTAAAGCAAACTTTAAATGAGCTTTAACCAAATGAGCATTTGATTTGGCCTCTTGATAGAACAAGTTTTTGAAGGGAATTTTCAACACACATCTAATTTTATGTCATAGGAAAACAAAACCAAATAAATACTTTTTTCAAAACAAAAGCATTTAATGTAATTTCAAGAACTTCTGTTTTTCATGTGTTTCACATTACTAGCATGAAAATGTGTTGATGTCCTTGCTGTGGTCCCTCATCAAAGGCTCCTGAAAAAACTCCATAGTCGGGGAATAAGGGGGCAGGTCCTCCTATGGATTAGGAACTGGTTGAAGACTAGGAAACGGAGAGTGGGTGTCAATGGGCAATTTTCACAATGGCGAGAGGTGAAAAGCGGTGTGCCCCAAGGATCGGTCTTGGGACCGGTGCTTTTCAACTTATTCATAAATGACCTGGAGTTGGGGATAAGCAGTGAGGTGGCCAAGTTTGCGGATGACACTAAACTTTTCCGGGTGGTGAAGACCAGCAGGGATTGTGAAGAGCTCCAGAAGGATCTCTCCAAACTGGGAGAATAGGCAGCAAAATGGCAGATGCGTTTCAATGTAAGTAAGTGCAAAGTGATGCACATTGGGGCAAGAAACCAAAATTTCACATATACACTAATGGGTTCTGAGTTGTCTGTGACGGATCAAGAGAGAGATCTTGGGGTGCTGGTGGACAGGTCGCTGAAAGTGTCGACCCAGTGTGCGGCGGCTGTGAAGAAGGGCAATTCCATGCTTGGGATCATTAAAAAAGGGATTGAGAATAGAACGGCCAATGTTATTATGCCGTTGTACAAATCGATGGTAAGGCCGCATCTGGATTATTGCATCCAGTTCTGGTCACCGCATCTCAAAAAGGATATAGTGGAACTGGAAAAGGTGCAGAAGAGAGCGACCAAAATGATTAGTGGGCTGGGGCATCTCCCTTATGAGGAAAGGCTACAGCGTTTAGGGCTCTTCAGTCTAGAAAAAAGGAGGTTGAGGGGGGACATGATTGAGACACTTAAAATTATGCATGGGGTGGAGAGAGTGAATAGAGAGAAGTTCTTTTCCCTCTCACATAACACTAGAACTAGGGGACATCCACTCAAATTGAGTGGAGGGAGGATTAAAACAGACAAAAGAAAATATTTCTTTACCCAGCGTGTAATTGGTTTGTGGAACTCCTTGCCACAGGAGGTGGTGACGGCACCTGGCCTGGATGCCTTTAAAAGGGGATTGGACAGATTTATGGAGGAAAAGTCCATCACCGCTTACAAGCCATGATGGGGATAAGCAACCTCCTGGTTGTAGGAGTAGGTTTTCTTTGTGCCAGGTGCAAGGGAGTGGTGACAGGATACAGGTATCTTGTTGTCTTGTGCTCCCTGAGGCATCTGGTGGGGCCACTGTGTGAAGCTGGACTAGATGGGCCTTTGGCCTGATCCAGCAGGGCTCTTCTTGTGTGGTATAATAAATGATGGGTAGCCCAATCCACCATAACTTTAGACCAGCAGAGTTCTCGCTCCACCGGCCTAAGGCATCGCAAAAGTGCCATAAGACAATTTTGCAGCGACTCAAATGTAAGCGGTGCCGGTGTGGAGGCCAGCACTGTACAACTCTGAATTCCAAAAAGGTAGGGGGCAGGGAAAAAATGGTGATAGCGAAGTAAAAACACAACACCGCTTTCAACTAAAAAATCTGCGGAAAAATTAAAAACTAAAATGAAGTAAAACCATGTAACTTCGTGTCATTCTTCATCTGCTGACACTGTACAACCTATACCATCTACCTAGTACACCTTTAAAGCGGTTACAATTGATAAAAATGGGAAGAATTTGGAATAAAGAAACATAACACCGCTTTCTGCTATTTCATTTTGGTTAAACACCGAAATCTGCGAAAAAATAAAACCATTTTCTCCCACCTCTACAAAAAGGAAAATGGAATATAAATGCATCTGGTCCCATCAATTCCTGGCAAATAGAAGGGGCAGAAATGCAAGCAGTAACAGATTTTACTTTTTTGGCTTCCAAGATCACTGCAGATGGAGACAGCAGCCATGAAATTAAAAGACGCTTACTCCTTGGAAGGAAAGCTATGGTAAATTTAGATAGCATAATAAAAAGCAGAGATACCATGCCAACAAAAGTTCGTATAGTCAGGGCGATGGTGTTCCCAGTAGCAATGTATGGTTGCGAGAGTTGGACCATAAGGAAGGCTGAGCGCCGAAGAATAGATGCTTTCGAACTGAGAGGACTCTCTGGAAAAGACTCTGATGCTGGGAAAGATTGAAGGCAAAAGGAGAAGGGGAAGGCAAAGGATGAGATGGTTAGACAGCATCACCGATGCAACGAACATGAGAATGCGCGAACTCAGGAAGATAGTGGAGGACAGGAAGGCATGGCGGGATGTGGTTCATGGGATCACGAAGAGTCGGACACGACTTAACGACTGAATAACAACAACAAAATACCCTTAGTTCTATTACTGAGTTGCTTTTATAATTTTTGAAAATGATTAAATTGTTAATCTAATTTCTTGTAATTAACACTTTTTTGTCCTCTAGTAGTCCACGGATAGAGTGAACAGTCTGACATCTTTTAATAAATGTAAAATATATTTTAATCTGAACTTATTTAATTCAGATTTTCTTTCCTTGATCTGTCTTTTGGACCTATTTTCTCTGTAGTTTCCAATTTGATGTGAGGTTTGTTGTTCAGAAAAAGAAATTGTGTAGATGATCAAAAGAATAAATTTTGGTCATCAATATATTGTTGGAGAGCTTACTCCATTTAAATGAAAGTCAGACCAGATAAGATAGAATTACTGCTGATTCACTGTGCTTCTGATGAAGTTTTATTCTTTTTTCATGATCCATAGGTACTCAGATTCCACATGCTGATGTACGCACCATTGAACTCTCTCCACTTATTTGAATGGAGAGTTGTTCTTGGTGGAAGAACTATATTTGTACATCAAAACTCCCATACTTGGAAGAGATTGCCTGATTAGAATATTTGTTCTTCCTGCCCTATGAATGTGCATGGTTTTTTTAATTGTCTGGATTTTAGATTGCAGTGAATGAAAAACATCTGCTCAAAGCTTATATGGACTATAGAAACAAAACTTTGAATCCAGAATTATTGCAGAATTAGATTGTTTGCCTGTCTTTCAGATCATTACAAAATAATTACACTGTGAGGCGTCACTTTCAATTTTTGCTGCCAATAAAATTCCATGTTTAAGACCAGTATTATGGCTTCTGAGAGTATTTGTAACAACTTATGGGTTGATTTCTAAAGCAGAATAATTAAAGTAAGCAAGGGATAATATATTTTCTAAGCTCATCATTTTTTCTAGTTTGCCAGCAATTGTCCAATAAAAACTGATTTTATTGGAATTTGGTTCTTTACAACAAGATTATACCTGATGTCCATATGAAAAATTTGTACTAGTCTGTCTCAGCAGGATTAGCAGATGTGAATGAAAGGTAATAGAAGTTGCAGAGAACATTGACCACTGTGATGACAAATCAGTGTTTGTAAGCAGTGGGCACGTCCTAGGATAAGAACAAATCTAAAATTCTGAAAAATCATCTTGCTCCTAGGAATTTGTATTTGAAATAATTTTCAAACCACTTGTATTTCAAGGCAGTGATCTTCAACCTTTTGTATTTCAAGGCAGTGATCTTCAACCTTTTGAGACATAGAACCCATATTTAACCACAACTTGCAACGTAGGACCCATTTTTTATTCTGTTTTTATCATATGCATTTGTCCTCTTCTATGGCCCAGTTCAATCTTTGCTTCATATCCTGGCTTGCTCCTAAAGTATGCTTATAACAAACCAGGATTTTCCAGATTTGGGTGTCATTGTACATCCCAGGTTGTTCTAAATCATTGGAAAACGTCCTTTCCTCGTACACGAAGGGGAGATAGGAATATGCAAGACTAGGGTCCAAAATGTCACACGGAACCAGAATTAACAGCCTTGTTCTCGCTAACGTTAGAGCGGCAGAGTGCACGCTTCGCTGCTCTAAAGTGTCACAATTGAAAGCGCATTTGCGACTACTCGGGAGTAAGGGCCACCAGCGCAGAGGTCGCCAGCCCTCACTCCCCCGGCTGACCGTCCCTGCGCCCACCGGTGAAAGTAGCGAGGGAGCAGCGAGGCAGGGGGGCCATTGGCCGAACTGGGCGGGGAGAGGGCGGGGATATCGGCAGCGTGCTCTGCTGATATTTCCAGCCCTTTCCCAGCCTGGTTCGGCCTTACCCCACCGCCTCGGATGCAAGTAAGCTTCAGGGCTGGCGTGCATCTGAGGAAACTCATAGGCTCCGGGCTGCCCTACACTCTACCCTACACTGTTCCCAGGCCATGCCAGTACAGCCCAGAAACAGGCTCAGGATTCCACGGCCGGCCTTTTAGGCCAGCCACAGAAAGTTGCGCAGGATTGCACCATCAGTTATGGTGCCACATGACATCCGAACTGGATTGGTGCATTTCCTTCCTCTTCCTTCCTCTTTTATTCTCCCCAGATAGGATCCAATAGTGCTCTCACAGATGAATTGTCACTAGAATGTTGCACAAGAAAAGTCAAAATAAATCCAAGGATGCTCTTCATCCATTCAAAATCTTGAACAAACACCTGTGAATCTTCTTGTGCAAGCAGAATCATGAATGGCACTATATGAACTCTTTTGCAAACTCTTGTATAAGGTTTTGCAGAACAGCGCCAGCAGACATTTTCCTTTTGTTCACAGTTCCTTTGAACCAATCTTGCTTCTCTTAAAAAAAAAAAAAACCTCTGAAAGGAAAATGGTGGTAATGTTACTGCCTGATTCACTTCAGGGTCACAACCGATCAACTGAAGGCCAGTGTTCTAAAATGGGGGTTCTCAACCCCTTTGGCACGGCGTACGACCTCCGTGGCCACCGCCACACTGAGTACCATCAGAATTAAACGTTGATGACGTCATTGCCACTTCTGGGTTTTCAGCCTCACCGGAAGCCTGAAAGCAAAGGTAAAAGGGTGGGCGGGCCCTTTCCAGCTCTGGAAACCCACACGCTCGAGTTCTGCGAGGGGGCCCACTTACCACCTACTGGCGGTCTGCATACCACCGGTTGGGAAATGCTGTTCTAAGAGATACTTTTCATACCTCTTTGGATAGAGAAGTGCTATATTGAAAGTTAAATACTTCTAAAAATCTTTATGATCATGTCTGTACTAAAATGTCCGTGCTTAGGAAACTAGCATATTGAAGTTCATAGAACGGCCACTGCATGCTAGGTGTATTGCAGCCTGTGCCAGCATGGACCCCAATGGGCCTTCTCAGATGTGCGTCAGCTCTTTAGCTGGTGTGCGTCCGGAGAGTCTGTGTAAGGCCGGCCTGGGCTGGGGCACTGGATATCAGCGCCAATATCGCAGTCCCCGGCCCAGGCAATGGCTCCCCTCCCTCGCCACTTCTGCCCGCCCTCCCCCCGCCCCTGCACCAACTGGCACGGAACTTACCTGCATTGACGCAGATCTGGTTTCACGGCCTAGTTAGTGGTGCCGACCTCTACGCAGGCACCGCTTACTCGCAAGGAGTCGCAAACATGCTTAGTCTAACGCAGAGCCAGCCTAACTTAGGCAGGATTTTGCCGTAATTATTGTGGAGGTGATATGAGCAATTGCTGTGGGAAATAAAAAGGCATCCAACTCTCCAGGCCAGAGTTCAACAAAATCAAGAGAGATTTCATGCCAGTTATGACATTAGCAGCATAGCTGTAGAAGAGGGAGGTGGTTGGGTTTTTTTTTTGTTGGCTTGTTTTTTTGCACAGAGGCAGGTAAGTAATGGTAATTCCTTTCCTTCTGTGTCCCTAGTAGACTAGTAATGGTTAGAATTTTCAGTTATGCAAATAGCTCTGCTGGAAAAAGCTACCATAGTTAACAGGTTCACAAATCACTCAAAAGACTCTTGCAGCACAGTGGGTGTTCAAGGAGCTGCCACCAGCCTTGCTTGCTGTTTGGCTCTAGCAAGGCTTCAAAAGAGCAGCTTTGCTTTTGACATCCTACCACTGCTGCTGAGTGCTGTAATCAGGGTCAGTATCTGCTTATTGAAGCACCCTCATCAGCCAAGTAGACAGAGAGTAGAGACCAGGCAAGGGAGTAGATTTTATGAAGAACTTTGTGCTGATCAGCAGAATAAAAAAATTAGATGCTAATGTACAGGTTTCATATAGGGATAGTAAAACAATATCCTTATTATCACAAAAATCACAATACTTTAAGTTTATTAGAACCCTTGAGGGGGGGGGGGAGATGTGGCTGGACATGATTGAACCCCCAGTCTGCAGTTTGTAAGTCTTAAGATGGAGTGGAAGAGGTATTTTGCAGATGGGCAGCCCAATCCTGCGTAAGATGCACCAGCCGAACTAAATGGATGCATCGGCCAGCCTACACAGGATGTGGCCTGTGCCGGCAAGGCCAGGGCTCACCTGCAGGGAAAGGGACTTTGTCCCCTTCCACCGGTGTAAGCACCAGCGGCCTCAATGGGCCTTCCCAGATGCACGCAAACCATTTAGCTGGCGCACAACCAGGGAGGCCATGTAAGGCTGGCAAGGCCCGGGAAGGGGGTTAGGATATCGGCAGAGTGCGCTGCCGATATCCCCGCCCCCCCCCTGGCCTGACTGGCCAATTGCCACCTCGGCCTGCCCTTCCCAAGTCCTCCCGCCGCCCAGTGCAGGGCTTACCTGTGTCCGGTGATGCGGGTTCTGGAGGATGGCGGATTGAGCTCCAGAGCTGCCGCAAAAGTGCTCTCTGGCACTTTCGCAACACTGTAGGCTGGCAGAGCACTTGCTCCACTGGCCTAAAGTTAGGCAGGATCGCACGGTGAATTAAGTTAGGTTGCGCTTGGTGCAAAAATATCTCAGATTGCAGCACAGAATGTTGGGGCAAACAAGCAATGACTTCTCTCACTTTAAAAATATAAAACAAGCTTTATTCAGATCTGTCTGTGGCGCTAGATTGATCATCCTAGCCTAATGCAAGATCCACTTGAAATAAAACAAAGTCTTAGATAACAAATGAATATTTGCAGTGTGAAGTCACTGAAGCAAAATGGGTTGGACAGCTTAAATTTAAGGCTTCGCTTTCTGTAAATATCGAATGTTTACACTAGATTTACTTCAGTGGTATTCTCAGATACATGACGGCTCTGTTTGGAAATAATACAGTTGTTTTGCAAAAAGACTAATGTCATAAAAAAGCTTTTTTTCAAATTTTGGTCTACAGTACAGGGAAACCCAAAGGAAAAAAATGTTTACACTTTTCTTTAAAAGAATGTGACATAACAATATCTAAATTCCTGATAATGATCTAAGATCCAGTTCTGCAGCAAGTGAAATGCAGCCTATATTTTGCAGAGTTCTTTGGGAGATGCTTGTAGGCATGATTGGTGCCCTAGAATTTTAAAATTGCAAGTTGCGGTTATTAAGCGTTAGTCCCAGAACAATATTATCCTTGGGTTATTTTTACCTCCATATGTTAACATGAATATCTAAATGCAAATCAGCATTTTTTTTTCCAAAAGCAGTTCATCTGGAATGACTGCTAAATTTTCTTTAAATGTTGACCTGTGTCACACACAGGATTATTTTAATGACAAAGTGCACTCCAAAGCTTAGCTAATATGCCATAAGAAGCTATAGGAGACAGGTGGAAGCTATGACTGTTAGGCTTAGGAAAGCTGCTAGAGGCCAACAATACCATCATGCAAACATACCTGCAAGTTAGAAAGGGACATGCAGTCATGTGATGTCCTTGTACTGGGATAGCAGCAGGAAGGTGGAAGCTAGCCACATGGCAAGCTTGTAAGTGCAACTGACCAGGAAGGTAGTGCAGTTATACTGTGGCTGGGTTACACTTGTCTCAGCAGAAAGGTACATCTGATCAGTCCTGGATTTGGCGTAATTACTTTCCAGAGTTGCAACTGGTGGAATAGATTCATGTCCTGCAGTTGCCAGTGCAAGGATCTGCACATGGAGAATACCTGCTCCATGCTCTGATAGAAACCATGCCTGTAATGAGTATTGCAGCCATCTTGACTGCAGAGGCGTACTAGCCAATATTCTGGGGGGGGGGCACCCACCAATTTGCCCCCCTTTTTACGGGGGACATTTTGCACCCCCTATACTCCCTGGCGGTGCCGCCAAATTTTGGGGTGTATTAAAATCTGTTTACTCCCTGGCACCGCCAAAGGCGGCGGCACAAAAAAGTTTTGGGGGGATGGCTTACAGGATGCTTTCCTGTAAGCCATCATGGTGATGATATCTAATTATATCAACAATTTTCTCAAAATATAATTCCCCTTTATTGGGTGACCTTGCTGTAGTAGTGTATAATATTAATTCAGACTTCAAAGGGGCTTGGAGACAATTTCCCATCCCATAAGGAACTGTGAGGAATTCTGCCCTTTGTAAGGTAGGAAACTGCCTGATTAAAGGTGTCTTGATTTACCATTCATTCCCTAGGATGATCTAGGTAACTATGATTTTGTAAAATTACGGATACGATTATCTCTAGAGGAAATTAGAAAAGCTGTTAGTTGGAATGCTATTCAATTATATGTTGGAATGCTATTCAATTATATGTTTCATTTGAGATATCTAAAATTGTGTTGTACAGGAGCAGGGTTTATGGGATTTTCAGCCATGTTAATATTTTGAAAAATTGAAGAAATAAAGAGAGATGCACCAAAACTTGCCTGGAAAAATTCCTTTTTACTCGTATTCCCAATATTGTGGGTAAACGCTTTCAAGGATTATCCGGAACAGTCAAGCACAAACAATTCTTTAATCTTCCGCTTTACGTTTCCTCCCACCTTGGGACATTGTCAAAAACTAAAATAGAACACACAGCAGCAAGCTGGTAGATGGACATGAACCTGAAAAACACTAACACAAATTTATAGAGAGAGGGAGAAGCGCTAAAAGCGCGGGAACCGCTAAATTGGATAATTAGAAGCGGAAACGGCAGTTTTCGAGTTGACCGGAGGTAACCTTTTCATGCTGCAGCGCTGCTGGTGTGATTTCTTCAGGAAAGGGAGCCAAATACGATTTACAAAAGACAGTTCCTGGGTAAATCGTATTTGGCCCCCTTTCCTGAAGAAATCGCACCAGCAATTTCTCCAGGCAAGTTTTGGTGCATATCTCTTTAATTTAAAAAGGAATTTCTCCAGGCAAGTTTTGGTGCATATCTCTTTATTTCTTCAATTTTTCAAGATATTAACATGTCTGAAAATCCCATAAACCCTGCTCCTTTACATGAAACTAGCCATGAGAACCTGCATGCCACTTTAAAATTGTGTTATTCTTTCTTGCATGATTTTGCAAAAAATAATATGAAAGAAAAGGTGTAGTATTTCAACCAACTGCAGTTTGACATCTACGTTTATGATTATTATCATGCTATGATGATGATTAGTATGATTATTATCAAAATGGCATGCAAAATCTAGCTCAAGACCTATCTTTGATGCAGCCCTCGTTGCTGAACAAGTATCATATCTGCTTGAGCTCAGCTAAGGAGATACCAATAGAATATGTTGCATTTTGATGTACAGTTGGCACTCGGTATCCGCGGGGGATTTGTTTTGGACCTCCCCGCGGATAGCAAGGATCCTCAGATACTGGGGGCCACAATCAAAACACTGTAAAAACAAATAAAAAGCCCCCCAATCCCCGTTTCTACCTTTAAATGACCAAACCGCTGTATTTTCAAGCCTCCATGGGGCTTCTGCAAGCTTAATGACCCACTTTCGGGTCGCGCAAAGGCTCTTCCCTCCTCTCAGCCTTACCCCAGGGTGCATTCTTGCCCCAGGGTGCCCCATCACCCTCCCATTCCTCTGTTCCACCCTCCCCCTGTCCTCTCCCTGCCTCCCCCATCGTCTTAGCTGGATTAGAGGGTCTTCACTGGCGCACAGGGGAAGGATCTGGCCTCCCTGCCGGAACGTGTTTTACCACTGCCATAAGGCAGTGAACTCCTTGTATCGGGGCTGTAAAGCGATATGGAGACATTCCCAACATGTGTTCTGACATGGTTCTACTATACATCTCTTGAGTTGCTTCCCTTAGATGTTGGGCAGCGCAATCCTGACTAGGATTTGCCAGATCCTGTGCATAGGCTGCCCGGTGTGCACCGGGCTGGAGGTCTACTCGAGGAAGGAGACACTTGTCCCCTTCCCCGAGTGTAAACCCGGGCCGGCCCTATTGGCCTCCTCGGATTTCCGCCAGGAAGTAGAGGAAGCCATGTAATGGCATAGCTGGCCCAGCGGGGACGGGGATATGGCCGACGCCATCCCCTGCCCCTTCCCGGGCTGGCTAAGCCAATGGCCCCCCTCGCCCGGCCGGACCGCCCATGCGGCCAGCGACGGAGCGCTTACCTTCCGCCGCTGTCCATGTGGAGATCCGGTGCTGAAGTGAATGAGGCTGGCCTTGCCTCCCTTACTCCGGAGTCGTCATGAACGTGCTTTATTGCACATTCGCAACATCTTCCAGCGACGGAACACTCGTTCTGTCACAGACTTTATTTCCAGGATTGCGCCCTCAGTGTTGCAGGTTTTCTACAACGAAATATGTATGAATTAGAACATATATCTATATTAATTAAATATAATGCACCAAATTTTGTGCAAAATTCTGTTAACTGAGAACGTATTTGGAACCAAAGTATCGCACTCTGTGAACAAATGATATGTGTGTTCAATTTGCTGAGGAAAATCCTTCTCTTTCATAAGTACATTTTAAAAAATGGAGCATTTCATGTAACTTAATTTCCAGCTTCTGGAGTACATCACTGATTTTTGTCTTAAGCTGTACTTAACAAGTATTGTTGTAATTTCTTTTCTATAAATGTAAATTGTGTAAGCTCATTCCATCCATTTTAAATGGAAGTATTTTGAAACTCTTCAAGGTCAGTTTTAATTCCTTGACTGTTAATCCACAAATTGTCAAATGGAATGAAATGGATTTCAAGAGCTCTCTTTGTTCTGTATGTCTTATGCCTGTCCCACAGGTAATCTGCACCTTCTTTCTACCCTTTGCACAGAATAATTATTGTGGGAAAGTGGAGGAAATGTTCAGGTCACAAAGTGCAGGCCAGACAGGGATGACAGGTTCTGCCAATTGAGTGCCAGTATTGAGAACCTGCGAACCATAGTCTCTCCTTTTTCACATGGATTTATGTTGTATGTTAACAAGAATTTTGTGATGATGGGTTAGGAAGTTCACAGAAGCACTTGAGCTTTTATTGTCACTGAGAAATGGTTGGTACAGGTTTATAACACAAAGGAGGTACAATTAAATAGAAGAGTAATTTTCTGTACAAATGTTTTTAACTGATTTTTCTGCAAGTGCTGGTTTCTGCAAATGGATATTCTATGCACGTTAATGATTGCTGGATTTTTAAGTACAGAACATGTCAACTAATATTCTCTTGGTATTTCTAAAGGGAAATAAAGCTTGACTGCTGGTAGTTCATAGACACTGATTTTTTTTTTTGTCTGTATTCGTGAGTTACCTACTGATCCCACTCTGACCCAGGAATTACCGTATTGTCCCGAGTATAAGATGCACCTGATTATAAGACGCACCCTTAAAGTTTGGTGCTATTAAAAAATAATAATTAAATCACTGGCATTAAATTGCAACAGCCTGATTATAAGACGCACCCCTAGTTTAAAAACTTAAATTAGGAGAAAAAAGTGAGTCTTATACTCAGACCAATACGGTATTCCATTTCTTATCCCTCCCTCACTGTCCTTATTGCATGCTGCCAGCAATCAGAAGTCAGCTATGACACCTTAGAGGCCACATTTTTTATTGTGTCATGGGCCTATGAAAGTTCCTATCACAGTGATTCAGTTACCTTTTTAAGGTGCCATGGAAATTAATCTGTAGTATCGCTAGAAAACATGAGACCAACTGACACACCACTTTGTACACAATAGCTGATTTGGTAGATTCCATGATCAGTTGGAGGTTGAATCCAGATAGTTGTACATCTAGTTTGTGTCAAGTTCAGCAGAAAATGCAAACTCTATTTGGTACATCCTCCAGCCTTTCATGCTGAGCGGTGGCATGCAAAATAGAAACCTGGTCAAAAAAAAAAAACGGTGATGTTCACATATGAAGAGGCATACTGAAGGACGACTATAGTTTCTGAAACAAACATGCTGTATTTATCTTTCTAAGTAAAATGCACATTCTGGATTTGAGGTAGCATTTTTGTAATTAAGATCATATATATGTTTGCAACTTCACTGTCTTGTTCTCACATGTACTTGGACAAAATTTCTCTACTGTTCGTTCAGTAGGGGGAAACGAAGCAGTGGGGATAATTGCATAATGACAGATATGAGGGAACAGAGAATCCACTGATCATTTCCTGTGAGTTGGCCAACATCCAGCAAGTCTCAAAGGACACCCTGATGTAAAGGCTAAAGGAAAAGAGCGAGTTCTGAAGGATTTTTTTTCTCAGCTCATTTTACTTTGTAAAGCAAATCACTGAAACAATTAGTTGACAGCATGGTGTTAGTTTTCTCACGGTAAATTATGAAGATTAAGCAAACATGGAAGTGCATTTTAGCTATAATCAGCAGGTTTGGAGCTGTAACCTGTAGTTCTTTAGCATTCTCAGAGGATATGTTTATAATGTTATTCATATTGTCCCTTTTCATTATGTGAACATTTGTCCAAAGCTTTTATATGCATTATTTGTTCAGACTTCAGAGTGACTTGGTTTTACTTTTTACTTTTTGAATTAAAATAGAAATGTTGC
This sequence comes from Plestiodon gilberti rubricaudatus, assembly GCA_026170595.1. Lineage (NCBI taxonomy): Eukaryota > Metazoa > Chordata > Lepidosauria > Squamata > Scincidae > Plestiodon > Plestiodon gilberti. Next base: position 35,638,740 of record JANXHW010000004.1, read on the forward strand.
CATTACATCATTGCAGCTGACATGTGCTTTTGGCAAAGCTGAGAAGAGCCGTTGTTACAGCTATGCTCCTTGGATTTTCCTAATATTTTGAATAATAAGTATTCTGTATTCACATGTCGTGTACACCTTGAAGAATGATAAAACAAACAACATAACAATTGGCAGAAAATATCTGGCTTGGTTTAATGTTTACCTGTGGAGCTTTGTCCAGATACAAATCTTGTACAGTGGGGCCTCGTTATTCGTGAGTTCTGCATCCGCGGATTCCAGTATCTGCAGAGCAGCCCACAAATAATGGGGTGCTGGAGTCCAGCACCCAACGGCCCATTTACTTGCTGTGGAGGCATCAAGAGGCCCGTTTCCCGTTAATGCCGGCTTGGACAGCATGCAGAGGCCTCAGTGGGCCTCTGCAAGCCTCTACAATGTGATTCAAAGTGACTTCCGGTGTAACCGGCGGAGGCCTCTGCAGGCCTTTCCAAGCCGGCGCTGACAGGGAACGGGTCTCCGTAGACCTCCACAGTAAGTAAATTGCCTGTTGGATGCTGGACTCCAGCATCCGCGGATCCTTGTTATCCATGGGAGTTCCAGAACAGATCCCTGGTTTTTTTACTATTTTCCTGAAAGCAAATATTTGTCTAGAACCTAGATATTGGTATTTATTTTACTGCCCAGTCCTATTTCCCCACCATTGGCCACCCACCATGCACTACCATCGAATGGTAGGAGGGCCAGTCAGACAACTAGTAAGAGGTAAGTAAAAATATGTAAGAGCTAAGTAAAAATCCCCCGGTAGACTGCCTGATCGCCTATGGGCCTCCTCAGACCTACTCCAGCCTTTGCTGGCATATATCTGAGGAGAGGAAAGGGATGGGTCAGACTGGGAAAGAGGAGGTAGGATCTGGTGCACACCAATGCTACTGAGATCCCCGCCCCTCCCCCGATCTGCCCTCAAAATCACCATGACCTTCCCCACCCCGCCCATGACACAGTTCTACAGCACTGACGGAGGCCTCTGGAGCCACTGCTGCCTGCTTGTGGCAGTGGCCTGGAAGCGCACAACAGCGGCCTAGCTTTCGCATAGTCATAAAGGGCTGTGCACTGCCAGAATGCTTGTTCTTAAAATGTTTCTGCTTATAATGTGACTTTTGGGGTATGTAAGGTATACAGTACATTCAAATTAGAGACAATCATTGCATTTCTTAGGGAACATGCACATTTTTCTTAGGAATTTAAATACCGTACTTGCATTCTAATGACATTAGAACTCGAAGCAGAAAAAATGTCTGATATATTTTATTTACATTATTACAATGTGACCTGTCACAATTATAAATAAAATGAAGCACATATATTATTTACCTCAATCTACGCAACATATGTAGGATATTTAAAATGTACATTGTGACAACACAGTTATCCAAAGCAGTTCTTTATTATCCTTAATTAAAAAAAAAGTTGCAGGATTTTCTGAGAACCTTTCAAGTTGTCAATAAGTCAGTGTACTGATGAAGAGATGAGCTTGACTTACTGTCAGTCACTCTATTGAAGTTCATTTGAATCAAATCCCAAATGCCTCAGTTCAGCAAATAAAGGTTTTCAAAAGTTTTAAGTCTTGTAAACCTGTTGACACTTAATTATACCTAACCAAGATACTGAACAATTCTTAAAATACCTCTTTCTGCTTAGGAACAAAAATCCCCAAAAGGCAAAAACAAACACAGGATGTTTGGATAATAGACACAATAGATTCATTAACAATTAGGGGATAATTGGATTCTGTCACTTGAATGTGCTGTTTAATTATTTATTCTTTGCACCTCTCCCAGGATTTAAAGAAGATTCTTTCCTTTCCAGTACCCTGGATTTTCCAATATGTGTTCTGTCCTTTGCAGTGTCTGTTAAAAACCTCAAAAGAGAATCGGTTAATGTTTGGTTCTTGTTTACCTTTTCTGACTTCATCCCACCTTATCCTTTTTTAAAAAAAAATCTCCTGAGCTGGTCGTGGTGCCTCTTTTCTTTTACTTCTCTTGTATTTTCATCATGATCTTTCCTTTCTCCACCTTTCATGTGTATATTTTTATCCCAAATTGTTTTTCTCACTACCCCTATCTCTTTCATGGAAATCTCTCTCTTACACAAAATACTATCTTTCTTGAATCCATCCCACTTGCTTTTTTTCTCATGCAGCATCTCGTATATAGTGTCAAAAAACTTAAAAATATTTCACTCTCGGAAGGTAGGAAATATTGGGGTGCTTTTTGTTGCCTAGCAGAAGGTTTTTGTTCTTAGCTACACTTCTGAGAATGTATTCAGTAGCGTAGCTAGAGGGGGCTGCGCGCTAAGTGACGCAAGACTCTGCAACTCAGCCATTCCAGGCAGCGATGACAGCATGCAGTTACTCACCAAACCAAACGGAGTCTTGTGCACATTGCTGTAGCTGCCCGGAATGGCTCCAACGGCAAATGGGACGGGCCGCTTACACAGTGAGTTGCAGCATCTTGTGCCACTTAGCCTCCCCCTCTAGCTACGCTACTAAATGTATTCATCACTTTGCAGTGTGGTGGTTCAGAGGTCATAGTATTGGAACAAGATCTCAAAGACCTGGATTCAAGTTCCAACCCAAACTCCATGGGTGACTGTAAGCAAGCAAGCCTTTACTATGTCTCAATATCCACACTCCATGTATGGCAAGGATTAATTGTGGACTATGACCATGTACTGTACAGTATTTTGGTTGCAACACCCAGGTTGTGGAGCTTCCTGCCCCTGGAGGCCTGACTGACTCCCTCTCTCACTCATTATATCATATGAATGAGCGTTACTCTGTTCTTTTTGTTTTGTAAACTTCCTCTTGTCTTCCCTCCATTTTCTTCAATTTTACTAAAGTTAAAATTAATAACAGATTAATTCGTTTGGCAGTTTTACTGTTTTGTTCTGAAAATCTGCAATGGAAAATGACTATTCTACTTTTACCCAATGATGTAAAACCAAAGAGAGATTAAGGTTGTTACACACACACACACACACACACACACACACACACACACACACACACACACACACACACACACACACACACACAGCGCTCTATAATGGGTTCTCAACCCCTTCCCAGCCGAATACCACCTCCAGCACCATTCCCCTGCTGTGTATCACGAGATGTGACTGGTGATGACATCATCTCCAGTTACTTTCAGGTTTTCGGAAGACAGAAAATGCAGGTAGGAGGCTCTGGGCGGGTGAGAGGGCCCTTATCAGCGTTCCCAAGAGGCTCCTGCCTTTGGCCGAGCCTCTCGGGAGCAAAACATACCACCGAAAGAAGCGCAGCGTCGGAGCGGGTGTCCAGCGTTCCGAGTACCACCAGCAGTCGACCAAAGTGGTGGTACTAGTACCACTGGTTGAGAATCCCCTGTGTTAAGCTGTTCCCGATTGACTGATTACATCCACATTAAGGCAGCAGTCCTATGACCCTGACCTGGGTGTAAATCCCATTGAGTTCAATAGGATTGTGCTGTAATTTTAACTAGGTCTGCAAAGGTCTGTCTCTTTTCAACAAAATGTCCCAGCACAAAGTTGAGGACCTGGGCCTGAGAAACATATCATGATAAATTGATGTTTGGGGTTCTCTGTTTGTTTCTGATTTCAGATTTATTATTATTATTATTGTTATTATTAAACAGTATTTATATACCGCTTTTCAGCAAAAAGTTCACAAAGCGATTTACAAAGCAGCTTACAGACAAAATCAAATGATTAAATGGCTCCCTGTCCCAAAAGGGGCTCACAATCTAGAAAAGATGCAGAACACCACCAGCAAACATCCACCAGAAAAGACACTGTGCTGGGGTGAGAGGGGAGCAGTTATTCTCCCCCTGCTAAGATATAACGTTCATTTTTACTTTTTAAAAAGGAAGAATCCAGGTAGTTCTGAAAACAATCTATATGTGAAAAATGTTTGCCATTCAAGTAGTCTTCTTTCAAAAATCATTTCCATACTATGTGATCTCTGTAACTCTGTACCACTGATGATATATGCTCTGCACTTTGAGCAAACTTGCACTGTGTAATAATATTTCATTATTTCCGTCCGGCCCCCCTGTCCAGCACATTGGTGCCCATGCTATGTTGAGCTACACTACGCTATGATCTCAAAAGGCAGTCTGTGTTCAAAAGACTTAAACTCACAGCCATCATGTGAGGCCACATAGACTTTTTCCTTTTTTCTTATCTGAGGTTGTTGACCTCAGGAGAGGAGAAGAAGGTTATGAGGTCAAAGTCTTTTCCTCCTTGGAACTCGCTGCTTGCTGGGAGAGGGTTGGCTGGAAAATAGATGTTTTAGAACAGGGGTTAAGGGTCATGATTTTAATTCTGTTAGGGAACAGCTGTTTTGAGTTTCTTTCCACTTCTATCTCCCCTCCATCCCTCACAAGTCCATGGAGAGAGAGAAATTTGTTCAGAAGGAACCAGTAACACAAAAACTGGCTTTGGTGTTTTAAAATGCATCATTTCTGGTATTGCTCTTCACATTAAGAAGAAAAAGCAGAGATTATTCCAGTAAATGAGATATATAGTGCTTTTAGAGCTTGGATTCAAGTTAAAAATGCCATTCTGGAAGGTGTTTTTATTCGCTAACTAAATGTCACATGCTAATTGTAATTGATGTATAGAGCTCAATGCTAAAGCAAACAGCATGCACTCATTCCTCAGTTTTCAGGCAGATAAACCTACTTATGTATGTGTAGGGCTTAAATTATGTGCAGTCATTTCAAGAACAAGAAAAAGTATTATTTCATAGGCTTTAATATGTTTCTGTACTCTGGACATGCTTTTGATGCTTAAGACGAGGTGGGGGGAGAGAGGCTCACAGCTCTCAAGTGAATGGAAAACAAGTAACAGATTTTTATTTTTTTTTTAGTCTGCACTTCTCTGAAAAATTGGCCTCAGGCTGTGTTGGTGTGTGGCTCAGCAGCAATCAGAGGTCATAATTTCATTGGTGGTTAGCATCAGGTTTAATTTTTCTAATATGTTACATTTACCAAAATGTCTGGTTTTAGTTATGCATATACACTGCCTGAAACAGCTTTGAGGCGCTTGAAGTCAGAAGGTACCCGAAAGAGTATAAGAACAGATACACACATGATAATTGTTTTTAACTGCCTGCCATTCTAAACATGCCAGTATGTTTTTCCCAATTCCATCTAGCAATAGCATCCAAGAACAGTATACATTTCTTCTGTTACAGCAATATAAAAACTTTGAATATATTTACTATTATCTAGCTTTCAATCAAACACACACACACACACACACACACACACACACACATCTCCATATGACATAAATGTTTGTTGAATTATAGTTGCCAAATAAAAGTAAACACAATTGTCAACTTTTTTCATTGTAGGAGTGTGACCAAGTTCACATTGACGATGTTTCATCAGATGACAATGGCCAAGACTTAAGGTAAGTCTAAACTGATCCAGACAATAAAGTTGTTTCTTGAAAAAGGAGTTGTTGCATTTTTTTTAATTGAATTTTTAGGAAAGTTCTTCAGCTCTCTATGTGATTCAGGAAAATTGAATTTTTAGGAAAGTTCTTCAGCTCTCTATGTAATTCAGGAAAATTGCCATGTATTACTAAGTTGTATTTCGTCTGTATTTCGCCTATTGATTATCTATACATATATTTTTTTAATTCCTTGCATCTAAATCAGCACCTATAACTTCGGAACAGATGGCTTCCCTGCAGCAGCTACCAGTGCTAATTTATGTCTAGCAACGGGTGTGCGTGGAGGAGTGGACTGGATGAGAAAACTGGCCTTCCGTTACAGACGAGTAAAAGAAATCTACAACACCTACAAAAATAATGTTGGCGGTAAGTGCCTGTCATACCACTTTCTCTGTAATAACTGTCTCATTGCTTTCTAAACCTTTTCAACGAACTGTGTTTACTCAGCTACTTAGAGCTGCACATTCTGCAGAACTATAAGATGCAGTAAGTGATCTTAGCTGAAATGCCAACACTACAATACTTGCTCTTTTTTAATCCCAACAGGTCTTCTGGGTCCCGCAAAGAGAGAAGCTTGGTTACAGCTCAGAGCAGAAATTGAAGCCCTCACAGATTCTTGGTTAACACTTGCACTGAAAGCACTCACGCTAATTCATTCTAGGTGAGTGGATTCAAGCTTGAGCAGCAATGCAGAATAGCATGATATATAAATTAGGGTATTTCTAGAAATAACACTGTAGAGGGGCAACATGTTGGTCTCCAATACACCTTTTCCCCTTAAAAATAGTGCTTGTGATTAATGCATCATGTTGCTGGAAACCACTATTTTAAAGCAAATTATAGGCCCTTGAAATGTGGCAATTTGAAAATGTAGTGTGTGTTCCGTGCTCCTGGAGAGCTTAGCTTCTTTCATACCAGAAGATTGGAAAGGAGGATTACCGAGTACAAAAATGATGACTGAACATGTGTAAGTGTTGATATCATTATGCAGATGTTGACACAAATAAAGATCAATGAATGTGTCTTCTGAAAGTAACTGTGAACACCCTCTCACCTGGTCCTGCCTCCAGCGGACTGAACCGGACAGGGGCAAAGACATGTTCAGGGGTCATCTCGACCTTTCCCAGGCCATTGGAGTTGAAGCCACGATCTGCCTTTCCTTCTCCTCTCATGTTGGGCCTTAGAATGACCTCCAACAAAGGGGTTGGATTGGCACCCCTTTCCTCCTCTGGGTCAGGCAGGGTCGAGGAGTCTCTTCCACAGGTCAGGATTGGCCATCTTCTCTCCAGGGTCCTGCTTCCTTCCCTCGGCCTCTGGACCTTCTTTTGAAAGCTGTTAAGGCTCCACCCACTGCCCACTTCCTGTCCCACCCCCTCTCTCTAATCTGGCCCTGCTGGGTGGGTTTAAAGGGCCCTTGCTCAGACATCTGCCTGCTTCCCCCAGTGTTTCCCTCTTGGGAATGCTTTCCATACCCCTCACCCATCAGGGGGCCTCCCTGTGACCACCAGTAATGGTAGAGCACCTCCCCTGCCAGGCGCCCAGCCAGCCACGCTGGCACTGTGAACACTGAATGCTCTTCCAGTGTGAGAGGTGCTGGCAACCAGAGAGGCCCGACTACTGCAGGTGCCTGAACAAGCACATAGGCGCCACCAGGTGCACTCATGCCTCAGCGGCAGCCAGAGCCGCCCAGGGTCCTTCACCGCCTCCCCATTGCTGACCCTCTCCAGCAAGTCCTGTTTTGGACAGTGACTTTAATGCAATATTGTGAATGCATTTAAAGTAGTTTTTTTAATTTCCCTCCAGTCTCCTCCTCCTTCATTTCTACCCCTCCTTTCCTACTCGCCACTATTTTCCCAGCTTCCTACTCACTAAGCCTCCCCTTTAGCTGCCTCCAAGCTATCTCAACACAGTATACTTTTGTTGTCAATCTGGAAAAACAATGTGTAGTTCTTTGAACATAATAGCTCAAGATTAAAGATCCATAGTGCCTTGCTCTTTTGCTGACTGAAAACAGTGGATTAGAGGTATTTGAGGCTGTGAAAGGGTTAGCATAGGAGGAGTGGTAATGGAACAAGGAGGTAGTAGACGCAGCTTTTAATTTGGCCACTCATCTGGGAGCAATTATTATTCAGACCAGTAAAGCAGGTGACAAAAATTGCTCCTTTAGTGTACTTATAATTTCACAAAGTACCTCTCCTTTTTTCTCCCTAATTCAGTCCCATGCAGCAGTTTTGAAATACCATATCTAGTGGTACTGCTCTTACTAATATAGTAGCACAACATCCTCAGATTGGCTTACTATACCAACACAATAACAATGGCAACTCACTTTTGGGCTGCCATACAAATTCCATTCCCCCATCCAATGATCATTTTCTATCCACAATTCACTCTCTTTCTCTGATCTTCCATGGTCAATAGGCTTGTAAAATGACAGTATTAGTCTGATTTTATTAAGGATGCTTTTACTTTCTTCTAGGACAAATTGTGTGAATATTCTAGTGACGACTACTCAGCTTATTCCAGCTCTTGCAAAAGTTTTGCTATATGGCTTAGGTGTGGTATTTCCAATAGAAAATATTTACAGTGCAACTAAAATAGGTGAGTTGTTTTTACAGTGAACAGAGCCAGTTGTCTGAGACCAGATGAAATGGCTCAGTGCTTGAGATAAAATTATTTCCTTGTCTAATGCACAAATATACAGTACATTTAAATTAATATATACTTATGCACACAACATAACTTTGCATCTTGCAGAATTTCATCTGTCTGCAACTCTTGAACTAATTTTTAATGCCCCGGCCCCAGGCCAACACAGAAGCCTGCACTGGTCCCTGTATGGCAGATCCACATGGTGCGCTGCCCAGGATAGTGAGTTTTGCACCACTCGGTGCAAGGATGGGATGGGGCAGGGGAAGCGGACTGGGGGTGTAACGGCAGGGGGGCAGCGACAGGGGTGGTGGTGGGCAGACCGGACCCAGGAGGGGGCAGCATCGGCGATACTGGTGTGCACTGAATCCTATCCCCCTTCCCTTCTCCCCACACAGGGCTCCCTAATTTGCACCACCCCAAAAGTGGGTGCAGATCCGAGGAGACCCGTAATGGGGGCTAGGGCTTTACCCAGGGTAAGGGGAAAAAAGTTCCCTTCCCCTGAGGTGACCTCCCAGCTCCCATTTTCTCCTCAGGTTCCAGGACCTGCTCAAGACACTGCACTGACCTCACTGGATCGTTGAGCAGAAAGTTAGGTAGGATTGCCCTGTTAGAAAATGATCTACTTCAGTCTGCCCTGTTCCACATGTAGTGGAATTCTCTGGTGGTAGAACGGACTGTATCATCTTAGACTGTAAGTGGTGGATCACATTTTTGAATGCTCTACTATATTAAGAAAAATGGCCGACCGCTGCATCCTGGGACTTCATCCCCTTCCCCTGGTATTCCCCAGTGGGCCTCCTCGGATGCACGGCAGCTGCTGAGGTGCTTCGAAAGTGCTTTCCGGCTCCGCCAGCCTATATTGGGCAGACAGAACTAGTTATGCAGGTCTTCAGATACCAGTTGTATAAACTCGCATACCATGAATTCTGGGCTAGGTCTTTAATAAGATTTTTTTAATTTATATAAGTACTTTTCAGTGCACAGAGTACTTTGCAATTCTTCTTTGATTTATCACCATAAGAACTAGTTGAAGTAGATTAGACTGAGAGAGAGAGTGTGACACTTCCCAGTGACACTTCTTCCTAGTGAGAACAGACATGATTTGAGACATAAAAATTATGCATGGGGTGGATAGAGGGAAGTTTTTTTTTCCATCCTGCACAACACCAGAACCAGGGGACATCCACTAAAACTGACTGGTGGAAGAGTTAAAACAGACAAAAGGGGCGATCCGGCGGTGGAGTAAGGGCTGCCGGCCTCATGCTGGCGGCACTTACTCTAGAGTTGTTGCAAACTTGCTTTACAGCACGTTTGCAGCGGCTTCCGGCAGCGGAGCACTCGCTTCACCGCCGGAGGTTTATGCAGGATTGCGCAGGCAATCTGCAGCCCCAAGGGAGAAGCATCCATTTAAGGCAGAGCTAAGGGCAAAACCAGTGAGGACAGGTGCACTAGGCAGTTCCCTTTCCCTAGTTGAAGATTTATACATAGTGCAAATGTAGTGGACCACTTGTTATGAAAAAAGGTTTCTTGCAAATCAAAGTTAGTCCTGTCTGCAGGACAAATGAATCCTTACCAGGTTGGATTGTTTCCCCACCCCAGGGTTTCAACAACAACCAAAAACATCTCTAAGGATACGTCCGCACCAAGCAGGTGGGGGGGATGCCGGTCACTCTGGGTGACACCAAATGGCGGGGTGCCTCCCCCTGCCTGCCACTGCAGCCTTTCCTCAGCGGCCTTCAGCAGTTCCGAGCCGCTTCTTCTCGTGAATGACTCAGCTTGGAGCTGCCAAAGGCTGCCGAGGAAAGGCTCCGGCAGTGGGCATGGAGGGGTGACACCCTCGGCTGCCTTCAACAGCTCCGAACCAAGTCACTTCTGAATATGAAGAAGCGACTCGGCCCAGAGCGAGCAGATGTCATCACGTCACCACCGTTTACTTTCAGCTTGGCACTGCCAATTACTTCCAGCTCAGAGCTCTGTGGGGTGTTGAGCTCTGTGGGGTGGGATGACCCCGTGATTTCCGCACTGGGGTGACACCACAGTAAGGACGCCACTGCCACCAAGCATCTCTTCCACTTTAATTTAAGTTTGCCCCTGGTCCTCTTGGTACTAATTATTGCATGTTTCTTATGTGTACATTTTCTTTTCTCAGGGCTGTGAGCTCTGTTCTTTTATTTTTATTATGTAATGCTGAATTTGTATAATTATACTTGTGCACTTCTGCACACATCAGTAACTGATGATGTGTGCAGAAAAAAACACGGTAATGGAAGCTACCTTAAGACATCTCCTTAAGAAATTGGAAGAGTGGAAGATATGCAAAGTCAGAACCTACCCCCTCCTTTCCCAAATGAAATTAGTAGAAAAAATTAGGGACATGGCATATTCATGTCAAAGTCAATGCATTTGCCCAAGATCAGCTTAAAGTTTTTATATATAAAAGGATCTCTTAGTGCAAAGGAGAGACAATACCGTGGACAGAGAGACAGTACTAAATATTGTTCAAATTAATTGTGGGGGGAGGGAAGGTTAGGACCATGCAAATGCCCCAGAAAGCTATCAAGCTCATCAGAAAGAAGAAACAAGATAAAGTGTGGACTTTGTTGGATTGTTGTGCTATTTCCATTGACAGAACATGTGAAAGTGAGCTAGTGTACACATAGGCTCTTGATATTATACTTTCACATTGTAAAATGTTTGTATTGTAGCCATGTTGGTTTGTTTCTTAATTAAAATGAAATGTAAATTGTTTTCTTTTGATTCTACTTTGATTGTTTATTTCAATTGTGCAGTCTCTAGTAGTTTATACTTTTTTTCCAGGAAAAGAAAGCTGTTTTGAGCGTATAATTCAAAGATTTGGAAGAAAAGTAGTCTATGTTGTTATTGGAGATGGTGTGGAAGAAGAACAAGGAGCAAAGAAGGTAATGACTATTTTCATGGTGGCAGCTATTTTGTCATCACCCCCCCTCTCATCACCCCCCCCCCCCGAGACAACACTACATCCAAAGGCAGTAGGAGTATTCAAAAGGCACTGATGGACAGCGGCTGCACATTGCAGCTCCTGTCGCTGCCAAAACAGGTGGCGATGAATATAAATGAAAGTAAGAATTGTTTCCATTTTAAATGAAACATGCAAAAATGAATGGCTATCAAATGGGGTTCTGAAAATGAACCTCATTGGCACCCATTTGTTGCGCATGACATTTGTTTTAAAACAAATGGAAACTTGAGCTGAATGGGTCCCATGTGGTTTAGTTTCCATTTGTACTAAGAATGAATGCATTCCCTGAAATGTACAGCACTTAGGTTTTCTGAAATGCAAGAGGACAGAGGAGGCACTAATGTCTTGCCCATCCATTACTAGTGAATTTCCCTTTATATTAGGTTATCAAGAGTCAACCTTCTACATTTATCACAACACCAAATTACATCAGAAAGAAGGGGAACCACTGTATCTCAATCATACCTCCCCCTTCCCTACCTAAGCTCTTTGTGGATTGTGTTCTTGGTACAAAAAGAATGGGTCATAGCAATGAAACTATGTATTTATAGTAATGAAACTATGTAAGTATTTAATGTATTGTTTTCTCACAAAGTGTCTTTTCACATAGATTGTTCCCCACCATACTGTACCTTAAAACCCAGGTGTTTAGTATTGGGGGGGGTCAGCAACTTTCTGCAGTAAAGAAATTGGACTTAGTTGTCTGCATATAAAATCTACAAAATGCAATGATAGAAACATTTTTACTCTGAAATTACAACCTTGTTTCCCTTTGTAACTTACAGTCCTTTGGCACACTGAAGTGGACAGTTTCTTCTTTTTTCCCAGTATATGCATGGTGCATGTGTAGTTCCTCAACATTTTCTTTTTACTGAAGCACAGCCATGAAGATGAAACCTGGAGCCAGAAGACCGATGGTGGAGGGAGTAATTTTAACCATTTTCCTTCCAGTGGTTTTCCTCCATGCTGCTTTTCACCCAAAGAGAAAAGGATACTAGCACCTGTACCTTTTCCCTTTCAGGGCCAAAAAGCAGCAGGGACAATTTTCAGTGGTGAAAACCATTGGAGGAGAAAGGGCTACTATCCCCCACACCAGTGTCTTTCTGTAGCATTGCTAGGCTGGGGCCAGGGGGTGTGCTGTGCCCCCAGGTGCCTCCCGCGGTCTCTTTGTGAGGAGTGGCAGCAGCTTTCGCGGCCCCGGCAACTTTTTTCGCAGCCCCAATGGCTGCAGAGGCCATTCAAGCAGTTTTCAGGGGGTGAGAATGGCCCGCCCTCTCTCGCTCCTGTAAGGCTCCAAATGGAGCCTTTCCGGGAGCGACGTTGTGACGCGGGGGCAGGGCAATGATGCAGAACACGTCATCACCCCGCCCGCAGCCCCCCTCCAGCAACGCCACTGGTGACTTTTTCTAGATTTTGCAAACTCTGTGGCTGCTTTTCAGAAAAAAAGAAGAAAATGTCATAGAAGAAATACACATAATTCAGTGTGACCTAGTTTAGACCTTAGAAATGCCTTTCATTTATGAAGTCTTCTGTCTAAAGACATTATATTCTGAAACTAACATTTACAAACAAGAGATCGTCTGTCTTTTGCTTCATTGCTATATTGGATGTCAATAGCATTCTGTTCCCTGTGATGATGGTAGGAATGGCCTTTGCTGAAGGAGTTACATACTTGAATAAGTACCTTAATCTAAATAAGCAGTCTCTGAAAGCACAATACGCAGCTAAGTAAGCTTTTACATTTGTGAAATGAACAAATAGTACAAAACTTCCTCTAGACGGACTGCTTGCATGTGTACTTCGTTGCCGGAAGGAATTTCCAGTCTAGGACACAAGGAAACAGCCAGATTTTCTTCTGGCAAAACAACAGTGAATTCAGTGGAATTATATCAACAAGGAATTTGGTAACTATATGTATTCATGTCTAAGAAAAACATCTCCCTCAGCCTACAACCCTTCAGATTCTTACCTCACCTCAAAAATACTACTTTTTAAGCTCTCCGTGACTATATTTATATGCATTTAACGTAAAGGTCTCAATTGTGGCTTTGCCTCAAGGCCAGAATAATAAAGGACAGCCTGTGGTTGTGTTGCTCCCATAGCAGCCAGCAGGGAGATTTTCCTCCAATTTTCCCTGTTCTTTTGGGGAGAGAACAAACTGTGCTGGCTGTTTGCCCACCATAGCAAATGCACTTTCTCTGCTTTGTTGACCCACGCTGGCACAGTGTTGGGGGGAGAGAGAGAGAGAGAGCGCAAGAGCAATGTTAGACTCTTTGTAACACATCTACAGCACACCTCTGGTATTATATAACTACAGAATTGCATACTGCCGTTCTAAAGTAGACTGCACTTGCAATCTGAATAGTCAGAGCTTGAACTAAAATAAGAAGAAATTGACTTCTGGGGTGAGCTACATTTACATACTGTGCAAACTAATTTTATGCAGTCCCAGTTGTTGTTTGGCTCAGATGGTCAAGCCAACGTCCCAACCTAACAACCAGCTGTCAGTCAACCAACCTTGCAACCATCCCTATGTACCAGCTGCTCCTCAACTGGATCAGTCTAGTTTTGTCTTTCCCCCTCCTCAACCCCCATCCAGTGCCTGATGTCAGCTCACATATGATGGTCAAAATATTGAGTAGAGCCTTAGATATTCAGGAGCGGGGGAGTAAGGAAATAGGAATGGAAAGGGGGTGGAGATATAACATCCAGTTATTCCCAAGCATTCACAATCACTATGTAAGACTGGCAGGTGGTCTTACACAATTAATATACATGTTTTCAAGGGCTTAAAGTATCACACCAGCCAACTCATTTTTCCAGTCTGAGTTTCTTCTTGGCCAGCCTAGCTTAACAGCCACTAGTCGCCTGTCCTGCATTCATTTCCAAATCCATTTCTGATTGCAGTGGCTTATCTGGGCAGCTCAGCTGAGATAGTGTCGACAAACAGTGTACTATTTAGCCTCATACAGAAACTCAATCTCCATTGTATCTATGGCCATTGCTGTTTAGATTGGAGACAGTCTAGGGGAAGAAAACGTTTACTAGCCTTCCTTTTTTTCATAAACCTCAATGGTATCAACCTGTGCTGTATTATATGGTATCTACCTGTCCTGTAAATCCCTTGTGATGTCCTGTTACAAATTTAGGGAATCAAATACAAATCATCCTTCTGAAATCCTCAGCTACTGAATGTTCAAAATAGTTGAGTCTGTTACTAGAAACCTGACCCTCAATATTCAAATTAATTGAGAAAATCATGTTCCTGCACATACTGTTACAAAACTGTGCCAAACTTATGTATTCATGTATAACAAAAAGATTTGTATCCAAAATATTTGTCCTAACTAGCAACTCAATTGCCAGACTTTAGAAAAAGAAGACATGTCGTAGCATGTTTGCCGCCATTTCAAAAAACTGGACCTACATAGCAGAAAGCTGAACTATATGTGATGTTGTTTGTAACTGAATTTATCAGTAAGGGAAAGTGTATATCCTTTTTAAAGGAGTTATTTCACAACCGACTATTTTAAGGCATCCCTTTTCATTGATTAAAAGAAATATGATTCATGCAGGATGCAACACCCTCTTACATTTCACTCATATTGGATAAGTCATGGTATTGTCACCTTTCCATAAGCTGTTATTTCCTGCAGACTTACTTTATAAGACAATTAAAATATTCAGACCAAGCAATAATATGAAATGGGGAAAATCTATCTGGACTTGTTCACAGAACAGTTGGTGCAGCTAAGGTTGCAAGGAGTCCAAGCCACGATGCATAGAGTTCACTGTCTTTATATCTGTTTCCCAAGTGAGAAAGAAAGAGAAAATCATGCCAGGGAATTCCTACATCTAAATGCTACTAAAGTTACATAGTAGAACGTACCAGTAGAAGTTTACCAGAATGCTGGTAATTTTAATCCTTCCAAATTACAGTCTTTAGATTCTTAATTTACAAACAGATTTAGGGTGCAATCCTGTGTAACTCTTGCACTGGTGTAACAGTAGATCCCCCGATGTAAGATAACTTATGCCAGTGTCACTTGCCATATGCTGACGGACGCAGGACGGACACTGGTGTAACCCCCCTCAGACGCCACGCATATGTAGTTCGGACACGGGACAGACACCGGCACAACTCCACCAGCGCAGGGGGCATTCTGGGGGTGTCCGAATGCCCCCAGAAAGCCCCCTGCGCCAGCGGAGTTGCGCCAGTGTCCGTCCCGTGTCCGAACTGCACATGTGTGGTGTCCAAGGGGTGTTACACCGATGTCCGTTCTGTGTCCATCGGCATATGGCAAGTTACACTGGCATAAGTGCTCTTACACTGGGGAATCTACTGTTACACCGGTGTAAGAGCTACACAGGATTGGGCTGTAAAAGACATTTGGGACTTAACAATTTGTGTGAGTTTGAAGGTATGCAACATTCATAATTACTATATGGTTCTGTAAGGACAAGGGATGTGGAGTGACTTGATTTTGAAAATGTTTACTTTTCAAATAGTGACTTTTTAATCAGGGCAAATGGATTAGTTGCTGTTCTGTGCAGAACAATGGGGGGGAACAGTCAATCGTTAAGAAATAGGCTCTAGATTGGAGTTTGTACCATGTTTTCTGTTAATTGTTTTTTTTCATATATATTTATATTTTATTGATATATTAAAACATAAAAACAATACATATTTCATAAAGTTATAGCAAGCGCGAAGCAATACATCCTACTAGCATACTGTTCACTATTTTCTACATATAATTTCCAACTAAGCCAAAACAACACCCACATTCTATTCATTAAATCCGCATATCATCACATCATTCCTCTCTCTCTCTTAAAAAGTCAATAAATGGTTTCAAATTATTCACGAAAAAGTTAACTGACTTTTCCTTAATTAAAATTGTAAGTTTATCCATTTCAGCATAGTCCAAAACTTTCAGCCACCAATCTTCCAGCGAAGGTATCTCCGAATTCTTCCAATATTGTGCATATAAAATTCTTGCCGCAGCTATCATATATAAAAACAAAGTTTGAAATTTTTCGCCTACATGATCCTCCCACATACCCAACAAAAATGTTTCCGGTTTCATTTGAACCTTAATCTTTAAAATCAACTCAATCTGTTTATGAATCTGAGTCCAGTACTTCTTTGCTTGGGGGCATGTCCACCACATATGGTAAAAAGTTCCTTCTTGCTTTTTACATTTCCAACATCTATTCGTCACCTTCTCATACATTTTTGCTAATTTGCTTGGGGTTATATACCATCTATATATCATTTTATACATATTTTCTTTAATATTAACATTTAACGTAAATTTCAACTGTTTTAACCATAGTTGTTCCCATTGGTCCATTAAAATAACATGACCTACATTTTTCGCCCAATGAATCGTACATTCTTTAACCTGTTCTTCTTCTGTTTCAAACTTCAAAAGCAATTTATACATTTTTGAAATTATCTGGTCTTCAGATTTTAATTGTACCTCCAATATTGATTCTTCTTCTACAAATCCATATGCCTTCTTGTCCACTTTAAATCTCTCCAAAATTTGAGCATATACAAACCATTGGCAATTAAAGTCTTCCATTAGTTTCTCTTGACTTCATTGTACAGTCTCCTTGTGAAAAAATTAATAAATTTCTGTACAGTAGTCCTTTCTCTTTTGGCATGCTACTTCCACCAAAGTGTGCTTCATATGGTGCAACCCATAATGGTACTTTCTCATAAAACCTCATTTTATATCTATTCCAAATTCTCCATAATGCATGTCTAACATAATGATTTTTAAATTCTAAATTTGCTTTCACTTTATCATACCACAAATACCCATGCCAACCAAATCTCAAGTCAGAGCCTTCTAACTCCAATAATCTTCTATTTTGTAAATACACCCACTCTTTCAACCACACAAAACAACATGCTGCATAATATACTTTCAGATCCGGTAGTCCTAATCCTCCTCTCTCTTTTGCATCTTGAAGAATCTTATATTTCACCCTTGGTTTTTTCCCTTGCCAAATAAATTTAGAAATGTCTTTCTGCCATTCTTTAAATGGTGCATCAGATATAATCACTGGTATCGTTTGAAATAAGAACATCATTTTTGGCAATACATTCATCTTAATCACCGATATCCTTCCTAGTAAAGACAATTTCAATCTTTCCCATCTTAACAGATCTTTCTTAATTTCATTCCATACTTTAACATAATTATTTTGAAATAATGTACAATTCATACTCGTCAATACAATTCCAAGATATTTAACTTTTTTTTCCACCTTAAATCCTGTTTTATTCATCAGTTTCAGTTGATCTTGAATCTTCATATTTTAGTCACTATTTTTGTCTTCTGTTTATTAACTTTAAATCCTGCAAGAGATCCAAATTCTTTTAATTTACTCATCAACAACTCTATATCTTTTAACGGATTTTCCAGCATTAGTATCAAGTCGTCCGCAAAGGCTCTTAACTTGAATATTTCTTTCTTAATCTTCACACCATGTATTCTTTCATCTTGTCTAATATTTCTATTCAAAACTTCTAACACCAATATAAACAGCAATGGTGATAACGGACATCCTTGTCGCGTACCTTTTTGAATTTCAAAAGTCTTAGTCAGCTCACCATTCACTAATACTCTTGCAGTTTGTGTCACATAAATTGAATTTATCCATTTATTGAAGTTTTCCCCGAAGTCCATTTCTTGTAAAACTTCTAATAAAATTGTTTCTTGTTCAATTAAACTGTTAACTGTTAATTGTTTCTTCATACATCTCATGCCTAAATGAGTGTCTGTTGGGCAGGTCTCATAGAGCTATTGCTGGGGAAGGAGCCATAGCTCAGTGGTAGCGCACATGCTTGGCAGACAGAAGATCCTAGGTCAGTTGTTCCGAAACATTTGCCCACCGTGACCCACCTCATCCTCCCATGGTGGGCCCGATGCTCCATGTTGCCCCACAAAGCACTTCTGGGTGCCTCTGGAGGTTGCTTCCAGGTTGCGCCACTCCATTGGCCTCCACGGACCTCAGAGTGCCTCCCAGAAGTCACGGGTGCAAACTAGAAGTTGCATTTGCAAAACAAGAAGTTGCTTCTGGGAGGCGTTTTGAGGACCACAGAGGTCAGTGGAGTGTATCCCAGGCCAAACACAACCCAGAAGCGGCCTCTGGAGGCACTCGGAAGTTCTTTACGAGACAACATGGAGCACATTTTGTGAAAAGCTGTCCTAGGTATTTCCAGGTAGGATTGGGAAAGATCTCTGTCTGTCTGAAACCCTGGAGAGCCACTGCCAACCAGCATAGATAGTACTGAGCTAGGTGGTCCTAGTATAAGCTAGTATAAGGTAGCTATAAGGCAGCTTCATATGTTCAAGGTGTCATATGTGTGACAGAAGTGCTATGTGTCAACTTTCAGAGCTTTCGACATTAGAAGATGCCATGTATCAAAGAACCTACATGATTTTTAAAATTAATTTTGATAGCTTGTATCTGTCCTTTCTTGCAACTGCAATCCACAACAGCTGTCAAACAAAAAAAAATGAAATTAATTATAACAGCAGCATAGTGCAAACCCCCACCCACCCACCTACCTCTGGTACCAAGAAAAAAGTGACAAAGATCCAAATTCAGTCAGGCAAAACAAAACACCACACATTCTAAACACAGAAACACCGGTTAATCCAAAGGTTGCTGGAACAGCCATGAAGGAGTTAGTGTAGGGATCAAGCAGGCCTCTAACAGAAAAAAAAAAACCTCACCATACCTGGAATCACTATGGAATTGGCTTGGTTTCTGGCAGATACTGGTCAAACCTCAGATAAGAAGTGGAGAAAGCCAGGAGAATGCAGTCCTTCAGGTACCCAAGTCTGAAACCATGTAGGGCTTTAAAGGTAAGAACCAACACCCTGAATTGAGCCCAGAAACAAATAGGTAATCAATGTAGATAAAGTACATTTTGGATTACGTGCTTCCAATGAGAAAATCAACTAACAGCCAGGCTACAGCATTTTGTACCAACCAAAGTTTCCAAATGCTCTTTAAGGGCAGCTCCATGTAGCACATGTTACCATAATCCAATCTGGAAGTGATATGAGCAGGGATAACTGGCCATGTCAGATGTTTCCAGGAAAGGTCACGGCTGGGATACCAGCCAAAGCTGGTAAAAAGGTGCTCCTAGCTACCTAAGCTTCCAAAAGAAGACCTCGATCAACAAAGACCTCTAGGATGCAAATCTGATCCTATACAGTACATGTGACCCACATTCAAAATAGGTTGAATTGGTCTCTGATCCCAGATTGGTTGAACATCCAACCAACAGCACTCCACTTTGTGTGGATTAAGTTTTGGGTTCCTTCATCCAGTTCCATGCAGCTGTTCAACAGTAGCTTAGGGTTTCTACTGCTCCCCTGGGATCCATTGAAAAAGAAATAGAGCTGTGTATAATCAGCATACTGATAACTCCTCTCCTCCAAATCTCTAAGCACTTCACCCAGCAATTTCATGTAGATGTTAACATTCATGGGGGCAAGATGAAACTTTGTGGCACCCCACAGGTCATGGAGCAGTGCAGAAGTTCCATAGCACCACCATCCAGGTCCTACCTTCTAGCCATGATTGTATTCATCTAAAGATGATACCTTTTCTCAGAGACACAGGAAATATGGGTTTTACAGCCATGTATTCTTTTAAGAAATAAAACACTTTCAAATATACCGGATGTTTAGCGTTTCTTTCTTCCAACACGTACCCTTGGGACACATACACAAAAGATCCGAATAGCAGGCAAAAGTGAAAGTCTTTGATTCCTGGTTGCCAACGTTTCCTCCTCTTTCTCAAGGACTTTGTCAAGGCAGCCCAGCGAAATACGCTGTTAGAAAAATCTGCGGTTGCAGCACATGCGAGGGAGACCGGACATAAGATCGCGTTCGATCAGACTCGTTCGCTTTTCCATGAACCTAAATATAAACAGAGACTTAATTTAGAAGCCATTGCAATTTCTCAAAAGAAACCTTCATTTTTACTTAACAAGCAACAGCAGATTTCCTTCGCTAACAAGATCTGGGATCCGACTTTCAGAAAAACAAATAAGCAAGCGGGAGAGCAGCAAACATCAAAAAGGTTACAAGCGGTCAGTGCAGAAGCAAGCGCTTCCGGTTTCAATTAACTGTTCCCGCGCTTTCTAGCAAGAACAATGACATAAGACCCAGTGTACTACTCCAAGGATCGTGTCATCTAACAATGTATTTCGCTGTGCTGCCTTGACAAAGTCCTTGAGAAAAAGGAGGAAACGTTGGCAACCAGGAATCAAAGACTTTCACTTTTGCCTGCTATTTGGATCTTTTGTGTATGTGTCCCAAGGGTACGTGCTGGAAGAAAGAAACGCTAAACATCCCGTATATTTGAAAGTGTTTTATTTCTTAAAAGAATACATGGCTGTAAAACCCATATTTCCTGTCTCTCTGAGAATTGTGTCCAGTCATGAAACTTTCCACGCTACATTAAAGATGATACCCCCAACTCCCATCCCTGTCAGGTGGCTCAGAAAGATACCATGATTCGTTGAAGCTGAATCTTTAACATAGGTTTAAAGTATCTTCCTAATTAGTACTGTTAAATAGGCCTCTGGGGTCAAGCGGTACTTAAAATATGTCCTAACGGCACCTTATACTTCTATTTTGCAATTTGATGAGAATTATTTTTATCAACATCTTTCATGTCTCTGCTTCACTTTCTGTCCAGTTGGGTGGTAGATCCATGGAGGTGCTGGACAAGACTAAGAAAGGATCAGCTTAGTGCTGTACACACAACTATTACTGGATACCAACTTCCTGCCACTATTTTAAGAAACAAGTAGTAGTTTCTGATAGCAGGGTAGTACATTTGAACATATAAAGCCGCTTTATACTGAGGTAGACCATTTGTTTCTCTAGCCAGGTATTGTCTGTTCTGATGGCAGTGACACTTCAGTGTCTCAGGCACAGATCATTCCCAGTCCTGCTCTCTGAGAGACTTTTAACTGGAGATGCCAGTTATGGTTGCCGTCTTTGGATCCAGGTTTTTTTTCTCATATGGGGGGGGACACGTTTGGATGGGTGAAGGTGCACTGCAAGTGCCATGTCTCCTCGAAGTACTAACTCTCAAGTATGAACATGAAGAGGGAAGATCAGCACTGGATCCAGTCCTAAGCTCTGACACCAAGCCAGAGCCAAAATAACCTCCCCCCCCAAAAAAAAAAAACAAGAACCCTCAGAGGCAGTGCCCTCCAAACCCTCTGAAGAACCAACCCCTCCCCATGACAGGAAACTCATGCTCCTTGGTGTCTGTGTACCAGCACCAGTAATGGGCAAGGCAGGACATGACCAAGAAGAGGCAAGTACAAGGCCACAGGCCATAAGGTAAAGGTATCCCCTGACAATTAAGTCCAGTCGTGCCCGACTCTAGGGTGTGGTGCTCATCTCCATTTCAAAGCCGAAGAGCCAGCATTGTCCGAAGACGCCTCCATGGTCATGTGGCCGGCGTGACTCTCCTTGCCGCAGCGCATAGTATGCAGCTGGAACACGGAGCACTGTTTACCTTCCCGCAAGCGGTACCTATTTATCTACTCGCATTGACATGCTTTGGAACTGCTAGGTTGGCAGGAGCTGGCCAAGCAACAAGAGCTCACCCCGTCGCGGGAATCGAACTGCCGACCTTTCGATCGACAGCTTATGGTTCAGCGGTTTAACCCGCTGCGCCACCCGCTGGCCATAAGGCTGCCCCTTTAAGGTCTCCATTCTCCAGGCAGGGGAATGTGGGGGAAAATAGGCCTCAGTCTAACTCGGACTTTTTTCAGAGCAACTTGCTCCTTTGGAATTGACCAGGGTACTTTGACCTGCCTTGCGATCTGCAACTGCTCAGTCTTGCCCAATCTCACCTTCATGGGCATCCACTTGTGGTGTGGACACAATAGCCTGGGAAAGGAAAAATTAAGCACACACACAAGCACTACTGCTTCTGTGCTGAAAATTACCCCTTCATGAAGCTGCTTTTGCCTAATAGATATCATTACTAGGGTTTTCTTACTTGTATTTGCATGTAACATGTAGTTAAACAGTTTCATAGAGTAGAGCTATTAATCATTAATAGCCAAATGTGACCTCCATGTTTATGGGCAATAATACACTTCTGAAGACCGGTTGCTCTGTTGCTGGGAAACAGACGAGAGCTGTTGCCTAAAGCTTGTAAACTGCTCAGAAGCCTCTGGCTGGGGCTTTGATGCAAATGTAACGCTGGACTAGATGGATCCATCAGGGCTCTTCTTAGGTCTGCAATCTGCAGCCAGCCTTGGACACATAGACATGGCTGGGGAGAGGAATAGAATAGTTTGGGCAGTGTTTGCTGTCACTTGGCTCACACTCTTTGCTGGCTTGCTTCATCTCTCTCTCTCTCTCTCTCTCTCTCTGGACTTCCAAGTAGAATAGCATGAGTTGGGTGAGCCAAGGGACAGCTGAAAAGGGAAGGGCGGAGAGAGGAAAACATTGCCCTAAACATCAATCCATTCCCTTCTTCCCCAGCCATCTTTCTTTTCTCTCTCTTTCTTTCCTGAAGCTCCTGAGTAGAGCCAAGCAACACAAGCACAGGTCTTTGCCAGTGGGTGTCAAGTGACAGCAGAGGAGGACTGGGTAAAGATGGGAAAATCCTGCCCTAACCCTCTGCTCCTTACCCAGCCAATCTTGAATTTTGAGTAAAATTGGACACACAGATCTTCAGTTCTTGGACTGCCTGGGTGGACACGAAACAAGAGGTTACCCACTGGGGATTTAACCTGGGGCTTTCTGCATGAAAAAGTCTGCACTTAGAGCTATAATTAGGTTTGTTGTTGATAACCACATAAAAACACAAAACACCACTTTCTGCTAGAAAAAATCAGTGAAAAAATAAAATAAAACCATGTAATTTTTGCATCATTCATTATCTGCTGACACTACAACCTATACCACCTACCTAGTACACTTTTAAATGTGTTACTTTTAAAATGGGAAAATTTGGAATAAAAACACATAACATCGCTTTCTGCTATTTCAATTTGGTTAAACACTGAAATCTGTGAAAAAATAAAACCATAAAAAGCAACCCTAGCTATAGTCCTTCTTAGCAGCATGTAATAGAGACTTATTGCAAAATTCAGGCTTAAACTGAAGAATGTAGGGAACACCACTAGACCAGTCAGATATGACCTAAACCATATCCCTTATGAGTATACAGTGGAGGTGAAGAATAGATTTAGGGCATTAGACCTGGTAGACAGAGTGCCTGAAGAACTATGGACGGAAGTTCGTAACATTATACAGGAGGCAGCAACTAAAACCATCCCAAAGAAAAAGAAATGCAAGAAAGCAAAGTGGCTGTCAGATGAGGCTTTACAAATAGCTGTGGAAAGAAGGAACGCGAAAAGCAAAGGTGAAAGGGAAAGATATAAACAACTGAATGCAGATTTCCAGAGAACAGCAAGGAGAGATAAGAAGGCCTTCTTAAATGAACAATGCAAGGACATCGAGGAAAACAACAGAATGGGGAGGACTAGAGATCTCTTCAAGAAAATTGGAGATATCAAGGGAACGTTTTGTGCAAAGATGGGTATGATAAAGGACAAAAAAGGAGCAGAAGAGATTAAGAAGAGATGGCAAGAATACACAGAAGAACTATACAAGAAAGATCTTAATGTTCCTGACGACCACGCTGGTGTGGTCACTGACCCAGAGCCGGACATCCTAGAGAGTGAAGTCAAGTGGGCCTTAGGTAGCATTACTAACAACAAAGCTAGCGGAGATGATAATATCCCAGCTGAGCTACTTAAAATCCTAAATGATGATGCTGTGAAAGTGCTGCACTCAATATGCCAACAAATTTGGAAAACTCAGCAGTGGCCAAAGGATTGGAAAAGGTCAGTTTACGTTCCAATTCCAAAGAAGGGCAGTGCCAAAAGAGTGTTCAAACTATCACACAATTGCACTCATTTCACATGCTAGCAAGGTTATGCTCAAAATCCTACAAGCTAGGCTTCAGCAGTACGTGGACCAAGAACTACCGGACGTACAAGCTGGGTTTCGAAGAGGCAGAGGAACTAGAGATCAAATTGCCAACATGCGCTGGATCCTGAGAAACCTGTATGCGGGTCAAGAAGCAACAGTTCGGACCGGCCATGGAACAACCGACTGGTTCAAAATTGGGAAGGGAGTACGGCAAGGCTGTATATTGTCACCCTGCCTATTTAACTTATATGCAGAGTACATTATGAGAAATGCAGGGCTGAATGAATCGCAAGCCGGAATCAAGATTGCCGGGAGAAATATCAACAACCTCAGATATGCAGACGATACCACCCTAATGGCAGAAAGTGAAGAAGAACTAAAGAGCCTCTTGATGAGGGTGAAAGAGGAGAGTGCAAAAGTTGGCTTGAAACTCAACATTAATAAAACTAAGATCATGGCATCTGGGCCCATCAATTCCTGGCAAATAGAAGGGGCAGAAATGGAAGCAGTAACAGATTTTACTTTTCTGGGCTTCAAGATCACTGCAGACGAGACAGCAGCCATGAAATTAAAAGACGCTTACTCCTTGGAAGGAAAGCTATGGCAAACTTAGACAGCATAATAAAAAGCAGAGATATCACCATGCCAACAAAAGTTCGCATAGTCAGGGCGATGGTGTTCCCAGTAGCAATGTATGGTTGCGAGAGTTGGACCATAAGGAAGGCTGAGCGCCGAAGAATAGATGCTTTTGAACTGTGGTGCTGGAGAAGACTACTGAGAGTCCCTTGGACTGCTAGGAGATCAAATCAGTCAATCCTAAATGAAATCAACCCTGACTGTTCCCTAGAAGGACAGATACTGAGGCTGAAGCTCAAATATTTTGGCCACCTAATGCGAAGAGAGGACTCTCTGGAGAAGACTCTGATGCTGGGAAAAATTGAAGGCAAAAGGAGAAGGGGAAGGCAAAAGATGAGATGGTTAGACAGCATCACCGATGCAACGAACATGAAAATGAGCGAACTCAGGTAGATAGTCGAGGACAGGAAGGCCTGGCGGGATATGGTTCATGGGATCACGAAGGGTCGGACACGACTTAACAACTGAACAACAACAATAGAGACTGGATCTGTAAGACCTGGAAGAACTTGGAGACGAAACCAGACCACTTTGTTTGTGAAATTATAATAATAATTATATCTGTGTTTGTATACCGCCTTTCTTTGTTGTGAGATTTCTCCTCAGACTTCATTCAAGGCAGTTTACACAGGCAGGCTTTTCTACCCCCCCCCCCCCGTAGGCTTCCAATAAATGTTCTATGTGCATAGAACCCATCTCCAGCTGTTTCAACAGTGTGGTATCTCACTGCCTGCACATCGTTTTGAGCTTGTCCGACAGCAACTCCTCTCTCCCACAGAGGGTCAGTGCAGGCTATCTCAGCTTGTCAGCTGAGATACTGTAGCTTGTTTGCAGCTTCCGGTCAGAGGTGGTGGCTGAAGGGGGTGGGGGGCAGGCGGCACACTGGGCGGCACGTGGGGGTGAGAAAATGAGCAGCAGTGGTGGCAATCACGCCGTTTTGACGGCAGGAGGAGTGGGCAGCAGCGGAGAGGGTGATTGGCCCACCCTCCCATCCTGCGCCTCTGAATCCATGTTGAGTGGAGGTGGTGGTGACGTCACTTCCGGCAGTGATATCACCAGGGGCCCGCTTAGCTACGCTTCTGCTTCCGGTTGTCTCGAACTGATCCCGTCCTAGTTGTTCTTCAAGCAAGGCAGCAGCTCATCTGCTAGACCACACCTCCTGCCCAGGATTAATATAGCCTGTTACCATATTGTAGTACCCGGTGAGCTCAGTGAAAGAACGTTCAATGATGCATTATTTACATTATCTAGAAGTGTATTGTATATCCATACAATATTTGGTGTTCCTAATATACCGGTATTTAATACAGTATTATGTGCATCGTTTGAGAACTGTGCTTAAAGCAGAGGCTGGATGGATCCATGCCACAGAAACAATCCACAAGTAGGGAATTCAGAAGGCTACTGCATTCCTATGAACTGGTAATGCTCCTGTAAAGCAGCCATCAGCACTAGTGCACTATTGCATTGACTTCAAGCCCTTACACACGATATGAGCTGCAATACTGGGGGGAGGAGGGAGGCAGAGCCAAAAGCCATGAGACAAACCCCAGCCTCTTAGTGCTGATGCAAGAGGACCTGGAATAGCTATTAACAAGGTAGATTTTGTTGGCCTCTTTACATCACATAGGTCGCTTTCTTACACTGTTCGAGGACTTTTGCTTATACTACAGCAGCTGAAAATAAAGACAGCTGTAGATTAGTTTGAAAATGCATACTCTATAACAAGCTGTGCACAACTAAAATGATAAAATTTAAACCACATTGCCTTTTCCTTGTACATTTTTGAAATATTTCCCCATGGGTGACTTGAATATGAAAGGTGATGGTTATCTTTTTCCCTCCCTTATTTATATAAGATATACTTTGCTTACATTGAAAACTTGCTTTATAGCTTAAGGTTAGTGAGTTTTCACAATCACATTTGCACCCTTCATGGATGATGTAATCTGTGTTTTTTCCTGTTATTCATGTCTTTGGTTTATTCAGGTGTCTTGCAAACATGCTTTTGTTCTTGGTTCAGATTTTCTCTTTATTTAGCTAGTAGAATGAAACTTAAACATTAATCATTAAAATATTCCATATGGGAAAATTGTTATAAGGTCAGTGTGAACAATGACCAGTATAATATGAACCATTAAGAAAGGATTACCTTAAATATGATTTGAACAGCACAGTGATATGTTTTGATTCTCTGCTTTAATAAGCTGTTTAATTCACTTGCCAACAAGACTTCTAAAAGAACATGTTTTGACAGTGACCAATACATTATTGACTTTATTGTCACTAAATTTTATATCACGTTGGGCTTTATCTCTGTTTTTTTTTATCCAAGATAGATTCTCAGTCTGTTTGCTTTCTGAGAAAAAGCTACTCAGAACTGACTGTTAACAATTAACAGTCCTGTAACAACAAAGGACTGTGAAACTGTGCATTTGTGAACTTTTTAATAACAGCCCAATCCTTTCTAGAACACAGCAGTGGCGCACCTAAGGCGGCTGCTACATCCTAGGCAGGATTGGGCCCATGCCGGCGGAACTGGAGCACTCATCGGGGGAAAGGGACGTTTGTCCCTTTCCCCTGGGTAGATCCCTACCAGGTCAATGGGCCTCCTTGAATGTGCGCTGGCAAAATTGCCGGCGCAAATCCAAGGAGCCAGTGTAACAGAGACGTATTTAGGGTGGAGCGGAGGGAGCAATGGCTCCAGGCGGCAACTCAGGCTGGGGCGGCGAAACGCCGCGCCGTCCTGAGTTGCCGCCTGCCCTCCGTCCGCCCGCCTTGTCTCGCCCGCCGTGTAGCTACACGCCCAACCGGCCCCTGGAGACTCCGCTGGGTCCGCGCAGCTCCAGAGGCCGGGAGAGAGCGTCCTCCCGTCACGCCGGCTCGGCCTATACTGCCCAGGCCTGAGCCGGCGATTTCGCACATGCGTACAACGCATCGGCGTTGTGTGCATGTGCAAGATGCACATTAAGATGAGACACCCCAATCACGGGCGGTTATGCTACCCTCAGGGCGGCCAACACCCCCTAGCTCCGGGCGGCATAACCACTAGCCTCACCTCTGCAGTGTAAGGCCAGCCAGGCCTGGCATGGGGGATAGGATTTGACGGAGCGTGCCGCCGATGATCCCTCTCCCGTCCCTGGCCTCCGGCATGTGCAGAAAGGCTCCAGCCTTCCCTCTGGTGCACCAGCTCCCTGCACTGCCACATAGCGCTTTATGACACTTTTGCGGCAGCCTGCACTGGCGGAACACGTGTTCCGCCGGTGCTACTGTCACCATATTTAGTTTTCATCCGTATCTCTGATTTAATATACTCAGTGTTTCTGCCACTTTTGTTGTTTAAAGTTTGACATTTTCCCCATTTTCAAAAACAGTGCAACCAAGAACATCCTCCCCCCACACACACACAATTTACCCAACACTTCTGTTTCCCCAAAACAAGAATCCTAATTTAAAAAAAGTGTTGAGAACAGAGTGGAGAGAACATAAACCTACAAAGAAACTTAAGGAAGGAAAGGAATGAAGTCTGAGACCACTCAACAAGAGTTACATTTGTTTGAGTCAAGATTGAGATAGTTAGTTCCGTCTTGACTATAACTGTCAAGAAATGAAGACCATATAGCAGGGGTGGCCAAACTGCGGCTCGGGAGCCACAGTGCGGCTCTTTGACATATACTGTGCAGCTCACGGAAATATGTTGGCTGATATTTTTGCATCACAATTAATGTAAAAGGTAAATAACACGTTTTCAAGCTTTATAATTATTTACTGGATATAAACTCAGAGTCCACTGGATTAAAACGTAAATTTAATGTTCATGGTGAGTAAATATATTTAAGAATGTAAATGATTCTTAAATATTGCAGCTCTCAAACATCTCTCTTGCATCTCTCAAACATCTGAAGTTTATAGTATGTGGATCTTACGTTTTGCCATCCCTGCCATATAGCATTAGATTTTTCAGCTGAGTTCCATCAGTTGAAGTCTTGATACCTTTCCGAGAAATGTCTGGCCATGGCTATAATGTCTGGCTATGAAGTCACTGTCAGCCACCAAATTAAGATGAGAATACATTAGCACAGAAATGTATAATAGGGTGCAGTACAAAACTGTCAAAATAGTAATACAGTACTTTATATTTAAAGGCTGCACTTTAAATTTAAAGATAGCACTTTTTCCTCTGAGGATTGAACCTGGGACTTTCTACATACGAAGCAGGTGGTCTTCCACTCTGTAGCCTGCCTCCCACCCCCACCCCCACTCCGGTTCTGTTGTACTTCTTCACAAGGCCTACACTATGTTATCACTGGCTTTCCCAGGAATATTTGGGGGGTAAGAGAAGGGTCATACTTACTGTCCATGTGGAGGTGTTTGTGCCTATCCTGTACTACAGATTTTATTTTCTGGCTACAAGGGGCACATAACTCCAGCCTCAGGGCCCAATTCTATCCAACATTCCAGCACTGATGCAGCTGTGCCAATGGGGCATGCATTGCATGCTGCAGTGTGGGGGGGGGGTCACAGAGACCTCATCAAGGTAAGGGAACGTTTGTACCCTTAGCTCGGGGCTGCATTGTGGCTGCATCAGCACTGGAAAGTTGAATAGGATTGGGCCCCCAACTCAGAATCTGTGCATACTGTCTCTCAAAAGCTGGAATTGTTGATACAAAATAATAATCAGATGGCATCCTTTGGACCTTTCTTTGTAGCATTAGCTGCAAAATCCTAGACAGGCAGCTAAGCATTATGATATTTTAATCATTTGACACATTCTGTTTTAAGGTGTGTTATCACTGTAAACTTTCAAATTTTACTTCTGCATTTAATGTTGTCTAAAAAAAATGAGTTGATACATTTTTGTGGTGTTCTCACATTATCATTGGCTTGCCTTTCCAATATGAAATGACTCAAACTGCTCTGTGCTCATAAAATATCAACATGTGACTTTGTATCCTTACTTTGTGCTTGTATTGTTTGCAGCATGCCATGCCATTCTGGAGGATCACAAGCCACTCTGACCTTATGGCCCTTCATCATGCCTTGGAACTGGAGTACTTATAGTAGCACTTTGTAACCCCGGAACGTTCCTCATACACATGGACAGTATGCCTGTGTCTTGTGTCAGCGCTGGGCTACAGAACTTTGTGATTTCATCATGTTGACATACAGCTGCAACTGGTCTTAACCTTTGCCCTTCCAGTAAATGGAGGAGCATGTCTTTTTCTTCAGAAACAGCTGTTGATTCTAGTACTGTGAATCCAATGAAAACAAGCCATGAGAATGTTTAAAAATGTGTCTTTACCACATTTGCTACATTGAAAGGTTCATACCTGTGAAGAGACTGGGAAGTGCTTTGTGGTTTCTAGGATCTTCAGTGTGGCGCACACACCTTATATACAGCAAACTCGATTGCACAACAAAGACTAAGCTTTTAAAAAAGAATCCCTTGGATACATTTCTTGAAAAGGTTTACTTTTTATTTTTATTTTTAGTTTCTGAGACCCAGGGTACTCTGTCAATCTTTACTTATTTATGAACAGACTCTGTTTTGACATCATCACCTAAATGTGGATATGTATGATAAATGAAAGGGTATAACGAGTCTCTGCCTTCTAATAACATGATTTTGATTCTAGCACATTGCAAAGTAGTTTAAAGTATGTCTAATTTAAACAAATAGGTACATCACTGAGACAATCGTGTACAGGAAGAATTTTTTTGTGTAAATTTGTAATGGATGGATGATGTTTTACATATTGTTTTGGCAAATACTATTAAAAGGTAGTAATGGCTTTTGGGTGAAATATGAGGCAGTGTGTGCACAAGCTATTGTGCTGTGCCTTATGAAAGTATTGTGTATAAATATGTAGATAATGCAATTTTTTTTAGATCAATTTGTCAAGACCAAAAGCATGGATGTCAAGTGTCAATAAGGAATTGCTTTTCATTCTTTCTTTTCCTTTTCTCTAGATTTTTTCCTTGGTAAATCTATTATATCAACATACCAGTTACAGGCAGTTTTTGATTAACATGGTCTTAAATTGCACATTTTGAAAATAGCACGATTTGCAAATTAATACCGAAAGTCTAATTTACGCTGGCAGTTTTTGAAATAACGCAGTCAATTATTCGCTAATTAGTTGCTACAAGCAACTCTATTAGATGTTGGCAGCTTCCGTATATGCTGGGGGGGGAGGGGAGAGCCTAAAGCCAGAAGATAAAAAAGAGACAAAAAAAGATGCATTCACAGAGCTGCCACTTACCACCTTCTCAGTTTCCTTGCCAGCATCGTTGTTTTCCTTATTGCATTCTCAACCATTGACATTGATAGCCACTCTCAGCAGCCTCCTCAACCCTCCCCCTACACCAGGGGTGGCCAACCTTCCACCATGAGGGCCTCTGTGTTCTTAAGAGTTGTGTAGAAGACAGAATCTTGGCAGCTGTAAGTGCTGATGGTGCTGCTAAAGCAGCTGCACCTGCTGAAATGCCCTCATTTATACTACCATTTAAAGGGCCAGCATTCACGTTGAAAGGTTGGCCACCACTGCCCTACACCATCTTGGGCAACCAGAACTCACCAGTCATCAGCATGAGTGTTAAATGGGTTTTCATTTACTTTGGTAGCCTCACTGTCCCACTCTCAGCAGCCTCCCTCTGTATCACCAGTCATTAACTTGAGTCTCAATGACTTTTCCCCCAACCCATACCAATTACATAGGTTCCTATGGGAAAAGTAGTTTCAATTTATGCATTTTCAATATACACGCCAATTTCCAAAAACATAACCCCCGTGTAAATCAAGAGCTTGCCTGTACTCTTTCACTTATTGCACACTGCTCATCATGGGGTGGCTTCTCATTTACATTTAGTACTTGAGCGTAGATGTCCAAGCACAATCTAAACATACCGTGTGCCAGTGGAGGATGGTTTACATGTTTAAATTGCTACTTTTATTGGTGAAATACATGCAACTAGATGCTTGATCTTTCACAACTTCAGTGTACTTTGCCAAGAAAAGCAAACATTTAAATATACATGTGTGTTCTCAACTGATGTGAAGCACATGTATTTTGTGCCTAGATTTGTATACATGAGTATAAATGGTATGGTTAGAAGTGTCCCTTAGAATGCACATTTGGAAACTAAGAACAATGCTTTGCTCTTTCATTTCATTTTCTTTATCAATCATGGGGGAAGTAAATAATTAATCTATTAATTTTTTTTCCAAACGTAGTGAATTGGACAAAAAAAACTATTTTATGTAATGTAACTTGCCTTTTAGGATAATAAAACAAAGTGTTCAAAAAGAAAGCAACCACTTTCTCTTAAAGGTAGATCCTGGGTGGGGGTGCAGTTAAAATATATTGGCTGAGGATTGGCTGAAACTGTACCTGCTATTTTGGCCCCTCCCCCTCTGCTCAAAACAGTAATTTTTGGTTGTTGTATTTTTACTCTACCAATTGCCAGCATTCAAGCTTTTATTTCTTGTTAAAATCACAAACGCCTTGAAAACGCCTGCTGAGAACAGGTAGAACATGGGAGCTACAATTTTGTGATGAGTAGCAAATTGTGATGAAGCAAACCAGAATTCGCCCTGAGGTAACACAGGAATCGCAGAACATGATGGGAAATGTGGTTTTGCTTTAACTGCTGGAGCAGACCACTGACCCCAGACCTCTCCTACCCTTGCTATGAGAGCACTGTGAGTATTGAAACCATTGCACAGCTGAAAAACTGAGGAAAGCAGTGTCACACATTGTCAGACCTTCAAACTTTGGAAAAATTTATGAGCAGTTTTGATTTAAATATATTTTCTGCCTAAACTCACCATCTAGTATGAAATTAGAAACTGGCATATATCTGGTGCATCAGTGCATCTTTAACCTTATTACAGTAACCAGAATTTTATATTGGTCCATTGCCGGCAATGGGCAAAGTAAAATAGTTATTGCCAATTTTGTTTAGACTGCATTAATGTTTAAAATGTACTTAATTGCATTTGAACTGTACCTGTCTTATGTAAAACATAAAGACCATGAACAACCCAATCACCTTTACTTTGAATTGGTGTTGATATATCAATGGGTGTGTGTGTCAACCCAATCCTAACTATATCCCCACAATGCAGCAGCACCAGCGCGGGCTACGCTGCATCCCACGGGGGATTTTCAGCTGCTGGAGATCTCGGGGTAAGGGGACATTTGTCCCTTTGCCCTGGGATAAGCCCAAGCAGCCGCTATGGGTCAACTCAGACTTGCACTGCTGCCGCTGAACCTGTCCCCTCCTGGGTCCAATCTGTCTACCCCCCCACACCCATCTCCTCCCCGTTCTGACCTCCTCCCACCCTGTTCAACCCCCTCACCATCCCCCACCCTGTTCCACCCCTACATCGTTCTTACCTGCTCTGGCGGGCCTCTGTTCCTCTGCCAGCACATGTGGGAAAGCTCCGGCCTTCCCACTAGTGCACCAGCTCCCTACACTGCCGCAAAGCTCTTTACAGCACTTTTGCAACAGCCTGCACCGGCAGGACATGCATTTCACCAGCACAGGCCTTGGTTAGGATTGGGCTGTGTATATCTTAACCATGGTTAACATGCACACCCATACCCTCCCCCAGAGCAAAGTCCCTCTTTTTGCCATAACCATGGTTATGGCACAAATGTGAATGTACTTAGAGCTTACCAAGGTCCTCCACTTAACCAGAATAGTTAATTATGGTTAAGATGATGGGGAATTTGCAGAGTGGGGTAGGGGAAAAGGAGTACATACACAATCTGAACAGCTTGCTCCTAATGGTATATCTATGAGAGGCCCTTTGCTATGTCTGCATCAGATCTATATATGTCTAAATTCTTGGCTTCAAACTTGATACTTTCTTTTCACTGTTACCTTTCTTAGAAATAAATCTCTCATTTGTTCTGGTTCTTCATCTTCTTGATTTTTTTTTTTTTTGTGAAATACATCAGCTTTTAAGCCAGCTGCTAGCAAAGCAACAAGAGTAGCTGTGAGGCAACACCCTCTTTTACAGGAGGAGGCATATTGCTGCTACAGTTTATAATTATTTTGTGGATTTTTCAGATTGCTTGAGTATAAATATGACCCCTGTCTTCAATAACTTTATGTATCAAGAGCAATCCAATTCAGGGACTACTCACAGTCTGTACAGTTAAGCAAATAACATAAATCTTTTAATGGCAGGGGCTGTAATTCTTTTTTGCTTCAAGCAAAATAGAGATGGACATTTTTTTTTCTTTGTTTCAAGTTTTTGGGAGTCAACATGCTGACTAAAAAAGTTCATCTGGGCCTTATTGTACAAAAAGTGTGTTGTGTCCACAATTGTGTACAGAAATCTTTCCTCCATTAATTTTGTGTTTAAGTTAATAAAATTGATATGTGACATATTAAAAACTTTTCCCCTGGATGTATTTGTTTCCACTAACTCCTGAATACATAATACAGGACATGTCTATCATATAGTATGGTATAGAGTGGCTGGAGCTTTGAGTTTGACCATAGGAAGCTCAGGGTCAAATATCCACTCATTTATGAAGTTCACTGAGTGGTCATGAACAAGTCATTATCGGGATAAACCCGTCATTTTATCTTCTATAATTATCAGGGTAACCTACCTAGTAGGGTTGTTGTAAAGCTAAAATGCAGCTCTGAGGTCCTTGAAGGAAGTGCAGGCTACAAACGTAACAAAGAAATAATACATTTTATTACTTTATAATCAAGATAATAACTATATGTTTTGCAGTTGCATGTCTCACCATTGTCGAATTCCAACTTTGGCATTTTCTGGAAACAATGTAAAACCATTTTGTTTGATAACAAACTTAAGCCATTATGGAATTTATTAGTGATATTATTTTACAGTCCTAGTCAAACTAAGCATGCACTGTTTGCTGGAGGTTATGTTTGTGTGACTAGCTGATATCCCATGCTTTCCCAGCAGCCATGTCAAATGCACAATATCAGTAGAAGAAA
Source organism: Plestiodon gilberti rubricaudatus (assembly GCA_026170595.1). Classification (NCBI taxonomy): domain Eukaryota; kingdom Metazoa; phylum Chordata; class Lepidosauria; order Squamata; family Scincidae; genus Plestiodon; species Plestiodon gilberti. The sequence continues at coordinate 35,673,531 of JANXHW010000004.1, forward strand.
TAAGCCAACATAGCAACAGCAATGGCCATTCCTACAGAGATACCCGGAATGCAGCTACCCACCAATCACAACAATGTTTCCAACGTTGCCCCTGGGCAGCAGGCGGGAGGGGTATCAAACCGGAGGCGGGGGGCATCATACCGGCAGTGCAGGCAATCCTTGCGGCAGCAGATAACACGACGGAACGGCTCAGAGGAGCCTGCAGAAGGCTCCTGCCATCTCCGTGCTGTGTTTGTTTTGGCCCCCTCCCGCCCAACCTCCTAGGGACGTTTGACTCTGGCTGACGTCACTTGGGGGCGGGGTGAGTGATGTCAGCGTCACGAGGGGGGCAGCTGGCGCAACGCCATCTACGCTTCTGGCTTTTCTGGTTGAAAATGATGCTCTGTATGCCATTCAATGGAGGCTTTCTCCTCAAGAATGACATGCAGAGCATGCCAGGGGTCCTGGGGGTCCTGGGACTTCAGGCCATTCCTCAACAGGAACATATACCGTACTCCACTGTGGCCTGAAATGCCAGGCATCTTTCCCCTGTAAGTTGTTTCTTTTTTTCCTGGGGGTGGGTGGGTGGTGGTCTTGAGAGTTGAAAGGGGAGGCAACAGCTCTGATCACCTTTCTTGTAGCCGGCTGCAATCTAGGCTGTGTCCATCCTGCTCCTGCTCCTGCTCATTTGAACAGGGGCATTCGCTTATGCAAATACCCATACTCAAATGCTCACCGCATCCCTTATCCAGATAACTTCACAGAACAGCACTATACTGCATTTGGCAACAGCTGCTGTTGCTGGCAGCATAGACCTGCAGTACAGTGCTACCATGAATGATGCTTTGGGTCAGCTCACAGTACCAGGTGTTGAAACACTGCTTTTGCAAGTTCAGTCCCGCCCTAAACACTTTCTGGCACAGTGCTTCATAGCATTGGCTGTTTTAGCCTACAAATGAGTCAATGTATCCATATGAAACTTTCACAATGAGGATTTTTAAAAGGTCTAGATAACATGATGTTAGGCCATCATTTCAAATAAAACTCCTGTTTCTTTAACGGTATCACTAATCAGTTTGTCATCTGGATTTGTAAAACCATGTGCTCTGAAAGATTACCACCAGGAAGCTGCAGGCTTACAAATTCCATGTCCTTGTACTCTTTAGAAAGAATACCACAAGCATGCAATGGAAAGCCACTGTCTAAGAATTAAGGTTGTGTGTTATATTGAATAGTCTCTTTTTGCCAGCATGCTTTGAGCATTACTCATATGGTTAAAAAAAAACCCTGACCAGAGACGATTTTAGAGCTCAGAATGATGCCAGATACACAAGTTTTAACGCTTAGACTCCAAATTGAGACAGATGAAAGAGTGATTAAACTTCTTTGGAAAATATCCAGGGTTAAGGAGTTTTCTGTACATTTCAGGTACTCTATTTGTCTGCATCCTAGAATGGAGCAAAAGGTATTAAAGTACTGTGAACCCAATCCTAGGCATGTCTACTCAGAAGTAAATCCCACTGAATTCAATGGGACTTACTCCCAGGTAAGTGTGGATAGGATTGCAGCCTGAATTATATTCCTATCATATCAAATATTCATGTTGAAAACATTGGGCCATTGGATTAGGTAGGATGTTGAACTCAAGGTTAAAATGGGAGACTAATTATGTAAAACTAAAACATGAGCAAATAACATTTTGCAGTGTAAACTATCTTTTGTTTAGGTAAGGACTTGAGCTGTTGTACAGCAGAGAGGACAAAATGAAATGTGGTTCTCCAGTAAAATGTCTCATGAGCTGACAAATCCAGCAAGGTTTAAGGATTTACAGCACAATACTTTGCAGGTTTGCACAGATGGAAGTCCTATTGACTCCAGTATGGCTTACTGTCAAGTAAGTGTGCCTAGTATTGCAATCTTAAAGCCTAGTCCTATTCAATCCAGGATTGGGCCGGTGCACAGAGGGGATTACGACAGCAGAACACAGTTCTGCTGTCATAAAATGGCTTCCAGCTGCATGCATAGTGTGCTGCTGGCTGTCATTTTAGAAGCACTGTCACAAATAGTGAGCAGCGTGGAACAACCGCTGCCGGACCCACCAAGGATTGGTGGTAGGGACCCAGGGTGGGCAGAACAAGGAGGGGAGAGGGTGGAACAGGGAGGAAAACGGGGGTGCAGAGGGGGTCGGGTTGAGGCTAGGAAGGGGGTGGTATCAGCGGTGGCAGCGCCACTAATATCCTATCCCCCTTCCCGGCCTGAATTACATCGACTCTTAAAACAACAGTAATTCAGAGCAAAGATGGGAGAACTGGAATGTTTGGTGGCTAGGAAAAACATTGATATAGTGGGCATAACCTGGTGGGATGCAGCGAACCAGTGGGATACCGCAATCCCAGGCTATAAACTCTATAGGATGGACAGAGAGGGACATGTTGGAGGTCATATTATTGGCCATCTATGTCAAAGAAGGGGTAGAATCCAGCAGAGTAGAGATTGAAGATCAATCAAATCTGACACAAAAAGCCTTGACTTCCAAAGGGCGGACTTCCCTCAAATGAAGAGAGAAAGTAGCTGAATGGGAAGGTAAAAAGAGTCCAATCTCTCCAGAGTGCATATAGGCTGTGGGGTAAGGGTGGCCTGGGAACAGGCTCAGGATATTGATGGAGCGCACCGCCGCTATCCCCACCCCCTCTCGGCCCGGTTCAGCCAATGGCCCTCTCCCTTGTTGCCCAGCCTGCCCTCCCCCTGCCTCTACACCGACCGGTGCAGCACGTACCTCCACTGGTGGGTGCCGGGTCCAGAGGGTGGTGGAGAGAGGGCTGCCAGCCTGCGCGCCAGCTTCCCTTACTCTCCGGGTGCCGTAAACACGCTTTATGGTGCGTTTACGACACCCAGCGTTGGCGGAGCACATGCTCCACCAGCGCAAAGTTGCACAGCATTGCGCAGTTAATGACATAGTTTTCATTGCCCTGTATCCAACTGGACGTGTGAGTTTCGAGTCCATTCTTCTTGTCCGTTCTCACTGTAAAAAGGAAGCATGGAAATAAAGTCTCTAAAAATTAGATGGAAGATATACAATATGTATCTTTCCATTTGCCAAGCAACAACCCTGTTCCCAACTAAGCAAAGTACTTAGATTGAACGGTGATTGACTTCTGTTGATGTTGGTTGATGGCAAGTGATGAAGATGAGAAGAAGAAAAAATAGAAATCGTTTTAAAAACACCACAGAAAAATGTTCCAGTTTGTTTCCCAAAGGTGCTGGAGCTTACTGACCAGGCTTTCCTATGGACATCTATCATGAAATTATAAGTAGTACATAGTAAAATAATAATAATAATAAAAAATAGAGGGAACAGAAAAAAAGACAAGAAAGTGTTCCTGTGTATTCAAGGCCATGCAATCTTAGGGAATCTGAACAGTATACCTTGTTTGTGCTTCCAGTGTTCATGCTTTTTAGCAAGTCTGTACAGTCACCAGCAGATTTGGGGCATTGCTGTCACACATGATAATAGCAACAACATTTGATATACACATCTGATGTTGGAGCTACATTTGGACATCTATGTCAAACACATTCATTATATATCCTGCTTTCTGTGGGCTTTCTATAGCTATGATGTGCGGTGAGATAAACTTTGCAAACACACTCACAGCGCAATCCTGTGTAAGGATCCAGCCGGTGGCCCAAGGCCGCCCACCGAACCCTGAGCCCGGGCTGCCGATCCAATGGCAGGCCGGAGGTCTACTCGGGGAAGGGAATGCTTGTCCCCTTCCCTGGGTGTAAACTGGGGCCGGCCCTATTGGCCTCCTCGAATTTCCGCCAGCTAAATAGCTGGAGGAAGTCGGAGGAGGCCGTGTAATGGCCTAGCCGCCCGGCAAGGAAGGGAATATGGCCGATGCAATCCCCCCCCTCCCAGGCCGGTTAGGCCAATGGCCCCCTCCCTCGCCCGCTGGACCGCCCATACGACCGCCGGCGGGAGCTCTTACCTTCCACCGGCAGCCATGTCCTGGTCTGGCGTCGGAGTGAGGGAGGCCGGCCTTGTGCGTTGCGCCGGCCTCCCTTACTCTGAAGTAGTCGTGAATATGCGTTCGTGACACGCGCATGTTCACGACACTTTAGAACGGCGGAGCGCGTGTTCCCCAGGATTGCGCCCTCAGCTGAGTCAGGACATACCATGACTATTACTTTGCACTTGAATGAATAAAGATGGGTGTCTGGTATCTCGCAGGATTCAACGGTACAGGGCATCTTGAACAGGTGACTTACTAGTCTGAGCTTCTAGGTCTGAGCCTCCTCTTGCAGTTGACAACCAACACCACCAATCTTGTATTCTGCTTTTGCCTCATGTCACCTTCAGTTTCACAGGAGCCAGGTCAACTATATCAATTATATTGTAAACAACAACAACTTGGCCCCATCCAATCTACCGTAATCTCATTGAAGATAATAAACACACCTTAGAATTGGGGAATCCATCCCAACAGATCTGTTGTGTAGTTTTGGGCAAGTTTCTCTCAGTTTCCATTCACCACCTGTAAAAAGGGAATACTGTACCAGCAACCCACTTCACAGTGATGTTGAAAATAGTAACACTTCTAATGCACATTGCTCATTAAAAGAGCTATATCTATTATTATTATTATTATTATTATTATTATTATTATTATTATTATTAACAGTATTTATATACCGCTTTTCAACAAAAAGTTCACAAAGCGGTTTACAGACAAAATCAAATGATTAAATGGCTTAGAGAAAAGATGGGTTTGTCTGCAAGTTTGAAGCCTGTGAATTAAACTTGAACCCACATGGCGCTAAAAAACTTATTGTTCCCATCTCTATTCCTCTCTATACCTTCTTCACTTAACCCATTATGTATTTAGCATGATTTCAATGACATTGTTTGAATCGCAGACCCATGCCCTAGCCCTTTGGAAGGATTACCTTGCTCTGTGTTATCATTCACATCTCCATCTGAAAACATCATTAATTTAAATAAACAATAGAGACTGAAATAAAATTCCATTCATGCTTAACTCTCCAACGTGGTTTTGAAAAACCTTTCTTCTTTAGCCAGTCTTATGTTACATACTAGATGGTCTTTGCTTTGACCACCTCGTAAAGAAGACTCATAAATACTTTTCATGTGTTACTTAAACTAGCAGTATTCCCTAAGGCACAGGACTTGGGTTTTTTTTCAAAAAAAAAAAACTTTGTATATTTCTAAAGTATTTCTAAACCAGTAGCAGAGGTAAAAGTTTTGCTTTAATGCAGAAAAAAAAGTGCTCTGGTACAACCTGGTCACATTTTTTGTTTCTTCTCTTTGTTGAAAAGAAAGACCTTTTTTTAAAAAAAAAAATCACCTGATTTACATGCTTCCTTTTGAGACTCCACTGATGGCTTTCAAAGCTCAAAATGCATTCTTACTAGAAGCAGATGCATGCACACATGCAACAGTTCCAACAATTTTTTTTCATTCATATTGATCACTAAGCCAAAGAGTATGAAATCATAATCAAGAATAACATGTCTCAACTATGTAGGTAATGACATTAAGCCTTGTTCAGTACTGGTGGATATTGTGTGCACGTAGTTTGAGTGCAGCAAGCTCCACCACCTACTGTATGTGTGTATATTTGAATGTCTGTAAAAGGTTGCCTCACATATAGTTGTATACTTATAGCTTTTTCAGATAGAGGACTGAAGCTGAACAGAGTGACTTGTCTCATAAATTCATGAGATTGGAATTGGAGCTTTGGTGGTTAACAGATCACAACTGCAACCTGGGAGTAAGTCCCATTGAACGCAACAGGATTTATTTCTGAGCAGTCATGCACAGGATTGTATGGTAAGTCTTTTAGACAAAGCTAACCCTAGCATACATTCTTATTCCACAAAACCCACCCCAAAAGAGAGTGGTCCCTTAACAGTTCCTGGAGGGAACAAATAGTTTTCCCATCCCAACATGTTCAGTTTTAACAAAACAATTAAAACATGTTCAGTTTTAAGCTTCTGAACTGTAATTTTTACCTGCCTGACAAAACATCTTAAGAAAAGAGACATTGGTGAGTTCCTTGGAGTACTACCCACATGTGTTGCACAACACGCATAACCTTGGAGCAAGGAGGAAAGGTTTACAAATGTGATGTAACTACTACTAGGCAGGAAGTGAAGAAAATGAGTGCCTAAGTGGAAACATATTAGTACTCCTCTAAAGGCTGATTCACACTAGCCTTTTCCCGGCACGCATGCCCTGCTCTAGCGTCTGTATGTGCGTCTAGCAGTTCTATGAACGTTTGCCCGCCTTCTTGAAGAAAGCGCAGCTGTGATTTGGTGAAGAGAAATGCGCATCTCTGATTGGTGGGCTGCCTAGCACCGCGAGCATAAACGCTAGCTTAAACGCAAGCGCACCAAAAAGATAAAAGGAAACCATCTCTCCTGGCTGCGTCGTAAGCTCAGACGCAAGCATGAAAAACGCACGAAAAGACCAAACGCAGATCCAAAACGCACACGGAAAGGGCTAGTGTGAATCAGCCTTAAGGCTCTTTCCCCTGCCAAGAGCCATAATACATAGTGTTGTGAGACATGGTGCCAGATATTCTAGGTCTTACATGGGTTAGGAAGCTGTCTTACACTGAGTCAGACCATTGGTCCATCTACCTCATCTCCACTGACTGATTGTAACTCTCCAGGCAGGAGTCTTTCCCAGCTCTACCCAGAGATGCTGGGGACTGAAATTGGGACCTTCTGTGTGCAAAGAATGTGCCCTTCCACTGAGGTATGAACCCCTCCCCTGAGGCACTGTGTCTCTGTCAAGGTCTTATAAAAGGGCCCTTTTCCACTAGGACCAGTGTTCTTAACCTGTTCATAAATTTATCTGTTTAAGAGTAAACAGTGAAATGGCCAAGTTTGCAGATGGCACCAAACTATTCAGGGTGATAAAAATCAATGCAGATTGTAAAAGGCTCCAAAAAGACATCTCCAAACTGGATGAATGGGTAACCAAATGGCAAATAAATTTAAAGTGATGAAAATTAGGGCAAAAAAAATCCCAACCACACATATACTGATGGGGTCTCAGCTGTTGATGACACGCCTGGAAAAAAATCTTGAGGTCACGGTAAATTGCTCAATGAAAATGTTGACCCAGTGTGTGGCAGCTATTAAGAAAGCAAATTCCATGCCAGGGGGCTTTAGGCAAGGGATTGAGGATAAGATTGCTAACAATATATTGCCCCTGAATAAGTCAATGGTGAGGCCAGTTTTGGAATATTATGTTCTGGTTGCGACGCCTCAAGAAGGATGGTGTAGAGCTGAAAAAGGTGCAAAAGAGAGCAACCAAAACGATCAGAGGGCAGAAACACCTTCCTTACAAGAAAAGGCATTTTATGGGTTGTGGGTTTTTTTGGGGGGGGGGCTAGCTTGGAAAAAAATTAAGGACGGACATTATTGAAATGTATACAATTATCCATGGTCTGGAGACAGTTGGATAGATATAAGTTGTTTTCCACTCTCACAATACTAGAACCAGGGGTCATCCAATGAACTAATGAAACTACAGTGATTGGCAGGATATTTAAGACTGAAAAAAGGAAGTACTTCTTTATATAGCACATAATTAGTCTGTTGAAGTCATTGCCACAAGATACGGCAAGATTCCTTAACAAATTTGAAGAAGAAAAATGGGGTGACTTAATAAATTAAAAATATTTGAAGTGGAAATTAAGACTTTTAGATGGTAAAGGAAAAGTTAGTTAACCCTTTTGTGAATAAAAGAAAAAACATTTTATTATTTGAAAAGACTTAAATAAGATGTGATTTGTTTTATAGAATTTATTTTTTTAGACAGAAAAATTTGGAAGGTTTTTATTTTAATAAATTTGGAGAAAATGGGGTGGCTTTATATATTAAAATATTTGAAGCTGGAATTAAGATTTTTAGACGATAAAGGAAAAGTTAGTAAATCCTTTTTGTGAATAATTGGAAACCACTTATAGATTCTTTAAGAGAGAGAGTGAGAGAAGAAGTGATGAAATGTGGATTTAATGAATAGTATATTAGAGATATAGGCTTAGTTAGATAATATAAGTAGAAAATATATAATAGTATACAAGTAGGATTTACTGCTTCGCGCTTGCTGTAATCTTTCGTAATATGTTGTATTGTTTTGTTTTATTGTTTTTGTTTTGTTTAGTAGTTTACTAATAAAATTAAATATATATTAATGGTCACTAGCTTGGGTTGCTTTAAAAGAGGAGTAGACAAATTCATGGATAGGTCTATCAAAGGCTACTAGTCATGATGGCTACTTGTTGCCTACAGGTTCAGTGGCAGTTTGCTTCTAAATACAAGTTGCAAGACAGCACAATCCTATCCTATCCCTGCACCAGCACAGCATGCACTGTGCCGGTGCTTGCCATCGCAAAAGTGTCATAAAGCACTTTGTGATGGCATAGCAGTTGCCTGGGGCAGTGCAAAGGCCCATGCTGGCCTGCGCATGTCGGCAGAAGGAACGGCACACAGAAGGAAAGATCTGCACTGAGCAGCATGGAGGTGAAATGGGCAGGGAGAAGGGCAGGGGAGGGGTTAATGGGGCAGGGGATGGGCGGATCGGACCTGAAAGGGGATGAGATCAGTGGTGCTGGCAAATGCCACATCCTACCCCCCTTCCCGGGCCTGACCTGCCAACATGGATCAACTCAGACTTGCTCCAACAATTTAGCTGGCACGGGTCTGAGTAGTCCCGTTGCCGCAGCTGGGGCTTTCCCTGGGGCAAGGGGATGAATGTCCCCTTACCTTGAAGAGACCTCTAGTCTGCAAAATGCCTACACAGGTTGCAGCACAGCCCACGTTAGCCCTGCTGCACAGGAACTTAGGCTGGATTGGGCTGTCCGCCTCCTGCTTGGGGCTTTACAGAGACAGCTGGATGGCCACTCTGGGAAAGAGGATGCTCGACTAGATGGGCCTTTGACCTGATACATCAGAGCTTTTCGTATGTTCTTATAAATGGCAAATAGACTCTAGGTAAAGGTAAAGGTATCCCTTGACAATTAAATCCAGTCGTGTCCGACTCTAGGGAGCGGTGCTCATCTCCGTTTCAAAGCCGAAGAGCCAGCGCTTTCTGAAGATGTTTCCATGGTCATGTGGCTGGCATGACTCAACACCGAGGCGCATGGAACGCTGTTACCGTCCTGCTGACGCGGACCTACTATTAATCTACTTGCAATTTCTTGCTTTCGAACTGCTAGGTTGGCAGGAGCCGTCGCGCGGAATCGAACTGCCAACTTTTCGATCGTCAGCTCATGGTTCAGTGGTTTAACCCACTGCGCCACTTGCATACAAACTGAACATGCATAGGCTCTGTATATGCTATCACCCAAAAGCAAGGTATTAGATCACATTGACAAGCCTATGCACTTACAAAGTGTAACTATGTAAGGTAGAACGGATGTGCATATGTCTGGGCCAGGCTTGCCACTGTGATCCTTCTTCCCACACCACGTGTTCAGTCCATTCAGATCACAGATATGAAATGGGTTAAGACGCTCAAATATTCCAGAACAAGAATATTATTTTTGTTGAATTATAGCCCAATCCCAATTCTATCGAGGATTGGGCTGCCAGCCAGAGTGCTTTGTGATAGCGGAAGACTCTTCTGCTGTTGCAAAATGGCCACCAACAGCACGCAAAATGCTCTGCTGGCGGCCATTTTTGGAGTGCTGCCGCAACAGGCAGCAGTGCTCTCCAGCCTTTGCCAGTTCCCGCTGCAGCAGTGGAGGTGGGGATGAGTGGGGAGGGGGCAAAATTAGACAGGGAGGAGGAGGAGGAACGGGGGTGGATCCAGGATGGGAGGGGGTGGATGGCGTGTGCCACATCTTGTCCCCTCATTTCGCAGCCACCTACCCCTTTCTTCTCCTCGGACGTACGCCAGTTACAGAGCTGGCGCAGGTCTGAGGAGACCCATTGTGGAGCAGGAGGCTTACAGAGGAGTAAGGGGAAATAATTCCCCCTTTCCCTCTGAAGCCTCCTCATTCTCCCCACACACACACACACACTGGATACAGCGTGCTTATTTTGTGCACGGCTGCATCAGTGGGTGGAAAGGTAGGATTGGGCCCTGAGTAAAGTACAAGGCACATCTCCAATACTGTCTAAACAATGATGCAAAGAATCTAGCTGTCTATTAATGGTTACTTTTATGAAGCTATTAAAACCCAGGAGAAAGGCTGCACAAGCACATACACTCCATAAAGAGACAGCTGATGTTTTATTTAATGTGATAATGAAAACTTTTACAAGAATCTCCCTAGGCTTATACTGTAATAGCTGATCTTCAGTTGAATGCCCAAAGCAACAGGTTTAGTAAGTGTCCAGGAGATGATTTTTTAATATATGCAATAAAGTTTCAAACAGATTCCAATGTAGAATCTAAATCTTTGTAGTCCAGAATGCACACAATGGAATGAACTGAAGATCTATTGTGTGGCATCTAAATATACCGTACAATGATCTGGTGCTGTCACTTCATATGACCATAGAGCAACCTCTTTAGTACATGTGCCATCTGTCCTCAGCATGCTGCATACCTATGTTAGGTTGTAGTATTTGTGATGTTCTGCAATAGTATATTTATTGTATACGTTTGCTCTAACTTTCTACATCCAAATTTATTTCCTCTTTCTGAGCCTTTTCCACTAAATTTGGAAACCATGTTCTCAATTTTCTGTGGAACAATTTCAGCTGAGACTTTCCAAACACAATAGACTGTTTGGCCTAAAGTTCAACACCAACCAATAAGAACCTGCTGCTGTTCCTGCTGCTTCTGTGGCTTTCGTCAATTCTCTTTTGACTATTCTGACACCATTTTCGACACAAGGCCGTTTGATTTTGAATACGTTGAACTCGATGTAATATAGTGAAAGTTCCCAGCCACTTTTTGAATAGTTGTGCGTTAAATGAAAAAAAAACCTTCCAAGAAGTTAAGCTTTAGGGTGGGCAGTAGAATAGTATGTAAATGATTTATAGCCCAACCTGGAACTGTGTTATGTATAAACCAGTTATTTCTTATATGGATGAACTGAGAAACATGTGGAAATGATTGGCTAGAAGCATTATAACTAAAAAAGTATGAGTCTTCATCCACAGTTTTGTGATGTTCTACATTCGAATCCATGGTTTATTTTCATTTGTGGAACTGATGCAATTTTAGAATTACCTCTTAAAAACAAAAACAAAAAAAACATTGGAAGCTAACTACATTTCCTACCGTCACAATCAATCCAATATCCTCAAAAGAGCAAACCTCTCCTGTATCTTAAATACTCAAACAGCCCAATCCTACCTAAGTCCCCACGTGGTGATGCAATGGTCCCAGAGCAGCCTCCGCTGCATCCTGCAGGGGAGTTTTGGCTGCTGGAGGTCTCCTCGGGGTAAGGGGACATTTGTCCCTCCACATTTGTCCCCTTGCCTTGGGGTAAGCCCCAGCATCTGCCATGGGTCAACTTGAACCTGTGTCAGCAACATCACTGGCGCAAGTCCACGTTAAGCCATGCAGGTAGATTGGGTCCCAGAAGGGGGGGCTGGATTCGGTGGGTGCCTCTGCGGCCACCAAACCTGCTACCTCCCAGGCCTGATTCACCCATCCCCCGCTCCATCTCCTTCCCATTCCACCCTTCACATTGCACCCCTTCCCACCCTCCTCCTGCCCTGTTTCACCCCCAGGCGTACCTGCTCCAGTGGGCCTCCTGACGTCCGCCGGCATGTGCAGGAAGGCTCTTGTGCTGCCACAAAGCACTTTGCGCCTGAGGAAAGGCCCCAGGCCAGCAAAGTCGGCTGAGGCTCACCCTTCCCTGCTCAGATGCAGCATGAGTCATCTTACACCATGGCTGAGGAAAGGCCTTGGGCCAATGGCAGACAGGGAAGGGTGGACAGGGACGGTGGACAGGCAGACAGGGAAGGTCAGCAAAGCCAGTCCAAGGCATTTCCTCAGCCACGGCATGACACTGAGCCAGGGTTTCAACCCCGCCTGCAGGGGGGTGAGGCTCTGAGCTGCCACGATGAAGCTCAGAGCGACACCCCCAAACTGTGCGCCACCCGGTGCAGCCCACACACACCCCTCACCGTCCTAGTAAAACCAGTGGCCAGGATGGTGACTGTACTGTGAAGGGAAACACCTGGAGAAATGTAGGTTTCTATGAGATCTCTCATGGAATAATGTTTGTAAAAATCTCATTGAACAATGGATTTATGTTCAGCCTGCCTATGAGTTGAGTCTATTGAGAAAGGCGGTATATAAATATTGCAATCATAAATATTTTTCCTGCATGGAGATACAGGGGCTCCACTCTCCATTGGCAAGTAAGGGTCCCCAGAGAGACACCGCATCCCCACAACTCATTGCAATATACAAGCTTCCCTTCACAAACACCCCATTGGCAACAATGGTGGTTGGTTTTGTTTTTTTGCCTAGTTTGCAACTAAGAAGAGGTCACAGAAACACCATCCCATTTCCAGTGCTCTTTTCTCACAAGGAGAGGATATAGGCTGTGTTTGAATGGAGCTCTCCTTTGTGGGTGCCATTATATTATTCCTTGCACAGGTATAGCTGCTCCTATAACTGACTGTTGGTCTTTTCACACTTGTAGTCAACAGCACAAATTGACTGGACAGCTCCAGTCTATTTTTCTTGTCTGTAATGCTTCACTAAGCCTGGTCTTCGTTGGTTCATGAGGATAAGTGACTTCAAGCATTGTTCCTGAAAGTGTTCTAGGAAGCATGATTAATAAAAGCAATTAGTCCCTCTGATGTCAGAGCCCCATTCCCCATGTAAATCACAAGGTTGCCTCTTGGTCTCAAGAACAGTAAATCACAGAGAACAGATCACACCTCCCTGTGAACTGCACTTTTATGGGGGCTGCTCAAAACAAACAAGACGTCAGGGCAAGTGACTGTGATTTGCATTCTCACTAATGTTTTCCTGGGATTCTATTTTCTTGTAACAAACTTCTGTTCTGCTGACCAGAAGGACCTGGGCCTAGAGGGTTTCTCATGTTGATTCTATGCATCATTGCTAATTTGCTATTTTTAAACACACTTCATTGTTTAGTAGAAGGACATTAAAAAGGTCATTGAACATGGATTAGTTACCAAGTCACCACATGCTTCTTCACATAATCAGGACCATTAACTCAGAGAAGCAGAGCAGCTGAGGCACATAATTTCCTTCTCTCATAAAACAGTATTATTCCACAGTATAAAATTATATGGAAGTATGAGAATGCTCTCCTAAAGACTGCTCCAGAAGGATGGAATGAATGAATCCACTTTTCTCTGCAAGCTTTAGTATCTACTCTGTAGCTTCATCCACCTCTCTGATTTCCTATCTTATGTCCCGTCAGGGCCACTGTTGCTCTGAAGTCTTTATTGCAACCTCCAATCACCATACTCTATTATAACTGAAAGTTCAAACTACACATTATGATAAATGTGTGATGTGACCCTCTGTTTTGTAAAAACCATGCTGGGGGGAAAAATGAAATAGGGGGTGGGGGGGGTGGTACTTGCATTCACCATAGTTCTGATTCCAACCACACTCCCCACAATATTTTAATTGAAAAAACTCCAACAACAATATTCAGGATCATATTAGTGTGATCTTAAGGACCAAACTAGATGTGTGCCTAAACGTGCAACAAGGCACGTTAGAGGGAGCTTTTTATTAATAGCATATGGGAGACTGCAAAACCTAGTGAAACCATGGGGGTGCTTTTGATATACTGGGGCGTGGCGGACTGCTCAATTCTCCCTGGCACTTAGCTTCCCCGCTGCTCTCCCGCCAGACCCCTCCTTCCTCCTTGCCATTCCCCTCACTCTCCTGTCTGTGTTGTTCTTTGGCCCATCGCTTGCCTTCCCCCTTCCTCCTTTCTCTCACCCTTCGTCCTCTCCCTCCCAACTCAGTCCCTCCCAACTCCCTCATCTCCTTCTTTCTTCGCTCCCTGAATTTCCCTTCACTCTTCTCGTGCTCCCTTTATCTCGTTTCAGTCATCCCTCCTTTCTCTCCTTCTCCTTCTCATTGCCTTTCCCTCCTTCCACCACCTGTCCTCCTCCTTCTGCCTCCTCTCTCTCCCCCAACCAGCAGCTCTGACAGCTTCTATTCTATTATACTGGTGCAGGACGTACCTGCACCAGTGGGTGCTGGGTCTGGGGGGAGGCGTCGGCGGCCCTTACTCTCCAGGTGTCAAAACATATAAAAAAGTATAAAGAAGGAAGAAACAAACACTGAAAAGAGGAAATGGGGTCAAAAGAAGGATAAGAACATAAGAAAAAGGTTGATGGTTCAGGCCAAAGTTTCATCTCTCATCCTGCCCCAGCATCCTGTTTCCCACAGTGGCCAACCAGATGCCTCTGGGAAGCCCACAAGCAGGAGATGAAGACACCCCCTTCTCCTGCCATTGTTCCCCTGCAACTGGCATTCGGAGGCACACAGTCTCTGAACCTGGAGGTAGCAGATAGTCATCATCATTTGTAGTTATTGATAGACCTGTCTACCATGAAATTGCCGGGCAGCCCAATCCAACCCAAGGCTTATTCTGGCCTAAACGGCGCTATTCCGTCCTAAATCGCCCTAGGCCGAATTTAGGATGGAATAGTGACGTTTAGGCTGAATTTACGCCGAGTTTGTGACGGATGTTGACGAGTGTGGTGAGCAGGAACCTTCCTGTACTTGATCACTCGTCAACAGGTTATGTGCCCAGGTCTAGATATGAGTTCCCTATTCAGGTCCTTGAAGACAATGAGGCCTGTATAAGCAGGCTTACCAGATCGTCGCCGGGACAGGAGCGGTCTACCCTTAAGGGGGTGGGGCGTGGGGGGCCAGAACGCGTCGCGACACATTCTGGCCCCCCCACGCCCTGCCCCGCCCCCTTAAGGGTAGACCGCTCCCGTCCCGGCGACGATCTGGTAAGCCTGTGTATAATTATGACCACCTCTGACAGACTCAAAAATAGGACCAAACATATAGACCTGAGACATGCTAATGTGAGAGAGGCAGTACGAAATCGTCTAATAATGTTAAGCTATTGTCCCACAGAGACACAATTGGCAGATATCTTTACAAAACCTTTACCTGTAACCAAGCATGAGCATATCTGCTGCGAACTGGGCATTAATGAATGTACCATGAAGCAAGACTTGAAGGATTTGGAGGGGTGTTGAGGTCTGAAGGACTAGAAATCCTCAGGTCTTGTTGCATAAGATAAAAAGTGCTGAGTCACTGCTCTTTCTATTCAGCACAAACTTGCATGTTGTTTCTAATCACCCAAACTTCTACAGCTGACCTTGGGTGTGTACCTAAGAGTACCTAAGAGTGTGTACCTCTCTCTGATTGGTGTAGAAAGGATACCTCCTGATATAAAAGCAGGCATACAGCCTCACCAGAGAGAGAGAGAGAGGACCGACCGACCGACACAAAACAAAACAAAACAAAACAAAACAAAACAAAACAAAACAAAACAAAACAAAACAAAACAAAACAAAACAAAACCATAGGGGGAAATAGAGTGTGGTGTAAGACCATGTTAGACCTCTGCATTCTGACAACTTTGGCTGTAACTCACTGTAATATATCTCTGCACAAATACAATTGGATGGTGGAAGGAAATCCTGTTTTGTGTTGGAGACGTTTTTGCTGCGCAGTCAACGAGTGATCAAGTACAGGAAGGTTCCTGCTCACCACACTCGTCAACACTCGTAGGACAAGTTTAGGACGGATGGACCAAATGTGCCGTGCATGCGCACAACAGGTGCCGTGAGATATTCTGTCCTAAGTTCGGCCTAAAAGTGGGCGTTTCAGGGGCGTAACGGGGGTGTTCATGATTTTAGGTCCGTATCCAGACATTGGTGAGCTCCGACACTCCCCCTCGAGCTCCAAAACAGACCTAAAATTTAGGTTGACCAAAAAGCTGGCCCTAAATTTGAGGAGACCCATAGGTGCCATTTTACCTTACCCACGCCAGCCCTCTCCTGAAAATTTCAAACACCCCACCTACCGAGTTGGGCCAGAGTTGGGCCAGAATAGCAGCAGCAATGTCTGGATATGGCCGAAGATAGGCACCCAATCAGCACCCAGCAGCACCCAGCCTCTTTCCCACAAAAGCCTAGACCTAGACCTCCATTCTCCCTCTCTCTCAGAGCATGTGGCGTGCGGATCTGTCCCCCACAGCCACAAAGTGGGACTTTGGTGCAGGGGAGCTCTTGGCTCCAAAATTTCACAAACACCTCACTTCTCTCTTCTCTTCTCCTGTCTGCTTTCTGGACTTCTCTTCTCTGCTCCCCTCAAGGGCAGAGAGAGCTTCTCTGGCTGTGGCCACACTGTTAACAGCTGTGCCTGGGCAGCTGTCTCTATGCAAGCTCTTACTAACCATGTCTCTCTCCCAGCTTCTTCCCCCCCCCCCACAGGCAACCACAACACCAGCAGGTAAGGCAGGGTCTGTGCTGAAATGTTATCTAATATCTGCCTGTTTGCCAATATATCTGACTTCTGCCTGTAAGCCAATGTGTTCCCTGATATCTGCCTGTTAGCAAATGTGTTCTCTGATATCTGCCTGTAAGCAAATGTGTGATAGGATATCTGCCTGTAAGCAACTGCGTTATAGGATTTCTGCCTGTAGCCACTGTGTTCTCTGATATCTGCCTGTTTGCCATGATAACAGAACCCTCCATGTTTATGGAAATGTTACTTGCCTGTAGACAACAGCTGTCTCACTCTCTCTCCCCCTTGCCCCCACAAGGTCTACTGACAGGTGAGTGTTTGTGTATTGCTGTGCCATGCTCAATGCTCCACAGTTGTGTTCTCTCTCTCTGACCTTTGTCCCTTACAGGATTATGCTCTCCTTACGTCCAGGTAAGCAACTCAAACCAGGCCATGAGTGTAACACTTAGCAGCTGTGTTTTTTTCTCTCCCTGCAGGCTTTTGCCCATCCACTGACAAGCTGGTGTGATCTCAAAGGCTAGTGCAATCAGACACCAAGCGGACTTTAAACTCCCTCTTGTTTTTTTGTCTTCCCAGGAACATCCTCCGCCACCTACCTTACTGGGAGCACCCCAGGGGCTGCAGGGAGGGAGCCCCACATTTGCGTGCCTCGATGCTGCCACATGCCAAGGAGCCAGCCCTGCAATGTTCCTCAGCTGCTGCACCACCCCCTGGCTGTCGTTTCCCCTCCCCTTTTCTTCTGCAGGCTGCAGTTCCACAGGGGAAGAGCCCATGCCTCCAGGTCCCTGGGCTGCTGCTGCTTTCAGATCAGCTGCTGGGCCTATGACCACCCATGCCAGCCTCGCCTGGCCAACTCTGCTTTGGTTCCAGAACAATAGAGACGCCCCTCGGGCAGAGCCCCCTTGAAACACATGTGCCACACACAAGCATTGCCCCACACACAGAGACAGCCCCCACCAGTCAAGCCCCTGCACGAATCCCAGCCAGGGTCTGCCAATACCTTCCCAAGGGGAGGGCAGCTAGACTGCCAAGCCACGGGGGGGAGTCGGGGGCCGCCCCAGGTTGCCAACCACTAAAAGCCGCTATGGCGCCCGTAGTGGAACTGCTCGCGGCAGCCGCAACCCGGGTTCACCCACACGCCACACGAATGGCACCCGTCGCGCATGCGCCGTGGTGGCTGCCATTAGGTTCCCCACTCCCCCCATATGACACCCATGTGCAACCCCCCTATGGCATGGGGTTGGCAACGCCTGCTGCAGGTGGGGGGGGCAGGGACTCTCCCCTCCAGCAGGTGGCTGAGGCACAGGGTGCCCTGTGGCGGTTGGCACAGTCTTCACGACCTTCCGGCGACTGTCCTGTGACCGTCCCGTGATGGGTGCCACAGATATTCCGGACTACCTAACTCAGGAATAGCAGCAGCCTAACTATGGCCTAGCTTAGGCCGGAATAGCCAGAGAAGTTGGGTTGGATTGAGCTGTAATTCACTTTTTAAAGCCATCTAAGCTAGGAGACATCACCACATCTTATTGTGAGCGAGGCTGAAAGAGGAGATACTTGAAGGTGTAGAAAATATACTGAAATGAGTCAAATTTGCTTAGTGAATCCTCCTAATTAAAAAAAATATATAGCCTGGTGTTTTCTTATACATGAATTGCAATAAGATAGAGATTGATTTTGGGGGATGTGGTCCAGCTCTATCCTGAATTGCCAGGTGACTTGAAATCTCCTGAGAGCAATGCTGTTAAGTCCTCAGTTGGCTCAGTGCATTTATTTTGTTGGCACACTGAAATGCAGGAGGCAGGCCAGAGCTACATCCTTCAGATTTATAGTTGGATCAAAAAACATTCTCAACATTCCAGAGTGCTCAACATGGTCCCAATTCAACTTGCTATATTATTAAAAAGGGATTTGCAAAGCAACTGATGATATAAAACAAATCTCCTAAGTAATTGGGGAGCACAGAAAGAAACATGTACTATATATCCAGTTACAAAAAAGATAAGTGCAATTGGTTTTCTATATATTTAAATTCTAAGAGGTACGAACACTGTCTAATAACTCCATTGAGCCAGCTGCCCCTTTACAGTTCTGAAGCCATAAAGTTCTCACATAAAGTGTGTTGTTAGTACACTGAGAGACAGCAAATCATTTTGAGGTGTTGAAACAAGTGAAGATTTACTACAGGCAAACACAACTGAGAATTAAGTAACCCCCAAAGGTGACTGAAGCAAGAGTGTTTTTTGTTCATTGAACATGCTATTAAAAATTTTGCATAAAAAAGCCTGTGTTTGTCTCAGACTAATGTCTGTGAGTATTTTAGTTTTCTAGCTAAAATGCTACAGCAGTGTTTCTCAGATTCTGGAGTGAGCCCTCTTGGTCCAGCTCATGGCGAAATTACCAGAGTCTGGTAACAGTTACCAGCTCATGGCGAAATCCTGCCTAACATTAGGCCAGCGGAGCAAGCGCTCCGCTGGCCTAAGGAATCGCATATGTGTCGGAAAGCACATTTGTGGCTCCTCGCGAGTAAGCGGCGCTGGCACGGAGGCCGGTGCCATTCACTCTGGCACTTACCCAAACCTGCACCAGCCGCTGCAGGTGAGTCCCAAGCCGGTCGGTGTAGGGGCGGGAGGGCGGGCAGGGGCAGAAAGTGAGGGGGCCATTGGCTGGGCTGGGCTGGGAGGGGATAGGGATATTGGTGCTGAGTTGCACCGATATCCTATGCCCTGTCGCAGCCCAGGCCAGCCTTACAGAGCCTCCCTGGTTGTGCGTGTGCCAGTTTAAGAGCTGGCGTGCATTGGAGGAGGCCCACTGCAGCCCACGCCACTTACACCGGGGGAAGGGGACGAACATCTCCTTCCCCCGAAGTGAGCCTGGGCTGCGCCGGTGCAGTCCCCAATGGGCCTAGGATGCAGCAGCTGGCCTTTTAAGCTGGCCACTGCACGTTAGGCAGGATTGAGCTATTACTCAGGTACATACGAAGCTGCCTTATATGGAATCAGTCATTGGTCTGTGTAGCTCAACGTTGTCAGCACTGACTGGTAGTGGCTCTCCAGGGTTTCAGATGGGTCTTTTCCAGCCCTACCTGGAGTTGCCAGGGGTTGAACCTAGCACCTTCAGCTACAGCCTCCCATTCCCAGTAACTGAAAGTTGCTCAGCTGAGGGTCAAAGTACATTAAACACACTGTTCGGAATGATACATTTCACTTTTCTTTGGCTAATAATATCAGCTGTGGGAACCCTGGTCCAGCTCAGGACCATGACATGGTCTTTGATGTGGGAGGGAGTTCCCATTGGTGTGTGTGCTGTATCTTGATAGCTACGGTCCCTCTTGTATTTGTTTCCCATAAGTTTATCCACCAAGGACCCTGGAAGGGGGAGAAAAGGAAGCAGAAGAAGGTGTCAAAGAGGAGGAAGGAAAAGAAAGAAAACGAGAGGGGAAAGAGGAGGCCTTTCCTCCTTTCTCTAGAGTCTGTGAATAACAAACCATGTTTTGGTGTTTAAAACGTGCTTGCTGCATCTTACTAGAGTCCAGTGACAAAAGTGCACTTTCACTGGGAAACGTGGTCAGTGGGCAGATGGGGTAGAGTTTGTGTGTATACAATATACTCTTCAGAGGCACTTCAGTCTGAGCTAGGCTACTGACCAAAGAATAAGGACCTGGGGTCATGAATGACTGAGGCTGTGGGTCATGCAGGATAAGCCACCCTGAGGCATCATGATGGACCAACTCTCCTAGGCCTTCTGGGCTCTTCCTCACTTTCTGGATTGAGGAATGCATTGTAGGGAATGGATAGGAACAAGTGACTCTAGACTATTGGGGTCCTTCTGGTCCACGTTGTCTGTACAACAAGCTTGATGTGTTTTGCTTCTGAAACTTTACCTTGCATCAATTCTTGCCTGCTTCTCTTCTTTGTTTACATCACCACTATCGCCCCCTGGTGGTGCTGTTGGGCCCCAGGCGGCAGGCAGGTGGGGGGAGTTGTCAAAGCGGGCAGCAGTGGGGCGATTTGGGCCATTTTGGCAGCGTGAGAGTGGCAGCGAGCAGTGGCGGCAACAAGTTTTGCCCTCCCACCCGCCCTGCACCTCTGATCAAAAACGGCGGCGGTGACATCACTTCCGGAGCGGGGGGGGGCTGTAGGAGCGCCACCGCTGAACTGAGATAAAACTTTGAACTTTGATAAAATTTTGAGATTACATTATCCATTTCAGAAGCATTGCTGACCAGTCACAGTCAGAGTTAACGGCCGTGCCCCACTTTGTATTAGTAGCAAAAAAAAAAAAAAAAAAACACCCCATGGGTTTGAGTAGAGCCCAGTTTCTGCTCCCAGCATTTATCATGATAATACAATGGATTTGATTTTTAAAATCCACACACCCTGTTGCTATTTTTCCACTATGTTGTTAGGCAGTAACCCTGTCAACATGCCTTTTGCATTTTCCTAATGGTGCTTGATTTCTAAAGCTATATATGTAAAAACCACAGGAGTTGGACTAGAAAATAAAAATATAAAAAAGCCTCCTTATTTTGATATAGTCAAATCAAAACCATTTTTACAAATGACTGGCAGATGTTTGCATTTTGTTTATACTGTTAGATACGCTTGTTGTCAGAGTTGGTACTTTTTAGTGAATGTCATTTGTTTAGACTCTGGGAGGTTTTAAAGTGAGAAAATTTTCTAAACAGGTCAAAATACAATCCTGCCTCAGATGCTTGCAATTATTGGTGAACCAGGGCTCATATTATAGGGGGGGGGGGAGAGAGAGAGATAGGGCAGCCTTAATAAAATCCACAAATCTTACCCATTGACTCTCCCCCCACTTTTAGCCAAATTATGCCCCTTGTAAGCTTCTAAAAACAGTAGCTAAGGGGGGCAGCCCCAAAGATAAAGGTCTGGTCCCCCTTTGGCCACCCTGTAATTCACGCATTGTGATGAACTACAAATGCATTACAGCACTTGAAATTTTCTTGGCACAATAATGTCATGTATGCACTTTATACAATGCTGAAGGCCAATATTTAATTTAATATTAGGCACATGTAAGCTTAGTAGATGGAATTCTGCTTTAGGTTTCTTGGCCCCAACCAGAAGGATTTCAACAGAAAATCCATCCAACAATTCAGATGTCATGTGGTTGGTTTGTGCTGCCGTTCCTTCAATAATATCAAATGACTTAATTCAGTTAACTGCCTCAGATGTTTTGTGCATGCGTGATCTGCTTACTGCACTGGTACTGTGGTCTCAAGTGTGCAAAAGTGTGTCATTCTCTCACACTCCTGTTGCACTGGTGAGAATGAAAATGATTTGACAAAAAGGATTAAAATATTATGAGACTATATAATGCTCATTCACAGTGGCATAGCTACTGCAAGGCAGCTGGTACAGTCTAGCTGGGCTTTGTTGCCCGAGGAGGCGCTCACGCCAGCTGCTTCACAGTGGCGGCAGTGAGAGGCCGCGATTGGAGCAAAGCCACCAAAAACTTCGGCCAATGACAGGTCATGTTCGGTGTTGTGGGGGCGGGACACGGAGCAACGTGTTGGGCCAATCAGAATCGACATGTCGGCTACTCCAGGATGTGACAGGACATGACGCGTGTGGTGTAAGGGTGGCATAAGGGATTTTGTGGTGGTGCTGACGGAATCTCTTTCTGTCAGTGATTGGCTGGGCTGCCCTGATGTGAGAAGGGACAGACAGACAAATCTCTGACTGCCACTGACTAAGCTGTTCTGATACCAGGAAAGGGAGATCAGGCACAAGGATCTAGATTAAGAGGGGCAAAAAAGGAAGAGATGAGAGATGGAGACTAAAGTTCACATAAGTGATTTGAAATAACTAGCCATATATTTGGCTGCAGGCCTCCAGTTTAATATGGAAATCCCAACCTTGACATTTCGGTACACTAAAGTATGTGCTGCAGTAAGTTAAATGCTGGTTTGGTTTGACCATATCCGGATGAGCTGAAACCAGTTTCGCCAGAGTGCTACTGTAGCTCTACATCCACACCATCATAAAACAGTCAGACAAGAACACTATGATTTAAAGCTGCTTAGTCCTCAGGTCTCCAGCCAGTCCTTTGCCAATAGAAAAAGAAGCACCCCATGTTGAGTGGGCATTTTGGACCTCTCAAAACTTCCCAGTTTCTAAGTGCTAAGTGGTTTCCCACTTTTCAGCTATTAAGTATCTTAGCGCATTAGTGGCTATAAACCAAGTTTAATAAAATGTCAGTTGAATAAAAATTCAGGTTAAGTTGACCGTTGTTGCCCTCACCCATCCTGGGCCCTGTTAGCTTTTGTGTAGTCATATGCTGGCACAGTGCTGAACTGAGGGGCTCAAGTCTCTGCCATTGCCTTGAGACAGTCTCCAGTAAGAGCATCTGATTCCCCCTCCCCTGCTCAGTGGCAGAAGCCAATTACCCTGCTCTGAACTGCCCCACAAACTGCCTCTGACCACAAGCCCCCAGTTCAATTTACACAATACAGATCTTCTTGTGTTACACTAAGTAACAAGAGAGCAGGTGCACCACAGCAAGGGCCATATGGAGTAAAAGTTCCAGGACTCTGAAAACAATGCAATTCAGATGAGGTGCTGGGATAAGCAGATCATTCTGCCAATCTATTCATGGGGCCTAACTGGCATAAACTCAAGCAGTCTGGTTTAACTGACATAACCAACTCTTAAAAGAAGAGTGCTTCATAAATGCTAAACAGAACTAACAACAACAACAACAACAACAGTATTTATATACCGCCTTCCTTGGTCATTGGATTTCTCCTCCGACTTTAATTCAAGGTGGTTTACACAGGCAGGCAATTCTAAACCAAGCAGTTTTTACATTTACAGTACAAACAAATGTTCCAGTTTTTCATAGAACGCTTCATTCCAGGTGTTTTCCTTTCACGGTCTGGCCTCTCTCTGGCATTCATCTCCCACGGGTCGACTGACAGACAACTTTCTCTCACAGAGTGCCGGCTACAGCTTTTTTTCTCTCACAGAAGCTTCTGCAGCTTTTCAGCGGCAACAGCTCTGCGACTGTACACGGATTCTTCCAAGAGTCTTGAACTGCCGACCTTGATCTTCAGGCATATGAGGCTGCAGCTCTACCGACTGAGCCAGACCTCCTTACATCACTCATGACTTCCTAGCCTGAGCCTTGCAGCCTTTCACCACAATAGGATTATATCCAGGAGTGCTTTTTGGGGCTCAGTCATGGGCAGCTGCAGACAGGATAGAGCTAGAGCAGGGGTGGGGAACCTTTTCCCTGGCGAAGGGCATTTTAAATATTAGAAATTTGCTTGAGGGCCGGCCGTAAGGCCGGGTGCCATTTTTATTTATTTAATTAATTTTTGCCCCCGCCCCCCATTGGCCTCTGGAGGCTCCACGCTCACCGTCAGAAGGCGCCGCCACCGCCGGGTCCGCGCGTCACCTCCGGCGTACCATGCCGATGAGGGCAAGAGGGCAAGAGCATGCCCTCATTGGCGTGGTACGCATGTGCAAAATGGCCAATGGCCTGGTGAGAAGGGGTCGAGGTGGCGGCCGGGGAGGACATGCAAAGGCCCTCTCCCGGCCTCCGGAGGTGACGCGCGGACCTGGCGGAGCCTCCAGGGGCCGGTTGGGCGTCCTCCCGGCAATCTCTCCGGGGGCCAAACCGGATGGCCTCGGGGGCCTGATCCGGCTCTGGGGCCGGAGGTTCCCCACCGCTGAGCTAGAGGATCATTGTTGCTCAGGTGAGGTCTCAGCCCAAACAGGAGGGCTTGTATAGGCCTTTCAGTTCAGGAGGGCCTAGTGGCCAGCTTGGGCAAAGGGAGCCAGGCCAGAATTTGGGAGTGTTTGTTGCTCCAAATGATCTCCAGCCTGGTGCCTTGCACAATACACAAATCTTTTTGCTTCAGAACAAGAAGGGGAGGGGGTTCTGCCATGGCCTCAGTTCTTCTTTGCTAGTTGTTATGATGCATTAATAGATAATCATAAAAAATGCCCTCATATATTCCTTTTCACAATTTAACCTCAGAAGTATTCAACAGACAATCTTGTTGAATTTTGTCCCCTTCGTTCATCTGTACCTCTCAACTCCCCCCCCCCCCACAACATCCAGAAATCTGAAGCAGTTTCCCTAATTAGTCCAGAGAAAGAGGAATGAGGTCTTCCTGAAGCTGGTTATGTAAGTTCACTGTTTACCACAGGAGTTCTCATGCCTGTATAATTACCAAAGATGACTGAAAGTGATTTCTTGCAAATGAAACAGCTGCTTTCTTTCAGTCAAATGACCAAAGGGGATCAAAACGGAGCCTTCATACAACCTGTAGCATGAAACCACAAAGACCTCTATTTGTATGGACACACTCATGCACAATTTCTATGTGTAGGAGTTATAGCTGGTGGAAATGCTACTGCCATCATCTGCCAAATAGGACCCTTAGGAACAAAAGGAGCAACGTGTAATTTAGAACAGCCTCAACCAATTGCATTGGCTGATGTCACTATGCAGTCTTCTTGCCTGTTCTCTATCCATCAAACCAATGCTAATTGGTGGTTGCACAAAATTTAAGTATGAGTTGTTATGAATGTAGAACTTCTGCAACCACAAATAAAAGTCAATGATGTTCTCATGGAACAGAGCCAGCTTTGGTGGTCACCTTGGCTTGGTATCCTAGCCTGGGATCTACAAATGCATGGTCCCCATTCTGTATCTCCTCCACCCTCCCAAGATACTTCCATTTCCACTTCCCTGCTTCTACACTGCTGCTGCTATCCAGTAGCGTAGCTGGACTCGTGCCAGTTGGTTGGTGGGTGGGGCGATGAGACATCCCCCCGCCCACCCTGCCACTGGAATGGCCCTGGACAAGAGCCAAACTGATCAGGGCAATTCCGGTGGTGGGGCTGTCTCAGGTCTGAGTAGACCATCCGGGCCATACCTCCAGATAAGGGAACAAACATTCCCTTACCCATAGGAGGCCTCCCGGACTGCCCCCACCATCATAGGGTGTAGCGGTCGCCATTTTGGCACTGCTGCATCAACGAATTTGGCTGTAAGAGGCTGAGTTGTGAAGCAGGACTTCACTAGTTCGAATCATGCCACTACCATGAACTCACCAGGTGGACTTGGGCGGACTTCAATTTCAGCTACAAGAATGTTCACTTACCTTACAGGGTTGTTGTATAGATTACATAATGATGTTACATATGAAATGCTTTGCACACTTTTTTTTTTTAAAAAAAGCACTATACAAACACTAAGTATTATTAAGGTAAAGGTGACCCCTGACAATTAAGTCCAGTCGTGTCCGACTCTAGGGTGTGGTGCTCATCCCCATTTCAAAGCCAAAGAGCCAGCATTGTCCGAAGACGCCTCCATGGTCATGTGGCCGGCATGACTCTCCTTGCCGCAGCGCGTAGCATGCAGCTGGAACATGGAGCGCTGTTTACCTTCCCGCAAGCGGTACCTATTTATCTACTCGCATTAACATGCTTTGGAACTGCTAGGTTGGCAGGAGCTGGCCAAGCAACGAGAGCTCACCCCGTCGCGGATTCGAACTGCCGACCTTTCGATCGACAGCTCATGGTTCAGCGGTTTAATAAAGCTGCAAGATCAATGTTTAAAAAAACTTTAATGGTTGACTATAATTGTTATAGAAATATATGATTAAATGTAATGCTGATTTACAGCCCAATCCTATCCCCTGCCAGCCTATAGCATGCAGCGTCACCGACAGAGCATATGATACTTGAACGGGGGGGGGGGGGGGAACGAGGTGGCCTGGGAGAGGTAAATAAAAATCTTACTTAAGATTTACTTACTTAAGAGAAGGAAGTAAAAAAAATCCCTGCTACAATCGAGATCCTCTCCTGAACTGCCCCCAGTTCTGCCCACTCCCCTCCCCACTCCTCCCCCAAACCACCCCCCCTCATCTCTTCCAGTTGGGCATGGAAGTTGCTGGCGTGTAGGGGGGGGGGGCTTCCAGCCATTTGTAGCAGAGGCTCAAAAGGGCACAATGACAGTGCAGCGTTTGCACCACCGGAATAGGACTGGAACAGGACACCACTGGAACTGATGGATTGTGAGATCCATCAGTGTAAGCCTGGCATTGGCTTGAGCTGTTACTTATGGATTCTTATTATTTTATTTTAGAGTTTGCATATAGCAAGGTGCCTTGGTTCCCTAGAGAATAGCTGCATATTAATGAGTAACCAAATTAGTATTTAAAATATAAAATGTAAAGTACAGTAAAAAAAAAAACACTTTCTGAAGAAATAATACCCGCACATAGTGATATCTGTTTGCTATGTCATTTTCTTGTGCCAGTTCTGAATTTATCTTTGCCTCTCTGTGTTGCAAATATCTCATTTAATATCTAGAGGGTTTGATCATTTAGAGCCTACAGACCATAGAAATGCACAGGCACTTGTGCCATCCATTCAGGCACTTACCCGCGATGGAATGTGCATGTAACCATAATTACAAATGCTGGAATGTCAGACATGTGCTTGCCCACAGAACATTGTTGTATCCCTGCCAGGACCGACAGTAAATATATCACAGGAAAGCTGCAGTACAGATAATATGAAAATGATTATCAGTAGTAATTTTATACACTACTGCAGCATATCAGTTTTCACTGGACTGCATGCATTCATTTTGTTTAATTTCAAATCAGTGTTCAGTAACATGATTTTAGCTCATTAAAGTCTGTGGGGGGAAACAGTAGA
The DNA here is from genome assembly GCA_026170595.1 of Plestiodon gilberti rubricaudatus. NCBI lineage: Eukaryota > Metazoa > Chordata > Lepidosauria > Squamata > Scincidae > Plestiodon > Plestiodon gilberti. Next base: position 35,700,705 of record JANXHW010000004.1, read on the forward strand.
AAAGAAAATAATAAAAAAATACCCCAGTTCTAATGAATAACTAGAGATTTATAATAACTAGATCACTATCCCATGGAGTCATTTGCTTAATGTCTATGGCTATATTCAGATGTAATGGCAAACCATGGTTTGCCACTCCACGCACGGAAGCAGCAATCTCAGGCTCACGAGCTCCCTCCTTCCCATTGTCCTCCTCTGCAGTCAAGGGGAGAAGACGAGAAACTTCCACTTCTCATTAGAGGCCAACCATAGCTCTCTGTGTATCTGAATGCAGCAACTGATGGCCTGCCTAAAACATAGTTTGCCACATCTGGATGCAACGAGGTTTGCTTGTTGTTTTGCCATTCTATCTAAAGGCACTATTACTGGCAGAGGTTTTTTTTTTTAAAACACAAGTAACATGCACACATAGAAGGAAACAATCATGTGCAGGGACTCAATGTATTGGCCAATGGCACGTCTATACAATTTGGTGGTGAAAGGATAACTATGGCTATATTCAGATGTAATGGCAAACTATGGTTTGCCACTCCATGCACGGAAAGCCAGGATGGTGTAGTGGTTTGGGAGTCGGACTTAGACCTGGAAGATCCAGGTTCAAATCCCCGCTCAGCCATGAAGCTTCCTTCCTGGGTGACCTTGGGCCAGTCACTATCTCTCAGCCCCACCTACCTCACAGGGTTGTTGTGAGGACAAAAAAGGAGGGGAGGAAATATGTACACCACTCTGAGCTCCTTGGAGGAAGGGTGGTATAAAAATGTGAAAGATAAAAAATGTGAAAGATAACTGAGGCAAGAGTAAAGGTGCACCAAAGCACGTTAGTGAAAGTGCTCAAGAACCAAAAGCAGGGTTTGAACTGGGACTTGCTATACTTGGCACACTCACTCTTAAGCTATACATGGGGAATTCATATGCATGCATGCACAATGGAGCTTTAAGGGAAGCAATTAGGAGGGAAAAGGGGAAGGGAGGAGAGAGGAACTCCTTAGAACAGTGGTTCCCAAACCTGGTGGGGCTGCAACCTACCTGTGTCCTCTGGCGGTGGGTCACGACCCACCACCTGCAGTCGCTTCCACATTGCTCCAGCCCAGGACAGCCTCCGGAGCCCTCAGAAAGGCCTCCCGACGCAACCAGAAGTTGCATTGGCAAAACTGGGTGACCTCCGGGTCACAGAGGCCTCCGGTAGTCATCCCCGGGCTGGAGTGACATGGGAGAGGCTGCTTAGGGTAGGTCGGGCACAAGAAGTAGCGTCTGGTTGCTTCCGTTTGGCCTCAATTTGGAGCCAAGTGGAGGCAAGGGTGGGTGGGAGGGCCCAACTGGCAACACACACCTCCACCTGTCCTTGGGCAGCAACCCACCAAATGGGTTGCAACACATAGATTGAGAAATCCTGCCTTAGAAGAAGGGGCAGAGCAAAGGGGGAAAACATGGGAAGAGAAGGGACGTTGTTAGATTAATTGGGCTTTCCAGAGGAAGTTGGGAGGAAAAAAAAGAAGATGTTCAGGTACAGAGAAGGAAGAAAGAAGGGAGAAAGTCAAGGGAGACTGGTAGAGAGGAAAGAAGTGGGGTATAGATAGAGGGTTCAGACTGCCATGAAAAGATTGCTGCTGGGAATGGCTCTCTGTAGCCTGAACTGAGCCTACAGGCAAGGGGTGGGTCTAGGAACAGGCTGTGAAAGCACTTCGCCCACTTGCAATGAGGGAATGAGTCTCTCCCACGGAGGAAACGCTGTTGACTGATGCCACAGGCCCTCTAGACTAGAGGACCTTCTGGGCCAGTAGAGGGTGTTTTGGGGTAAAGAAGGCCTGGGGCAACAAAGAGAGAATAGTCTGGGTCCGGAGAAGTCTTCTCTCACTCACTCACTCACACACACACACACACACACACATATACACACACACCCCGCTACATTAACATAAAAGAGACATTCACTAAGTGTGTAATCAGTTTGACTTTGCATGAGAGAAATCCAATGGCCCAATCCTATTGAAAGGAAGCACTGGCAGAACATGTGTTCCACCAGAGCTGGCTGCCACAAAAAGACCGTAAAACACTTTGCAGCAGTGCAGGGAGCTGCCGTGCCATCAGAGCAGCGGAGGCCACATCATCAACACAGCTGAGTCAATATCATTGTGAGGCCTGCATCAGGCCATTTGATGTCACAGAGGAGCTTGCAAGCCTTGGGGCAGGTAGACAGTGGACGCACTTGCATTGCTAAAATAGGCTCACAATTATGTCTCGTTAGGTGAGGTACAACTGTGCATCAAGAAGAAAGGCAGTGCGGGCCAAAAGACCGGTAGTGCAAGAAAAGATTGTAAAAATTAGGTCAGAGGACAAAAAAGGAGTGCAGTAATACCAGGATGGATGCTTGATTACAGAAAAGCAATTATCTTTGATTTCAGAAATTGATCTTCTATCCATAATTATAATTATTTTATGTTTATAATTTTAGACAATACCTAAGGTTTTAGGATGAAGATTCATTCATAACCTCATGTGGGAAGTCAGGGAGCTATGGCAAGATGTATAAAGGCTGCTTGTAGAGTTTATTTATTTAAAAGTTTGATATACCGCCTTTCCCCAGGCCAAGAGCCTGGCGCTCAGGCTAGAGTTGGCATGCAGGAGAAAAAACTCCAGCCAAGATTATATTCTGCAGGCTGGGGCTGCTAGCTTGGAGGGGAACTGGTTGAAGCAGCCTCTTCTTCCTAACCCTGAGACTTTTCCTTTGGGGTTCATGTGACAGTTTAGGCTACAGACTAACCAGTTACAGTTGAGAGGTACAGACCAGGGCATCCTGTTGGAAACGATTCTGTACACCGTGTGACAAGGAGGAACTGCAGCCCGAAGAGCCAGCGAGGCGGCCCAGTGCGTGGCCAATTTTGTTAATGGCATGTGGTGGGGCTGATGGACCTTCAGCTATGTGGTTTCACCTGTTGTTCTGGCTTGCAGAGCACATATGCCGGAGCAGCAGGGTTGTGACAGCTCTGAGGAAGCAGAAGCAGCTGCAAAATAGTGGAGAATGAAGGGGAGGATTCCTTTCTATCCCTCAGTCCCTCTCGAAATCTCTGGCACAGAGCCTACATTACAAGGCTGTGCAGTGGAGCCAAGAGTTCAACCTCACACCTATTTTAGTTCATTTATTTCATTTATGTCCCAGCTTCTAAAAGAGTTGCCACCTTTTTTTGACAAGGGTTATGCGCCTCTAACAGCTGGATGACAGGCAGAAAGTCAACAAGAGAAGACTTTCTCTTAATGGCACCCCAGCAAAAGCTGCAACACAACCTTTCCAGACAGTCTTTTGAAAGAAGTCGGTAAATGTGTTTGTTGTGGGGGTCCACTCAAAGTAAGATTGAGGTCACATTTTCCTAGCACTCAACATTTTGTCTGCAAAGTGCCAGCCCCTACATTGCCCTCTCAGACCTAGAACACCCTCTTTTGATTCCACCAGTCTCTGCCAGCCCTCAGAGCACCCCCTACCAGCCCATGCATGACCCTAGGTCACACTCCCAGTCTCGGATCACCAGTGGCGTCGCTACGGTAGGGGCGGGACCGTAAGTATCGCTCCGTCCTAGACCCTTTACCGAGCGAGCAGGAGGCAGCCCCGCCCCCTCACTGTCGGAGCCTTTCCTGTGAGGAGAAAGCAGCAGGCAAGAGACCCTGCCTACTGCTTTCTCCGCAAGGGAAAGGCTCCGATAGTGAGGGGGCGGGGCTGCCTCCTGCTTGCTCGGTAAAGGGTCTAGGACGGAGTGATACTTACGGCCCCGCCCCTACTGGAGCAATGCCACTGCGGATCACACTCCTTTCCCTCTCCCACCAGTCCCCTCCTTCCCCTGGATCACACTCCCACTCCCAGCTCACCCCAAATCACACACCTTCCTCCGCCAAATCACCCTGCTTACCTCCTCCTCCTTCTCCTCCTCCTTCTCTTACTCCTCTTCTTGCCACCATCTTTCTCCTTTCCACTCTCTGTGATTTGAAAAGGCAGAGAGGGTAGGGAAGAGAGGACAGAATGGAAATGAACACAATCAGAGTGAACACTGATGGCCTAAAGCAGACACCCCTCTCTTTCCTTTCCAAATGGCAGGCAGGGAGATGGGTAGTGGTGGTGGCAGATGATGTGCCACATAAAGATGGTAGTGAATGGAGTGAGGGCCCAGCCCCCCCCCTTGGGCATGTTCTGCCATCTCCCTGAAAGTGTCACCTGGCATTTGGGTGCCACCTTGTTCCCCTGGCACTGAGGCCAATTGGAGGGCCACCTCTATGAATAGGAACTGTTCTTCTCTCCCTGCTAAAAATGAGATGACTCTTTGCCCAGTTGTACAAAGTGTCATGGGCACCTTTTTGGACGATGCCTGTACCATCAGGGGACAGAGGGGAAACACTCATTGGGTGAATGTTTTAATGTTTTGAGACTTCTACAAACGTTCTTCACAGACTGATCATTTTGCAGTTGTTCCACACGACTTGACTACAGCAGTCCCTAGCCAGTTTAACCTAAACAAAGATGGTGAACCCTGGCAAAGCCACCCTCTCCTCTTGTAGCAGTGAAGGAGGATTACCTTACCATCTTTACATCCACCATGTTCTGGATTGTTTCTTTTTTTCTGTAGTGCAACATCCCCCCCCCCCCGATTTTTCTTCAGGAAAAGTGGCTACCCCAAAGGGTTGCGCCCACTTGAAAAAAAACCAAGAACCACAGGTAGGTGAAGATGTATGTCTATGAAAAGTATACATATGAAGAGATAAGCTCCTTCTATTGGAAACGTTATGCCAATGATGATTTATGTTCAATACATATCTTCACCCTTTTAGCCCCATCTGGCAAAGATTGAAATTGAAACCCTATTGTGCTACTTGTGTTTCCAGGGTTCCTGATGGCTCTGGCTGGTGATCTGTGCCTATGACTGTAGCAGAGAGTGGAGTGAAAGGCTAGCGTGAAGAAGGGCCCCAAAGCCCTTAGTAATAGGCTTCAGAGTTTTATTTTCTCTTTATTGAGGGAAGGCAGTTAGCCTTCACTTATGTCTTCCTCCTCTGGTGGCCGGCTTCCCTGGGTTGTTCAGGTGTCTTTCAGGAGGTGCCCTGGAACCCTCAGCCCCCTGTTGGTCCTCATCACAGGCTGTTACAGGCTGCAACAGGGATGCTGATCAGTGTGTTTTTGCATGGCTGGGAGTGTGCCTGGCCAGCTTCTGTTGCTGGCTGCTCTCCTGACCAAGAAATTGTGGGGGATCACCCCAAATAAGGTGATTGGCGGCGAGATCCAGTCTAAACTTCCGACACCGGAACGAGGGAGGGGGGCCATTTGGCGAGCCGACCCGGGAGGGGGCGGGGATGGCATCGGCCATATCCCCGTCCCCGCTGGGCCAGCTCGGCCGTTACACGACCTCCTGCTACTTCTGCCAGCTATTTAGCTGGCGGAAATCCAAGGAGGCCGATAGGGCCTGTCCTGGTTTACACCTGGGGAAGGGGACAAACGTCCCCTTCCCTGAGTAGACCTCTGGCCCGCCGCAGCAGTCCCAGGCGAGAAAGGGATCCGGCGCAGTAGCGTCACTGCAGGGGGGGTGGAGCCCCAAGTTCCGCCGGGCTCTGAGCCTCCGTTACACGACGGGAGAAAGCGGCCCCGCCCCCTCGCCTTTGGAGCCATTCCGGCCAATGAAAGTAAGTGCTTTCCAAAGGCGAGGGGGGCGGGGCCGCTTTCTCCCGTCGTGTAACGGAGGCTCAGAGCCCGGCGGAACTTGGAGCTCCCCCCCCTGCAGTGACGCTACTGATCCAGCGGGCGGCCCTAGGCCGCCAGCCTGATCCTTACACAGGATTTCACTGTCAGTCTAGGTTGCCCTGGCCAATTGGACAATCTCAGACACCTATACATACTTACTGGGGGGTGATTCCCATTTAATTCAGTGGTTCTTACTGCTTGAGTAGACATGCCTAGGATTGCACTCCTAGGATTGCACTAGGATTGCATTGTATTAAGTGTCCTATCTCATTACTAACATTAACCAGCAAATTTAACTGATGTGTTCACTTTGCTTCATATGTACAACATATTTTCCTATGCAAATTTCTATAGTCTGTATACAAAGTAGGACACAAACTATCATGTCTCCTATGAAAAGCTATATTCGCTCGAATGGCTAAAATGTATGGGTCAATGCTGTTTTGTCAACCCATTAAACTACTTCTTCAAACCATTTCTTTGGAAATAATGAAAACATTTTCAATACAAATTAGGATACTCTAAATCATTTGTTTCTTTGACACTCTGGTTCTAAACCTATTAGTTGATATGAGTCCCATTAATATCCATGGAATTTACTTCCACCTAAGTGATACAGAGCCAAACAATACGTTACGTTTATTTTTTAAGGTGGAGATAGCTGCCACAGAAGGCTGATGAGAATCAGACTATGGCATATGGCAAGAGTGGGCACAATTTCTTAACATAAGAGCCACACATGATAAACTTCAGATGTTTGAGAGCTGCAATATTTAAGACGCATTTAAATTCCTAAATTTGCTCACCATGAACATTAAACTTATGTTTTAATCCAGTGGACTCTCAGTTTATACCCGGTAAATAAGTATAAAGTTTGAAAAATTATTTTATATTAATTGTGATGCAAAAAAGAGCTCAGCCAACGTATTTCCAAGAGCTACACATTATATGTCAAAGAGCTGCATGTGGCTCACAAGCTGCATTTTTTGCTGTTATATAAGCCTGGTTTCATTCATCTTGTTTGTGAATGAAGAGCCATTAGTTAAAAGTTTTCCTGAAAGACAGATGTCACTGTAGGCTGATATATTTATGATATACTATTTGTTTGATCACCCACAGCAAATAGCAAAGTAAAACTCTCTTTTTAAATAAGAACCATAATACTAATTTTGAATTCTTATTTTTCTTGTTTGATTCCTAGCCTTTCTGAGCAAATGTAACAGAAAGTAAAGCTGGTTAGTACCAAGGCTACATTTAAAACGTGTGGTATAGGTGTTTTTCTATTTGTATTTCATATATAATATTTATAAAAACAAAAACAAAAAATGCATGGTGAGTTGGCACACTGCACATTTGCATGGTATCCATACCAGGTTAATTTGTTGTATTTGGTGCAGTATAATTTGTGTTTTAATATGCTTCCAACGTTTGTAAGCTGCCTTGGGGCTATGCAAAAAGAGAGAGATGAACTAAAATAAAATGCCATCTCTCTCTCTCTCTCTCTCTCTCTCTCTCTCTCTCTCTCTCTCTCTCTCTTACTATTACTATTACTATTACTATTACTATTATTAACTAGCAAGTGCCTGGTAACCAATAAATGCTTATTGACCTATTTGTTCTGAAGCATTTTATTAGGAATTTGGCAGTTCAAAATGTGAAAACATGAATCCGTACGTTTGGGAGTCTGGGGAGACCCACTCCTTTCCAAAGGATATCACTTCAGCCCACCGTAACGCTGGAAGTACCATCCAACTCAGGAATCCCTTCAGTTCCATACATCCAGTCTCTCACCACCTCCTATGCCCAGTTCTGTTCATACATGAGTCTCCATCTCTTCCTCCACGATGGTGAAGCAGCCCATCCTCCCTCCTTTGCTATTCAGTGTCAGAGAAGTGGGAAGATGATCCTGCAAGTGCCTTTACATTTGCAAATCTCTGGATTGAGCTGCTTGTCTCTAACTTAACAGGAAGGTCAAGAAGAAAAGAAAGGCAGCACCTTGAATGGAGAACAGTGAAACATAAGAAAGGCTTCAACAGAGAGCTTTTGTCCACAGTCTGCTGGAGAGATTCATTCCCCCATCGGTTCTCGAGTTTCAGCTATATTGACTGACATGCTATAAATCGTGAAGGTACCTTCAGCAGTTACAAAGGTGTAAAGCTCTGTGCATCGGAGCCAAAAAGAAAATTCATATGTTCTGTGATAGAGATGAGAGTTACGAAACAAACCCTTTTTTCCCTTGAAATGTTCCTGAACATCTCCATTGCAAACAACATTGATTGTCTTCCAGTTACAAAATGATATAACTCTGGGGAATACAAGTTAGAAAAAGGCTAACAATATTTGTATTACTTCCTGTACTATTCTTTTGCTTCAAGCATTATGAACATAAAATACTTCTGTACACATAATGCATAAATACATCTTTTTGTACAGCAACACTGCTGAGTTAAACACATTCAGCCAGCGCCTTTGGCCTTTGATGGATTTGGTCCCATTGACATTAGCGGAACTTATTTGTAGCCATGACGATGTCCATGCACCTTCAGATTGCAATGCAAAGTTAAGGCTGTTTAAATGCATCTCATTGTCTCAAATAGATGTCAATCAGCTAAGAAGGGCATAGGAAGGGCCTATTAATAATGGAAGTGCCGGGTCAATGTATAATGCAGGCTCTTCAGATCATTACACACAGCCTGGATACTTCTGGGAATCACTTAATGAAGAGATCTTTCATTATGAACGGAATATATATAAAAGGATGCAGAAGAACGCTTTGTATCTGGAAATGTATGGTAATGTGTTATGGTAATAGTCTTGTAACAGTATGTATGATTTCTTATATAATAGAAAAACATAAAAAATACATTTTTAAAAATACGGTAAAAACTTGAAAAGGGATTAATCCTATCCAAGCCGTACTCGGCCAGATCTTGTGATTCATCACCGTAAGGCCCAGGCCACTGGTGCAGCAAGCAGCCCGTTGTTCTGCAGCCCGATGATGCTGCCAGCACAAAGCTTTGGAGGCCGCATGCAGGCAACACCGGCTTGCAGAACCCCCCACACACACACTGCTAGGAAGTTGGCAGTAAGGGCTGTTGGCAGCAGCGGCAGATTGGGGAGGGTTGGGGTGGTTTGGGATGGGGAGTGGGCCAGGCCAGGGGCAGGAGGGGGCCAGAGGAGTGGATCTTGGCGGCAGCCATGCATGCTGCATCCTATCCCCCCTTCCTGCCCTGAACCCACCCACTAACTCTCCTCTGACTTATGCCAGCTAAAGAGCTCATTGGAAGCCGGGCCACCTATGGAAAGGTAGGTAAAAATGTTTTTTTACTTAATTCTCCCAGGCTGTCTGGTCTCCTGCCGGCTCGTAACCTGCAGCGCTCACTCCATTAGTGGCGCGGCACGCTCTGGTCCAGCAGGAGATAGGACTGGGCTGTAAATCAATGAAAACAATCAAGTTGATTTTGGTTTGACTCTAACAATAACACATACTAGGCAATTTACTTCTTGCAATGTTCCTGCTAGATTAAAAATAGAGTTCCCATTTATGCTGCATGCACCAATACTTTAACATCTTCTCTGGGGCTGAAAGGAAAAAAAAAAACCTAGGTTCTTCCTCCCCTACAGGAAGACTGTAACAATCTCAGTGCTTACTTCTCCATCCCCATGTCACCTAGCATCCAGGACTGGCCCCTAAGATGCATTAGAGATTCTGGGGCATTGCCGCACCATTGCCACACCAAAGTCATTATAGTGAACCATTAGTTCCACCCATTGTTCACTATGGTTGGATGAAGTTCCTGATTGGTGAGTGTTCACTGTGATTGCCTCTGCATGATGAGTGAAATGGGCTTGTGGATTTGTTTGGGGAATTTAATGTGGATAAGTAGATATTGCTATGTAAAGGTTCTTAACAATATCTTCCATTATGACTATCACTTTTTGAGCACAATAGGAAAACTCTTAATTTTTCTTAAAAAACTTATTAAGGGACTTGGGAAATCCTATGAATACAACACAGATCTTCTATGTCATGGTGGTCCAACGCGTGGCCCGCGGGCCGCATGCGACCCCGAAGGCCTCTGCTGCGGCCCCCGGCTGCTCTTGGAGCTCCCCTCCCCCGCAGTCACCCACACTCCCCTGATGATTGGAAAGGCGGTCGGCAGCCAACCACCTTTTCGATCTTCAGGGGAGCGTGGGCGGGGCATGCTAGACAGCGGGGCGGGGCATGCATCGGTCATTATTAATTAATTAATTAATAATTTAATTTATTGTGCGGCCCCTGAGTTTCATGTCAAAGTTCGCATGCGGCCCTCGAGGTACGAAACGTTGGACCACCCTGTTCTATGTGGCAAGGTATTTATTTATTTATTTATTTATTTTCTGTATTTATATACCGCCTTTCTCATCATCAGATTTCTCATCAGATTTATTCAAGGCGGTTTACACAGGCAGGCAATTCTAGACCCGAAGGGTCTTTACAATATTGTTCTATTCATATATAGAACCTTTCCATATCCCAGATATTTCCCTTCCGAGTGTAGCCCTCCTTCTGGTTTGTGCACTGCACTTCCAAGCTTCACAGTTCACTGCAGTTTGCACTCAGATGGTTGTCTAGATTTTCTCTCTCTAGCTGACTCCTCCGCATTCCACCCTCTCATGGTGTCTTCTCAGTGTCTCCGCGAGGTCCGTCAGCAGCTTCTGTCTCCCATCCAAGCGAGAACCGAGGTAGACCCTGCTTAGCTTCTTCAGGCAGGGCACTGGCTCAACCTCCAGGTCACACAGAAACTCTGTAGGTATAGTGAATTGCCCTAAAATCCTTGTACAGTAATTAGGAAGTGAAGGGGAGGGGGGAATGAGGAACTTAAGCTTTAGGTTAGATATTAGAAGACTTTTTTTAACTAAAAAGATAATTAAATGGAGTCCTCTGACAAAAGCTGACAGTACAAACAAAGAAAATGCTTCACGGCATAGAGGAAAGGCTGTCTTAGGAAAACACAGAGGGTGGATTAGGTGAAGCAATAGCTATTTCCACCCTAATTTCCCAGACTCTATATACATGCTAGCAATGGGGATTACTTATTGATTAGTCCGTAACAGTTCCTTTTGAGTTCTTATCATACTAGCACTGACTGAGTGACACTTAATTTAAGTATAGTTTAAAAGAGTTGGCATTGTAAAGATTTGAGAACAAAGGTCAAGTCTCCATTTCTGTGCATAGATTTGTAGTCAAATGCTGAGTTCTACTGAAAAAGACACTGAAAATCGTCTTCTGTCAAGTGATGGAGGAATTAAATCAGCGGAAACAACAGTTGCTAGGCACTGCTGGCTGTGACAAACCTTAGTGGACATGTTGTTGGTATGGCATTGGGCAGTGGGCAGGTCTCACGTTGGATTTCAGCAGTACATGCAAGCAAAGTTATGAGAATTATTTTCCACATGAAACAGACCGCATTGGTTATCTTAGAAGGATGGACATGCCAGTATTACGTAAATAGTATATTTTAAATAGGTGCAAAACCTGTGCAGAAGTTGAAGGATTTGTTGTAACTTCTCAAAGTGTTCACATTTTCATAGGAAGTTGCCATATACTGAGTCAGAACACTGGTCCATCTAGATCAGTATTACCAACACAAACTGGCAGGAGCTCTCCAGAGTTTCAGAGAGGGAATTTTCTTCTGTCCTACAGGGAGATGCTGGAGACTGAATTGCACCTGTCCAGGATGTTCTGCATACAAAGCAGGTGCTCTACCACTTTTTCATGACCCTTTCGCTACAGTCATTTTTCTACTAACAGCTCTAGCCTTTTTGAGGTCCACATGGTGCATTAATGTTCAAATGTGTTGAAGTAGATGTACGTTCCAATGTGTGGTTCCAATTTTGCATTGCACGTTAGCATTGCATTTTCTTAAGAACCACATGACAGAGGTCTTGAGTGGTTCGTCCTGTTTAGCAACGTGATTAGGATCCAAGTTACATTCATAGTTCCATCTTGCTTGCTGTTCAGCTTGAAAATTAGTGACTATATAGATAGATTAAAAAGGAACAGGTAATTTATGCCTTGTTTGGAATGCATATATTAAAGTCAGGAAACAAAATGCAACTTGCAACTTTTTATGCCATGATATATTAAACTATAACAATTTTCGACAAGTCTAAATTGGTAAAATAAAAATACGCATGAGATTTTTTTTTAATGTAGCTAATGTACATATCCAGTAATTCAAGAAGACTTGCCTGATTCTGGCAAGATTTTCATGCAGTGTATAAAAGTCCATTAACCTGCTGGAATTCTTAGCACTCCATATAATACAGTACTAGACCTGATCTAACATGAAATTAAATGACTATTGTCTGAAAAATTCTAATACATATCAACCTGTTGATGATTCCAATGGTGACTGGGAAGTTCCTCTGTGTGGGTGCAGATGTACCTTGGCGGAGGTCGGAACGGAAGCTCAATAAGTGGTCTGTGTCCAGATGGGTGATTTTTCATGTAATTCATGAATTAGTAGCTGGACAATAACCTTCAATATGGGACAATTGCATGGTTTGTAAAACATGTGACCTTTGCATCAGAAAACAAAGCTGTGCAAGATCATCTCTATTATTCCTACCTTGTACACAGTAGCACAGTTGCTCCAAATAAAATACTTCTTACAGATAAAAATGTATACCACGCCTTAGCCTTCAAAAAGTAATGAAGGCCAGAAAACATTTTGCTTACCTTTCCTCCCCCTTCCTTCCTTCCTTCCTTGCGTGCCTGTAGAGCATTCAAATGACAGTTAAAGCCCTAGTCTTTGATATGGATGCTCAAGGGAGTGGTTAGTAACATGCACCATATTTTTTTAATACAGCAACTGATCCAGATTCCTAAGCACATGATTGCATATCTGAAGTGTCATGTGCACATGCCTAATCAATTTGCTTAAGACTTTACATCATGCTGTTTCATCACTCACTTAAACTCAGTGAGTTATTTCCCAGCCAGATTTTATTTTCAGATGTATGCAGCCATCCATCGAATGTCAGTACAAAGGAAACATTTGTCTCTCATCTGTCTTTTTCTTGCCATACATAGCAAATGATTAAGACCTTCTTCTTTGTTATATTAATTATTTTGAAAATAAGTCAGTGAAGTTGCCTGAACTCCTGATGTGATGCCAGCTTGGGGGAGTCTGTTACCCAAATATGCAATCTGCATCAAAGCCAATTTGGTGAGCAAAATTATTTTCCTTTTCACGGGTTCCAACCAACTGAAGGTTGCCTCTTCTCTGTCTTATTTAGAACTCTCTTGTTTCTTCCCGTCTGAAATGAAGCCCTTTATATACATGTAAACATGTACATACTGTATTCCAGTTTGGAGTCCAGCCTATCCCTGTGGCTCAGGTTAGAGGACACACAGTCCAATCCTGCTTAACTATACACAGCTGACCTAAAGGGCTGGCTGCTGTATCCCAAGTGCACCTCGGGAGAAGGGGACATTCGTCCCCTTCCCTGGGTATAAGCCGGTCGGGGCCCTATGGGCCTTCTCGGATATACGCCAGGTCGGCCGACCTGGTCTGGGAACTGGCATAGGATATTGGCCGAGCGCACTGACGATACCCCTCCCCCTCCCAGCTCGGACCAGCCAATGGCCCCCTCCCTCACTGGCCCACCCCACACATCCCCGCTCCTGCGCCAAGTGACCTAGGCTTTACCTGGGTCGTCCGGTGCAGGTTTGGTCCGCTGGGGGTGTGAGCAGTGCCGACCTCAGCGCCAGCGCTGCTTACACCCAAGCCGTCGCAAACGTGCTTTATAGCATGTTTGCAATGTTTTAGAATGGCAGAGCATGCGCTCTGCTGCTCTAAACTGACAGCTATTTTCTCTCAATGCTGCATTGTTGGGGAGAGACTGTAGCTCAGTGCTAGAACACATGCTTTGTATGAAGTTCCAGGTTCAAAACCCTGGCATCTCCAGCTAGGGCTGTGAAAGGCCCTTCCTGAAACCTTAGAGAGCTGCTACCAGTCAGTGTAGACAATACATTACTGAACTAGATGGACCTGTGGTCTGACTCAGTCAAAGTCAGGTTCATGTGCAGTGGCGTTTCTGAGGTTGGGGCCCGACCGTAAGTCGTGCCCTGTCCTAGTACCATGTTCAGGAACCGGAGCGAGGAGGCCCCGCCCCCTCGCTGACGGAGCCATTCGCGCAGCGAAGCTGAACGGACAGGGAGTCTACAGGGAGTAGACTCCCTGCCCGTTCGGCTTCGCTGCGCGAATGGCTCCATCGGCGAGGGGGCGGGGCCTCCTCGCTCCGGTTCCTGAACATGGTACTAGGACGGGGCACGACTTACGGTCGGGCCCCAACCTCAGAAACGCCACTGTTCATGTGATCCTTCTTTGCCCTGTTCCATCAGGGATTGATGTCCATGGGGCTTCAAGAAATCAGCTGCTAGGCAGAAGCACCCATGAATAAACATACTAAGACTTCAGTGCCAATATTAGGGCAAAAGTGGCCAAAAGGCAGGGCAATCTAGCTGTTCTCAAGCAGTCCAGATAAAAATCCCATAACCAGAATCAGGACAATGGAAGTAAGGTGAGCGCAGAGGGCGTTACAACCAAGTGGCTGTAATCAGAATCACATGATGCTGGCTAGAAGTGTGGAAGTGTTCTACTACTAAGAATAGAGAGGTTTCTATGCAGAGGTGGCATCAAAGCAGAGGCGTCTTTAGGGGGGCCCAGGGCGGCAGGGGTGTCAAGCGGCAGGGGGGGTAAACTTTCACTGTGCCACTGCCGAAATTCAGTGGTAGCGCAAAAGCACCCCCACCATTTTTTCGGTCGTTTGTAGGCCGTACAGAGCCTGGGAGGGCGGGAGGATTGGACCTCCCGCCCTTACGGCCCCCAAACGGCGGAGGTGTTCTTTTGTGTTGTGCCATCGCCGAATTTCAGCGGCGGCGTGACAAAAGTAACATCACCCCCCAGGGGTGGAGCTTGTGGTGTCACATGGGGGTGGAGCATTGATGCCCCCCACGGGGGGGTGCAGCGACGCCTCTGCATCAAAGGTCAGCCAGCTGGAGCCCCTGAACCCTCAGCACCTGTGGCAGTGGTAGCACCCATTGTACCATTAGGCAGTGGCGCTGCTGACGGGGGGCATGGGTGGGGCGATGAAGCGTTTTGTGTCATCGCCCCTGCGTTGCTATGTCTCTCCCAGAAAGGCTCCATTTGAAGCCTTACAGGGGCAAGGGTGGGTGGAGGGCCCTGCACACACACCCAGCCCCAGCTTAGCTACGCAACTGCCATTAGGGGCTGGGTGAAATGGTGCCATGGGAGTCCCAGTGCAAGCCTTTGCCTCAGGGCCCTGTGTAATCTGGTGCTGGCACTAGTTCTATGTCATCAGTATCTGAAGAGATTGAACTGCTGGTACAGAGAAGATGAATGTAGAGAGCCATTCTTGTGTGGGTTCTGGGAAACTGTTGTGTTTCTTCTTCAGGGAACATTCTGACCTAGACAAACCTGAGACTGCATCATTCTGAGAACACTCCACAATGTTATCCCTTGATATTAGGTTGGTGAGTCCTACGACGTTTGATGGTGGTAGGTTATTGACTCCTATATCCATTGTTTGGTAACCCACCTACATCTATGGTTGAAGCAATGCATTGGGTTAAACCTGACACAGGTCTTTTGTAAACAGCAAAAATGATAGGTCTGAACATTAAGAGGATGAGATCTGGCCTCTTGAAACCATCATTAGTTAACAAATGTATATGCCTGATAACAGTTTCTAACCCACCAAACTGCTTCCATCATGTGGTGATGATTCACCTACAAGCCAGTAAGTCTTACTTGAAGTGTTTTAGTAGGCAACAGTATGGCAGGTTTGTTGTACACTGCTTAGCTGTAAGAAGCTGCTGGGACTAGAACCAGGAACCCTGTGTGGTGGCTCTGTGTGGTGAGACCCCAGGATTACAGACTGGAGCATTTCCCTATGCAGAAAAGTGTTCCCAAGCACCAGTGTGACTCTGCCCACCAAGCAGAGGCGTCAGGCTCCGGGAGGGCGCCCGGGTGCGAGGGGGCAGGGCCAGCGTCGCGTCACGTCGATGCGCCGTAGACGCACGCCCCCCCGCCCGTTTTGCTCCCATTTCGGAGCCAAACGGCTCCAGGGAGGGAGGGAGGGCCCAAACAACGACGTTGCTGCTGTTGTTTGGAACACGGTGAGTTCGCCGCCCTCCCGCGATCGAGCGCCTGGAGCTCCTGCTCCACGCGCTCCGCCGTAGTTACGGCGCTGCCACCCAGGGAGGCCGTTGGCAGTCCTCACCAGCAAGGGCTCTAAAAGATTCCTCTTCAGGCTAGGATTTTGTCCAAGCAATAATAGTTTTTACTTGTTGTGGCACCTGAGTTACAGCTTAGGTCTCACTTTATCTCAGCGTAGAGTATACCATTATTTGAAGCACAGCATATACCGACCTACATCCACCATATTGAGCAACTCCACAAGAATAGAAACAAAAAGAAAAAAAAGAAAAAAAGAACATTTTTCAACACTGCATTCACGAAGCTGATCACTATTACAGGTCTTCATTTTACATCTACTGTATTCCACCCTTGGTTTACCTTTTTGGCAATCATAACCGAAGGGGCACTTTGGAACATCTGCAGGCAATTTTTATAGGCACTCGTGATTCATAAACTTTGATTTCAAAGACATTTCCTACAAGTCCTTGAGCTCTGTGGGACCACATGAGTTTCCCCACAAAAATCCTTGGTTTGTTTCCAGAGTTTATTTCATGATTCCTGTTGTCTCAGGGATAAAGTGGTTTTGTTATAGCTCAATCATTGTGAGCTATTAAATCAAGCAACTCAAACAATTCTCTAGCTTGGACAGTTTTCTTAAACCCCTACCCCCACCTCCTTCATTACTTCTTTTGAGGCCAGCACTCTGTGCTTTTGGATTGCATTAGTGCTACATTTCAAATTCAGCCTGTACGTAAGTGAGATAGTTAAAGGATTTGTTCATGACCATCCACAGGGCTGTGGTGCAGGACAGCTGACACTGCATAGCAACGTCATTCCATAACTAGAGGTGTTTGAAAATGGCTTTCTTTTTTCCCCAATTTGTTGAATTGAAAAAGCAAAAAAAAATGGTGTTTCGTGTTTTTATTCCAATTTCTTAATTTAAAAATGTTTAGAGAGACTACTGAGTACTGGAAAAGTAATATAATGTAATCTGATGCAGTCCACAACAGTAGATAGCTGGTGAATAGGTTCCAAACCTATTGTGGCAATAACTCCCTGCACAGCAATGGCATCCTTGGGGTAAGGGAACACTTGTAAGCCCCAGCAGCCACCATGGGTCAACGTGGACCTGTGCCAGCTCTATAGCTGACACAAGACTTTATGCCAATAAAGGTCTATCTATCTATCTATCTATCTATCTATCTATCTATCTATCTATCTATCTATCTATCTATCTATCATCTATCTATCTATCTATCATCATCATCATCATCATCATCATCATCATCATCTGGCACAAGACCACATTGAGTCATAGAGGCAGATCGGGCCTGGGAAGGGGTGAGGATTTGCAGGGCCCATGAGAGGGGGGTAAAGGGGGTAAATTGTACCCAGGCCCAGGGTAAAAAAAGGAGTCCCAGGAGCCAAAGGAGGGGGCCCAGAAATTTCCTGAGATCTCAGCTGGCCTCATCATGGAGAGTGAAAGATGGTGGCCAGGCCTGGGCACCGCACCAGGAAGCCTGGTAGACCAGGGCTCAGAAGATTTTTCCGGCTATTGTTGCCCTCCCCCATCCTGTTTTGCCCCCTCCCCCTTTGAGAAGGAGCCCAAAAGAAACTTTGTACCCTCCTCTGATAAAATTCCTCTCAGAGGCCCTGCTGCCTCCAAACCTGCCCCTTGACTGCTGGCGCCAAACCTGCCTCTATCCCAGGTGTGATCTGCCGCCACCCCCACACCCCTCCCGTTCCACCCTGCTCCCTGCCCTCTTCTCACCCCATCCCGCCTCCCCCAATGGCCTGCATTAGTCAGCAGATCTTTGGCCATCTGCCGGCGTGCAGGAGACTGTTCTGGCCTCCCCACCGGAGATTCGGCTGTGCACACCAATGGCTGCTTTACAACTGCCAGCATAAGATTGGGCCATAAATCAGCAGGCTGGTTTTTTTTAGCAGCTCAAAGCTCACTTTCATGACCACCTCACAAAATGATAATTGATTAAGCTGATGAGGATCTGGCCCTGCCATAAGCTGAGTTGGGGAAGACTCAGAAGAAGCCGGAGTCCAACCAAAGTGGAATGGCTGAAGAGAGTTCAAGAACAGTTAACTTTATTTAAATTAGCATCTATTCCACAATGATATAACAAAATATCCAGCTCTAGGTCAATCCTGTTCTTTTTATGTACACTACAAATAAGTGCTCAGTGTCTGGTTTTGATCAAGTGTTGATGAATTCATTGTGAATATTGCCCCTTCCTAAGAATTTTCTTCCGACTTTTTATTTTACGTATGTCTTTACATAATTTATACATAATTTGTTAATAATTGTATTAAATATTTTTGTTTAAAAATCATTTACAATTCAATGGAAAAGAGGCAGGTGCATGAAGGAATGATAGTACTTAACTACACACACACACACACACACACACACACACACACACACAAACAAACAAACAAACAAACAAACAAACAAACACACACACCCTTTTGGGATGTCCCAGCCATCAGCTGAACTGCTATGAAGCTTGTGAAAATAGATTCTTGGAAAGGGGGCAGCTGCGAATCCAGGGCAGCCATGAATGTTAATAATTTTAAAAAATGTTTTTGAAGCTACACTTACTAAAATATGTTGTCCTTTCCAGGTGTCCTTTCCTACAGTCCAGGATACTTGACTGCAAAGTCAACATTTCTGGTTAGATTCATCCACCAAGTATCTCCCTGCTAGTGGACTTATACAGATAGACATAACATGTTTTGGTGATGATGACAGAAACAGATAACATGTTTTTACAAAGATGGCGTGCGTGTGTGCATGCGTGCATGCGTGCATGCGTGCGTGTAGTTCTAAGTCTTCATTTCATTCCAAAAGAAAAACTGCCTGCTAGAAAAGGAAGCCAATCCAGTTCGGTTTCTTCAATGGATAGACAATTACCTCTAACACCAATGTTTGCAGTGCACATAAGAAGAGCCCTGCTGCTGAATCAGATCAAAGGCCCATCTAGTCCAGCATCCTGTTTCCTATAGTGGCCTCTGGCAGAGATACCTCTGGCAGGACAGGAAGGCAACAGCCCTATCCCACTATTGCTCTCTTGCAATTGATACTCAGAGGCCATGAGGCATACTTGCCTCTGACCCTGGATGCAGTACATAGCCCTCATCACTAGTAGCCATTGACAGCAGAATCCCCCTTTAAAGCTATCTAAACTTTAGCTTCCCTTTCTACCATTACCTGTTGTGCACAAGCAGAAGCTTACAAAATAGGTACCACATCTTTTTGTGTGAGGCAAGATGATTGTACTAGTGCAAGGCCCTGGAGGCTTCTTTGATACAGGGCAAAATGAGCCAATCGTAGCCCCCCCCCCCACACACACTCCCCTTCACCTTTTGTCTAATTTGCAGCGCAATCCTGTGTAACTCTTGCACCGGTGTAACAGTAGATCCACCGTTGTAAGTGCACTTATGGCAGTGTAACATGCCGTACGCCAACAGACGCAGGACAGACACCAGCGTAACCCCTCTCGGATGCCAAGCATGTGCAGTTCGGATACAGGGTGAACATCAGCACAACTCCGCCGGAATACCCCCAAACGCAATTCTGAACGCCCCCAGAATGCCCCCTGTACTGGCAGAGTTGCGCTGGTGTCTGTCCTGTGTCCGAACTACACATGCGCGGGGTTCAAGAGGGGTTATGGTGGTGTCCGTCCTGCGTCCGACAACATACGGCAAGTTACACTGCCATAAGTGCACTTACACCAGTGAATCTACTGTTACACCGGTGCAAGAGTTACACAGGATTGCGCTGTTGGTGTGGTGTATCAGTTTCAGCTTCTCTACCCTGCTGGATGGCTATTCCTTGTTGGGTTGCTTGCTGGGCATAGATCTGCACTAGAGAGGACTTCTTGCCTTTGAAGCTTTACGTGAAGCTCCTATGCTTGTTACTCCCTCTGTGTAGCAGGACATAAGCTCAGGCTTCGTTTTAAATAAGAGCTATGAATATTTGGTGGGCAAATGTGCAGTAAGGACCATGGAATACATATGAATTATAGACCTATGTCAGCTGCAACAGGATTTAAGCTCTGCCTGTTGAGTTGTTAGTGGAGAAAGATAAGAGGAATTCCAAGATCAAGCACACTAAAAAAGATGAGATTTACAACTGGACCTCAAGAATGTGGCTAAGTAGTTTGAGACTAATTGATGGATTCATAATTCATACAGAATTGAGTGTGGTTAAGGGCTCTGTAACAGACCTTAGTAAAGAGGACCTGCAACTCTAGCTAGTGGGAATTCAGGACATGCCTTGGTGAAATATTTACTTTGTTGGCAACTGATGTGAAGTGACTGAATGACCTCCAGGGAATCAAACCACAATGGCAACCATTTGGATGGATAACTTCTCAGGCAGGACAAAATCCTTGAAAATGGACATGCTTAACTGTCAGTGTTCTCATCTTGTCAGATGAATTGGAGAGGGGAAACAGAGGGAAAGAAGTATATGGACCCAGAGGTTTTGATGGGGCAATCTCAAGGCATTGCTTTGTGTTCAGGCCAGCTGCTAGAGACAACAGTAAGGTAGAGAGCAGTTGTTGGTTTTTCTGAAGAACAATGGCAGACTTAATCAAAAGGCACATGTCAATCATTCTAAGAAGGTTTATAAGCCACTAGGGCAGCTTCTAATCTGGCAGTCCTGAAAAACAATTCCTTGAAGCACAATCCACTGGGAAGTTATTCTGTATAAGCCTCATAGCAATGAACAGGAAGAACATGATACGCTCTGAATGAGTGATTGTGGCATGAATGTTTGAAGGTAAGAACCATTTTTCATCAGGTGCACAAAGAGGGCTGACGAGGTGCCTGGTACATACACATGGATTGAGGCTCCCTAGAAGATATAAAGAAAGTTAACAAAGTGAAAAGTGAGGGTTACAGGAAAAGAAAAGTTACCCTGATTGCTGGAGCACTACCAGTATCATGCAGTAGTGTGCACTGAAAAAAAATAATGTCCTGTCTCTATTAATATTCTATATGATGATTTTTTTTGTGTTTGTAGGATTTGTGGAAGATTGTGCTCATGAAGTCATGAAAATCACTGATTTTCATTCTCTATTTGTTTTCACTTCCATTGGTTTAAATGAGAGAACCATCTCCAATTTTCCTGCCCGTAACTTTGTGGTTTTCTAACCAATATTCATAAAGTTTCCAGGCATTCAAGAGCCCCTCCAAGGGATCGAGCCTCTGCCATATTTCATACAGGTATTTCTACAGGGACCCATTTTACAGGACATTAAAAAGTGTGTACCTACTAGACGTTTTCCATCGATATTTATGGGGAACCAGCTCCAATTCTTTTCCCCATAAAACTTTGTGGTTTTACAACTTTACCCCCTGAACAAACAAAATCGTAGCCCCAAAATATATAAGAAGAAACAAGAAGGGGGGGGAGAGTGTTGTACTTGATCTGCAAGTAAAAAACTCCAAGGTAGCAGAACAAACACTAAAGTAGGTTTTAGCCCAGCTCTTTCCTTGCTGTACTAATTTTCTATTTGTAGGAAGGGAATTACAAAGGGGACTATTGAAAAATATGATTTTCCACCTGCAGTCTAAAGTTCTACAGCCTCAAGTTTCTACCACCTTAATCTGTCATATGTGTCTGCCTCCTTCTCATAGGCTTAAAATTCCCCTTGTGATGGTTCTAGACATGAAAGCAACTTTCAGGAGACTCCTGTGTCTTCAAGTGCAACATGGGAAACTCCCTGTAATCTGACAATCCATCATTCTGTCTAAACTCAAGAGAGGGCAACATGAAAATTAAGAAGCTATTCATGAAAGAACTATGATGCAGTGTTATGGACTGAATATGCTGGATGTCACAGTTTGAGCTGAGACACTTGCACTTAATGGTTGCTCCTCCTGTCATCCAAATGGGAAACGTTTGTTATTTCAGCTCAGCAATAATGTGAAAGTTTAAACTAATCACTTTTGACTGAGTCATGCTGCTGTTACCTTTTCAGAAACCCTGCTCCCTTGCTTGCGTCTTCCAATTTCTGTGTTATGCCTTGCTGATAACTTCGAAGCATGCCAAAATCTTTTTTCCAGCGTGAACTGTTACTTCCACAGATGGCCTGTGATAAACTGGAGAGTGCCAATTAGAAACTAAACCTGGAGAAATATGAGCTCTTTCCAAAAAGAGGGAACCGAACTCTGGCACAGGCTCAGCCAGAAGGGAATTTCCATTGAGAAGAAAAATGGGGATGGCATAAGATTGGCAAACTCTGGAGCTACTAACAGCCACACATAATTTTGTATGAATTTGCTGTTCTCGTGATACAGAATATAGGTTCTGCGGTTAGCCAAGATAGCAAAACCACTACAGCTGTTTATAAGAAAAAACAAGACTTTTAAGATAATTATTGAATAAAATCTGGAATTTGCAGAGTTTAAAAAGACCCCTTTTAACACCCAGCTCTTGGCCTCCCTGTGTTTTTCAGTGTGTTTGCTTATGATATCAAGATGCCGTTGAGTGTGAAAGGCATAAAAAGTAGGCAGATGATCCTAGCAAGAAGTGAAGAAAGTGAAGACTACACCAGCAAGGAGCACTGGGCAATCATCAACAAGGGTGCCATTTTTTTTTCTTCTGTGCATGGTCATAAACTGATCCTGTAGTCGATATTTCTACTCCAGTCCACCCACACTGAGGAGTTTTGCAGTGATGTGCAAAGTTGCAGATTCCGCTTGTGGCAAACAAATCATATAAATCCCATTTGTCACCAGCAGTCAGTCACCAAGGTCAGAAGGCAAACCCAAGCCGCCACCACAAGCATGGCAGTCACATGCACTAGCCATACATATAAAAAGCCTGGTCATCACTATCTCAGCGAGGGGATATAATCATGCGAATGAAATGTGTCTTTTTATCGATGGCTTTACATGCTATGTGGTTAATTCTGACAGTACAGGCGGTTGAAGAAGCTTGAGGGTTTGATTTCATAGGCAACATCAAGCTTGGGGAAAAAAAACGCTCTGAAGAAATGCTAATTACTTATCCAGCTTGTCTTGTTAGGGAATTGGTTGTATGAAAGTAAAGCAAGATCTGCTGGAAAGGAAGGGTGGTTTAAAACAGAAAGAAGGGTGACTACTGTGCACACTCATATTTGGGAGGGGGAGAGCATCTCTGTTTCTACTGCTGGGATTTGGAGGATGTAAATTAAAATCACAGCCTCGTGTTTTCATAAATACCATGTTACAGTTCTCAGCAAGAATGATCTAGTATGTGTACAACTGTACTAGGACACAGATATATCGGTAAAATAAATAGTCAAGGAGCACAAATCCTATGACAAGGATGTTGAGCACTGTTAATTTAAAAATGCTCTGTCTGACTCCTGAATCTGCCACTCTGTCTCAAGGCTAGTATGAACTAGTAGGACCAAGGCTAAGTGAACTAGTATGTTTGCATCTCTCTAGCATTGTGATTTATGACATTGGGCTGGTGTGGCTACTGAGTTAGGCTGGTATGCTTGGGCTACTATCCATTCAATAGTAGGCATCTCATTCTGTGGTACAACTGCTGTTGGGTCAAACTACTGTACATGTTATGCAAAATGCATAATGTGGCCTGATATTTTTTAAAATAGTGACCAAGGGACCATGACATTGAGTGGGTATGCTTTAACCAATGGAAACATTTTTTTCTATTTAAAATGGCATGGGGGGCATAATCAGGAGTAAACTGCAGTAGCCCCCCCCCCATATGCTGCTACATTTTGGAGTGGAAGGGGCAGTCACCATTTTTTAAAAAACTCATTGGGCCATGTTATGCATTTCATGTAATATCTAGTTTGGCTCTTAGGATGTAAGAAGGTGACAGCACAATCCCATCTAAGACAGGACCAGAGGAATGATCATTCCACCGGTGCCGGGTGTCACAAACATGCCGTTAAGCATGTTTTCGACACCCAGAGAGTAAGCAGACCCAGGCTGCTGCTGCTGGACACAGGTAATGGCTGCACCAGGTAGCAGGGAGCATGGGGAGGGCAGAACGGGAGAGTGGCTGGGCCCAGGAACGGGGAGGGATCATCGGTGGCGTGCTACACCAAATCCTATCCCCCTTCCTGGGCCTTACATGGGCTTCCTGGATTTGCGCCGGCCATTTTGCCAGCATACATCTGAGGAGACCCATTGGGGCAGTTGGAACATCCCTTTACTCCAAGGAGGCCTTTGCCTGCACTGGAGCAGGCTCGATCCTGGATAGGATCTGGCACAGCGTGCTTTGCACTGCATGCTTATGGTTGGGGGATGACCAGAAAGCTCAGGAGAGGCAAGTAAAAGTCCAAGTGACACTTGAACATAAGAACATAAGAAGAGCCCTGCTGGATCAGGCCAAAGGCCCATCTAGTCCAGCTTCCTGTATCACACAGTGGCCCCACCAGATGCCTCAGGGAGCACACAGCCAACAAGATAACCTGTTTCCACTTGAAAAGGCGGATTGCTGGGAAGCGGATAGAATATTGGCAGTGTCACTGCTGCCGATACTGCCCCCTTCCCAGCCCCAGTCTCTGCCGTGTTCCACACACACCCCACCTCCCACCCCCTCATGCTGACTTACCAGCGCCAGGGCTCATAGGAAGGCTGCTGGTGTGCGGCCACAGCCGCTCACCACTTGCAGCAGTGGTCCAGCTGCACAAAATGGCATGTCACCACTTGCGACAGCCATAAAGCATGCTGTATCGCCAGAAAACAAGTTCTGATGATGCAGCGTGCCCATAATAAGATTCAGCCATAAAAGAGTTCCTTTGAGCTACCCTGAAATTCATACTTACAGTCAGATTGTATGCATGTTTACCCAAAAACAAATCCCAGTGATTTCAATGGGACTCGCTCCCTAGTAAGTATTGCTACCTTTGGTCCAAATGACACATTACGTTTCATGGATGTGCGTTGTCTTGTTTGTTCTTTCTTTCTTTTTTAAACAGTGGGAGGAGGGTTTGAAATGCAGCAAAGTCACAGCCAAAGTCACAGTGCTTCCCACTGTGGTCCTTATCCAGGTCCTGCCTCCCTGTGTGCTATTTACAGTTAAAAAAAAGTTTCTATTAGCTCATGGAGGCAATTTTCCCTCGATCAGAATCATGTCAAATACAGTGTTGAAGCTGTCCCTACTCCCCCTCCTGTGGTGTCACTGTATTTCAAACACCCCTCGCACTATTAAACAAAGGGGGGGGGGGAAACAGGCATATACACACTCATGAAAAGTAAAGTGTGATTTGGCCCTTCATACTTTCCCATCTGTGCTGATGAAGCCCCCTGGAGTTCATTTAAAAAAAAAAACTGCTCTGCTCGAATATTCCCAGAGTCTGTTCTAGCAATATGTCTCTAAACAGAAGTGTGATTTAAGGCACAAAAGCCCCATAAGTCTATCATTCTTTCATCAACACAATGTTTTGTGTAAGGAACAATACTGTCCTGGCAAGGGAATGGAGCAGTTCACATAACAAGTCTCTTGTGTTTCCTGTAGTTATGAAAACCTGTCACATGTTACCTGAGGTTGCTGGTCGCAAACTGAAAGAGAGGAGAGACAAAGAGCCAAATCACACTGCCTGCCTCTTCCCTCCCTCCCTCCCTCCCTCCCTTTCTTTTTTGTTTGAAAAGGGGGGGGGGGTTGTAATCCTTACCTTAATGCAAACTACCTTTCAAGTCCCAAGAAGAGCTCAAGGGATGGTGCGATCTTAAAGATCCAGACATCTTTCCACTTGTCTGTATTTTCTGTGACAGCAGCAGTGTCTATGGGTGTGAAGTTCTGGCACTTTGAATACTTTGATATATACTTTCCCAGGCTTCAAAAGAACAGGGAGACAATGGACTCATGTCTTGGGGGTGAGCAGTGGTCGCCAAGAGCTTGAGGTAGTTCACCTTCTTTCTGTGTCTCTGGCAAGAGTTGAAATGTTTTGCAAGGTGCAGGAGATGTACATGGGAGAAGGAGGCTTGTTCGTGGTTTCGGAGGCTGCAGGTTTGATGCCTCAGGCGGTTTTCCGGTCTGCACAAGTTTGCTGTTATTGCTATGGGTAAATCAGAGGGCAGCTCTTCATCAAAGTCTGAAGCCTGATGTTCAACTATAAAAGGCGCAGAAAGAAACAAGTCATTAAACAGATCCTTTTAAAGCTACCTGGATTTCTTGGAGACTACAGTCAATAACTTGAAGAGAGAGAGAGTTGTTTTCAGAAGGATAATAATATCTAGGGGATTTGGGGGGACACATGTAACAACTCCTGTGCAACTTATGATTAATTTTGAGCAATTAATGTCTCATTTTCTTGAATAATATTATTCAGTGTTTGTCCAATGCCAGGCAATATTAGGCAGAGCAGAGGTTGCACTCCAGTAAAAGACGTATCACTCCAACAGTGCTGCCAGTTCTTACTTCACACAGAGCAACCAAGATGGTCAGAAGCTACGTGAGAGTATTCCCAGTTTACATGTCGCTGCCCATTTGACAGCACTGGGTCGCCATGATAGACCCTGCCCACCCCTGATGGCAGATTGTGCATTGCAGCGGCCACCAGTGCTGAGGGTTCTGGGCTCGCCCAATCAGGTGGTCCTCAGCTTGTGCCTGATCTGGCCAACCCCTGATATGTCTCCACTTTCAAGTTAAGGGGGCCCATGGTGCCTTGCCCAAGCACCTCCAAAATCCTAGAGGCAGGCCGCAGGACTGATTGAGCCCAGGATTCTCTGATCTAAGGCAAGCCACATGCTCTGTCCATCGCAGCACCAGACCAGAGAGAATGTTAGATAATACTGAGGTTGAGATACAAGAGTCATGACTGCTCCTTCATTTATGTGTTGGAGGTAGCGACCCCTGTCCAGGTACTCTTGCTCTGAATACAGCTGCGCTGTGGTGCTGAATTCTGGGCAAGTCTTTACCAGAAAAGTATTGATAAACTGGAAGGCGTTCAGAGAAGAGCAACAAAACTAAGCACAGCAGTGGTGGGATTGATTGATGATGGTAGATGAAAGGATAGGAGGATGTATAATTTACCTTGGCAGAGTGACAGCTAACATTAAAGGCTGTGATGCTAAATGCACTTTCTCATGAGTAGGCCCTTGTGATTACACTGGATTTTTAATGAATACATTTCAGATTGGAGCCAAAATCTACACATGTTCACTTTTTCTAAACTTGCATTGGTTTAAATAAGTTTATAAAAGGACGAAAAAGGAACAAAAATGATATGGATGGAAGCAATGCCAAGGAACATATATCCAATATTGATTTTTCTTAACAGTATTGAGAAGTGGCATAAACTGTTAGGCTATTGGTTCATCCAGCTCAGTATTGTTGATGCTGACTCTCCAAGGTTTGAAACAGATATTGGTATCTGCCTCCCTCCCCCTCGACAATACAGGGAATTGAACCTTGGACTTTATGCAGGCAAAATAGAGGTGTGTGTGTGTGTGTGTGTGTGTGTGTGTGTGTGTGTGTGTGTGTGTGTGTGTATAAAATGTGAACCTCATCGTAACATATAATGTGAACCTCATCGTGGTCATAATTTACATACAGTAGCACTATCAGTGTACATGGCACTATATAGAGTATCATAAGCAACAGTCAGTTCTCTGCTCTGATAAGCCTGCAGCCTAATTCTATTCCTATTATACAGATGTAATAAAGAGCTAGCAAAAGTATGCCTCATTTATGTTTATATAATCTAATTTTTATACAATTTAATCTCCAGGTAGGACAGAGAAAAAATTCTATCCGTAACCCTGGAGAGCAGCTGTTAGTCCGTGAGAACAATACTGCGCTAGATGGACCAATGGTCTGAGTCAATATAGGGCAGCTTCCAATGAATAGAGCAGAAGAGAAAGTGTGGAGGAGAGAAGAGTGGTGGACGAGAGTGTCTCCAGCACCTGGTTCATATCTAAAAACTGGGGTCTAGATATGGTGAAATAGCATGTGCAAGAGCTACTCATCTGATAAGTGTTTAGCTATGTCATGAGAATACATAAATACCACATAATTATTTGAGTTAATTATTCATTTGAGTTACTAGATAACTATCTGCATTAGTAATAGGGAATAGACTCAAGTGTCAGGAAATAGGAGCTAGTTTCCTGTTCAAAAGCACAAACAGTTTAGGAATAACCTTGTACAGAGTTGCTCACAGACACGGGGTCTCTGAACTCTAGCAATCTGCCTGGGTTGCCTCCACAAAAATACAGTACAGGTGGGCCCCCATATCCACTGATTCGCTATCCACGGTTTCAGTTATCCACGGATCGTGGGGACCCCCCCAGGCATTTACTTTTTTCCCAGTAAGCTTCATTTCTTCCTTTAAAGAAACAGGAGAAGCAGCCTCTGGCTGCTTAATACAGGCAAGTAGAACGAGACTAAGTACTAGAGAGGCTCTGCATGGTTAACAGAAACCTTGCAGAGCCTCTCTAGGACTTAGTCTCGTTCTACTTGCCTGCAATGGAGGCTGCTTCTCTGTTTGTTTTATGGAAGAAACAAAGCTTGCTGAAAGAAAAGTAAGAGCTGGGGGGGCAAGCATGCCTGCCTGCAGGGGAGGCAGGTGGGGGGGCTCAGGAAACCAAGGAGGGGGTGTTCGCTCTTATCCATGGTTTCAAGTATCCACGGAGTGGCCTGGAACATATCCCCAGCGGATATGGGGGCCCACCTGTACTGGATCACCAATCATCGTTAAAAGAGAACTGACGGCACCAGAAGCCTGAAACGGTCTTCTGGAGCAAATGCTAGGCTGACTTCTGCCATTCCACCTCATGCCATAAAGTAAAACACTACAATGAAATTATGAAAATCTGCCTGGAAAGAGCAAACTCCAGGGAATGACAGAAATGGTGTGAGATTTATGGGTAGATGAGTTTGTGCAAATGACCTTTCCCCTTGAAACTGCCTTTCCCTTTGGATGCCTTAATCTCATGATGAGGAGGCAAGAGAAGGTTTGGGCTGATGATGAAACTCCTTCCTTTAGCAACAACAGGACACAACTGCAAGGAAAGAAGCAGCTCCCGAGTATGCTTTAACAGGTTCTAGGAAATGCCCTTCTGGGAACAGGGAACTAAAGGAAGGCTGAAAGAATATTACAGTAAAACCTAAAAATGTAGCAGATTTTCAAATAATACCGGTAATCAGGGGCGTCGCTGGAGCGTGGCGGGGGGGGCGGGGAGCCCCCGGGTGACGCGCGCCACGGGGTGACGCGCACACCCCGCGCGCGCCACCTCCGTGACGCGCAACACCCTTCGGACGCTCCGAGGCCGGCCCGGGAGCCGGCCTCGGAGCGTCCGACCCCGTCGGCGCTCCAGGGCCTTCTGAAAGAAGGCCCAGGCAGCGCGTCCATTCACAATACCCTCTTTCACAGGGTATTTCCCGGATTTTCGCGCATGCGGAGACCCGTTTTGAGGGCTTTTTGCCCTCAAAACTCCGGGAAAATCTGGGAAAATCCGGGAAATACCCAGATGGACGCGCTGCCTGGGCCTTCTTTCAGAAGGCCCTGGAGTGCCGACGGGGTCAGACGCTTCGAGGCCGGCTCCCGGGCCGGCCTCGGAGCGTCCGGAGGGCGACACAGGGGGGGGAAGCCGGGTCGCCCCCCCCGCGCCGATATCGTAGCGTCACTAGGGTGATGCGCGCCCCCTGCCCCAGGGTGACGCGCGTCCTAGTGACGCTACTGCCGGTAATAATACAGTATATAGTATTTATATACCGCCTTTCTTGGTCATTGGATTTCTCCTTTGACTTTAATCCAAAGCGGTTTACATCATGGGCAGGCTTTCCCAAACCCCATAATGTTTTTTTGTTTTTTTTTACAATCATATATAAATGTTCAGTCTTTCACAGACAACTGAATTCCAGATGATATCCTTTGCAGTTTGGCCTCTCCCTGGCCATCACTTTCCACACTCGGTGGACGCAGCTGGCAGCTCTTATCTCTCTTCACAGAGGCTTTCACCGCTTTTGGTCAGTGGCGTGTCTCAAACTGGCCGTTCACCGATCTTCAGGCTTACAAGGCAACAACTCTACCAATTGCACCAGACCTCCTGCCTCATAGCAAATCTGATCTCATAGCCTTGTCTAACAAGGGCTGTTTGAACATAGAAGCAGTTTTCTGTGTGTAGAGTGACTCTTCCTAGATACCTCATTGGGTAACACCCCAGTCACCTCCAGGCAGGGCTGGCCCAAACATGATGCAAAATGAAGTGGAGTGAAAGCTGCTTTTGGCAGTAGGCTGGGGGGAGGCAGTGGACTGGCAAGGAGTGTCCAGTAGACACCCTATGCCTGCCCACCACTCTCCTCCCTCCAGCCACTCCCTCCAACCTCCAGGTTAGAGGAACTAACCTGCTCAAAGCTCCCCAAGAAGCTGGGAACCATGTGGAAACAGGCAGAAATGCCTAAACTGGATGATTCTTGAGCCAAAAAAAAAAAAAAGCTCCAAGAATCATCCCAATCTCTAGGCACCAGAGGAGAGAAGAAGGAAGAGAGGATTGAATGGAAACACCTAGAGCATACCCACTCTATTTTCTGTTCCTGTTCCCCGCTGGCTAGAGGCTCAGATGATCCTTAGGCTGAAAGAGGTCTGAGAATCTTCCAAGTCTTCTGCCATCACCTCATCCTACTATCTCCCGCACCAAAGCCTGGGGAAAGAGCATCTCTTCAAAGGGAGGGTGCATTTTGGGGAAGCACTGAGCCTTGTAGCAAACAACACCTGATGAATTTTTGCCTAGACACGTTCCTCCCCAGCCCAATGGCAAACTAAAAGATAAAGGTCAAGTGTGGGTTCATGAAGCCTAATTTGTAAATTCAGCATAATATATGAGACTGTATAATAAAGGCCTTACTACTTACATAGTGTGGAAATTTCTGGTTTCCCATGCTTTTGGGAGCACAAGAGAAAAGTGTAAGAACTTCAGTACTGATTGATCTTACATTGAAGGTTTTTGAAAGTATTTGAATAGTATTTTTATCGTGTTAAGTTTTTGTAATGATTTGTTTGTCACCCTGGAAGGCTATACTTACTGCAGCATATAAATTCCAACTTGATAACTTGAAATACAATATAGAACAAAAAAAATACTCTCAAAAAATTCCTCACCTCCACTTCTCCACAGCCCCTCCATCCACCTCTGAGGGTTGAGGGCCCTTCAGTGCAGAACGGGATGTGACTGGGGGGAGGAGGGCTGGCAGGTGAAAGGCAAAAATTGCACCCTCTTGCATGAACAGAAATGCTTTCCAATCATGGAAAAGCAGATTAGGATATAACACAATAATTAGGCATTTTAATGAAGATTCGCAGGACCTCTTCCCATTTAGAATTTAAGGATATGATTTTGCATTGAAATGAAAAGGGTCACTTTGGCATTTCCTGTAAGACCCACCAAAATGAATGAAAGATGCACAGCAGCTATTATTTCAAAAATAACAATTTTTGAAAAATTGTGCAGATTCTGGTCCTTTACTTCTCCATTCTGCAGAAAGGACCAGAATTCTGGTCCTTTGCTTCTCCACTCTGCTATTTCTCTCTGCCTTTACCCTTAGCATACCATGCCACAACATTCCTTTCCCCAGTTTCATTCTTTTCTTTCAGTTTCATAATTAGTCTATGGAATTCATTGCCCAAAAATGTGGTACTGGCCACTAGTGTGAATGGTTTTTGAAGGAGGTTGGAAAAAGTCATGGCAGAGAGGCAGTCGATGGGCCGCTGTGGGAAACAGGAAGCTGGACTAGATGGGCATTTGGCTTGATCCAGCAGGGCTTTTCTTACATACTTGTGTTCTTATGCCTCCAGAAAGCCCACAAGCAAGAGAGAAGACATACGTCTCCCCCCCCCCCAACTAGTATTCAGAGGCATACTGCCACTGTACCTGGAAGTAGCTCATAGTAATCATAGTAATTGATAGAGCTGTACTCTATGACTTTGTCCAGTTCCCTTTTAAAGCCATCTATAGTGGCCATCACTGCATCTTGTGGCAAAAAATTCCGCAGACTAATTAAGAACTGTATGAAGAAGTACCTCCTTTTGTCTGTCCAAAATCTCCTGCCACTCAGTTTCATTGGCTGACCCCTGGTTCTAGTACTGTGAGAGAAAGAAGCTTATCTCTATCACCTATCTCCACACCATGTGGGCAACCCGATCCTGCCTAAGATGCGGCGGCTGGCCACAATGGCCGGCCATCCTTGTCAGGATGAGGGCTGTGCTGGTGTGGCCGGGGTTCACCTTGGGGGAAGGGGACGGCTTCCCCGTCTAAGCCCCGGAGGTCCCAATGGGCCTCCTTGAATGCACGCCAGCTTTTTAGCTGGCACGTGTCCAGGGAAGCCATATAAGGCCGGCCTGGCCTGGAAAGGAGTGTTGGATATTGGTGCAACCCAGCGCCAATATCCCTGCCCCCTCCCAGGCTGGGCTGGCAAATGGCCCACTCCCTAGCCACCCCAGTCCGCCTTCTCCATGCCCTTGCA
Source organism: Plestiodon gilberti rubricaudatus (assembly GCA_026170595.1). Classification (NCBI taxonomy): domain Eukaryota; kingdom Metazoa; phylum Chordata; class Lepidosauria; order Squamata; family Scincidae; genus Plestiodon; species Plestiodon gilberti. The sequence continues at coordinate 35,733,079 of JANXHW010000004.1, forward strand.
TCAACAGACATGGCCCTTACTTGAGTCAGCCGGCACAGGTCAAGGTAGGTGGCAAAGTGAGCGGCGCCAGCCTACACACCGGTGCCACTTACTCTCCCAGTGTGGCAAAAGTGCCTTATGGCACTTTTGCAACACTGTAGGCTGGCGGAGTGGGAGCTACATCGGCCTAACCATACGCTGGATTGTGCAGTTAATTCTATAAATTTTGATCCCGCCTTGATTACCTTTTTTCCAAGCTAAAAAGTCCCAGATGTTGAAGCCTTCCCTCCTAAGGAAAATGCTAAGGAAGCCAGCAAAGGAAGCCTTTCCTCCTAAGGAAGATGCTCCAATCCTTTGAAAAACTTACAAAGTAGTCAAGTCAAATGCTGCAGTAGAAAGGAAAAGTTTCACATCGCCACTAGCCAAGCTGAGCTGGGAGCATGGAAGTTTCTTTCACAGCCCCAAATATGGCTAGTCACTCAGATCCTGAGTGTGAGCCAGCCAAATCTCCCACCAAGTCATTGAGTTGCAAGACCATGCATTCTACTGAGATCCAAGACCACAGCATTCTCTGTGGCAGTGCCAAATGCCCCAGGGGAAGGAAGAATAAAAAGTGCCGAAGATCATAACCACAATCCTGCAGACACTTGGGAAACCCAGAGAAGCAGGGAATGTGGGGCGTCATAATGCTGGGCTTACTGTGTGGTCGTTGGTTACCAATGGCCACCTCCCCACACAAGAGATTGCAGATGACACACAATATGTGTTTACATTGGTACCAAATGGTTTCCATCACAAGTCTGTTTCCACCATCTTAAGAATCTGAATACAGATATTTGGCTAAGCTAAGTGAGGCCTTTGGTTTACTCATCTATTTGGCATTCTCTTTGTTGAGCACACAATTCTACATTGCAAGCTCAAATACCCGCTCAACTCCCAAGCCCATTCTCCAAGGAGGGAAGAAACTGTCAAGTTCAGTTGGTGTGCATGCTCTTTCCAGACACCATTCCATATTTCAAGTTCAGCCCCCTCAGCTTGATTATATAAAATTAAAATCTGCACAGTGCAATATCTCCTTTCAACTCCAAGACAACAGAATGAAAGTTTGGTGTGCACATTCAGGAAAAATATTCAGAATTTCAAGTACAAATCCAAACTCAATTCCCATATCCTTTTAAAAGGGAGCCAAGAAAGATATAAAACAAAATGCAATGCAATTAAAACTGGTGTGGTGGTTGATCTGAGGTTCATACTTGAAATTCAGAACGTTATTTCATCCTCCTCACGTTGGATCTGGATAAAAGCACAGGAGTTTTTACACTGGGATGAAACTCTGATGATCCTCTGAGTCTGAAGGCATTTTCATATAGTTCACTTTGTAAAGCAAGTTTCCATTGCCATGCCTATTCACTTGCCATGACTTGCAGTCAAAGAACTTTGGGAATTATAGTTTTACGAAAGAAACAGGAATGTCTAATTTTTTTTTAAAGCCTGAGGAGCCTCACAAAAAATGACAATTCCCAGAGTTCTTTGAGGGAAACCATGACAGTCAAATTAGTTTCCAATCCTTGCATTTGCAATGTGCACAGAAATAAGTTTGTAAAGAATTGGGTCAGTTAAATAATGTGTGATAAAACACATCCTAAGCACATCAGTGCAATCCTAAGCACATCAGTGGTTAAACCGCTGAACCATGAGCTGTCGATCGAAAGGTCGGCAGTTCGAATCTGTGACGGGGTGAGCTCTCGTTGCTTGGCCAGCTCCTGCCAACCTAGCAGTTCCAAAGCATGTTAATGCGAGTAGATAAATAGGTACCGCTTGCAGGAAGGTAAACAGTGCTCCGTGTTCCAGCCGCATGCTACACGCTGCGGCAAGGAGAGTCATGCCAGCCAAATGACCACGGAGGCGTCTTTGGACAACGCTGGCTCTTCGGCTTTGAAATGGGGATGAGCACCACACCCTAGAGCCGGACACGACTTGACTTAATTGTCAGGGGTCACCTTTACCTTTACCTTAAGCCCCATTGAGCTCAATAGGCCTTACTTCTGCTTGCACTGTCAGTCTCTCTCCACCACCACCCTCTTACTAACCATAGAAGGTTTCATATTTGTGTTAAGATATGGTTAAGAGGCCTATATGGAGTTAAGGTGAGTTTTCTATTTGCTTTACATGTGTTAAAACATCAGTCAATGCAAAATGTAGAATGTTATTTTTGCTTGGGCACTGCAAACGCATTGCGGGGACGTGTGGTGTGGGGGCGGCAGGCGAGGCAGAACCACCCTGTCGTTGTCCATGGAAAAGCACCACACTGTTTACACCCAAGGAGGCTCTCCTTACACCCAAGAAAGTGGATGTAAGGAAAGCTTTCTCAGGTGTAAGGAGAGCCTCCTCGGGTGTAAGCAGTGCGGTGCTTTTCCATGGACAACAACAAGGCGGTTCTGCCTCGCCTGGTGCCTCCACGCCACTCGTCCCTGCTGCGTTGTGGAGGGGGAACCAGAGAGGAATTTTTTGGGGGTGGGGGGGACAGCCTACAGTGACACAGCAGCCCAGCCATATGGTGTCATTATTCAGCCAACACGAATGTGACATGGTGAATTTATTATATTTTGCTTTGCTTCTGGTGCCTGAAAGGCTTTGTAACTGTCTCTTCATAGGGCCTGTCACAGATGTTGATGTATTTTCCCTCCTCTGCAGCCCAGGTTTTACTGTGGAAACTGATACAACTTCACTATAGAATTTCGAGATGAATTATTCACGCATTGCATGCTTTCTGCACACCGAGGCGGAGAAGAAATCCATCCTATTCAATAAATGGGCCCTTTAATCCTCTTTAACAACAGAATCCCTCCACATTTCAGTCATTTTCTGTTGTCACCTTTGTGATCCTAATGTTTTGGGCAACATATTTACATAGAATACTGAGCTGACATTTTTCACAATATTTCACCTTAAAATCCATTTCGGGCAGCTTGAAACAGTACTGAAACTGATACAACCCAAAGACAATAAATATACCATATGGGCCAAATTCTCATCCTTTTGATTTAAGCTTGCTGTCGTAATTCAAAATCCTCCAAGCCTCGGTGATTTATAAGGTAATTCCTAAAATATCTCAATGTTTGTTGTTGTGAGTGCCCATAATTCCAGCATCATCTGCGCAGATGAATTCTTAATTGAAAAGGAATCTTCGGCCTTGATGATGGAGTTGGCTGAAGGGCATCACTGCTTCCAGACAGGAAAACAAAAAGATGAATGCAAAGAAAATATATGGTCTAACTCCTCAGTACCTAGAGAAATAATGATACTCACATATGACAACGTGAACAATACACAGGTCTGAAAAAATACAGACCCTAATATGTGGACAACTCTGTTCCTGTTGCCTGGTGCAAAGCCTCACAGGAAAGAACTGGGATTCTTTCAGTAGAAAATGGTAAGATGGACATTATATATCCATTTACTCCAAAGTAATCACATTAAAAATGCATTTATTGTGCCTTTCCGTCCTTAATGGAGTTCAACACATTTGCCCCAAGCCATACTCATGTGGAAACTGCCTTCCATGCAGGTACATCTCTACATAGACAATGAGTCGTGCCTGCAAATAGATGGGGACATCACCTCTCTCTCTCTCTCTCTCTCTCTCTCTCTCTCTCTCTCTCTCTCTCTCTCTCTCTCTCTCTCTCTCAGGAGGGAGTGGGTTGCCACAATGCCCAAATCATACATATTCTGCTACTCTTTGATTTTAAGGAGATTCCCTAGATTTTGGGGCTCTTTGTTAACCCTTGGGGCAGATTTTCCAAGGTAGCCTTCTTCTATCTGGACTCTCAAGCTTTGGGAAATGGCAGTAAGAACTAGCTTTTCCAAGTTCATTCCCAGTTTGCCCCATTATAAAAGGGAGCAGGGAGATGGGTGCCACTAACCACTAGGCACTGTGCCCATCTTGCCCTCTGTCTACCCTTACACCTATTCAGGAGACATCCACAGCCATTAAAGTAACATTAAGGCTCGTTGTTCAAATCCTTGGATTCCTTTTCTCAAATCCCTGACTCCTGGTAACAATTTCAACAAAATGCACTCACAGTAATCAGACAGCATAACTTACAATATGTACAGAGTGTGCTTTCATGTCTAAGTATTATGAACAAAATTGCAGAGGGTAACTGTATTAGTTTGTTGCAGCAAAGACAACCAAAGACTAACACTTTGATTGTGGCATAAACTTGCCTAGATTAGGGTCCACTTTATCGGATGTCAAGAACTATTGCTATGTACATAATAATATGCACTACGACCACATATTATTCTATGCAAGATTACCAAAGATAATGGGTGCCATGCACTGAGTGCTTCTCCTACACAAACCCTTTGGCAATTGTGCATGAAAAGGGATTGACAGTGTTCGGGTCAAAAGACACGGCCATATAAATATGTGCTGCCTACAAAAAATAGACCCCTCTTCTGCAGGTTGCTTGAAATTGTACGCCTAGAAACACATCCTGTAGCTGGATTCAGAATGCATCCTGCCAGTACAAGTTCCCCCTCCCCACCCTCATGTATCTTATGGGCAGACGTCAGAGTGAAAAGAGGTGAAACACACCAAGGAGGACCACATCCAGTATTAATCACCATGTATCAAGCAACCACATAACTAAATCTTCAGATGTTAACATTGGGTTTATATTCCTGCCTTGGAACAGTTTTCCTCTTTTGATGGAGTTCCATATGTTGCCATTCCATCCTTCCACCCACACACCCACTTTCAAATGGGGTATTCACAGACTACCTGGCCTCTATCCAACTCCTGCATGTTAGCTTCAGAGACTGGAGGGCGAAAATGTATTATTAGTAATATGCGTGCCCTCGAAAACGTTTCACTAAGAAGAACATCAAATGAAATGCAAATCTATATGTCACGTTTTGCATTCAAAGCTCTTTTACCTCCGACTCAAATTCTGTGCCAAAAGAGCAGATCAGATGTATATTCCTGAGAAAATATCTAGACTAGAGAAAATGTGCTTCACTCTCCCATTCGGATCACTTGAACATGCATTTGAAGACACTGGGAATCAATGCTGTCTTTCAGGAGGCTAAAGAATGAGATTGCAAAGAAAACCCTAATCTAAAAGCAGCCCCTCCAGCCTCTTCCCGGGCCCACCTAAGGACTTCCTACTCAAGTGACCATATTCCTGTCTTCCGTCCGAATCTCCAATTCTGTTTACCAAACAAGCTTGAGGTTTTTCATCCAGCACAGTGAGAGCTTTTTGATTTTTGGATCTATTCTTGATGGAGGCCACTTTCAAATAGAACAGTAGCCAAAATGTCTCACTGAGCCACACAGTTGTTTCATTCATATCTGATTAACACTGGGTCCATTTTACTCCATTTACACCAGCTGCATGAGAGCTTTAGGCTGCAATCCTATACACAATGTCCTAAGAGTAAGTCCCATTGAATTCAATAAGATTTACTTCTGAGTAGACATGCATACGATTGCGCTGTTGTGGCCCAATCCTAACAGCTGGAAGTGCCAACATACTGTCAGGTACGCCAGCGCAAAGACAGCGCCACCATAGTGGCAGCCCCTCTGCGGGTGGCTGCTGCAGGGCACCACCAATGAAACATGAAACTTTGTCAATGCAAAGGCCAATAATAATGGGCCATGTCGGAATATGTCAGATGAGGAGCAGATGCGTCTGCATCATAAGCTTTCTCAGACCTCAGTCACGTCCCCAACAATAGTACAATATACCAGCTAAAGAGGTAGTGAAAGTTAAAACATTTCCATTGAACTCAGTTAAGCACAAAAACCCACTGCCCACTTCCTCTTGCTCCGCGTACACACAGCCACGCTAGATTCTGACCAAGCTATGTCAATGTTGGTGGCTACTTGTGTGGCTGTGACCATAGGACTGTTCTGTCTGGGCAGCTCCACACATGCATGCTTGTCCCTTGATGACGGCAATATCAACACCACAAACAGAACGGACACATTTCATTTCACATCTCTTCACATGCAATGATGTTCAGTGGAGCCATTTCACACATTCAGCTGCCAGTCATCAACTATAGACGTTGAGTACAAAGACATCAAGTGGTACAGTATACAGGTGTGTCCCCCCCCCCCGCTTAATGACGGATTGCTTAACGACGATCCGGATATATGACAGAGGTCCCCAGTAAAAAAGAGCAAAGGATTTAAAAAGATGAGTCTTTTTAAAGCCCCAGCACATCAGCTGTTTGACTTTAGATAAGGGCTTTGAAGTTCAGCACTGGGGCTTTATGCACAGCACTGAACTTCAAAGCCCTTATCTAAAGCCAAACAGCTAATGGGCAAGATAAGAGCTTGGATGTTTAACGTTGGGGCTTTAAGCATAGTGCTAAACTTCAACGCACAGCAAGACCCGCTTAATAACGGCTTCACTTTATGACAGAGATTTCAGAATGTATCCCCGTCATTAAGTGGGGGACACCTGTATATGCATAGATGACGGGATCATCTGCAAGCTGTTTATTATAGGTATAAGCTTAACTGCCAGGAGGTCCCATGAGGAAGGGCATTTGCACTGCATGCAGAAGGTCCCAGTGTCAATCACTGGCACTTCCAGGTAGGGCTGGGAAAGATACTTATCTGAAACCTTGAAGAGCCACAGTTAGTGAGTGCAGACAATCCTGAGCTAGATGGATCGATGGTCTGACTCAGGATAAGGTAGCTTCATGTGTTGGAACTGATCATGCACTCAGATATAATAGCATTGGTTTTGGTTGTTAAGGAAATGACTGCGAGCCTAAGTTGTTTGCAAGGCTGAATACTTGGGTAACACCTCTGGTCACTCACTGTCTTCTATTTTGTCATCCACCTGGATTCTGTTGACTGATCAACAAGAACTGCTTCCATTAAGAAGAGGTCATAGATGCTTCTCCATTTGGGAATAAACTTCACCACACATCCCTAGCATGAAGCTCAGAATGAAAGAGTAAGGTGTGTTTTCTGCTGGGGCTATTCTTTTCTGCCCTTCACTTTCAATTTGAAAAACCAGGAGATTCAGAATCTCTCCCTTCCATAAACCAATTTAACAAACAGGATATAAGGGAATGTGAAGGGAGGAGATGTTCTTTGGAGCCCTGTGCAAGTCCAGATGAGGAATAAGAGAGATTAAAACAAAACAACGTCTTGTTCTTATTTAATTGGAGTGGGGTGGGGGACGTTATAAATGCCGTGTATAGCTGTGATAAACATCAGCAATGGTTGAGTGCCTGGACCTCCTTGTATTAGAGACACAGTGTAATAGTAAGTCACATTTGGCAAATGCGGAGTTAACACATCATAAAAATTCAACCCTTGAAGGTGCACTCTGCCCTTCAATGTGTGTGTTTGGAGCGTGTGGGGGGAAGCTTGTAACGGACCACTTAGTAAATGTTTTCTATCTAAAAGCTTGTTCAGAAAGTAAAACCACACATTTTAAAACATTACCCATGAGGTAGAACAGAGTTGTTTTTATTGCATCTTAGATATAATAAAACAAATAAGAGTTGTGATCCATGTGCGACTTATTTAAATGTATTGCTGCTGAAGTCAGTCCACTTCCCTCAGGGCCTTTTTGGAAATCAGTGGATTGAGGACGGCAAACTGACAGTCAGTCTGCCAGTGGATCCAACATGCTGATTCCTGTGGGATTGGCGCACTGATCCTAAGCATGTTTGATGTGATCCAGAAGTTCCAGTTCTTTGATGTACATACAAAGCCCTGTGCACAAGGAACTGCCCTGTTCTCTTCCACAGGTTCGGCAATGCTCTCCAGCGCACAAGCTTTTGTCAGCTTTCTTTCCTCTCAGCACTCCTGTGGCTTTAACAGTTGTATGACAAGCTGAAATTCTTCAGGTAAAACTTGTCCCATCACATCACCTGCATGCCAAGAAAACCTTCACCTGTTGTTGTACAACCTCACTCAGGTTCTTATCATTGGCAGGCTTGCATATGCTGCAACAATTGCTGCTGACAATCTGACTCCCAAACATCAATGATCAGGAAGCAGCTCTTGTGCCTTATTGTGGCTGGGCAGACATTGTTAAGACTGCAGTCAAAAACGCAAGTGTAGGAAGAGCCTTCATTGCAATAAACAGCTAAAGGTGAAAACTATGTTAAATTGAGAGCACTACTGAAAGTCCCTTGGTAGTTGATAGCATTTGGGTTGAGCAGCAGAAAAATGTCAGGTATTTAAAAATAATCTCTTTATAGATGTTATTTCCCATCATTGTTTGACTTTTTCCCAGAACAGCTTTATGAGATGTCCAGAGCAGTTTGGCAAACTTTTCTTTTCCCCATATGTTGTTAAAGCGGTCCGTCCTGAATTAAGCAACACAAAATTTAGATGTACAATCTTTGTTTTCTGAATAGTCAAGAGTTTCTCTGGCATAGGCTTGGGAGCTCTGGTGTGTGTGTGTGTGGGGGGGGGGGGTCCTAGCTTTTCCCCAGTGCTGACTCTCTGACATTGCCCACCCGCACCAAAGCTGCTAATAGACACAGAAGGGAAAAGACACGGGCACAATCTTTGTGCCTTTACAATATAACTTCCATGACTAATAGCAGCTTTGGGAAATGATTTGGACAATAGCTATGGCATGGGGAGAAAGGACCAAAACTACCTCCCCCTGCACCATGGTCCTGATCCAAATTGGGAGACCATGGCTTTTTTACAAGAAGAAAATTACATGGTGTCTTCTAGTCCTGGAGCCACTGGTGTCACTAGGGGGGTGCGGGATATGTGGCCCACACCAGATGTCCCCATCGTTAAGCGGGGGACACCTGTATTCTATAGATTGCTCCTCCCACCTACATCCACTACTGAGCATGGGTCACAGATTGCTGTTGGACCTTTGTCAACAGGCTGGAAGCCCAAGAGATTATGATAGCCGTAAGGAAATACCAAGTGAGATCTAGACACAGCTGGCTTACTGATCAGAGACTGCAATAGTCTAAGTACAGTTTCCAATTCATTCTTTTAGCTTTCCGTCTGTAGACAGGGATTAGAAAGCATAACAGTCATAGTTTCTGGCACAATTGCAAGGTCCAAATTGCATAAGTCCTGCCATGAAGATAGCAGGACTAGTGCAGGCTATACAATTCACACAGCAGGTGCTGTGATGTTAACATGTGAATAAATACATTGGTTTAGAAGGCGCCTTCTATTCCACCATTCCTACAGCCCAATCCTATTCAAGGCCTGAGCCAGCAGAATGCGCATTCCACCGGCACAGGCTGCTGCAAAAGCGCAGTAAAGCGCTTTGCGGCAGTGCAGGGAGCCAGTGCACCGGTGAGAAGACCAGCACGCATTGACGAAGTGATTGAGGCCGGCCGAAGCAGGTAAGCCTGACTTGGGGCGGAATGGGGTGGGGGGAGAGCAGGGAGGTGATTGAATAGGGTGGGAGAAGGACAGAACAGGGAGATGGGGAGGGGTGGGCAGATCAGGTCCTGGAAGGGGTGGGTTCAGCAGCAGCGCACGCTGGATCCCAACCCCCTTCCCAGGTCCAATCTGCCTGCATGGTTCAACACGGACTTGTACCAGCTATATTAGTGGTGCAGGTCTGAGTTGACCTGTTGCAGCTGCTGGGGTTTACCCCCGGGTAAGGGGACAAATGTTCCCTTACCTCGAGGAGACCTCTAGCAGCCAAAAATCCCCTGCGGACTGCAGCATACACCACACTGGCACCGCTGCATCACCACGCGGGGATTTCGTAAGAATTGGGCTGCTAATCAGAGAGGGGCCTTAGCCCAGTGGTGGAGCACCTGCTTTACATGCAGAAGGGTCCAAGTTCAATCCTTGGAATCTTCCATTCCTGTCTGAAAGCTGGGAGAGCTGCAGCCAGCTGCTGTAGACAATATTGAGCTAGACCGACCAATGGCAGCTTCCTGTACACAAGCAAGCACTGACCAGAGGGCGCAAGACGTTGCTGAGGGAACATGCCTTGTTTGCCGTCCTATCATTCTGGAACGGATTTTCTAGAGCAAGCTGTGTCAAGAAGGGATCTCATTCGACTACTCATTTACTTCAGAAGGGAAGTTGGACCCCAAATCATTTTCAGTCTTTTTGACAGGATGTTCCATTCAGGAATTACCTTAGCGCAACTTAATGGGCTTGTTGCTTCTTGTCACGCAGCATCAGGAATCATTTTCCTTTCAAAAGCAGCTATTTTAAACTTCTGTCATTGGCTTGTGCACACAGACTTCATAGGTGGATCTTAGCAGCTACTAGGAATGCACAGGCAATGTCATCATCAGCGATGAAAAGGCTTTTATGCCACATAAGATGCTTTCCAGCAACATTTTTACGAAGGCTTGGAAGGCCTGCTCCCAAAATTACAAGATATATTACTGCCGGTTGAAAGGCTCTCAATAAATTATTGGAGGTTTTCTTAATTGAAATATACTACTGGGATATGATATCAGATCGGCATTTTGTCCTAAAAGAAGAGCTGTGTTTAATATCAAACTGAATTTGGCAGGGAGTCTAGGATTTACAAATCTCCGGTGCCATGCCTGTTTAAACTGCCATTTGTTTTGGGACAATTTGAAAGCCATGATTGAGGAAGCAAAAGTGGCTCCAGATGTTCCGTTCCAGTACAGGTGTGGATGACTTGGTCTGTCTTGCAGTGAAGGCTTTTCCATACCCCAGAAAGCAGCACCTGGAGAAGATTACACATGGAAGTTAAAATCGCTACAAAGCATGTTCTGTCTGATCTTTTAATTGCAAGAGGCATCTTAACGTTGATCTCAACAGAAGGCCTTGCATTGCCCTTTGGAGCTGGATTTATTCATTAGAAATGATCATGATCTGAATGAGAGAATTATTCTCTGCAATACTAAGAACAGGCATCTTAAGAGATGGTGGTGGTGGTGATATGTATGTATATATGGAACTCTTCTGGCTACCTTGTTAAAAGTAAAAAATCTTCTAGTAAAACTACAGACCTTCATATTCTTGATCTTGTAAACAGATGGCTGCATGTGGCCAAAGCGTTTTTTATTCAGGAGTTGTCAACTATTACTTTAACAGAAACAAAGTTAGGCCAACTGTTTTTTGGTGTGTTTTTTTAAAGATGAAATAGTTGCAAAAATAGCATTACAAGTAATGAGGTCCTATTAAAGTGCCTTTAAAACCTAAGTGCTTTGAAAATGGACTGTTAGTTTTATGTGTCACAGTTTTATTCCATGCCTTCATTCATTCATACATGTCAGAATGAGAAGCATACAGGTTAGGGCGAGTAATTATTATTGGTCTTTATTTTCAGAATACTTATTATTATTATTATTAACAACAGTATTTATATACCGCTTTTCAACAAAAAAAGTTCACAAAGCGGTTTACAGACAAAATCAAATGATTACGGTAAATCTCTCCCTGTCCCAAAAGCGCTCACAATCTAAAAAAGGTGCAGAAGAACACCAGCAACAGCCACCAGAAAAGACACTGTGCTGGGGTGAAAGGGGGGCAGTTATTCTCCCCCTGCTAAATATAAGAGGAACACTAATTGAAAAAGTGCCTCTTGCCCAGTTAGCAGGGATATGCTACTAATTATGCACTTCCCTAGACCCAATTGCTAGAAATATTGAGTAAACAGCATAGGAAAAAGGTTTTGACCTCTATGGTTTGGGACCAAGGTTGAAGGACTGCCTTCTTCTGCATGTGATAACCTGCCCCCTGAGGTCATTCTGCAAGGGATCCTCCCGCATGTGCTGCCAGCTGACTGAGGCTAGGTTCAAGGCAGCAAAGAGGAGGGCCTTCTCTGTGGTGGTACCACAACTTTGGAGGTCCCTCCCAATAGCATTAAGAACTCCCCTGGTGACCTTCTGATGTGGACTGAGGGCCCTTCTGTTTAAGTTAGTCTCCTTCCTTTAGTTTTTTCAATAGGCTGCTTCCCTATTTTTTTATTCTCTCTCTCTCTCTCTCTCTCTCTCTCTCTCTCATGTGCACTGCATTTTTATTGTGGTTTTGTATTTATGGGTTTTTACTATATTTTATTTTGTATTATTGCATTTTATGAGTTGTGATCTGCCTTGAGCATCTTTCAGCCAGTTCTCCTGATCTGCTGCTGTAAGTCCTCTTACACTTACAGTGTCATAAATGGCACACCTCTGTTGCGCAATGCAGGGTCCAGAGCAGACTGCACCAACCGTTTCGTGGTAACTATGCTATTGCCTGTGGGAGGAAGACAAGGAAGTAACTGCAAGGACACTGTGGAAGAAGATAGGAGACATGGAAAAGATGTGAAGCACTGGGAGAGAATGCTGATGTTGGATGGTTCCTGCTGAGAATATTAACCTGGTATATCTGTGCTTAATTGTATGTACGATGGTGGAAATAATGGAACCTACCCCAAGCCTGTGGAGTACGGCACACTATATATCTAACTAAATAGACAATGATGCTTGCATTCCTTCTGGTAAAGGTAACCTCAGACTCACTAAAGTTCTACTTTTGCTTAGGAAATGCTTAGCATTTTAATTCTGCTTCCTTTTCCATTTCTATGTTAAGGCTGGGAGTCATGCACAAAATCTTTTTTCAAGAATAGTGTATTTTAAATATTTGTATTCATTGCAGACAAGGAGTCTGTGGAATCAGCATTTTATCCATTTAAGCTTTAATCAGGACAGAATGTTAAAATACACTAATTGCAGCAAACCCGCTGGTATGTCACTCTAGGTTCCTTCATTCCACTGTCTACAACTTCTTATAGGGAACTAGAACAAATATACACCCTGTTGCCAACAATAAGAAACTCGGGAGAGGAACTCTAAGCATTGGTTCTTGCATTTTACATGCACTTATCAACTCAGTTGACGTTTATTCAGCCAACTCCCTTCTTTGAAAACTTACAGCCCAATCTAGTTCCTTCCCCTCCCAGCCCCATCCCCCACCCCTGCCACCAGCTTACTTTCGCTGCCAGAGGTGGACAGCAGCAGCACCAGGCCTCCGGCATTGCCGCCGTTTGCAGCAACTGACCCAAAATGGCAGCCATATAACCACATGACAGCAGAACTGTGTTCTGCTCTTACTAAAGGCAGTGCAGCCCTAGGTTGGATTGGGCTGCTAATGCTCAGTGATGTAGACTTGAGTCTATTGACTCGGACTTGAGTCAGACTCAAGTCACGTCAATGACTTGACTCGGACTTGACTCAGCGATTGTAAAAGACATGAAAGACTTGACTTGAGACTTGGAGCTTTTTGCGACAAGTCGAATTTTATTCAGGTTTACACCCGTTTACCCCATTAAATAGATAGGGACTCGCAACCAAAGACTCGGGACTTGGGGGCAAAGACTTGGGACTTGACTTGAAACTTGGACCCAGAGACCTTGGACGTGACTCAAGACTTGGAGTCAGAGACTTGATTCACCTGCCTGCTAATGCTCAATGGTCCACTTCCCACAAACCTTTGTGAAGATATAGGTACAGAACCTATAACCTTGAAATGTGTGAAATGTAACTGAGGAAGAGTAAAGTGTGCATCAATTTCCAAGCCCTGTGACATCTAACTCAAATCAAGGGACTGATTTTATTTTATTTGGGACTGGACAATGGCAGAAATTTACATATTTGGATTAATTATGTGCTACAACCCTAGGAGGAATCTACCACTCCAGCCTGTGGGAAATGGTATGTCATTGTGTGTTGGCGTCTGCTCTCCCACTTAAAAAGAAAACTATCTCCGGCCATACAAGACTATCACATCATGGAGAGGGCTAACCTAGAACCTTTCCCCCTGTTGAGCTTGCTTTCTACATGCAGAGAGACACTTTAAGCCTTGTGTGTGGAAACACCCTTTCTGTGTAGAGGTCTTACCTGCAGTCATCCTTCCTAGAGATAAATGAATTTTCTTGAATGAATGAAAGCTAATATTTACCGGTAACTTCTATAAAGTAATTCAGTTGCTTCAGAGAAAGTCTGATTTGCAGCCTTAGCTGCACACCAGGTGTTTTCAATCCCTGGCCAGGGGAAATGCAAAAATATTGTTTTGGCCTTCCCAAGAGCTGTTGAATGGTAGAGACATATCAACATGATTGGTGTCTGTTGGAAGCCCACATTCATCAAAGCTGCCAAAAGAGCATCCTTTACCACTCTATGAAATGTATGCAGAAATATCACTCTAATGGATTAGAATTATTGAGGAAATGATTATGTTGAAGCTCTTACTTTTCCACCCTTTTACTGATATGATAAAAGCTGATTTATATCAAGTCAATCTGTTTTGTCTAAAAATTGTACAGTAGTTGCCATTTTTAGACACAATTTCAGAAATCACAGTTACCAATTTCTCCTATATGGAGACAGTTTTGCATCTTTGATCCTGAAGATATGTACAACTTTGTTAACATGTTGGACTGCATGAATCAGTGGGATATTAGCAGATGCGTTGGTGCCCATTTTGCTAGTTTTGACAATTTATCTGTGTGGTAAATGTTATGCTAGGATGCAAAAAAGAAGAAAAACCCAACCCAATAGCCAAGTTTGTTTCAAGTGAGTTATTTGACTGTAGCCCTTCCTGTTTCCCAATTCACTTTATCATTTTCATATTTCATTATTCATTTTCAAATGCTCATATGAACATTTCATATTCATCATTTCCACCATTTAAAAAACCGTAATCAATTCTGGAAAGGAAAAATTCCTAGCCTGGAAAAGGGCTGAGTTAAGTGTTTATACACTAGCTGAGGCTTCCACAATGTGACCCCTACATCAATATTTACATTCACATTAGAGACATTTCTGATTACTTATAGCAGCAGGTAGATTTGTTGATCTACCCGTCTGTCGTGCATCCTCACTCTTGAGAAAAAGTCTTTCTAAAGGAAGACAAGGAAGAACCCACCTCCTCCCATTTGACTGAGCAAGGATACCTGTTGGCCTTTGTAATCTGTTTGGCATTTGGCAGGTACATCGTGATCCAGACATGTGCAGTAGCTCACCACACAGTTCAGGTCATGGCCAGTTCAGGTCATGGTCTCTCATAAGAGATCTGAACTGTTGGTCAGCTGTTGAGAGTTTAGGGCCCTCAGGAGGCTCCTCTGTTGATCCCTGAAGACCAATTCTGTGCCCATAGCCTTTACGTGGTGGTGGTAGGGTGACTGTATTGGGACCCACCCAGGTAATTGGGGGCCCATGGAGGGCAATGTATAGATGACGCTGACAGCTCAAACTAGCCCTGACTGCTTATAGATAGATAGATAGATAGATAGATAGATAGATAGATAGATAGATAGATAGATAGATAGATAGATAGATAGATAGATAGATAGATAGATAGATAGAACTAAGCACTGTACAAAAACAAATCAAAAAGACAAACTTTGCCAACAGGCTCACAATCTATATATAGCTTTTTTTAAAAAAAAAAATAAGTATCAAGTATGTTGCTACATAAATTGCATTATTTATTTTTTACATGGAAGGCCAATTGCATTGTAGGGAGAGCATGCCTGATGTAGGGCTTTGATCACACTGATCAAACACAGACCACCTATCAACCTCCTTAGCGCCACTATCCTTCATGTACATTTTCAATATTTTTGTCATAATCGCTACCAGTCATTCGCATGGAGAAAAAGAAAAGGGTTGCAGCAATTAAACATATGATTGGATCCAGACATTTAAATCACGCTCTTTATCTAAGGTTTACGTGTGAGCACAAATCAGGACCCCTTGTGTTTTTCGGGAGTTTACTTGAGTTCTGAATTGAAGGATGACAATTTGCATGCTAACTGAACTCCTACACCATGCAGATTGAAAAGGACATCTGTTGCTGATTGTTTTAGTCCTGTGCTTCTCAAGCTTAAATATGAAAATCAAGAAGGTAAAAAGGCAAATGATTCTGCCAAGGGCTGAGAGCAGCAGTTTCCCCTCTTTTAAACATTTTTTTTGGAAGGACAGACTGTAGCTCTTGAGAAATGTCACTAGACTTACGTTATCCCTCTGGACTTACACTAAAATACTGCGCTCTAAATTGCTACAATTTTCTAGATGTTTTCTCTCCTCTTGGATTAGTTATGGAAGAGCAGACTCAGCCATGATTAGTGGAGTCTCACTTCCTCCAAATATTCAGTACAGGCACCTCTCGTTTTACATGTGGGTTACTTTTTTAAAAGCAGTGTGTATCTTTAAAACACGTAAATCAAAAATATTTTTAACCACATTCACTTGACCATGTTATTCCCAAAAAATTGCAAGTGTAAATTAGGTTTTGGTATTAATTAAACAAGCGCATTCTTCCAAAAACGTCTCTAAATCAAATGTAAAATGAGAGGTTCCTGTATTTTAAATCTAGAGGTCACACTTCGCTCTGAGGAGAATGCAGAGAAACGTTTGACACAGAAAATCTACTCCTTTTTTGAAGGCAAACGGAGGAAATATCTACCAGTGGCAGAGCGCAGAGCGCCCCCCCCACCTGGGCCGGAAGTGACGTAGCTGCTGTAGCAGTTTTGGACCATACCAAGTCGCAGGGCGGGCTGCCACTCCTCGCTCACCGCTCCTCGCTCACGCTGACAAATGGCACGATTCGCACGAGTGCCAGCCGCCATGACACCCCCTGCCAACCTGCTCCCCCCCCGACGACGCCTCTGATATCTACAAAGTTTGCGAGGGGAGCAGGCAAGTTTCTTGCTATGGACATTTAGGCAGACTACTGCATGCTACGCGCTGCGGCAAGGAGAGTCATGCCGGCCACATGACCACGGAGGCGTCTTCGGACAACGCTGGCTCTTCGGCTTTGAAATGGGGATGAGCACCACACCCTAGAGTCGGACACGACTGGACTTAATTGTCAGGGGATACCTTTACCTTTTTATATGCCTTTTGGAGTGGCTGTTCATGGCTTTGGGAGGGAGGAACAGTTCAGAGCTTCCTTCAGGCTACAATGTGAACCCTTTCCTTTCTCTCTCCTGCTACATCACAGGAGGAACAACGTTGTTAAAACAGAGTTGAAGCACTACTTGCTGGGTGGGAGGTGCAGTTTGACAGCACAGGAAGTTGACAGGAGGTAAAGGAGAAAAGATCTGGCCTTAGGTGTTCCAAACTGTTAGCATAGCTGGTTTAAACTGCAGGGTTTAGGTCACTTCTGTTAAGAAGAAGATCACTCAAGGTATGTGCTTTTAAAGTAGGGAAATACTTTACTTATAGGAATTCCATACATGAATAAGAATAGAAAGGCAGATAGGTGCTACTTGCTTGCTATCTAGCTGGGAATTCTGGGAAGAAGGAGGAGGAAGGAAGGATAGCCTGAGAGTAGCAATCTGCATACCAAAGAGAGCTTTACTGGAAAAGTAAGAGGGGAAACCTGATATCCCATCTGGCTAGCTCACTACCTATATTGCCCCCTTCCTGTGCAGAATGCTTGTTGGTGTCATTGCACCTTTCTCCACTTCCAACCTCAAAATGAACCTATTTCTCTAGATTTTTCTCCTTTGTCTTTGGCAGACGGAAAGCAAAGCTTGCCACTTTTTAACTCCTCCTCTTTACTGCTGGGCTTCTTCTTGATACCGGAATCCCACCAGCCCCTCCTATTTTTCAAGGGCTGGCACTGCCTGGAGATATCAGCAATCCCTACCTGTGAAATTTTGGAAGGTTTTGGACGGCAGTTGTCACTGGTAAGTGACAAGAGCAGGAGATAGGCAAGGATTTCCAGGGACTCAAGTCAGACAATGAGGCCTGGATTGGTGAGCAGTAGAAGCTAGCTGGGATTCAAGAGCCAGGGAGAAACCCAAGACAGGGTGAGGCAAAGGTGCCCCCAGATGGTGGTTATGTAGCATTGCTCTGACAAGGAGTCTATGAGCTAGAATTCCATTGAAACTCAACAAGCCAAAGCACTTCACATGGTGATGATTTTTTCCTGATCATTCAGTGCCACTTTTCTACGATATTTTTGAAAAAAAAGTCCTAAATACAACATTAACAGCACAATCCTATACATGTCTGCTTAGAGGTAAGTCCCATTATGTCCACTGGGGCTGAGTCACAAGAAAGAGTGTATCGAAATGCAGCCTAAATTAGGGGCAATCATTCCAGTGGTTCATGGATACTTTCCATCTCCTCCCACTCATGAAAAAAACTTCTCCGACACCCACAGCTTCTCATAATTTCATGTGAGCTTTAGGCCTGTTCTACAAACAACAGCCTGCCCATTCAAATCATGGATCCCTAAACTATAGACTGCCTGATGGCTTGCAAGAGCAGCCCTGTGTACTAAATGATAGCATTACTGGGAGGGGCAAGAACCTTGTTCACTTTCTGAAAAGGTTTCTTGACAAGCTCAAGATTCTGATACCGTACACATGACATCATGATAAATACCTAGACAAAAAAAGGGCATAATTCAAGTTAGTTTTGTGGTTGATAGCTGCCTCGCTGAGAATGGCAGTCTAATCATAACTGTACATTACATAGCCACAAACTAGAGGCTTTCTTTTGCACAGATCAAAAAGCATGCCTTAAGGCAACATCCTACCCTTTCGTACTATTAGTACAATAGTTCAGGAGCTTGTGGGATGCCGATATTAGGCATTCAGGCAATGCTGAATATTCATTTAATCATGGATGCTTATTAAGGCAACCGCAAGTTGACTAACCATCATCATCCTCACATTGGAGTTGGTGTAGTCTAGTACAGTACTGGACCAAGACTTTTCGCTTCCTGAAGCAGATCACCAATTAGCACCCTCTCTCATCCCTCCCCTTTCTTTCTTGCCATTAAAATCATACATCTCTTCTTTCAAATCCCTTTCTCCATTTTCTATTAAATTTCTGACCTTTTATAGCTTTGTCTTTTTTCAGGTTAGATTGGTGACGATTTTTGCCTTAAGCTACTATTGCAGTGCCAGCCTGTTCGGTGTGGCCTGGCAAAGCAGGTTCGAGGCTTTCCAGACTAAATCAGCAGCTGACATTTCTCACTCCAATAAGTAGGGTCACCACTCTACCAAAAGTCACACCATTTCTCCAGCTTTCTTCTAAGGGAGCAAATGTGAAATGTCTTTTTCTACACATATAAGGGCACTAAGCAAGACTGTATACAAGGCAGACCATGCCTCAAAGAGTTTGACATATTGCATCAGGAAGTGTTTGGTGCCTCTCAGGCTGCAATCCTGTACACACTTACTAGGGAGTAGGTCCCACTGAAGTCTGAGTAGACATGCATAGGATTGCACTTTTACCACTCACAAGTGAGTAAGCAAATGGGACAAATAACCCCAAATCTGCTGCCTGAAGCAACCTACACCCTGCTTCAGAGGCAGTGGCGTTCTTTCATGGGGGGAGCAGGTGTGCTCCACCCCAGGCGCCGAGTGGGCGCGGGGGCGTGGGAACCGGGCTTGGGGCTGCGCAGAGTGGCGCGGCACCGGAGCCGGCCCCCCCCTGAAGCAGCGCGCCCACTCAGCGCGTCCCCGGCCTCCGGAGGCTCCGCTCCGAGGCCAGGGACAAGCCCTCCTCAAAGCGACCGCTCAGTTCAGCGGTCGAGGGCTTTATGAGAAGGCCGAACGCGTTGCCGGCTTTTATGAGTTTGTGCATGCGCAGAACCTTTCTGAGGGCAAACGGGCAGTCCGTTTGCGCTCAAAAAGGTTCTGCGCATGTGCAAACCCATATAAAAGCCGGCAACACGTTCGGCCTTCTCATAAAGCCCTCGACCGCCGAACTGGGCGGTCGCTTTGAGGAGGGCTTGTCCCTGGCCTCGGAGCGGAGCGTCTGGAAGCCGGGGACGCGCCGAGTGGGCGCTCAGCCCCGAGCCCGGCTGCTTGGGGGGACGCTCCAACCCCCGCCCCCCCGGGCGCTGGGAGGGCTGGGAACGCCACTGTTCAGAGGCGTCACTATGCAGGGCCCCCGGTGACGTCACCACCAGAAGTGATGCCGCCGCCACCACCAAACACCCCTTCAGAGGCGCAGAGTGGACAGGTGGGCCAAAACAATCGCCATCTCCACCGCTGCCGCCTGCTCTTCCCACCGCCAAAACAGCATGATTGATGCCCCTGCTAACCTATTTGTGTCCCCCCCCCCGCATGCTGCCCGGGGGCCCACTGCCCCCACCCACCCCTCCGCTTCTGCCCTGCTTCATGGTTGGGCCAACCCTGGTCTAGTAGCTATGAACATGAGCTGTGAGCCAATTCAAATCTCTGGTTGATGTCTCAGCAATGAATTCACTCATGGCCTTATGCAAGCCAGGATCTCTCAGCCTCTCCCTTCATCTACAATACTGAAGGCCCAATCCTATCCAACTTTCCAGTGCCAATGCAGCCATGCCAACGGAGCATGCACTGCATCCTGCAGTGGTGGGGCCATCACAGAGGCCTCCCTCAAGGCCCCTTTGTCTGATCCTTTATTTTATTTATTTATCACATTTTTATACTGCCCTTCCTCCAAGGAGCTCAGAGTGGTGTACATATTTCCTCCCCTCCTTTTTGTCCTCACAACAAGCCTGTGAGGTAGGTGGGGCTGAGAGATAGTGACTGGCCCAAGGTCACCCAGGAAGCTTCATGGCTGAGCGGGGATTTGAACCTGGATCTTCCAGGTCTAAGCCCGACTCCCAAACCACTGCATTGCAGCTGCATCGGTGCTGGAAAATTGGATAGGAATGGGCCCTGATATTGTTTGTTTAAAAAAGCATTTTATCCCACTTTTCCAAATCAAAAAGAAAATGCTCAAAGTAGAAACGATGAAATGGAAAAAAACAATTACCAATCAATAATAATACAGCAGTGATAAATGAGCAAGAAAAATATTTTTTCCCCAAAATCAAACTAAACACTTGCTGAAAGAGTATCGCGTTGACTATGGAACACTGAAGGTCAAGTGAAACTACCATTGCCAGGTAGATGCTACAACTGAAAAGGTAATATGCAACTTGTTATTTCCTTTAAGAATCTATCCATCCATTAAAATCAGGGCGGGAGGCTGCTTTGTGTGTCCCACAGCCCTCTGAGGTTTGGTTGGTGATGACATGTGCGACGGCCTTCTTAGTGGCTGCCCCCCAAAATGTGGAATTCCCTACCCTCTGGTGTGCATTTGTCCCCTTCCTTGCTGGTGTTCCACTGCACACTGAAGAGCTGACTCTTTAAACAAGTGTGCCCTGAACATGCTTAACTTCTCATTCCTTTTGTTTTAGTTTGCGCCATTTGCATTATTGTACAGTAATTTTGTACTGTTTGTGTTTTCAGTTGACTGTGTTTCTCATTGGTATTGTAAGCTACCTTGAGTCCCTCAGAGGGAGTAAGGTGCTATAGTTTTAATAACAACAACAGTGACTGAAGGGAGCAGAAGGAGAAGTGTGAAGGGGACATAGCGATGGATGGGCCACAGCCTCATGATTGAAAGTTTACAAGTATATGGGTGAGAGGGGCTACCTGGCCCAGGCAGCTCTTAGGCCCTCAGTAGCAGTGGTGGTGTTAGCATTCAGTGCACTATCCAGGGGGCAGGGCAGGGGTCTCTGGGGAGGGCTTTGTGCCAGCAACCGGATGCCATCATTGTTTTTCAGGATTCCTTGGGAAAAGTCAAGATGGCTAAAATAGCATAAAGCTGATATAAGCTTTTAGTACAACCTGTCCTAAAAGCAGGTGAGACCTGCTAGGGTGAGACCTGTGGTTAGAAAGCACCCTTCTCAAAGCTTCTTTAATGTCTGCTGTGCAGCTTTTTTGCATGTATGCATATGTATTGGACCCTCCTATGCTTCATGACATACTAACGTGCACCCAAAATGTTTTCTTTGTTTTTCCAAACTTTAAGACTGTGCATCAGGATTGAATTAGGAGGTTAAGTACATTAAATACTGCTGCGTAGTGTGCATAATTCGTTCCGAATGCGTAGAATTCATGTTTTCTTTTTGACTGCAGAATTTGGCATGTACTACAGAAAACTGGACTCTAGCTGTTGAAATGTCTCAATCCTCATGAGCCAAGTCTGGAAAATTGGGCATCCACCCATTCAAAAAAATTATGGATACCTCACTTTAAGAGCTCTCTGCATAATAAGTTGAACTCTTACTATGGACAGAGGTTGTCCATGAAGGCAGAATTGGGTGACAAAATATGATGTCCTAAGTTTGGCTTCAATACTGTGTTGAACAGCTAGACATTCCATAACTTTAGAAAAGTTATGCAATATTTGTTGCTGCAGATTTTGTGAAGAGAGGTGTGTCAACAAATGATGTTCATTATCAATTATTATTTAGAATAGTTATATATTGCTTTTCAAAAAAACCTTCACAAAGCCATTTACATAGCAAAAGAAATTCAAACGATGGACCCTTGTCCCAAATGAGTTCACAATCGTACAATGATAAATAAAATGGCTACTACCTTCAGTTTCTCTGCTCTGCTTGGTGTTCCCAGAATTGTTTCCCTATGTACAACCACATGTAGAACACTTTAGTTCCTACTTTGTGTCATTATCATTACAAGGTGATAAACCTAATTAGTACAAAGAGGCTTTCTGCTTCTTTTTATGCCACCATTAAATTAATGCAATGGCCAAATCACCCACTCAGCCTAACCCTGTTGATTTGATAAGCAAAGTATTTATGGCCCTCCACCAGAGCTCTGTAGATTTATGCCAGCAGTAGTTCTGCAGGTGAAAATGGAAACCACATTTTAGGAAAGGCAGCTTTGGTCCAGACTGGGCTATAGGGATAACAGCAGCAGACCAGCAATGTGGCTGACAGTAAAGAGCAGAGCAGGAACACAGTCAGCCCTGAAAGATTTGTAAAGTGACACAGGAGCAGCACACATTTAGTTCATCATCTGGTCTGGGGATCTTAAGCGAAAGACATCTGCATCCAGCTTTCTCCTTTAAATCCTTTTCCACAGAAGCAAAGCATAACACACCGAGCGAACAAAGCGCTGGCAGCTGATTAACATCTGTTGGTTTGATTAAGATCATATAGATGGCGGATTTTCAGGATCCAATAATTCTGGCCTGCCTTTGCAACAAAGGAAGACTTTGTGTAGCAGGCTTGCTGTGGCTGCAAAAGCTCATATGCTTTGCATTCACAGTTCACACCTGGAGCAGGGGGGAGCCAGGCTGCCCCAATTGCTCGTGTAAATTCCCTTTTATGTTGGACCCATAAAATATATTAACAGGCATTCCAGCTACTGTCCTTATTGCATAATAATGGAGTGGAAATTGTAGACCTGCAAGCCTCAGGTTATGGGGCACTCAAATTTAACATCTCTTTGTCTCTGAATTAGGCAGTAGCAAACTGTGCTTCACTTAAAACAATTAGCTACTTTTGCTAATTGCTAAGGGCTGGCAGCCTTCTTCCTGTTTCTTTTTTTTCTTCTTATGTTAATAATTTTTACACCACCTTTCCTTGTTAAATCCTGCACAAGGTGGCTTACAATGAAAACATTTGTGAAATCCAAAACTTAAAAGCACCAACCCCGGGTTAAGGTATAACAAAGGTGGATATTTGTTTTTTTAAAAAAAGAATGTTGCATGAATTTTGCAAAACAAACAAATAAAAACATTTGTCATTAAACACGCTCTTGGGCAACCATCCTGTAGGCACTTACGTAGGAGTAACTCCCATTAAACTCAATGGGTCTTACTTCTGAGAAGACTTGCATAGGCTTGTGCTTAATGAACTTCTGCAGTTAATTTCATTGGAGCAGGGCAAAGCACAATGTGGTTTTTGCACCTGAGAGAGGCTATTCTTCAAAGGCATTCAGCATACATACTACACATATCAATGCAATCCCAGGTTTTTAAATTATATTTCTTTTTGAAAGAAAACATATAACTGAACCAAATCAAACTAGAGCATAAATCCAAAGAAGGTCAAAAAGTCCAATGTGTATGTCTATTTTATTTTTTAAATGTTAAGTGAATATTTTGCTGTATTTCCTTATTTTAATATATTGTTAACTGTCTTGAGTGCCTGTCTTGGATTTATTAGGAAGCAAAAGGCAGGATGTAGATGTTTTTAACAAATTAAATAAATATATGTCTCTAGCAGTGCAATTCTATGCATATTACTTGGGAGTAAACCCCATTGACTCTAGTCAGATCTATTCGGAGTACATATGCATAGGCTTACCATCCGTCCCGGAACACCCAGGACCATCCCGGGTTCCAGACTCCAGTCCTAGATCGGTCCTGGGCTTTCCGGGTCCAGTGGAAGACTCTGTCACCACCGCTTGAAAAAGGTTAAACTTACCTTTTCCGAGCACCGCCATCTTGGATCTTGTGAGATTTCATGAGATCCAAGATGACGGCGCCAGGAAAAAAAAGGTAAGTTTTACCTTTTTCAAGCAGTGGCAGGAGCTGGAGTCCTGGCCGGCTTGGATGCAGTCATCCAGGCTCCACTGGTGGCAGAAACGGCAGCGGTGACTGCCGCTGCCGAAGATGATGGCGGCAGCAGTGGAGGTGGCGGCAGTGGCCATCGCTGCCGCCCAACACAGCGATGATGATAACGATGGCAGTGGTGGCCGACCCCACCGAAGACGGCGGTGGCGGTGGTGGTGGCGGCAGTGGCTGCCGCCACTGAAGACAACAATTATGGCGGTGGCGAAGATGACGACAATGGCGGCCGCAACCGTGGCTGGCGGCAAAGGCGAAATGGTGGCAATGGCAGCGGCGGCGGGACAGGTAAGGAAAATAATTAAGTATAAATAAATAAATAAATTGACTGCGTTTTGGGTGGCAACTCAGCGCTTTGCGCCCAGAATTTTTTTTGTTTTATTTTACTTTATTTATTTATTTATTGGGGGGGGTGCCCCAGTTTTAAACCGGGAAAATCTGGTAAGCCTACGTATGCATAAGCTTGCACTGTCTGTCGGTATAGACCAGGGATGGCCAATCTTCCACCAATAGGGCCTCTGTGTTCTTAAGAGTGGGGTAGAAGACAGTGCTAAAGCTGCTGAAATGCCCTCACCTATACAACCATGAAAGGGTCAGGAGCATTCATGTTGAAAGGTTGGCCACCCCCGGTATAGACCACCATGATCCTTCCCTTAAAATGTTTACATTTTTGCCAAGGCTTATCAGAAGCACGCCCCCCCCCCCATTACTGCTGCCCCACAAAAATAGGAGATTCCAGGATTTTCATGGGGCAATACACAAAATCATCCATTTTCAGGGAAGGCTTTGGAGGGATTACCAGGATGGCATTGATAGGGGTTTCTGTCATTGAAACTTGGAAAAGTTGCTGTCTGGGAGGGCAGCAGCAACAGCATGCATGCGCCGCTCGTCTTCCTGGCACTCAGCTCCTGCCAGTCACCATTTTCTCTCCCCAAGGTCACAGGACATAATTTTTGCATGGCAATTTGCTTCTTGCACATCAGTAAACAAAGAATAAGAATGGTATGAGTGGAGGAACTAGAGGAGCAATTTTTTTCATGCATCCGTGATTGATGATTGAAAAAGGATTGACACCTTGCCTCCTTTAATGTTTGCTTAATTCTTTGGTACTGCTCTCTTTTCTTTCTCCAATTCCATGTGAATTATCTGACCTCACATGTTCCGAGTATTGTATGAACTGGTCTCACTGGTGTCACTGCAGGGGGGCGGAGCTCTAAGTTCCGCTGCAGTCAGACCCTCCGTTACACGGGAGTACAAAGCGCCCCCGCCCCCTCGCCTTTGGAGCCATTCAAGTCAGTGCTTTCACCGACTTGAATGACTCCAAAGGCAAGGGGGTGTGGGCGCTTCGTGCTCCCTTGTAACGGAGGGTCTGACCGCGGCGGAACGTAGAGCTCCGCCCCCCCCCTGCAGTGACGCCAGTGACTGGACTTCAGTCATTTCTGGGTGTCTAGAGACTGCATATTGCTTGATAACTCGGGAAAGGAGGCGAAACAGTAGAAGGGAAACGTAGGCAATACATTTTGTCAAATATTAAATGTCTAAAGGCAACAAATGTATTTGTTTCTGTCTCTGTTTTGCAGTCAGATGCCATTGATCAGGTCAGGAGTATATAGCAGAAATCAGTATATTTTGCAAGTACTTTTTCAAAGAAAGCTTCATGCGGGTTAGAAACTTGCTGATTCTGGCACACAAGGCTGTAATCCTATAATACTTTCCAGGGAGTAAGCCCTATTGGACATAGTGGGACTTACTTCTGACTAAACATGATAGGCATGCACTGCACTTTCTATTCAGTCATGTCTGACGGCGACTTTAGAGGCGAGAGCTCTCCATTGCGGAGCTCCTGCCATAAAGTGTTCTGGTGAGATTTCGCTGCAGGATAGTTCACCATTGCATTCACCACCCCTCCCCATTTAACCAGGCTTGGGACCAACATATAGCTGGTGGACCAACTATAAGGCTGGGTTAGGCTTGACTATAAGGTTGCTATTCAGAGCAAGAAGTTATATATTTTGAATGCACTTCTGCCTGTTAGTTTGTGCTTGAATGGTATTGCATTATAATCATTATATATTACCATATATAATGTATTAAATGCATCTCATCATTATAATTGTGTTTAATACATTTCAGAAAAGCATGTAAATGTTAAAATGCTCATACAAAGAATTGAAGTTATTTCTCTCAAACCTGATCAAGCTTCCAAATAAAAGAACATTTTCAGTGGCATTTCTACACTCCCCATGGGGGCGCCAATGTGCCCCCACGTGACGCCACAAGCCCTGCCCCTGGGGGGGGCGTGAAAACACACACACACTGGTGCTTTTCGGCCTTATTTCGGAGCCAAATGGAGCCAGGGCAGTCAGGCGGGCCAATCTTGCAGGCAAAGACAACGCAACGAAGACAAAAAACGGCAGAGGGGGCGACGGATCCAGAGGCAAGTACACCCCCCCCGCTGCTTGTTGCCCTGTTGCCTTGGAGCCCATCCCCCCCCCAACGACGCCTCTGAACATTTTAGAAGAACCAATAAAGCCGGCAGCATACTATTTTGGTGGTTGTAGAAATCTTGCACAGTAATTAAGATAAAGTCATTGCACCCTACACTTTCCTTTAGTTCTGCAGAAATTTTGAAATAAGAGTGTGCATCTTTAATGACAATTATATGCACATGGAAACATTTCTGCAAAAAAAAGGTAGGTGATGCACAGTTGTTTTTTAAGTCAGGCCAAAAGAATGCTAATCACATTTTTTTTAAGCAGGAGTGATTTCTCCCTCCGTTAACGCACTGTCAGGCTCCACCGTTCTTACAGCCGATGGTTGTTTCACAAGGAGATTTCTCTAGCAGTATAATCTGAAGCATCCCAGATGGTACTTTTCAAATACAATTGGACACAGTTTTTATAGTAATTGCACAGCCTACTTTTCCTAATTTATTTGATTCCAAAGGGTTTCCTTTTGTTGTTGTTTCAAACTTCTGAAGACAAGCAACATCTGTTTTGTACAACAACATATCGCTCTCAAAGAGAGCCAGTGTAGCCTATGAAACATGTTGTGGATGGGGGATGACTGCAATACTTTGCTTTGCAATCCAGTGCAATAGCCTGAAACCTAAAAAAGTCTTGAGTGAGGGACCCACAGCACTTCCCATTCCTGAAGTGACAGGTCACATTTTAGGTTGAAAAGTGGCTTCCCTCTTTGGTAGTAGAAGCAGCCCCTGAGAAATCTTCAGATGACCCCTTAAAGGTAAAGGTATCACCTGCTTGAAAGCCAGTCGTGTCTGACTCTAGGGACTCTAGGGCTGACTCTAAGGCCGAAGAGCCAGTGCTGTCCGAAGACACTTCCATGGTCATGTGGCTGGCATGACTAATGGAACGCTGTTTCCTTCCTACTGCAGCGATACCTATTTATCTACTTGCAATTTCTTGCTTTCGAGCTGCTAGGTCGGCAGGAGCTGGAACAGAAGATGGGAGCTCACTCCGTCACGCGGCATTTGGGTCTCGAACTGCTGTCCTACCAACCTTCTGGTCTGCAGCTCAGTGTCTTAACCACTAAGCCACCGCAGCCCAGATGACTCCCTTACTTGAATGTAAAAGACTACCATTATATGAATCTACCAGCTTATTAAGATCAGCCTGATAACCTCCTTCTGCTGATTAAGGTGTTGCCTGAAAGCTTTATACAATATATACCGTATTGGTCTGAGTATAAGACTCACTTTTTTCTCCTAATTTAAGTTTTTAAACTAGTGGTGCGTCTTATAATCAGGCTGTTGCAATGTAATGCCAGTGATTTAATTAAAAAAATTTAATAGCACCAAACTTTAAGGGTGCATCTTATAATCAGGTGCGTCTTATACTCGGGACAATACGGTACTTTTATATATATGTGTGTGGTGCTGGGTGCATGCCAGCTGGGCATGAGCCTGACCAGTCTCATGATGTTTTGCTTGGGCTGATGGCAAGGAAGCATCAGGTCCCAAAGGGAAAAGGCCAAACTTTGGTTTATTAGAGCAACCCCCCACACCTCATTGACTGGCTTAGGAGAAGTCTTACCTTTGGAAAATCCCATGACCAGTCACACCATGCTTGGTCAGCAAATTCAAACAAGGCAATACCCTGGAAGCCTTGAGGTAAACAAGACAAGGGTAGAGCAATCCTGCCTAAGTATCCGGTGGGTGGCCAAGGCCACCCCCCCCCCCCCGGATCCTATCCTCATTCTGGGCTGATAGAGATCGGCCCGGAGGTCTACTCAGGGAAAGGGGCCGTTTGTCCCCTTCCCCCGGTGTAACACGGCCCAGCCCCAATGGACCTCCTCATATTTCCGCCAGCTGTTTAGCTGGCGGAAGTAAGAGGAGGCCATGTAAAGGCTACGCCGGCCAGAATGGGGACAGGGATATGGCGGCCACCATCCCCGTCCCCTCCTGGGCTGGCTTGGCCAATGGCCCCCTCCCTCACCACCCGGTCCGCCCCCACGCCCGCCAGGGGATCTCTTACCTCCTCTGGCGGCTGCAGGGGCGATTCGGCGGCGGAGTAAGGGCTGCCGACTTCGCGCCGGTGGCCCTTACTCTCGAGTTGTCGTGAACGTGCTTTACGGCATGTTCGCGATGGTTTCCGGTGGCGGAGCGCTGTACATGATCACAAAAGAAATGCCTTCAACCTTGGCTTTCCTCGCCAACTTCATTGCACATGTAATCATGAGTCATATGGAGTCCCCAGCTCTGGGCTAGAAGACACCCATCTCCAATCAGGGATTAGACTATCAAGGGCCATCAAGACACAAAAGAACAATCCTTGATTAGCTCACCCTACAGTAGCCTCTGTGTTGTTCTATGGCTATTTTGTCTATAAAACGCGGAGTTACAAACCACGTGCTGTGCTGTGCCATGTTGTTGCTGTTGTGTGTGGGCTATGCCAAAACTAGTACTTTTGTTGCTGCTGCCACTCATGTCAGTCACCCACTGGTGCTGCATTGAATGCCTTCGTTCCCTCCACCACCCAAGAACTGCTTTGCTACGAACAGCATTCACCATAGGTACCAGACTTCTCTCTTTATTTCTCAGCCTTTTCCCCTTCTTCCCCACACCCTTCCTCTGAGCGCTACCTCAAGCTGCAGCTCAAGTGCCCACTGAGCCACTCTCCTCTCCTGGGAAAGCCATCAATCTCAGCCTTGCTTTGGTCCCTGAAACATTGAGTTGTGCCATGAGTCACTGCACTCGGTTCCTGCACACGTAATCCATTTTCCCTGTGTGTGCATGTTACATGCGTCTTAGCGCATGCCCAGTAACAAAGGCCCCACGTAGGTTTCCATCACTCAGGGAAATGAGATTAGCTATGGGATAGACAGATCAAGGCCTTTCCTGCTTGGCTCTGGTGCTTTGGGACATGCTTCATGGTTAAGTGTGTAGGTGTACCAGTCTGCCGGGAGTTTTAAGAGACAGAAGGTGAGAATTCTGAAACTCATGGGTTTCGTCACAAGTTAGGGTCCATACCCTTGCCTACAATGAACATTCATATGTTTGGGATGGCAGTATCTGCCTCTGCCATATGCATGTTTGCGTGGTGCCTATGCACATCCATTTGTGCACATGCAGGCACATTGCAGACATGCATGGTGGGGGTGGAGCAGTGTCCCCTACTGCCATACAAATGTACATTTTATGTGTGGGTAGGGGTCATCGTTTGTGAACAGGTCTTTAAATTGCCACACAACTGGGAAAGTGGCACCTCTCCTTTGAAGGAGCGCTTGGAAAATGGGCCACCATCTCCACTGCCATTAGTTCTAAACTGGCTGAGCACCAGCAGGGAGGAAGAAGGCTGGAGCAGAGAGGTTCTGCTCCCAGCCCAACCAGTTTAGAACTAGCAGCAGTGACAGCCCAGCAGAGGACAGTGAGGTACATGCATGAGGGGGCTGCTGAGATGGGTGGCTGGAGTGGGGGTGAGGGTGGGTGGTGGAATTGTGAGGGGTTGGGAGACAGATTGGCTGTCACTTTGGGTGCAGATGTGCTGAGAATGCAGACCTCTGATGTCAGTCTTGAATGAAGGTAAGGCAAGGAAGATAGGTCCTTAAGACAGAATTAGACATAGGAAGAGTGATTGGGGTCCCACTGGTCAATGTCTCTTTGCCCTCTCTCATGTCATATACTACAAGACATGTCATGACACCATAACGTAACACGTCTTCCTGCCCTCAGCTCTCCTCATCTCATCGGCAAGGAGATGCACCACACAAGGAGAGCTACACTTTGTTGTTACAATACACATTATGAAGGTGAGAGTGCAAAAAGACAAGGAGTGTAGGCAGTTCTATGTCTCTTACAGCCCATTCCAACCCAAGGGCTAAGCATCACAAGTCAGACATAAACTCAACATAAGTCGCTTATGTTGAAGTTATGTCTGGAATGTGACCATTTACGGCGAAGTTCTGTTGAAGTTATGTCAAATTTACGATGGATGGACTAAGAACGGACACGCATGTGCACCACCGACGCCGGCATAAGTCGGACCTAAAGTCGACATAAAAGTGGGCGGACCGTGGGCATAACGGGGGCGGAAACCAATTATCGTTGGATTCCAGACCCTGGTGAGTACAGACACGCCCCCTCCAACACAAATGCTGACACAAATTTTAGGTCGACCAGAAGGGTTGACATAAATTCGAGGAGACCCATAGGAGCCATTTTACCTTACCCACTCCAGCCCTCTCCTGAATATTTCTAACACCCTACTCCTGAGTTAGGTCAGAGTTATGTCGGAGTTGTGTCAGCAAGGTCTGGAAACCGACAGAGTTATGCCAAAGATAGGGAGCCTATCAGCACCCAGCCCCACCCAGCCTCTTTCCCAAAAAAGCCCAGCCCCAGACCTCCAGTCTCTCTCTCTCTCTCTCTGAGCACGTGGCGTGGGGCTCTGTCCCCCACAGCCACAAAGTGGGACTTTGTCGGTGGAGGGCAAAATTCACAAACACCCCACTTCTCTCTTCTCTTCTCCTCTCTCCTCTCTGCCCCCCTCAAGGGCAGAGAGGGCTGTTCTGGCTGTGGCCAACCTGTTTACAGCTGTGCCTGGGCAGCTGCCTCCATGCTACCATTTGCTAACCCATGTCTTTCTCCCAGCCTCTTCCCCCCCACAGGCAACAATACCAGCAGGTAAGTGCAGGTAAGAGCAGGGTTTGTGCTGACATGTGGTCTGACTTCTGCCTCATTGCATATAGAAATATATGATACATGCCTCTTTACCAATGTGCCCTCTCATGTCTGCCTGCATTGCCTTCTCTGAAATGCCTCTTTACCAATATGCCCTCTCATGTCTGCCTGCTTTGCCTTCTCTGAAATGCCTTTTTACCAGTGTGTTGTCTGATAACTGCCTGCTTTGCCTGCTATGATATGCCTCTTTACCAATGTGTTGTCTGATAACTGCCTGCTTTGCCTGCTATGATACATAGGATACATGCCTCTGTACCACTGTTGTGTCTGATTGCTGCCTGTAGTCATGTGAGCAGACAATGCCACCAGTGTGGAACTGTTAGCCTTATGTAGACACCAGCTGTCTTTTGTAGACACCCCCCCTTTTCTCCACAGGGTCTACTGACAGGTCAGTAGTGCTAGGTTTGCCATGGTTGTGACCCCCAAGTTGTGTTGTTGTCTCTCTCTTTGACCCTTTCCCCTTACAGGATTATGCTCTCCTTACACCCAGGTAAGCAGCTCAGACCATGCTATGTGTGTCACACCTATCAGCTGTGTTTTATTTCTCTCCCTGCAGGCTTTTGCAACCGACACACTGGCTTGTCTTCAATGGCGACTGCTACCACACACCAGCTGACATGTAACTCCCCCTTGTTTTTTTTCCTCCCCAGGAACGTCCACTACCACCTACCTTCCTGGGAGCACCCCTGGGCCTGCAGTCTGGTTGCCCCACTGTCGTCTGCCTCGATGCTGCCAGAGGTTAGGGAGCCAACCCTGCAACCCTCCTCAGCTGCCGGCGCTGCTGCTGCTGCTCCACCTCCCTGGCTGTCATACTTGCTGCCCCTCCCCTTTCTATGGAGAAGGCTGTGGTTCCACAGGGGAAGAGCCTGCATCTCCAGGTCCATGGGGCAGGTGTGCTGCTGCTGCTGCGGCTGCTTTCAGATTGGCTGCTGTGACTACCCCTGGCAGCCTCGCCTGGCCATCTCTGCTAACGTTCCAGAACAATAAAGACGCCCCTCGGGCAGAGCCCCAGTGAAACATATGTGCCCAGTGTTTACACAAGCATTGCCCCACACACAAAGACAGCCGCCAGCACTGAAGCCCCTACATGAGTCCCATCCAGGGACTGCCACGGCCTTCCCTGGGAGAACACAGCAGGGGGGCTGCCAGACCCCCATGGCACAGAGGGGAGGGGGGAGTTGGGGGGGCCTCTCAGGCAGGCAAACAGTGACAGCCAGGGCGTCCGCCCATAATGAAGGCGCTTCCGCCGAAGGTCCGCCCGGAATGAAGGCGCTTCCACCGAAGGTCCGCCCGGAATGAAGGCGCTTCCGCCGAAGGTCCACCCGTAATGAAGGCGCTTCCGTCGAAGGTACGCCGGTAATGAAGGCGCTTCCGTCGAAGGTCCGTCTGCATAAGAGGCGCCTGTTTCTGCATTGCCTTAATCTGCGGAGCGCCCCCTGTGTCCCTATTGGTCTCTGCAGACCCCTCTCTCGGAATCTCTCTCCCACCAGCCTTGTTGTCTGTCTGTCTGTCTCTGACCCACCCGTGCCCCTCCCCAGCACCCACTGTCTGCCTGCCTGTGTGTCTGCCTCCCCTCCCACTCCCTGATGATGGCTGCTGGCCACCCCCCACCCTGCTAGAGCGCCTGCCGCGAGGCGCCGTCGTCGCCCCATCTGGGGGCGTGATGAGCTGCGTGAGCCCTTCCTGCTCGCAGCAGACAAGCCCGAGGCATCTCTCGGTCTTGGCCGGGGCACAGAGCAGAACGCACGCCGGGATGCCTTCGTTGTGGGCATTGCCCCGGCCCTGGAGGCCCTGGGCTTCAGGCAGCGCACGGGCAAGTCATGTCAGAGGCAGTTCCAGACATCATGCGACCCCCCCTTGTGTGTGACGTTCCCACCCCCCTCCTACCCTTCCCTCCCCCGCTCACCCCCCCATGACCCCCACGTGCAGCCTCAACGTGGCTTGGGGGTGGCATCGCCTTCTGCAAGAGGGTGGGGACGGCCA
Organism: Plestiodon gilberti rubricaudatus; assembly: GCA_026170595.1. Lineage (NCBI taxonomy): Eukaryota > Metazoa > Chordata > Lepidosauria > Squamata > Scincidae > Plestiodon > Plestiodon gilberti. The sequence continues at coordinate 35,766,560 of JANXHW010000004.1, forward strand.
CTCTCCCCTGCAGCAGGTGGTTGATGCACAGGGTGCCCTGTGGCGGCTGGCTCAGGCACCTCGCTCACCTGTCACCTGCCCTGCGCCCACCACATGACTGGCGCAACCCCCATGCCTGCGGTCAGCCCCTTTGCGACCGGGCTGCGACAGACACTGCGGCAGCTGCCATGGATGGACGCTGACAAATGCAGACAGAGGCCTGCACATGCCCGAGCCAGACACGGAGCCTGGATAGCCTGCCTGCCTGGGAGGTAAGTGTTGCCTGGATCCTGGGGTGGTGCTGGGCCACAGAAACTGCAGCCTGCCTAACTCAGGCATAACTCTGACATAACTCAGACATAACTTATGCTGAACTTAGGCCACCCTTATGCCAGACTTGCGGAGGAGTTGGGTTGGAATGGGCTGTGAGAATTTCTAATTCCACTCTTAGGCTACCCAGAAAGTGATATTTGAACTATAGGCTTCCCAAGTCTCAGATTACCATCACACTCTTAGCCTCAACTCTACATCCACTCATCAGAACAACCAGGCTTGCCAATAATCCTAAGCAAACACAAAACTTAGAGATCTGGGTCATCCTTAGCAAAAATAAAACATGGGACATCCCATGCTTGCATCCCCACATGCCTTTAATATAAACAACCTTACAAAGTACTTGGAGCGTTCTGCAGAAAAATGCGATGCTTTGAGGAGGAGGAGGAATTTTCAGACACACAGAATCAGCACTCGTGACACCTGAAATCACACTCTGTTAATTGTGCTTGGTCCAAATGGCAAACCAGAGGCTCACAGGATCAGTTCAAGTCCCACCGTCCCAAACTCTTGTGCAGCTCCTCTTCCTGATGCTAGCTGGCATCTCTTTTTTGCTGGGTGGAGAGATGGCATCCATATAACCCCTCACATATTCAGGTGTCCCCCGCATAAAGACGGATCACTTAACAATGATTCGCATATACGATGGAGGTTCCCTAAAGTTAAAGAAGTTTTTAAAATCACCTTGCTTAACTTTTCACTGAAACTGCTCCATTTTCAAGGCTGGAATCATCTTGCTTAACATGCTGCAGAGGGAAATCACGCTCCAGAAGACTCTTCTAGCTTGTGCAACTCCCCCCTTCGCTCCTGGCGCCCAAGATTGCCATGTGGCGGCAGAGCTCTGTGCCATGTGGTGTGTATGTGTGAGCGTGAGTGAGGCTGCTTCTTGGGGAGGGAGGGTGGCTGCAGAGGGATTCCATCTTATCTCACTAGCTCAACTCATCAAGCTGCTCTACCCCTCCCCCCTGTCCCAGGTTATTAGGCTGCTGCTAACTAACAGCTCCTGCCGGCTGCAATCTGCAAGGCTCTGGTTTGGCTCAGAAGAAAAGAAGTCACCCACACCCGCACACGCACACACTCTGCAAATGCAAGCTGAACTGGAGCCTTTTGCAGAGCGTGTGTGTGCACGCGAGTGACTTTTTGCAAGTAGTTTTTTCTTCTGAGCCGAACCGGAGCCTTGCAGATTGCAGCCGGATGCAGGTAAATCCAGCGGCGGGTGGCGGGAGTATGTGAGGAGTGAGGGCCAGGTGGCAGGGGAGGGAAGGGACTTTAGCCATTATCTAGTTCAACTCCTGGCTCATTGCAGGCAACTACTACAGCAACCTTACCTTACCTTGTTCCCTTACCTTAGGGTAAGGTTCTGGTTCCCCGATAGGTCTACTCTGTGAGGCGGCCATCCAATCTCTATTTGAAAGTCTGCAGTGAGAGAGAACCCACTCCTACATGGGGCAGGCCCTAATCCTATCAGACTGCTGTGCTGTCAGAACTCACATTCCGGCGCAGGTGCCTTTCCTGCATCACAAACCACAACACAGTATTACGCACAACCAGGCCGCCAGCGTAAATGGTAAGCAGCAGCAGCAGCAGCAGCAGCTGCACAACAGTGACTCACAAAGCTGCCCCTGCCCCAGTAACTTGGTGTGCAGTGCAGGTGGGGGAATGGGGCAGGGAGGGGGAAGAACAGGACAGGGACCAGGATGGGGGGATGTCAAGGGCAGGAAGGGGCAGTTATTGGTGGTAGCAGCTCTGCAAATATCCTATCCCCCTTCCTGGCCTCGATCTACCTTAATGGGTTCACTCAGAGTTGTGTTTGCAAAAGAACTGGTTAATGTCAGAGTATACCTATCGGGGAACCAGAACCTTACCCCAAGGTAAGGGAACAAATGTTCCCTTACTGCCTCCTCTCAAGATACAGTGCACACTCCATTGGTGCGGCTATATTGGCGGGTGGGGGAAGTTAGGTAGGATTGGGCTGCCCAATTGTTCCAGTGCTGGACAGCTCTTGCAGTTAGGAAATTCCTAGCCTAAATCTACTTCCCTGTATTTCAACTGGCTTAAGGCTCTCTAAAGTCTAACTATTCTCACAGTAATGGAACCATTAAGGGGAATGGAGAAAAGGAAAGGTGAGAAAGCATTAACCATCATTTGTATGGATACTGACAGTTCCACAGAGAAGGGGGACAGAGTTAGCTTCGTATCACATATCGATATATGTGATCTGTGCTTGCTGGCTGGGTCATCTTATACTCTTGGTGCTGAGTCATGGTTGGCTCTAGGTTTAATCAAGATAGGAGCGCACTGTGACCATTCCTGACTATCCTTCCTCTTATAGTTAGAAACCTTCCCATTTCTAATCTGAATCTATTAAAGGACAGCTTGCATCCATATGTTTTGTGCCCATTTTCTCATTTAATGTCAAGAACTAAAAATATATATAGTATCGTCCTAGAACTGCTTCAAAGTTAACTGCTTTGGTTGATGTTTATAACCACTTTTGGAGATGACAGAGATAAGAATTCAGTAGAACATTGTGGAAGCAGTCGTGTCTCAAGAAAATTAAAGGCACATTGGACCAACAGCCCACTAATGGTATTTAATATTTTTATGGGTTTTTGTTTTGTTTTGTCTTTGATGGTTTACTTACTTGAATGGAAGCCACTTTGGGTTTCTAGAGAAGGCAGGGCAAAAAAGGAAAAAGCTATAGAAAAGAAACTCCACAGCTCAGTGGTATAGCTCACTGGTAGCTCATATGCTTTGCTTGCAGAGGCTCCCAGGTTCAATCCTCAGCACCTCCAGGTAGGGCAGCAAAGGATTCCTGTCTGGAGAGCAGTGCAGAGCTGCTACTGGTCATGGTAGGTAACACTGAGCGAGGTGGGCCAATGGTCTAACTCACCTTGAGGCAGCTTCCGACATTCCCCTATTTGGTGTTTTCATTCATAGGACTCCATATATGGCATGCTCTTTGGAGATGTCATAAGGTTCAATCCTATCTGGGCTAGCCACCAGCGGACCATGCATTCTGCCAGCGGTGACTGCCTTATGGCAAGTTGTAAAAGGCACACCTGCAGCATGTGAAGTTGCGTACTGCAGGAGCGCCGGCAGAGAGCCAGAGCAGCCTCTCATGCGCTGATGGATCGTCACGGCCCCACTGATGATGGTAGGCTGGTGAGCGATGCAGCATGAGGGGGAAGGAGGGCAGGGACAGAAGAATGGGGGCAGGGGTGGGAGGAACAGGGAGGCAATGGGGCAGTGACAGGAGCAGATTGGGTCAGGAAAGGGGGCAGGTTCAACGGCAGTGACTGCTGCCAAATCCTATCCACCTTCCCGGACCCAATCCCATGGCATGGGTCCACGCAGACCTGTGCCACCGATTTCGCTGGCACAGGTCTAAGTAGACGTCTCAATGCCACGGAGGCGTACCCCAGATAAGGGAACTTTTTTCCCCTAATCCAGAGGAGACCTCTGGGACTACCCCCTTGCAGGATGCAATGGTAGCCTTTTGGCACCACTGCATCGGTGGGAGGGGGAGGATAGGACTGGGCTGACAAAGTATGAACCTACGCATTTCACTAAATTAAAGTGATTTTCAGTTTTGCACATCTAAAAGGGAAAGCATCTTAAAATCTGTTTAGCTTGAGTAGCGATTCTGTCTTGAGGTTATAAACACTTCATCATTTAGAATTTGTCTTTATTTTTTAGAAGTGTTATAACCCACCTTCCATTTGGAGCAGGATAGCAAATTGAGCATAACAAATAAATATGGTCCTGTACCATTGAAAAATTTCTTGCAAGCATAGGATATATAAAAAGGAATCTATTTGGAATAAGAAAGACATAAGAAATAAAAAGTTGGAAAAGTATTACCATTGCTTTGTATTATGGTTTGAAAGCTGCACAACTTGGTGAGATACACTGAGAGCACACCAGCAATCCTAAGTCAGTCTAGTCTTCTGGTCCTGCTATGTATGGTGGGTAGCAGTCCTGGCCCTGGAAACATGGTTTCAGGTTTGTTGTCAAGATTACAGCAAAATAATACCTATGGTACACGTTGAACATTGGCAGCACGATACAAATGCTAAGTTTCTTCACAGGTGAGCAAAGCTGTGATCTTATTAATGCCCCTCTTTGAAGAGAGAATCATTACAGAAAGCAGACCCAATTGTGTGGACATTTGTATGTGAGTATAACTTACTCCCACAGGAGCTAATTTGTGTGATATCACAATACTGATATCCAGATATACCAGCATGCACACACAGCCTCAGTACAGGCAGTCTACTAGGGAATATGTGCACCTTATTATAAAAGCAATGCAAATGTAGCAAACTAAATACTGCACCAAACAGAAGCAAGTTAATCTCCAGTGCGGACAAAGTTTGGACTGTAAAGGAACAAACAAGCTCCCAACGTAGCTCTCCCTAGAGGAATGAAAATGGAGAGTTTAACGAGCATGCTGTTGAAAACAGACCATCAGGCACTGATGAAGCTGACAAGGTAAAGTAAGGGTCATCTCCAATTCATTCTGTATCATCTTGAATGTTTTCGAAGGCAACTATAGTATTGTGCCAGAAAACCAACCGGGCAAGAAGCTTAGGGTGGAAACAATTTAAGCCTTTCCCAATTCCATGGATGACCTTGTCCTGCTGGGTTATTCTGAAAATATGTGGAAGATGAACTTTTTCAAGTAATTTGAGGAACCTGGAAATATTTAGCCTACTCCCCTCTCGTAAAACACTGTTAGCAAGTTAACCTACAAGAATGATAGAATATGGGGGATTGTCAAATTGACAAACATACCAAGGTAACTATGGAACCACCAAGCAACCATGAACTCCACTGCTCCTACTAGTATCACAAGGGCAAGCCATGCCACACAAGTAAGGAAAGAAAGGGCCTACTTGAGAGGGAGTGTCCATTCCTCAACAACGTATGACTCCTGCAGTTCCTCTATCCACCCCTCTAAGCACCCCAGGCTGTATGGAGCTTTCAAACACACATGATCACAGGATGTCCTCTCCCCAGAATATGGGGAAATTATGTACTGGCTTACCAACTTTCCCTTGCTCATTAGACAGTAGCAGTGTTTATCAGGAAAAATATGTCATTTGCATAAAGTGGACCCTGTAGCTGTAGCCAACATATATTTATTTTATTTAAAATGTCTATGCTTTCTTTCTAACAGAGGCACACCAGGCTCTGCATAAGCCAGGATGGTGTAGTGGTTTGGGAGTCGGACTTAGACTTGGAAGATCCAGGTTCAAATCCCCGCTCAGCCACGAAGCTTCCTGGGTGACCTTGGGCCAGTCACTATCTCTCAGTCCCACCTACCTCACAGGGTTGTTGTGAGGACAAAAAGGAGGGGAGGAAATATGTACACCACTCTGAGCTCCTTGGAGGAAGGGTGGTATAAAAATGTGAATAAATAAATAAATAAATAAATAACCATTTTAACACAAAGCACAGCATTCACCAGTGCAGGTAAACTCCCACCATGCACAGGGGAAGGCATCTTTACTGTTAACATCAAACACTTCACTTCACCTATTTGTTGGTGCTGCTAGCCAAGCACTTCTGTTTGTTGGGTTATATACCAGACACTTCCAATTCATTTTTCCTTTCAGGATCAAAGCCAGGGATGTAGTGGCAGCACAAACAGTAACAGAGTTTCAGTGCAGCTAGCTCCATTGAACTGGTTGGTAATTATTGTCCAATAATATTATCTTCATGCGGTAACAATACCAAATATAGGCAGCATTAGGTAATGACAAAGTGAATGCACATTTCAGTGAAGACTGGGTACGTATGCAGCATGGAACAGCAACTAGGCAACCGTTTTTCAATTTAAAGAGCACCTACAGCCCGTTCCAACCCAAGGGCTAAGCAGCACAAGTCAGACCTAAAGTCAGCCTAAGTCGTTTAGGGCGAAGTTATGTCTGGAACGCGACCATTTAAGGCGAAGTTAGGTCGAAGGACATAAAGTCAAAGTTACATCAAAGTTATGTAGAAGTTAGGACAAAGGACATAAAGTCAACATAAAAGTGGGCGTTCCAGGGGTGGACCGTGGGTGTAACGGGGGCGGCAACCAATTAACATTGGATTCCAGACCCAGGCAAGCACAGACACGCCCCCTCCAACACAAATGCTGACACAAATTTTAGGTCGACCAAAAAGTGGACACAAATTCGAGGAGACCCATAGGAGCCATTTTACCTTACCCACTCCAGCCCTCTCCTGAAAATTTCTAACACCCTACTCCTGAGTTAGGTCAGAGTTATGTCGGAGTTGTGTCAGCAAGGTCTGGAAACTGACAGAGTTATGCCAAAGATAGGGAGCCTATCAGCACCCAGCCCCACCCAGCCTCTTTCCCACAAAAGCCCAGCCCCAAACCTCCAGTCTCTCTCTCTCTCTCTCTCTCTCTCTCTGAGCACGTGGCGTGGGGCTCTGTCCCCCACAGCCACAAAGTGGGACTTTGTCGGTGGAGGGCAAAATTCACAAACACCCCACTTCTCTCTTCTCTTCACCTCTCTCCCCCCCTCAAGGGCAGAGAGGGCTGTTCTGGCTGTGGCCAAACTGTTTACAGCTGTGCCTGGGCAGCTGTCTCCATGCAAGCATTTGCTAACCCATGTCTTTCTCCCAGCCCCTCTCCCCCCCCCACAGGCAACAACACCAGCAGGTAAGAGCAGGTAAGAGCAGGGTATGTGCTGACAAGTGGTCTGACTTCTGCCTCTTTGCATATAGAAATATATGATACATGCCTCTTTACCAATGTGCCCTCTCATGCCTGCCTGCAATGCCTTCTCTGAAATGCCTCTTTACCAATGTGCCCTCTCATGTCTGCCTGCAATGCCTTCTCTGAAATGCCTCTTTACCAATGAGTAGTCTGATGCCTGCCTGCAATGCCTTCTCTGAAATGCCTCTTTACCGATGTGCCCTCTCATGTCTGCCTGCAATGCCTTCCCTGAAATGTCTCTTTACCAATGAGTAGTCTGATGCCTGCCTGCAATGCCTGCTATGATATATAGGGTACATGCCGCTTTACCACTATTGTGTCGGATTGCTGCCTGTTGTCATGTGAGCAGACAACACCACGAGTGCAGTGCTGTTAACCTTCTGTAGACACCAGCTGTTCTCCCCCCCCCCCTTTTTCTCCACAGGGTCAACTGACAGGTCAGTATTGCTAGGATTGCCATGGTTGTGACCATGTTGCCATATGTGTTGTCTTCTCTCTCTTTGACCCGTTTCCCTTACATGATCATGCTCGCCTTACACCCAGGTAAGCAGCTCAGACCATGCTATGTGTGTCACACCTATCAGCTGTGTTTTATTTCTCTCCCTGCAGGCTTTTGCAACCGACACACTGGCATTTCTTCAATGGCGATTGCTACCACACACCAGCTGACATGTAACACCGCCTTGTTTTTTGTCTCCCCAGGAACATCCACTACCACCTACCTTCCTGGGAGCACCCCTGGGGCTCCAGGCACGGTGCCCCACTGTCGTCTGCCTCGATGCTGCCAGAGGTCAGGGAGCCAGCCCTGCAACCCTCCTCAGCTGCCGGCGCTGCTACTGCTCCACCTCCCTGGCTGTCATACTTGCTGCCCCTCCCCTTTCTATGGAGAAGGCTGTGGTTCCACAGGGGAAGAGCCTGCATCTCCAGGTCCATGGGGCAGGTGTGCTGCTGCTGCTGCGGCTGCTTTCAGAGTGGCTGCTGTGACTACCCCTGGCAGCGTCGCCTGGCCATCTCAGCTAACAATAAAGACGCCACTTGGGCAGAGCCCCCTTGACAAATATGTGCCCAATGTTACACAAGCATTGCCCCCCACACAAAGACAGCCCCCAGCACTGAAGCCCCTGCATGAATCCCATCCAGGGACTGCCACTTCCTTCCCAGGGAGAACACAGCAGGCGGGCTGCCAGACCCCCATGGCACAGAGGGGATGGGGAGTTGGGGGGCCTCTCAGGCACGCAAACAGTGACAGGTGCCACGGAGCCCATAGCGGGGCCGCTTGTGGCCGCTGCGTCTGTGTAGTGGCTGCTCGGCAACCGGGGATCTCACCCGCCAGGGCGTCCACCTGTCACGAAGTCACGTCCGCCCATGGTCCGCCCATCACGAAGCCACTACTGCCCATGGTCCGCCCGTTTCTGTGTGGCTTCCGCCCAACGTCCGTCTGCATAAGAGGCGCCTGTTTCTGCATCGCCTTCATCTGCGGAGCACCCCCTCTGTCCCTATTGGTCTCTGCAGACCCCTCTCCCTGTATCTCTCTCCCACCAGCCTTGTTGTCTGTCTGTCTGTCTCTGACCCACCCGTGCCCCTCCCCAGCACCCCCTGTCTGCCTGTCTGTGTGTCTGCCTCCCCTCCCACTCCCTGATGCTGGCAGCTGGCAACCCCCCACCCCGCCAGAGCGCCTGCCGCGAGGCGCCGTCGTCGCCCCAACTGGGGTCGTGATGAGCTGCATGAGCCCTTCATGCTCGCAGCAGACAAGCCCATGGCATCTCTTGGTCATGGCCGGGGCACAGAGCAGAAAGCACACCGGGCTGCCTTCTTTGTGGGCATAGCCACAGCCCTGGAGGCCCTGGGCTTCAGGCAGCGCACGGGCGAGTCATGTCAGAAGCGGTTCCAGACCTCATGAGACCCCCCTTGTGTGTGACGTTCCCACCCCCTCCTTCCCTTCCCTCCCCCGCTCACCCCCCCATGACTCCCACGTGCGGCCTCAACGTGGCTTGGGGGTGGCATCGCCTTCTGCAGGAGGGAGGGGACGGCCACTCTCCCCTGCAGCAGGCGGCTACTGCACAGGGTGCCCTGTGGCGGCTGGCTCAGGCACCTCGCTCACCTGTCACCTGCCCTGCGCCCACCACATGACTGGCGCAACCCCCATGCCTGCGGTCAGCCCCTTTGCGACCGGGCTGCGACAGACACTGCGGCAGCTGCCATGGATGGACGCTGACAAATGCAGACAGAGGCCTGCACATGCCCGAGCCAGACACGGAGCCTGGATAGCCTGCCTGCCTGGGAGGTAAGTGTTGCCTGGATCCTGGGGTTGTGCTGGGCCACAGAAACTGCAGCCTGCCTAACTCAGGCATAACTCTGACATAACTCAGACATAACTTATGCTGAACTTAGGCCACCCTTATGCCAGACTTGTGGAGGAGTTGGGTTGGAATGGGCTGCTAGTCACACAGGTACTGTTTGTTGCAGGATGTGTCACTATTATCATGTTTCTCTTGTCTCTCTGTGAACAACTGGACAGACATTCACAGAAGCAGGATATTTCCCATCCATGTCAGGCAGGCCACCAACAAGGTCTACAGAAGCAACAACAACCAGTGAGATGTTCTTGTGAGGCTCCTTGTCTTTGAAAGCTGCCCAAAGAGACAGGAATATAAGAGGAGCCGCTGTGCACCACACGAGGAAGCAACATTGGGGAAATTTGTACCTAAAATTCTGCTACCTGTCATGCAACATTCAACAGGAGGACCTGCAAGAACCAAAGGGTGTGGCTGTTCCATGTTGATGTCAGCGCTCCCTCCACAACTGAAACTGTTGAAAAAAACTGTGGTTCTTTCAGCTGTGTCTTTGTTCGTGTGGTACTTAGTTGATGGCCCATCTTCTGCTGCTTGTCAGTCAGACTTCTAATAATGAAACACAGAGGCGTCGCTCCGGTAGGGGCGGTACCATATGTTTCGCGGTGTCCTAGTCCCATTTACTAAGCCGGCAAGAGGCGGCCCCGCCCCCTCACGTCAGAGCCATTCCGTGCAGAGAAAACAGCAGGCAAAAGACTCCCTGCCCATTGCTTTCTTCGCATGGGAATGGCTCCGACAATGAGGGGGCGGGGCCGCCTCCTGCCGGCTTAGTAAATGGGACTAGGACACCATGAAACTTACGGTACCGCCCCTACCGGAGCGACGCCTCTGATGAAACACACCATGAGAGGGGGTAGTGGGGCCTTCACTACCAGCTTTGAAGGCCTGGCTCTTGTCTGTGGCTTTGCCACTGGAGGGAAGGGTGAAGGGACATTCTCCAGCAGCTCAAGGTTACCAGCCTGAAACCCATCTTCCACTTGCACCTGGTGTGATATACCAAACAGTGGTGCTGCATGAAGGGTGAAGGAAGGGGGTTTATGAACAGCAGCAGAAACTAGAAAGTGGCTAAATGATGAGGAAGGAAGCAGGGCTGTTTCAGTGAAGGGGGCTGGGCTAAAGCAAAGATATGAGTCAGATGTGAGGCCATTGGTTAATGCAATAGTCACTCTGGCAATAGCCTTGCAATAATCATTGCTCAAAAGGACTAACATTTGGTTGGGGCTGTTGAAAATTCCTGTGAGGCACTTAAAAGTCCGACATGGATATATATCTCACAATTAAGGGAGTTGTAATATACTGAAAAGTTCCTGACACTTCATATAATGAAGTTTTACCACACCATGTGTCAACATTGCACTCAGAGGTGCTTTGGCAGATAATCCCATCTCATGAAAGCCGCAATAATTAATATGATAAATTCATGCAGGATGCAGGCAAAATACACATTTAGGGTCCACCCAGTGACATGACACCTAACTAAACATGCCCTGGGTATTTACAGAGCTGTTATCCCAGTTACTGCGTTGTACTTATGAGCTATAAGCTTCCAACAGATATTTATATTTTTATATAAAGGGTCCAACATAAATTTGGTGGAAAGGTAGGAATGTGAAACAAGCCAACACTGACTCCGTTGGGTGTGCTGAACCGGCCCTTTGCTCCATACACATTTTGGAGTTGGCTGCAGTTCAAACCGAGTCCCAGTGTGCTCTGTTAAATGAAAACATAAAGTTTATGTTTCTGTGTATTTATTTACACATATCATGTAGAACTATTGCAGTATATGCACGTTTGAAATGATATGTGTATACACACTGCTTGCCTTGCCAGGCACACTCAGGATGTGATCCTATACACACTTACCTGTGAGTAGACCCCTCTGAACACAATGGGACTTACTTCTGAGTAGACATGCTTAGGATTGGAGTGTCAGTTTCTTAGGGCCAAATCCTATGTGCCTGCTGCATTGCTGGAACTCGCGTTCAGTGTGCTTTATGGTGACCCACCATTCTACACAGCCGAGCCACCGTGCAAGCGGTGAGCAGCCACCGCCACCGCCATGCACCAATGGCCTCCCAAAGAATCCCTGATGCTGGTAAGTCAGCATGGAGGGCAGGGGCAGGTAGGGGGCAGGGAATGGGCAAAGGGGAGGAACAGGGAGGAGACCAGGGTGATTAATGTCAAGTCAGAAAGGGGGGCGGTATTGGTGACAGCAGCACCACCACCAATATCCTATCCCTCTCCCCAACCTCAATCAGCCTTCCTGGGTCCACTCAAACTTGTGCCAGCAAAATCACTTACACAGGCCTGAGTAGACCCATAACGGCAGCGGAGGCTTACGCCCGCCAAAGAATGTTCCATTACCTGGAGGAGGCCTCCGAAACTGCCTCCCCACAGGATGTGGCCCGGTCTCCAGTGACGTGGCAGCAGCGGCAAGGGGGAAGTTAGATAAGATTGGGCTGCCCATCTGCTCTGCATAAGGGGACTTGTGCTCAATGGGAATTAGGGCTTCCAATGTATTTGTGGAAGAGAAGGTTTAGTTATATCTGATATATATTTTAATGCAAAAATAAAAAAACTACTTGTGCTTTATTTCATTGACAATAACATGTCAGTGTGCGTGAGGAAAAATAAAATGATCAAGGAGGCTGCAGTCCTCTGAACATTTACTTATGAATGAGTCCTGTTGGATTTAGACGATTTCCTTCCAAGTCAACTGGAATGGGATCAAGCTGCTACAAGGCTGAAAACCTGCCTTCATCTTTGAAAATCAGCCAAACTGAACACTCTGGGACATCAAGTAAGATAGTTGATCAGACTGTTAAGACTGTCACGAAATCTACATTTATTTCAAAACACCGTGAAAAAAGTGGGACTTACTTCCAAGTAAACACACGTAAGATTGGGCTGTAAATTTTAATTGAAACCAAAAGTTGAAATGTCTGCAGACAACCCTGTGCCAAATTACGTTCTGCGGTTCTTTGAGGATGGCAAGTGAGAAAAACAAACAAACAAACAAAGACAACAGTCATTCCCATAGGAGCTACTGTCTACAGAGCACAGTTGTTGAACCACCAAGCCCAGCACTGTCAGTTTTGACTGGCAGCAGCTTCCAGGGCCTCAAGCAATGGCCTTTTCCAGCCCTGCTTCCTGAGATCAAAGAACTAGAGATGCCAGGGATTAAAAAGGGGTTCTTAAACATTATCTGGCATTGGCAATGAGCTATGCCCCCTGCCTGGGCCTTAAACTCTCCCCATTAGTCCTCTTTAAGACCATTTCACACCTTCTGTATCTTTCCTTTCTGAAGAATGGAGGTATACAGAGGTGAGGCTAGCGGTTATGCTGCCCGGAGCTAGGGGGTGTTAGCCGCCCTGAGGGTGGCTAACACCCCCCTAGCTCCGGGCAGCATAACCACCCTGAAGGATTTTTTTGGTCCGATTTGGGTGTGTGTGTGACCCGGAGGGACCCTGCTCTGGGTGCCCCCCGCCCGCCCGCTGCCTCCCTCCCGGCTTACTGCTCCCTCCGGCTCCACGTGACTCCAGAGGCCAGGAGAGAGCGTCCGCCCGTCATGCCGGCTCGGCCCCTACTGCCCAGGCCTTAGCCAGCGATTTCGCACATGCGTACAATGCCGATGCGTTGTACGCATGTGCGAAATCGCCGGCTAAGGCCTGGGCAGTAGGGGCCGAGCTGGCATGATGGGCGGACGCTCTCTCCCAGCCTCTGGAGCCGCGCGGACCCGGCGGAGCCTCTGGGGGCCAGTTGGGCAGCCTCCCGCTGCCCTGTATCACCCGCCATGTAGCTGGAATTTCCAGCTACACGGCGGGTGAGACAGGGTGGGCGGAGGGCGGGTGGCAACTCAGGGCAGCGCGGCGTTCCGCCCCAGCCTGAGTTGCCGCCTGGAGCCATTGCTCCGTCCGCTCCACCCTAGATACACCTGGAGGTATATTCTTCAGGAGCAGGAGGTCTGGCTCAGTTCGTAGAGCGACCGTCTCATGCCTGAAGATCTGAAGGACGGCAGTTTGAGACGGCCAGACATGTCTGTGTCTGTCGGAGAGCTGCTGGCACGCCAAACTGATAAGTTGCAGAGCCTCTGTGGGGGAGAGAAACTGCAGCTGCACTTGAGTACTTGAGTGAGAGTCAAGGTTGTCTGTCAGCTGAAGCGTGGTGAGGCGAACGTCAGAGAGAGAGAGAGAGCTGGACTGTGAAAGAAACATCTAGAATGAGGGGTTCTACGAAAGATTAGAACATGTTATCGTATTGTAAAAACCCCTTGGTGTTTAGAAAGCCTGCCCATGTAAACTACCTTTGAGTTAAAGTCGGAAGAGAAATCCAATGACCGAAGAAAAGGCGGTATATAAATACTGGGTTTTATTGTTGTTGTTGTTGTTATTTCTTATTTATTATAAATTTATAAATTAAATTTGCAGCAAGATTGTTCCGAACAACAGTACTGTAACTAATCTGTCTTTGGCATGAAATGCATCAATGTTTGAGTGCCTCTCTGAGTTACCCCAGCTGGGAACTGGTATAGCATAGCATAGTGGGTAAGAGACTGGACTGTGAAGGAGGACAGCCCTGGTTCCAATCTGGTCTCTGCCATGAACTTACTAGATGGCCCTATTTTTATTTTTATTTATTTACCATATTTCTATCCTGCCTTTCTCCCCACGGGACCCAAGGCGGCTTACAAAAATACAAATACAAATACAAATAAATTTCAATTTTACATTTTAAACAGCAAAAAATTAATAAAAACATCTAAAAATTTAAAAATTTAAAGCAAGATCATAAAAACAGCAGCTGTCTACTAGGCAAGCCACTCCCTCTGAGCTTCATCTGTAGTATGGAGATAGTAATACTTGCCCTACAGGGTTGTTGTAAAGCAGTGTTTCTCAAACTGTGGGTCGCGACCTGATTTCTGGTGGGTCCACAGAGCCTCCAGTGATAAGTAATTGCCTCAAGCCCTGAGGCTATTCAAAAATCAGATGGCTGCTAATTGCCCTTCAAAGAGCTGCGCTCCTGCAGTTTGCAAGCTTGTGTAAATATAGGGAGATAAATGTTTGAGCATCTTTTTTATGGTGTGTGTTTCCAAGTCCGTCATTGACAGGTAATGGGTGCAGTGAAGGCTGGGTCACATAAGCCTTGAGCCTATTCATTAGGGCTGCCTCATTAGGAGAAATGGATTGAGTTGTTTTTGGGAACCATTGTAAAGTTTACATCGATCAAGCTAATATAGGTAAAGCACCTTGCACTCTCAAAAAGGGCTAAACAAATTAATACTAAGTATTGTTATGATCAGTAGCGTCGCTAGACGCGTGACACCCTAGGAACGTCCTGCTTCGCCGGCGCTCCAGGGCCTTCTGAAAGCCCGCTGGCTCAAAACGTAAAGTTTTACGTTTTTCGCGCATGCGCATTGCTTTTCTGAGGGCAAAGGGCTGCCCATTTGCCCTCAGAAAAGCAATGCGCATGCGCGAAAATGTAAAACTTTACGTTTTGAGCCAGCGGGCCTTCAGAAGGCCTTGGAGCACCGGCGGGGTCGAACGCTCCAAGGCTTGCTCCCTGGCCTCGGAGCTTCCGGACTCCGGAGGCTCCGAGGCTGGGGGAGCCGGCCTCGGAGCGTCCGATGGTGATGCGCGGGTGACGTCACCCCTTTGCGCGCGTCACGCGCACGTCACCCCCTGGCGGTCCCCCCCCGCCAGGCTCTGTCGACGCCTCTGGTTATGATGTGGAGGAAGTGCTGTACCTCTTAGATTGAAGATTAGCCTCGATCATTTTCCTTAGCTACCATGAGCTATCTTTAATTCAACAAAAACACAAAGATTTATAATAACTGACACCCTCAGCTTATAAATACCTCTCCATTTCTTTGCAGCTGATCTTCAGCGCACACCCTTATGTAGGTGTTTAGCAGAAGATGGCTTCTCCCGGGATTTTACAGAGTAGCTTCAAAGCAGCATATGTTCTCAAAAGGACCCTCGTGAGCTCCCTCGGGAAGAGTTTGGTGAGGGGAAATAACCCAAACTTCTTTGAATCTTGTCTCTTAACTTCTTTCACCACAAGTTTCTGAAATCTCTCAAGGTGCGTTTAAAAGAGAAAGGAGGGGAGTGGGGAAACCCCAAGAAAATAAAAGGGAGCGAACTCGTGCCGCCTGAGGCTGGAATCCTACTTTCAAGAGGAGACATTAAAGAAGAGGAAACCTCGACAAAGTCTTCAGCTATCAGGTGAGAGGGTATAAAAGTCACTTGTGCAACGTTTTGATGTGGAGACTTGACATGAGTCTTGGACTCAGTTCTAATTTAATCATGGAGATTGTACCAGTGATTCACATGCTGCTGCCGCCGCCGCCACCTCCGCCTCTCATGTCGAGCCTTGTCAATGCAAGGGAGGATATAGCCTGTACTGTATGTCAGCTCATCAACTATTGACAGTGGAAAAGGCTGATTAAAAGCCTCTGGGGCTTGCTACGTTGCTGATCTCACAGAGCGCTCATAAACTTATGCATCTTTGGAAAACTATCATGTGTTTTTAACTTCCTGAAGAATTCTTGTAAAATATAACTTAACCACATTACCCTTTGTCCTGTGCTTTTATTCCACTAATGGACAAATTGGGAGGAGGCTGAGAACAAATGTGCTATTAATTACCCAGATGGCTTTTTAATAGAACCTTGGATTATTGCTCAGCCACAAAACATTGTCCAGAAATTTCTTAATAATGCCGGTGAGTGCTGCATTCCTTCCAAGAGAATAAAGCTGCCATTGACCAGGAGGCTAGGGTATGTCAGGTTAGTTTAAGAGATAGCAGACAAAGAGCAAGTATTGAATAGGTGGAATGACAAGCCATATCCTAGCTGTCCGGCCTCTCCTGCAATGACAGATTTTCTAATTCACTGCAGATTCTCAGAAAAGTGGGTGGTCAACTCTGGGGAAAACCAACAGTGCCTCTATTGATACTGGGTGGGAGAGACATAATTCTGAATTAACCTGGATTGATTTAATGCAGCACAGAGTCTTAGTATCAGGATAAAATTAGTATTAATGCATTAAATGGTAGGTCAGAATGTTAAGTCTCATTGCTGAAAGACCTACATGGACTAAGTCAAAGCTTAATGCAAGTAGGTAATCTAGGTTCAGTTAATTATTGGTGCATTTTTAATGCCTAAGCAAAACAATCTACTGAAAAAATGACTTGTCAATTGAGATAATAGTTGGAAAAAAACAGGCACTAATGAAAGATGAGTAGAGAGGTTTACTGCACAATCCTATGCGTGTTTCTTGAAAGTCAGTCCCACTTTATTAGATGGAGCGTACTCCCAGGTAAGCATAGCAGAGGAGTGCAGCCTTGGAAATCTTTTGTTGTGCTGAGCTGTACTTTGTAATATGCTGACTGTTCATTCGGGTTACATTTTTGGTGGCTATTTTTGCAGATCTCTTCGTGATGGGTAAGGCAGTTGACAGGTTTCTACTTTTCCAGGCTTCTTGGAACACTCCTGCTATAGAGAAAAGGCTCCATATTTTCCAAATAGTATATTCAACATTTCCAGTGCGCACTAACAGATCATTCCTGATCCAATGTAAGTTACTTGAAAAGCTACCATTTTCACGGTATAGTGTATATTCACACCCACAGTCTTTTTGCATTGCCTCATACGTCTGTCCCTTCCTGGCCCAGTTCTTATCTTTATGTATTTCCCTCCCTCAGAATTTCAGGCTCATTTTTCTCCCTTAATGAATGTTCAGCATATGAAGCTGCTCGTTATTTGTCTGTGCTGACAGGCATCGGTTCTCCGGGGCGTCAGACAGGGGGTCTTTCCAAGCCCTACATGGAGAAGCTGAGGGACACCTGGAACCTTCTGCATGCAAAGCTTGAGCTCTTTGACCCAGCTCTGGCTCCATCCATTTCAATCCTGCTTACCATGACAACTTGGGGCAGTTTTCTAAACTAAAAGGGGAAGGAAGCTGGATAGGAAATTGTGAAGTACCCAGGCTCTGGGATCGTGAAGGAGACAGATTTAGCTTCAGCTAAAAGAAATAAGAAGATGAAATTAACAAGGATTTTTAAGGATTTTTAACAAGGATTTTTAAGTACAAGGGACCTCCGGTATCCGTGGATTCACTTATCCGAGGATTTGAGATCTGCGGGGCCACCGCAAAGCAGAAACTTGTCTTTGCCGCCATCGCCGTAGTTGTTGTCTTAAGTGGCGGCCGCTGCCACTACCATTGTAGTTGTTGTCTTTGCCAGCGGTCACAGCTGCCACCATTCTGTTTGTCTTCGGCGGGAGGAGCCGCCACTGCCACCACCACCACCTCTGAAGCCTGGCTGGCTGCATCTGAGCCGGCCAGGACTCTAGCTCCTGGACCTCTAGAGTCCCTGCGTGTTGCTTTCTCTCTGCTGGGCTCCTACGACAAGGGGGCGGGGCGCCTCGTGCGGGAGAGTAACGGTGGGGCAGAAAGCTGCAGAACTTAGCTTTCCACCCCACCTCCAGCGACACCAGTGTGTGAAAGTGCTGTATGTTTGAGCTGTGCTCTGAGAACTTTGCATTGGCTCATGTTGGAGGGAACCAATATTTC
Organism: Plestiodon gilberti rubricaudatus; assembly: GCA_026170595.1. NCBI lineage: Eukaryota > Metazoa > Chordata > Lepidosauria > Squamata > Scincidae > Plestiodon > Plestiodon gilberti. Next base: position 35,784,523 of record JANXHW010000004.1, read on the forward strand.
CATGGATATTTGAGGGGCTGTGCAACCCCCTTCCAGCATGCATGTCTGCTAATAGTTATTTCACTCGTGCGTGTGTGTAATGGATGCCGGATGCCCTCTCATTACAAGAAAGGCCAGGCCAGCAAAGCAAGAGGCCTGGCCTCTGCCAGGCACCTGAAAAGCATCACCAGGTTCACCTGCAGCTTGGCAGCAGCTGGAGCCACCTGGGGGTCTTTGGCATGAACTGCACCAAACTGCACTGCATCCTCCGCAGCCTCCCCGTCGCTGACTCTCCCTGGGAAGTCTGGACCCAGGCGGTAGTAGATCACACACAGACAAACGCAGGTTTGGAATCTCTGTTTTTACAACACGATAAACTATAACTGTAGAATAATATAGAATGTTCACATAGCATAAATTGATTGATTCTCTTGGTCATAACAGATTTGAAATCTCATTTAATCTCTGTAAGTGGACTGAAAGCTTCTGTAACTATTGTAACTGGCCACAAGTGATTACTACCCAGGTGGTACCAATGTTGCAAGTACATTACAGGCAACAAATCAGAGACAAATATGGACACTCAGTGGGTGGCATCCAAGTGTGTCTTCCACTAATAGAAATGCTCTTGCACAAGGGGAAGGACATTGGACAAAGTTACCTCAGTTCCAGAGTAGTTCTTTGTAAACCTGGCTTTTTGCACACACTCATTGAACTGTCTCTTGCCCAAGTCGAGAAGTTCCTCTCTTGTAAAGCGGCTGCACACAACAGTGTGGATCGTTGCCTCTGCTGAAACACCATCTGCAAGCATCAGGATGTGGATGCCATCCTGTGACGAACAGCAAAATTTAATAGCTTTTTAAAAACAAAAACCTACTTAGGTTTTAATGAACTGAACTGAACTGCATCTAGAAATAGTTAACATTTCTCCAGTGCATCAGATAATTCAGGAAAAGATTTAATTCTGTCCATGTAACATTAACTCTTCCATATTTTTACTAGTCTGCATTAACTGTACACATCTCTCAGTTTGAAGAGTTAATGTTTCCTGGAGGCAGCTGAAAGTTCTTTGAATTATGGGATGGCCGAGAAGTGCATCGAGATGTAGCTGAATGTATCCAATAGCAGTTATAAGACGGGAACAATTGATTTACAGCACAACTAAGCATGTCTACTCAGAAGTAAGTCCCAGTGTGTTCATTGCAGCTTACTCCCATTAAAAGGTGTATAGGATTGCAGCCTCAGAGCCCAATCCTATCCCCCACCCAACATAGCATGCAGCCGGGCCAAAAAGGCACCCACTGAGATGGTGGTGGGGGTGACTTGAAGGCAAACAGCAGGTAAGTAAAAACATTTTACTTACCTCCATGTAAGCCCTCAGGTCACCAATGGATCTCCTCAGACATGTGCCACCCATTTTGGTGCAGGGAGGTTTCTAAATGAGGGGATAAGATCTGGCATGCACGACTGCTGCCAGATCCACCCTCCCCCAAAATGCCCCGTTCCTTCTCATCCACAGCCCACACCCGGCACTGACCTACCAACACCAGGGGATCAGGATGGCCTCTGCCACACAGTGGACACCACTCTCCATCTCCAGCAATGGGCAGGTAGCGCGCAACAGCGCATTGGGTTGCGCCGTCGGAATGTGAGTTCCAGCAATGTAGCCCAATGAGAGGATTGGGCCATCAGTAACTTACAGAGTATGTAGAAACTCCATAGCAATTACTATTTGTCCTAGGATTTGGCTAAGTCCCTAAATTGTGATAATCTGAGTGTTCTGGCATGATTAAGGCAGGACGTCTGGCTCAGTTGGTAGAGCGACTGTCTCATATATGCCTGAAGATCTGAAGGATGGCAGTTCGAGATTGCCGGAAGTGTCGGTGTCTGTCGGAGAGCTACCAACACGCCGAGCTGATAAGTTGCAGAGCCTCTGTGGGGGAGGGAAACTGCAGCTGCACTTGAGTGAGAGTCAAGTTGCCCTGTCAGCTGAAGCGTGGTGAGGCAAACGCCAAAGAGAGAGAGCTGGACTGTGAAAGAAACATCTAGAATGAAGGGTTCTATAAAGGTTAGAACATTATTATATTGTAGAAACCCCTTGAGGTTTAGAAAGCCTGCCCATGTAAACAGGGGCGTAGGCTGATGTGGGGCGGTGGGCCTGAGACGTCCATCTCCCCTGGGTGGGCTAACTGGGGTCTTCGACGGGCAAAGTGATCGCTGCAGGTAAGTGCCGTTGAGTTCCCGGGGCCCCGAGTAAATAAAGAAGAGGACTTACGTGTAGCCTTTTGGATGTTGTTTAATCGAGATAATGTTTTAACATTCATGGGGACCGTATTACACCACAGGACCCCGAGCATTGTTCCCTTTAAATCACAAAGATTTTCTCCTTTTCCCTTTTTCAGCAACTTCCCTTAGAGGTTGCAGGGGAGGTGGTCTCCACACTGGGGGTTTTCTTTGAGGTGGCCACACCATAGACTTCCCCCACTCCCATAGCCTTCCCAGGCGTGAAGGTTGGGGATCCTCAGGAGGTACAGTATTTCCCACCGTCCCTGGTTCTGGCAGGCTTCTCCTCGTCCAGTTACCCTGGCCCTTGCTGTCTTCCCAGGCCCTTCTTTCCTGTGTCTCCCTAGAAGGAGGCCGTTGGTCCAGACTCAGGAGCTCCCTGGATCTGCCTCCTCCTTCAGCAGCTCCTGAGCTCCTTATGAACTCCTGGCTAGCTTGCCCTGGTCCCACCCCTTCCGGGGGCGTGGTTTCCCTGAAGTCTTGTTCCCACAAGACTTGGTCTGCTCTGGCCTCTGCAGCTCTAAAAGGGACAGTGCTGCTTTCAGCCCCAGCCTCGGCTACAGTGGCGAGGCTGTAGGTGTAGCCGCCTTCCCTCTTTGCCCAGGCCTCCCTCAGCCTTTGCCCCTCATTCCAAGACAGGGCCTGGCGAGGTTCCCTCCCTGTGGCAGATCCTCTTCCTCTCCCCGTTAAACTGGTGGGTATCTCCTCATGTTTTGGTGGTCCTTTCCACCCTTGTGCCCGGTTAGCAGTCCTGCCCCCTGGATCTCCATCCTCTCCCGAGGGGGAGGGATGACAGGGCCCCAGGGCATAGGGGCAGAAGGGCTCCGTGGGGGGCGGGAGGCTCCTTAAGTTTCGTGGGTTTTTTGTCTTTTTTCGGGTTATTAAAAGCTTTTTAGGGGGGGTAGCACTAGCGCGGGGCTTGTAATCTGTAGTGTATGCTTTGCGCCACTTATCTGGATTCTAGGAGCCTCCAGCGACGATCTACTTCAGCGACGATCTCTTCCGGGGCACAGATCGTTCCTCTGCTCCCGGGCACGAACTCTGTAAAGCGCCCAGGAGCGCTTTGCAGAGTTCACGCATGCGCAGAGCGACGATGTTTCCAATCGTCGTCTTGTGCATGCGTGAACTCTGTAAAGCGCTGCTGGGCGCTTTACAGAGTTCGCGCCAGGGGCAGCAGAGCAGAGGAACGATCTGCGCCCCGGAAGAGATCCTCGCGCTGGAGTAGATAGATCGTCGCTGGAGGAGGCTCCTAGAATCCAGATAAGTGGCGCGAAGCATACACTAAAGATTACAAGCCCCGCGCTAGTGCTAAAAAAACCCTAAAAAGCTTTTAAAAACCCGAAAAAAGACCAAAAAAAAAAACGACAATAAAACTGTCAAAAATAGGTTTTGATTTTTGACAGTTTTATTGGGGGGCTTTGGGGGGGGCCGCCCCAGATAGAAATCCGATGACCAAAGAAAAGGCGGTATATAAATACTTGTTTATTTATTTATTTATTTATTTATTTATTTATTTATTATGAGTTCACCCACCACCCCCTTATGATGCTATTTATTTCTTCCACGTATAGTCCAAACTACAGGTGGGCCCCCATATCCACGGATTCACTATCCACAGTTTCAGTCATCCATGGATTGTGGGGACCCCCCCCCCCCAGGCTTTCACATTTTTCCCAGTAAGCATCATTTCTTCCTTAAACAAACAGGAGAAGTAGCCTCTGGCTGCTTATTGCAGGTAAGTAGAACAAGACTAAGTCCTAGAGAGGCTCTGCAAGGTTAACAGAAACCTTCTCTGGCAGCTTCTCTGTTTGTTTTAAGGAAGAAACAAAGCTTGCTGAAAGAAAAATAAGAGCTGGGGGGGCGCGCACGCCTGCCCACAGGGGAGGCAGGGCGGGGAGCCCTCAGAAAACTCGCTCTTATCCACTGTTTCAAGTATCCACGGAGGGGCCTGGAACATATTCCCAGCGGATATGGGGGGAGTACCGTATAACCATCTCTGAAGCAGCTCTTCGCTTGATCTTTATGTACTTCCACTTTTTCCCTACTGCTGACCTTTGCAAGATAATGCTTGAAATGTCAATAGCATAACAACTAACTCCCTTCTAAGTTTCCTGAGCTGCAAAAGGAGGGGATCATGCCTAGGAGTGCTTTTACACACAATTGACGCCCTACATTGGCCTAGTCTGGACTTATTTCATCTTCCCAAAGACTCATTCACAACTGCCTAGTGATTTTCAAACAAATCTGGGAGATGGGAACTTGCAGAGTGCAATGTTAGATTGACAGTTGTGTAAGGAATGCAAACACTGCAGTGACCGTGGCTGTAAGATCTGCCTTCAGTTTTATAAATGTTAAATACACATTTGTAGAGGGTCTTTTGGTCAAGTGCTTCTCATATAGCAACAGCCTCCTATTCCATGTCACCCTGGCAGGCTTCTGTTCCTCAGCTCTTCCCATTCTGATTGTGGTTTCTCTCCCAAAAACACACGCACAACCCTATTCATACAAATCCTTTCACGCATGGAGGCAGGAGCAGACTGCACCCAGTAGCCCATCCCCCAATGCCCCCTCATACTCAGCCATACTCTGAGTAGGCGGGGGCAGGGCCAGCAGGGTAATTCTGCCCCACCTCCACCCTCATAGTGAACGAGAGAATGAATATGCTGAAAAAACATGTCTCCCTTGTTTCCCCCCCATCTTAGCTGTTTCTCCCCCCTTCCAGTCGTAGTTTGCTCTTCCTCACCATCACCTCTGTCCAGAAAACAGTGACTCAACTGCCCTAAATAGTGTTAATTTGCTTTCTAATAAACACCGTAGTCCCCATCTCAGCTGTATCCATAATGTGCAAGCAAGTCTATCTGCATGCTAAAGTAACCTATGAAGTAGTAGCCCTAATTGGGGCAAGTAACACATCATATAACTGCCCCCAGTAGGAGACTGACATATCATTAAAAAAAAAATCTCATTGAAGGGTTTGAGTAAAAACAATAAAAGTGTAGAAGTATTTGTTAGCAATATAAAGAAAATTAGGGTGGGCACAGACTAAAGGTCATTGACAACCTGTTCCACAACCCACCCAGCTAAGCTGAAATATTTGGATTTAAGGTACTTACTATCCAAATAATGGCCATGAAACATCCATCATTTTAAATCCATACTCCCCGATTTAAGTGGATTCAGCTGTTAATTAAGAAACTGCCTTTGTTTTTCAACAATTAATACGTGTATTGATTGGCTCAAACTGAAACATGATATCTCACAACAGATGATGTTTTGAGGACATTTATAAATGGTTTTTCTTAAACCAGTAATATAGAAAAATGACCTGGAACTCATGCTCAACTCATTGCCAGAAGAACACGAGATGTCCCAAAGTTATCTACAGCAATGCCAGCACAGGTTGGTTGTTGAGATTTTGCATTTTAACGCTGTCAGGAATATATTTTAGAAATACTGTACCTTTCAAGGCCGGTCCATCCATGAGGAGAACTGAGACAGTTGCCTTAGGGGGGATTGGTAGGGCACACATTGCCCACCACTGCCGCTTCTCCTGCTCCTTGGGTGCTGTAGTAGCCCACTACCCTCCTCTCCTCCACACTGCCTCTTCCTCGCCATTCCCCTCTTTCTTTTCAAATCTAGAGAGCAAAACCAGGAGCACTCCAGGCTTTGGAGGTCTCAATTTTAGAGCAAAAAACACAGGTGGGTGAAGGGAGCTGAATCCTCCCCACCTCTGCCAGTTTCCATAAGCTCTCCCCCACCCACTGTCTATAATCTTTCTCCCGGCTGAGCTCACTTCCAGTATTGGAGCTTATATGAGGAGAAAACCACTATGGAGGAGGGGACAGGCTGGAGAACTAAGAAATACCTGTAGGTGGCAGGAGCATTTTGACCCCCCCCCCTCGCATGCATGCCCCTTTTGCTGTACAAATTGGAGGAGGCATTTGACATATGATAGAGGCAGACCTGGGTTTTAAACAGTCAGGCCCCTTGCCATCGTGACTAGGTCAGCCATTAGAGGAATTCTGCCTTATACAGAATCAGACCACTGGCCCATCTAGCTCAGTAGTATTGCCAGCACAGATTGGTAGTGGCTCTCCAGGGTTTCAGACAGGCATTATTTCTCCCCTACCTGAAGATGCCAGGGATTGAAGTTGATGCATGCAATGCAATGCTCCATCACTGCATCCTTTTGCATGCAATGCAGGTGCTCCATCACTGAGCTACTATGGCCTTTCTCTTGTTTGTTTGTTTGTTTGTTTGTTTGTTTGTTTGTTTGATTGATTGATTGATTGATTGATTAAAAATACTTGTGCCCCGACTTGCAATTCCAAAGGGGCCCCTCGAGACGACTTACAAAACAATTTGAACAATATGCTATCAAAAGAATCAGCAAAATAAAACAATAAAGCCCAAACAGAAGGTCATGTTATTACACAGACCCAGTATACAAGCCAAAACAGAGGAACGAGGAGGCAACTGAAGGCATGGCAGAACAAAAGAAAAGTCTTAACGCCCCCCCCCCAAATAGCAGTTATGAGAGGGGGCCTATCTGCATCCCTGGGGGAAAGTACGCCACAGCCTGGGCCGTGTGACAGCCTAAGATCTTATTCCATTTTCCAGCCAGTCAGAATTCTGATGGCAATGGACATGGAACCAGGCTGCAGATGATGACTGCAGTGAGTTACCTGGATCATGTGGGAGAAGATGATCCTTCAAGTACCGTTTTCCTAAGCCACTTATAAGTATATGGGTAATAACCTGCACTTTAAATTGTGCCAGAAATAAACTGGCAGCCAATGTAGCTTGAACAAAATTAGAGATGTGCTCTGAGAAGAGCCACAGGCCATACTCTGGCAGTCATATTAAGCCAGTTGAGGTTTCCGAACGCTCTTTAAGAACTGCTCCATGTAGGGTGCGGTACAGTAATCTGGATGAGACCAGAGCATCCTGGCGGCTGTCTGAAGTATTGACACACACCCCCAAGATGTTGTCCCTGACAAGAAAGATGATTTCTACAGTACTTTCCCATCGTCTATGTGAAATTTAAGGCCGTGAAAGGGAAACAATAAGTTCCACTAGCCGTAGAGCCGGAGATGGAGATGCAAGGCCTTCCTAGGCATGAGTCCTAACAAATTATTATTGTTATCAGTCAAGATTAACACCAGCTATTTTAACCTTGCTCTAGGTATAATGAGAGTGGTAGCAGGAGCATTCACATCCTTTGCCTTTTGTGTGTTAACAGGGGCTTCCTCCCCTCCTTCCATAACTTTGTGTCATTAACATTCCAAGAAGGATCTCATTTATTCGGTTTGCCTGTGTCAAGTCTTCAACTTTTGGCACCAGCCAGTATGCTTTAGACTAAGCCATGTGTTTCTCCCTTTGGGCCAGTGATCATATTTAACAATGTGAGATGGGGTATCACTTACTTGTAAAACACAGATTTATTATTTTTTTCACACTTACGTAACAGGCCTATTTGGCATAATATAGACAGGGCCAGAGAAGGAAACTGAGGTTGCCTTGATAAAATACACTCTTGTGATCGGGGCACTCTTATGGGATGGTTGTTGCCACATATATATTGAAATTAATTAAGAATTTCTTAGGCATGTTCTGCAATTATGATCTATATTATATGCAGAAGCGTTTTGTTCCCTATGCCCCATGAGTGTCTCCTTAGTGCTGGATTGTGCACACAACACATCCAAGCTTATGTTGGGCCCCTCATGGTGCACACGTGTGTGTGTGCACATGCACGCACACACACACACACACACACACACACACACACACACACACACACACACACACACAATCTTCCCCAACCACCACCAGAAAGGTTACAAGGTGGAGGTCTGGATGCTCTCTCCTCAGCACCATTGGGGTACTAAAGGAGAGGCATCCATCTAACCACTCCCCTTTTACTTTCCCAGATGGCCAGGAAAGATAAAAGGAGGGAGAGTCTGGATGCTCCTCTCCCAGGCCTTCCCACAAAGACAAATGTTCCCTTACCCAGAGGAGACCTCCAGGACTCCTCCCCCCAAAGGATGCAGCACGCGCTCCGGCAGCATGGCGGCACTGACGGGAGGGAAGAAATAGGATTGGGGCCTAAGTGTGTACTATATGAAGCCATTGTTTTTCATGCATATTTATGGTCAATCCACTTGCAATTTGTGCACTAGCCCTTAAGAACAATAAAGTGAGTTGAGAATTATTTGAAAGAAATAAATGTGTAGTATTTTCTGCAGTCTGCTTCCATCCTTTTCACATGATATTTTGACATCAGGGATTTTTTTTTTGCACTTAATTGAATAATAGGTGTATACTTCTTTTGAATATAAATGAGTTCCAGTCAGTTGTGTCTATCTGTAGTGTTGATGCTTTTTGGAGAGAAACAGGAGATTGTTTTCAGTTCCCGTCTCCCTCAAAGGCAGTGACAGAAAGCAAGTTGAATGATGAATGTTCACTTTAAAGTATTCGGTATATAGGGTTTCTTCTCAGGCTCTTACCTTGACTCTCTCTGTGAACCCAAAGCAAATGCTAGGAAATCAAGCAGAAAATGAGCCTTTATAAGAACACAGGAGAATTCCATAAAAAATGAAAGAAGCGATATATTGTGAACTCGCATTTTTAATTGGGGAGGCGAACGGAACATACCGATAAGTGAGGTTGCTGTGACAGGGCATTTTTCTTTTCACAACAGCCCCAAAGGGGATTCCCACTACATTGTGCCTCCGAGCATGTGTGTTGTGGCGCAAGGGCCAGGTGTCATGTTGCCTAAACCCTTGATGTGACTGAGCCGTGGACAGGAGCAGAGGTGTCAGAATGGAGTCATCCTGCACCATATAGATCAGTGGTTTCCAACCTTTTTAACACCGGGATCCCCTTTTGTAGAATAACAATCTGTCGACAATCTGACAATCTAAAACCTAGGGCCGGAAGTGATTTCAGTAAGCAGGAAGTGATGTCATTGTTTTTTTTTAAATAAATTACACTGTTTAATAAATCACATTTTAAAAATAAATCACATTTTAAAGTTATACTCATATCTTTGTGAGATACAGTCCATGATCCCAAGAAATTATTCTTCAGGAAGAATCAGGCTTACACATCTGGGGCAGCTCTTTTGCTCATAAGAGCAGTTGATACAAAAAAAAAACCAGCATGCAGAGAATAGCATAATGATTTTTAGGTTTTGTTGATGCTGGCTGCCTCTGTCTCTTTTGTCTCTTTGTTTTATGCTGAGTTGTTTCTATTGGATGTTGTTTGATATTTGATGTAAACGGCTTCAAACTTGGGAAAAGTGAGACAGAAAAAAATGCTTGAAATAAATAAAGAACTCTCTTCCACACGTGCAAGCTGTTTTACATGGTTTCCTGCTGCAGCACCTCAGGTTACATCACATGTGCACATTGTTAGGTCTTCAAGTGTGCCCCCCAAAAGGCAATGTGAAAATGACAAAGATGTGTTCACACAAACACATGTAAACCCAAGTTTGCCTTTGTGCAATGTATGAAATGGTCACTTGTGTGTTGACCCATTGCTATGCAAAGGCTTATATATCCGTGCAGGTCATGAATGGTTTGTTGCCATATGTAAACGCAACTCTCTGGACCGCAGCCACAGACAACCTCATGGCACCTCCTGCTGTGTTGCGGATCCCTTAGCAACCTTTCATCAACAGTGCCAAAGTTCTGCTCAGGAAAGGGCATCCACGCATACGGACACACAGAGAGCTGAATGAAGGGGTGTAACTCTGCCGTGTCAGTCACCCACATGATCACACAAAGGAAACTTTCTCTGCGGAAGAACACACGTTGCTATTTCGTTCAGGAAAAGCTTGGCTCGTGAAGTCAAGCAGCAGCAGCAGCAAGCCCAAGCTCTGCTTTCTGCTTGGTGCCAGGAAATACCTGGCCCATGTACTCGCCTCACATCCTTTCTTGTTGTGTGGATTCCCTCCCTCGCTCCCTCCCCCCGCCTCTTGGACATATTTTTATAATTGCTTGTCCTCAGGTACAAAGATGCTTGCAGGAAGTCATTAATCTTTCATGAGCCTGTTCTGCCATTTCTTAATTCTGAACAATAAAAAGGCTTGGAGGGGCACGCATACTCATGTCACTGTGCGCTTCAAGGGAAAGGAAGTTTTAGTGGGAGACAAATCTGATCAAACGATAGGGGAGAGGTAATGAAATGGCTGTGTTAAAGAGAGTAAAGTCACAAAGCAAGGGGAGGGGGGAGGGAGGGAGGCACAGCAAAGTGAAGGAAGGGCAAAAGGCATCTCACATTCATTCTTTTGCTCAGGTCCAAGAGCAGATGGGAATCTGCAGACGTGAGGAATATGAAGGAGGTGTTCGTAGTGGATCAAGAGTTTCCTCCTCTCATGCTCACAGCCACTGAGGGAACCCTTCCCCTTGGTAGAGACTGAACATTCAAAAAGGCTCTTGTTTGCTGTATGAAGCAGGTGTGATGGGGCTAAATGAAGAGAAGATATCCAGCTGGAGTCACCCATCAGCCAGCTGCCTGTGGCAGGCTGCTTAGAGAAATGCCACCTGTTACTAAACAAGGAGGAGAGGGAGAGGAAAAAAGTCTACAATAGCCACATCACAGGATCCAGTTCATTCTTTCATTATTGTTAATGCTCTTGTAGCTGGTTAGCTCCCAACGCAATATGAGTTTGAAAGGAATTGGCCTGTGTTATTTGTTTAATCAAACGGTAGATAAAGACAACACAGAGAATTGGGCCATAATCCAACTTGAGTACATGCAAGATCATAAACCTATCGGAGCAGAGGACTGTGAAGACGTTTGAACACACAGGGTTGCATGCAGCACAGAAGGGTATTTTCACGTCCCACCTGTTTTCCATCATGGAACTCAAAGTGGCATCCATGGAGTTCCCAGGTGGTCACCCACCAGTTACCAGCCAGACTTCGGACCCAATCCTATGGGCCAGCTGCACCGCTGGAACTTGTGTTCTGGAGGCTCAGTATGCTTTATGGCTGTTGTGAAAGGTGACACGCCCTAGAGCGCAGCTGTGCAGCCCCAGGAAAGCCCTGGTAAGTCAGTGCGGGGAGTGGGGGCAGGCAAAGGATGGGGGTGGGTGGACCGGGGCAAGGAAGGGAAGGAATGGGTGAGGACCAGGATGGGGACAAGGTCTGTCAATGCCGGGAAGGGGGCAGAACCAGCAGCAGTGGCACCACAGATATCCTACCCCCCTTCCCAGCCTCTATCTGCCTTCCTGGGTTCCCTCGTACCAGCAAAATCGTTGGCACAGGTCCAAATAGACCCATTCCAGCATTGGAGGCTTACCTGCAGGCAAGGGAACAAATGTTCCCTTACCCAGAGGAGACCTCCAGGACTGCCCCCCCCCCGCGCAGGATGCAGCACGTGCTCTGGTGACATGGGTGCACCAGCAAGGGGGAGGGTAGATAGGATTGGGCTGTTAGACCTGCTTAGTTTCAACAAGGTGGCTGCATGCTGTCCCCTCGGACCATGCCTGGGGCAAAACTCCACTGGATCAATGCTAACTAGCAAGGCTCACTCTCTGTTCCCTGATGGGACTGGAAGCCTCTACATTCTCTGTTCTAATAGCGCACCCCAGGAAGCAGTGGCCTTGGGCCAGCCTAGGAGCAGCAGCCATGCTTCGAAAGCAGGGCCAGAATAATGAGCTGTAGTTCGGACCATTCCTGCCAATATCTAGATTTATTTCATTTGCTCAGCTGCACATGGTGAGTCGTTGGTTCAATTCAAATAAATAGACTTAGTAGAGATGAATATTAAATGAAAAAGAAAAAAGGATGCTGAGCATTTTGGTGGTCCTTATTTGCTGAAAGTCTATTGCCAACTCCAAGGTGTCCAGCTCCAAGAAATAGATGTCTTTAACTGAGTCCAGGTTCAGATTATTGTGCAGTGACATGAGGATCCCAGGCATGTACGACGCAGTAAGAAAATACAGGTGGGCCCCCATATCCGCTGGGGATATGTTCCAGGCCCCTCTGTGGATACTTGAAACCGTGGATAAGAGCGAACACCCCCTCCATGGTTTCCTGAGGGGGCCCCCACCCTGCCTCCCCTGCAGGCAGGCATGCTTCCCCCCCCCAGCTCTTATTTTTCTTTCAGCAAGCTTTGTTTCTTCCATAAAACAAACAGAGAAGCAGCCTCCATTGCAGGCAAGTAGAACGAGACTAAGACCTAGAGAGGCTCTGCAAGGTTTCTGTTAACCTTGCAGAGCCTCTCTAGTACTTAGTCTCATTCTACTTGCCTGTAATAAGCAGCCAGAGGCTGCTTCTCCTGTTTCTTTAAGGAAGAAACGAAGCTTACTGGGAAAAAAGTAAAAGCCTGGGGGGGGGGGGGTCCCCACGATCCATGGATAACTGAAACCGTGGATAGCGAATCAGTGGATATGGGGGCCCACCTGTATATCAAGCCAAGACAATGTCCTGCTCATCTTTATTGAAGAGATGTTTAAACATTCTTCAGCTTCCATTTAATCAGTATAGGTAAATCATTACAAGGTAATTTTCCATTGACAAGCTGAGTCTTAAACAGTGAGTGTCTAGCAGCCTAATCCTCTCCCCCACCAGCCCATAGGATGCAGTACCAGGAGCATGTGCTATGGGGGGCAATCAGGTGGCCCCACCTTTTCTTACTTACCTCCCTGTCAGTCGCCTAGCCTCCAGTGGGTCTCCTCGGACCTACACCAGCTATTTTGTTGGTGTTAGTCCAAAGAGACTCAGGGTGGGGAAGGAGGGATAGGATCCTGGGGCAGCGTTGCTCTAGCCTGCCGCTGAGATCCTCACCCTGACCTGACCCCAAACCACACCTGCTCTGCCCACTCCCTGCCTCGAACTGCCCTGGAACCACCCCTGCCCAGGGACATGCAGTACGGGGGCAACAGGTGAGGCAGAACTGCCCCATCGTAGTCCATGGAAAAAAGCCGCAACCTAACCCTGTGATTGTGCACATGCGCTACCTGCTTGCATCCGAGTAAGCAGGTAGTGCTCGTGTAATCACAAGGTTAAGCTGCGGCATTTTTCCATGGACTATGACAGGGTTCTGCCTCACCTGCCACCCCTGCACCGCACGTCCCTGCTCCTGTCGCTGACGTACCTGCTCCGGCGGGGCACCTGGGAGCTGCTGTCACACATGCAGGGCCTCCAGCCATTTGTGCTGGCAGCCCCAAAGTGCACAATGGCAGCACAGCTTTTGCATCAGCATCTCAGTCTTTATGGTGGCGGATTGCAAGATCCACCACTGTAAGGCCCGCATAGGATTGGGTCAAAGGGACCAAATTATAAGAGCAATGTGGTTGCTGTGGTTAAAAGCCATCTGGTATAGGTGAAGCAGAAGGACTATATCTCAAATGGTCCATAGCTTGGATGGGCCATAGCTCCGACATGCTTTTAAAGAGAAGGTTCCCAGTTTAATCCCCAGCACCTCTAGGTAGGGCTGGGAAACAAAGTCACCAGTCCCTGGAGAGCTCCTGTCAGGCAATGTTCGTAACAGTAGCTGAGATGCACCTGACTCAGTGCAAGGCAACTATATATGTTCATAAACCAGTTAGTGCAAAGCTCCAGCCTTCTCCAGCACTAGCACTCCTAGGGCTATCAGATTTCCAGCAGAAGGAATTTAATCTCAGAGCAAGGCTGGAATAATTTAATTATTAATTTCAGAGCTAGGCTGAAAGCCAAGGAGCCAGTTTTTTGCGCCATGTGATGGTCCATTCCCAGCTCTCTCCAAGAATATCTTCTAAATCAGGGTGGGCAGAGACTCTGGGCTTGTGGATCTACTCTGTTGTTTTTTTCCAGAATCCCAAGGTACACCAAACTGGATCAATTGGAAAATACTGCTGCAAGTATATATAAGTGGACATATACTTCGAATGAAGGATCAAGGTGCCTCCGAGCACATGCTCAGGCCAGAAATGTGTGCTCAGTGCCAGCATTGAATTCACAGCTCTTTCACACAAATACTGTATACCCACTCCTGGTTTTGCCACATTCTCTGGGGCCCTGGGGCCCTAATAGCTTAATTTACATCAGGAAGAGACTTTTTGTTGTTATTGTTAAATAAAAGAAAGTCAGAAACTCTTCGTGATCTACTGTAAATCACCCAGTGAACTGCCTGTAGATCCCAATCTCCTTCTGACCAGCCCTGTTCTATATAGTACTCTAAGCATTTTTGCTATGGCGCAGCACTCTGACCCTCGCCAGGTTCCTGGGCTTGGCCCTCTAACTCACCAGAGCAGCCAGGTGGTGGTCACACGACTCGGCCAATCAGGCAGCACAAGACATCAACAGCTGATCCACCATGTACTACCAGGCTCTGACTTTGCCCTACTAAGAATCAGGGCCAAGCTCTTCCCCCTGAGTCTCAGAAGAGCAGTCTGATCCTCAAGAGAGCTGTCAGACCTAATCTTCACAAAGGATAGGAAAGATGTTCTTGTGTTGATCCATTTTTAATGGCTGTGTTGCAGGGAACAGATGATGCACATATGCACACATGCACACACACAAAAACACTCTTCATGCACCCCCTCCTTGTGCACTGTTGGTTGAGACCTCTCATCATCCCCATCAAGAAAGAGCTGAGATTTCAATGTTCCTCCTCGTGTTCACTGAATGCTAGGAGTGGGGAGCAGGACCCCACCTGTTGCTCCACCCTCAATGTCCATTGGTCCCATCCCAAATTCTGCACAAATAATGTATGGTATGGAGGGGGATATTATGCCTTTTCACAACTTAAGATGTCCAAGTGCAGGTTGGAAGGTGGAGCCAATGAGCCTCCCGGCTCCCTCCATGTCACATCTGTGACCGTATGAAGAGAACTCCTATATGATTGCATATAAGAATTCAGTATTGACTAGTAAAATGTCCACACCTCTCAAATGATGCCCACCTCACACTTAGCCAGGAATCTTTATCTTTGACCTAATTTATCCTAAACAAATGTTTATCCAACCTTTTATTATTTAATTTTAATACATTATATAAATGTAAATATAGCACTACTTAGAATAACTATTGATTGTGCTCTTTATTGAAAGTCTCCAAACTGGGGCAGCACGTTTCATTAAGACACTATTACTGTACTTCTCATTTTAAAAATAATGACCTAGGACAAGGAATAGCATTCCGCCAAAATGTACAAGACAAAAGATCCTGTAAACCTCATTTATTTCGAGGTAAGTGCAGCAGGGCAGGGAGGGAAATGCAGACAGCGAAAAACCGGAAAGTCAAGTAACTACCGGTAATCTTTTAGCAAGTTTTCAGCCTTTATGTATGTTGTATATAATTAGGCAGACTAATATAAGAAAGCAAATCAATGGAGTTAAATAAAGATGTTTTAAAATAACGAATTATCTTTCCAATGTGCAGATGTGTATTAAGATGTGCAAGAAGCCGCGAGTCGTGCCCCTCCCCCCACATCCAATGACAACCCTCCCTTTGCCTTCACAGGAGCTAAGATTTCACTCAATGTGACACAAGCAGATTATTTCCAAACAGAATGTCTTTTTGTGTTTTCGCGAAGGCATCAGGGCTTCTTTAAAACATAAGTGTCTGCCAAGAGCCATTGAGCTTTGAACACATGTTTGGCTTTCTTGAAAATCATTGGCACACTTCAGCTGCTGTAGTCCAGACAGGCCTGTCTCTGATTGTACAGGGGAGAAAGAACAAAAACTAAAAAAAAAATGCCTCTAATACAAATAAATTAAAAAGTAATCCACCGTTTTGGGGCAACAGAAAATAAAAGGCTTTATAGTCTTACTTGCATGTAGCCTAGGAGGTATATACATCTTATTTAGCCTGTCCTCTTTCCCTGGTGCAACTAATTTTAATGGAAACAATTAGATATTCCTCCCCTGCTTATATCCCTGCCACGATTTCCCTCTCCTTCCTACATTGCTTCCCTTGTGTCTATCACGAGTGTGAGTGCAATCCTACCTAACTATCCAGCAGGCGGCCTAAGGCTGCCCGCCAGATCCTATCCCCATTCCAGGCCGCTCTGCAGCGGCCCGGAGGTCTACTCAGGGGAAGGGGATTCACAGCATTGAATGTGGTCTCCTTCCCCCAGTGTAAACCGGGGAAGGATTTCCGCCAGCTATTTAGCTGGCGGAAGTCGGAGGCAGTGGCGTCGTTGGAGCGTGGCGGGGGGACCGCCAGGGAGGGGGCGGGAATGGTGTCCGCCATATCCATGTCCCTGGCCGGCCGGCGCGGCCATTACACGGACTCCTACGACCAATAGCGTCACTAGACGCGCGTCACCCTAGAGCAGGGGAGTGCGCGTCACCCCCCCGCCCTAGGGTGACCCCCCAACACCCCCTCAAGGCCAGGGAGCCAGCTTCGGAGCGTCCGGCCCTGCCGGCGCTCCAGGGCCTTCTGAAGGCTCGATGGTTCAAAACATAAAGTTTTACATTTTTCGCGCATGCGCAGTACTTTTCTGAGGGCAAATGGGCAGCCATTGGACCTTCAGAAGGCCCTGGAGCGCCAGCGGGGCCGGATGCTCCGAGGCCGGCTCCCCGGCCTCAAGGGGGTGTTGGGGGGGTCACCCTAGGGCAGGGGGGTGACGCGCACTCCCCTGCACTAGGGTGACGCGCGTCTAGTGACGCTATTGGTCGTAGGAGGCCGTGTAACGGCCGCGCCGGCTGGCCAGGGACATGGATATGGCAGACACCATTCCCGCCCCCTCCCGGGCCGGCACAGCCACTGGCCCCCCTCCCTTGCCACCCAGACCGCCCATGCGGCCGCTGGGGGATCCCTTCTTCCGGCGGCCGCATGGAGATCCGCATGGAGATCCGTCAGCAAAGAGCTGTCGGCCTAGCGCGAGTGACCCTTACTCTAGAATTGTCGCAAACGTGCCGTGCGATGACTTAGGGTGGCGGCGCGCTTGCTCCACCACCCTATAGTTGGGCAGGATTGCGCTGTGTAAATTCCTTGAGGCAGGGCCTTGACCCCTCTGTCCTTGTAAAGCATCATATACATTGAAGGCAGCATATACAGTAAATAATAACCTCACATGAACTAATACTCCTTCACGTTCAAATGTTTGCTTTATAACCCACCGTTTCTCTTCTAGAGAGATCAGAATCGCATATGTGGTTGTTCCCCTCCTGTTAGTCTTCATGAAAACCCTGTGAGATGGTTAGGCTGAGAAATACCAGTGACTGGCCCAAAGTCACCCAGTGAGTTTCAGAACTGAGTGGGGCTTTGAACACAGGCTCCCTAGTCTTAGTGAGACACTCTAGTCTAACCACTATACCACAGAGTTTCAGATCCTCCAGCTGCTGAGATGTGAGAAGAAAGTAATTCCTTAAAAAGTGGAGCTCTGATTTCAACCCTACTTGAAAGATGAAAGGAAGAAGCAAGCAGACAACAAACATGAGTATTTGTACTGGCTGAGTTGTTAGGAACAGTTTCTAAGATTTTTTTTCGTTACAGTTCTGCTGTCACAAGTGGCGAAGAGTCTGAGCTGAGAATCAGGACTTTCATGATCACTCACGAGTGGCGTTAAGCACCCTACTCCCTCTCAGCCTCAGCTGCAACATGGGGATCCAAATGCTTACTAACCTTACTGGATCGTTGGAAGGATTTCTTCAAGATAAGACTTTGCACATTCTCAGAATGCTATACAAATACTGAGATTGAGATGGAAAAAGACATCAGAAAAATAAAAATAACTTGTGTGACTCTTGAGCTGTTCATGTCTCATATTATGGCTGTTAAAGTCTGGGTTTTGAGACAGGTCTTTTTAAACTGCTTTGTTAGAAGCTCTGCCCTCCACAGTAAGCACTAGGCTCTTAGTAGCAAGGTCAGATTCTATTTCACCAGTGTGGCCAACCCATAATAAGAATGATCTTTATTTCGGTTTGTTGCAGTTCATCTTTCTTTGCAAACTCTATTCAAATACAAATTGTCTCGCATTGCACTGGAAGAAGAAAAAGAGGAGAACTTCCTCCCTCGGTCCAAGCTGGGATCCAATCCCAGTCTGATCAGAGCCAGAAAACAAAGTCCAAACCACCTCTATATTCAGAAGGGTTATAAATGAGACCTGAAATCCATGGGTGAGAGCCATTGGCTGTTTCTGGTATCCTCCCCATAAGAAAGCACAGTACTCTGGTACTTCCGAGATGCTCTCTTCAAGGAGGTTTCATGATCTTTAGTAAAGATGTAGCTTTGGCAAGTCATGGTAGGGAAAGGTGAAATGTGTCCAGCACAAGCCATGGTAATCTATTCCAGACATATGTGTAATGCAGGGGGGAAACAGGTGCAAACAATTGAGCCAGCTGTCAGTAAGCTCCCGTGATTGCTTTTGATAGCTTAATCGTTAGTTGATCCATGTGCAACATTGGCAACATCACTGTCATAGCTGACTGCCTCCTGCACATCTGTAAACCTTTTCTAAGTGCTTCTTGAGATGAGTGGGAGTCCACAAAGTCCTGACATCATGGGAAGCTAAATTAGGCATGATTGCTGCCATTTCTGTTTTCCTGCTACAAAACACAGAAAGCTGACAAATGTCAATAACTGATGATAACTCACTAGCCACCTACTGTTTGCCACATGCCACACAAGGCGTGAAGGACGGTCTACACATTTCACTAAATTCCAGTTCACAACCGGTTAGCTTGAGAATCTGTGTGTAAAGAAACCCTTAACCTGTCTTCTCATCCATTGCTGATGATTTCTGTGTGAATATATTTTCTACTCAGCTTAATTGAATCTGAGCCATGGTATCAACAGCTTGCTTTCAGAAAGCCTCTCTAGATCAAGGACGGCCAGTTTCTATATGATGGGGAGCACTCTGTTCTCCAGACAATGGACCCAAGGGCCAGAGTTTATCTTGCAACACAAATCCACCCTCCCCACAGGAGATCCAAGTAGTTTTTGGTATTATTGGTCATTATTATAAGCAAAACCCAAAGAAAAATGCAACACTGAAGTGAGGAGTACATACTTTGTAACCTAATTTGATAGGGCAGATTTTTTTTGTGTGTGGACCTGATCCAGCTCAAGGACTGCTACTTGTCCCTTACCTCCATATGTCCAATAAGAACAGCTCCAAATATCTATAATCAGATGTTCAACTCTCACAGACTCTGCTCTGAGAAAAATGCTCACACCTCTTCTGATGTTAAGAAATGCCTTCATTAAATAATGAATAAAATTGTTTACCTCTGCATCCTAGAGTTAAACGATATGATGGCAATTTATAGTCACAAAAAAGAAAAGTGATTCAGAACCTTAGTCCTATCTAAGGACTATCTAAGCAGGAGCTCTTCCACAGTGCTATGGTACAAGCTACGGCCCGTGGCTACTGATAATCCGCTAATGGTCTTGCTAGGACCAACTGTTACTCAGTTCCTCCCCAGAACCGTTTCCCGCAGTGACCATTCCATCTAGTCATTACGGAAATTTAATGTACATGATGTACACTTTGTCTTCTATGTCCCATCTCTTTTGTGACATGTCTATGCATCATTTTGGCAGGGCTCTGAGTATTCTATCCTTTTTTAAAAACAACAACAACATTTATGGTGCAGTCCTGTCTAGGCTTGGACTGGCGGAACAACGTGCTGTAAGGCACGTTTGCATCATTCTAAGAGTAAGCGGTGCTGCCTGGCGGAGAGGCTTGCACCCGCTCCTCCGGCGCCGCAGAATGGTGGAATGCCACAGCAGAGAGGTGAGTTCCCACTGGGTGACAGAGGGGTGTGAGAAGGGCAGAATGGGGCATTCCTGGGGGGGGGTGGAATTGGTCGGCCAGGCAGGAGAAGGGGGAGGGAGTGTTGGCAGCCTCTTCTGTTGAATCCTATCCCCCTTCCTGGGCCTGGCCACTGTTACATGGCCAGCTCGAATGTGCACCGGAAAAATAGCTGGTGCACATTTGAATAGACTCATCGTGGCGGCTGGGGCTCTACTCGGAGTAAGGGGACGAACGTCCTATTCCCCCAAGGAGAGCTCCCACTGTACCAGCACTGGATCCTATCTGGATAGGATGCAGCACAGGCTCTGCGCCCGTGCTGCAGCCTAGCTAGACAGGATTGGGTTGCCCGTGGCTTTTAAGTAGTTCATAAGAAGAGCTATTGGGGGAGTATAGCTCAGTGATTAAGCAAATGTTCTGCCACAGGGAAGGTCCCAGGCTCAGTCCTGGCATCTCCAGGTAGGGCATGAGAGATCTCGTCCCCTAGAGAATTGCAGCCAATCAGCATAGACAATATCAACCCAGATGGGTCAATGGTCTGCCTTGGTACAAGGCAGCTTCCAAAGTGAATAAATACATTCTAATAATTAAAAGTTGTTCATGGGTTTTTCTACCCTGAATATTTAACATTCTACATGGTAATCTGTTTACCTCTCTAGTGACCCAATCCTATGCCAGCTGGGCACTGGTGTAACGTGTGTTGCGGTGACTGCTTTATGGCCATTGCAAAGCAGCCTCCGCCGGCACGTACTGCTGGCCCACTGGTGGGGAGGCCAGAGTGTCCTCCTGTGCACTGGCGGATGGCCAAAAACCCACTGGAGCTGCTAAGGCTGTGAAGGGGAAGGTATAAGGCAGGAGGAGGGCGGAATGGGGGAGGGACACCCCTCCAGGAAGAGGGCGGAACACGGGGGTGATGGGGTGAGGAGTAGGGAGGATAAGGCCAGGGAAGGAAACTGGGAGAATGGGCAGCAAAATGGCAGATGCGCTTCAATGTAAGTAAGTGCAAAGTGATGCACATTGGGGCAAGAAACCAAAATTTCACATATACGCTCATGGGTTCTGAGTTGTCTGTGATCTTGGGGTGCTGGTGGACAGGTCGATGAAAGTGTCGACCCAGTGTGCGGCGGCTGTGAAGAAGGCCAATTCCATGCTCGGGATCATTAAAAAAGGGATTGAGAATAAAACGGCCAATATCATTATGCCTTTGTACAAATCGATGGTAAGGCCAAATCTGGAGTATTGTGTCCAGTTCTGGTCACCACACCACAAAAAGGATATAGTTGAATTGGAAAAGGTGCAGAAAAGAGCGACCAGAATGATTCATGGGCTGGAGCACCTCCCTTATGAGGAAAGGCTACAGCGTCTGGGGCTTTTCAGCCTAGAAAAAAGGCGCCTGAGGGGGGACATGATTGAGACGTATAAAATTATGCATGGGATGGAGAGAGTGGATAGAGGGAAATTCTTCTCCCTCTCGCACAACACCAGAACCAGGGGACATGCACTAAAATTGAGTGGAGGGAGAGTTAGAACAGACAAAAGAAAATATTTCTTTACCCAGCGTGTAATTCATCTGTGGAACTCCTTGCCACAGGATGTGGTGATGGCACCTGGCCTAGATGCCTTTAAAAGGGGTTTGGACAGATTCATGGAGGAAAAGACCATCACAGTTTACAAGCCATAAGCAACCTCCTGGTTTTAAAAGTGGGTTTTCTCTGTGCCAGGTGCAAGGGAGTGTCAATAGGAAACAGGTTATCTTGTTGTCTTGTGTGCTCCCTGAGGCATCTGGTGAGGCCACTGTGTGATACAGGAAGCTGGACTAGATGGGCTTTTGGCCTGATCCAGCAGGGCTCTTCTTATGTTCTTATGTTCTTATGTTCTTAATGGGTTCGGTGGTAGCGGCACGTGCCGAATCTTGACACCCTTCCAGGGGCTTATCTCCCTTTCCAGGTCAACATGGACTTGCACTAGCTACAGTATAGAGGTCACACAGGTCAGAGTTTACCCACTAGGCCAGTGTTTCCCAAACTTTTCAACCTGCGGCTCCCTTGACCATAGGCAGCCATTGGCCATGGCTCTCCATTACATTATGTTGATGCCTGTCAATTGGCATTGCACTGTTTTCCGAGAGGATTCCGTGGCACTCCACAGTTCCCCTGGCTGGTTTCCGCGACTCCCCTGGGAGCCACGCCTCCCAGTTTGAGAACCACTGCACTAGGCCCTCAGGAACTTACACTGGGGCAAGGGAACAAATGTTCCCTTACCCCGAGGCAGCCTCCTAAGCCTGAAACTCCCATGCGGGATTCAGCAGAGCTCACGCTGGCGCTGCTGCATTGCTGCACGGGGAGTTGCAGTGGATAGGGCAGTAAGTTCAGACTCATTTAAACTGTGGTAGCAGCTGCTTTGCAGAAGAAATAACATATTCAGTTAAATTTTCCTGGAGCATCCAGAGGCCTTCAAGCATGTGCTATAAAGTCTAATAAGTTCTAAATATAGCCAAGAGCTACAGGAATTACAGTCATGAAAAGCAGGAACAAATGGAGGAATAGTTCACCAACTGAAAGAGATCAATTTTGCACCCTCCCCCCCCCCGTGTGCCCAGCCCTGAAGCTTATCCTTCCCTGAGGGTCTCTGAGGGTCCATCTGCCACCTTAACAAAGTCCACCCTCCTGCAGTCACCCAGCAGTGCAGCTTATAAACTTCCCAAACCTGAGAAGGGACAGGTCTTTGATACATCGCGTCTATTTGCCACAGTTATCTGTCTTCTGAAAAAGTAAACACAAAATGACAGCAAGAAGCCCTACTTTTTTCTGGTTAGAATTATTCACAGTTCATATTAGGTTTTCCATCATGGCATTACAACAACAACAAAAAATTCCTGAACGGTGAAGTTGGTTCAAATGGAAAAGTTTCTGATTCAGTTCAGTGTTAAATTTGCTAAACTAGTTCAACGTCAGCTTCACTTGAACATTTATGATCCGAAATGGTTATAGTCTGAGTAGTCCATCAGGGCGGGGGAGAGGCAATGTGGTTTCCAGGGACCAGAAAGGTTAATCTAAATTATCCTGGAGATTAGCTTTGAGACAGTGCACGGTTCCACAAACATTACTGCTGGTGTCCTGAACAGTGATATGATATGCTTTGCTTTTGTTAGCATTTGCAGGGAGACTAATCCAGAAAACTGGGGTGAGGTGAAGACATAATTTTATAGGTGAAATTGTCAGTCTCCCTTGGTGAGTTATGGTGCTTGGCTGACAGTGGAACAGTAGCATGCAAGTTACAGGTCAAGCTGCTCTAGAGGAGATCTCGCCAAACAAAGCCATCTGAAATTAGAAGGCTAGAAATGGCAGAGATAAGGAAAAAGGAGCTTGCTTTGTAAAAAGGACAATTCCTTGATGATCAGAATTATCATTCTACTAGCCTGAAAGAAACTGGCAGGTATGAAATATTCAGTAAGGAATAAACACAATATTTGGTATAAAGCAAAATTCATATTTTTCCCCTTCAGTATACACAGCGTTCCAACACAGCTTTTAGCATAGACAAAAGGCAGAAATCTGCATGGCTGTATCTCAGTTTGCATTCAAAGAAAATAAATTCCTAAACCCCATAGATGTTGAATGTCCATGGCGGTGCATCTGCTGAACAATAAACATTCCCGATTCAAAGCTTGATGTACATCATAGCAGGGCTGGCTTCAGGTTTCAAGGAGTCTTCAAGAAACTACCTTCAACCTGGGCCTCACTAAGGTTCATGATGAGGTTGATGCATGGAATGGAGACCGAAGGTGACAATGGCGTGACAGAGAGATTGCTCCAATATCACAGCACAAACTTTATGGACACAGAGGTGGCACTGGGGATTGGGGATTGGGCCCTGGGCCCTTGTTCAGTTATGCTGACCTCGTGACGCTGGCCCTGCATTCCCGTGCACATGTGGAAGTCTTGAGTGAGTGGGCTTCCCAATTGACTTAAAAGGAGGAGGCCTTCCACATATTCATTCCTTGACAGAGACAGAATTGCCCACTCCATTAAAGTGAATGGGTCATTAGCCTATGCAGGTGAGAGACTCTGAGACACATCAGGTGAGGGCCAGGAGGAGATGACAGGACTATTGGGACAGCTGGATCGACCCCCCAATGTGATGAGGACGATGACAACAACAACAACAACAACAACAACAACAACCAGTATTTATATACCGCCTTTTCTTTGGTCATCAGATTTCTCCTCTGACTTTAATTGAAAGGCGGCTTACACAGAAAGGCTGAAGCCTGCCTTTCCCTTCCTTCCTTCCTTCCTTCCTTCCTTCCTTCCTTCCTTCCTTCCTTCCTTCCTCTCCTATCATTGGATCTTTTTGCAAGTGAAGTCAGTACCCCAGGGTTGAGGATGTTACTCACAACACGTTGGTAACGCTCCCCAAGGTAAGAGCAGTCAAATGTTACAGCAGGGTGTAAGATTTGTGTACTGGTGAAAGAGTAAAGACCAGTGATGTGCACCACATTTCAACCTGCCTGGGTCTGCTAAGAACATATAGACATCTGATAACTTGGGAATGTATGTGAATTGGAGCACAAGGAAATATTTGAACTCTGATCCACGCTTCATCAGCTCTATCAGATGATTGAGAATGATTTTTTTTCTTTTTTAAAAAAATACCGCCCTCATGGTCACATCGAAAACCTAAATGCATATGAACGATTTCTGCCAAGGACTTTGAAAATGGAACCGGGGCGGAGGGCTGAGGTTGCTAGCTATCCAGACCTTTCACTTTGCGACCTTTTTGTGCATCCCCAAGGACATTGTTCCCTGTGCATTCCTCTGCCCCAAGAATATCTCGTGAATGTCATCCCTTCTGCTGCTCACGACCCTTATTCTAAAACCCCTCAACACTGCAGTGATGCCATTTGCAAATTGCATGGATTTTTTATTATTCCCCAATTGGCAGTTCCCCCCCCCCCAAAAAAAGCAGAATATGTTTTCTTTCTTGCAAAAGTTTGGATCTCATGGCATGGTTTTAGACTGGGAAGGCTTTGCTCTCTTTTTTTTCAGCAGGAAGAAATTAGAGCTTACTGACATGTACAAGCTAAGGTACCTCTGCTTCCTGCTGTGGGATCCTTGTAGATGTTCCAACAGCAAGATCATAAAGATCATTTCATTGTGGAATTTGGGATTAGGTTTGTTTCTTGCCATTGTTTCTTGCCACTTCACAGCAGTTTGTATTTGGTTAGAGCACCCCAGCCTGATGCAATGTTGATGAACCTTCTTGGAAGCAATGGTTATTTATAGCCAGCTAAATGGAACACTGGTCTGATCCAGTCTATTAATTTCCTATGTTCGTTAACTGTTCTCTAAATACTGGAAAACCAACCCCATTCAACCCCATTATTGTCTAAAAACATGGTTCATTTGGTACAGGGTTTTCTCATTTGTTTACTTTATTCAGGTAGTTAAAGATCAAAAGGGATCTGATCTGCCTACGCTTGTCCCATCAAGCTAGGAGTTGGACTGGTGCTCTCTAAACTGAGTTCCTTATCATCATAAATACATTGTTAAAGGTGCAACACAAAGCATGGTGCAGGCTGCCTGCGTTTTCGGCTAATTGAATGTGTGCATGGGCTGGGATGAAGCCTCAGCAGCCCAAATACAGACGAGGGTAAATGGAACCTGTCTTGTCAAGGTCATTGTAAAATGCATTAAACAATAACCTGCCTCTAAAAGCTGACGTGGTTTGTTCAGCTTGGTATATTATAAAGAAAGCTAGGAATGCTCAGTGATGTCTGACCTTTAGGATGGCACAGTGCATGTATATAAAATGCTGAGTTAGAAAACTGTCAGATAAAATATAGAGATGAGATAATAGCCGGAGAGATAATGTTAAATGGGTTCCCAGTATGCTAAAACTATCAGGTTTCTTTGAAATGGCATGTGACCTCACTGGGGTATCAGTTTCTTTTGTGCACCCTGGTGTTTGTTTTGAGGAATGAGATGCACGCAGGCGTAGTGCCATCTGCTGGCAGTCCCCGGAAGGGCTGGAGCCGACTCACTGTGGGACGTTTGATGGTGATTTGCTATCCAAAAGTATTTGTTTATCTGTGAACGTCAGCCTTTTTCATTAGAACCTTCGCATCGTGTTCTTTCTTTAGAAGAAATGTGGAATTCCACGGTTAAATGCTGTAGTAGATGAATCTCTTTAAGGCAAAAGAGCAAGAGGGACAGTTCTAAACATAGCATTTATGCTGCAATGTTTAGGTGATTTTTTTTTGAAGTAAATTCTGAAGTTATGTTTCTTAGAAATTAAACAATAAAACATACATTTAGAATAAACCAACCAATACAAAACCAGAAATGAACAAATAAACCATCCTATGTGGCATTTCCCATCTCTTCAAAATCATTCTAATTCCTAACTTGAACCAGTCATTCCATCCAGGTTTCTATTTAATGCCAATATTTCGGGGTGGGTGGGTTTCTTATTATTCCAAGAGCAACTTAGAAAACTTTACTTTTAAAGATTTTACTCTGTTATTCTCCATTCTTGGAAGGCATCATTATAAGTATTGATATAAGTATTGATAAGATAGCATATAGACCTTTTAAAATAAAAAATAATAATAAATCTACTTATTTTTTACATACAGCAAGAATACTCAAACCTCAGGAAAAAGTTGTAACTGCTAACAAATTAAAAGTATATTTGCAAACCAAAGGCTAGCTTGAGCGTTCTCTGTATAATTTAGTTGTATTAAGCAATAGATATAAACAGTACTGTGCCTTTGGGAAAGTGGGGATCAGGTACATCTAGATATTATAAACAGTGCCCATATTGCAACAAGAGTTCAGCAGAATTTGTACGTTACTATAAATTGATGTTTTGCTGTCTCCACTGAAAATAAATTCCAGATTTTTCTTGTTCCGCTGGGTTTTAACAGACAATAACAAACGTTTATGCTAAAATCCATTTTGCAGCCAATAATAATAATCTTTCTTTCTTTCTTTCTTTCTTTCTTTCTTTCTTCTAGCATTATGTCAGTTGTGTATGTCTCTGGACCTATAGGGAAATCCGATATTGAGTGATGTGTATGGGTGTTCATCCAGCACCTTCCTAGTGCCCTCCTAATCCTCTACTGCATATTATTGCCTTATTATTACTACTGCATTATTACAACTCCACTCCACTCTGAAAAGTGCTCTCACCACTTTGTTTTCACATATCCAATGTTTTCTGGAGGGCCCAGCTTGGGATCTACAAATATGAAATGGAACGGGCTGTGCAGAGTGCTGATTGGCTGAGTGCCTGTGAGATCACAAGCACACACACACCCCTAACTACAGAGCCATGTTTTGAGTTTTACAACAAACTAGCTTTAAAAATATATCACGTTGTTTAAATGTATAACCACACAAGCAATGCTTAAATAATTGTGCACACTTTAAACAAAAGGAAAGTAAACAAACTTTTATGCTAAAAGCTGGCACAGATCCGAGTAGCCCCATTGAGCAGGCTGGGGCTCGACATGGGGTAAGAGGACACCTCCCTGCTCAGTTCCGGTGCTGGATGCAGCATGGACCATGTGGCCCCACTGCGCCAACACTGGATAGGATTGGGCTGTGAGCTGAAAATCAGAACTTCTCCAGTTTGAATCTCTGTCATTTGATGGCCTGAGGCAAGCCACTCCCTCTCAGCCTCAGCTTTCCAGCTGCAATATGCAAATAATAATATTTATCTTACAAGGTAAGGATGACATCAAAATAATTCATGTGAAGTGCATTACTTGGAAAGCACGACACAAATATTATTTGTATTATTATCATATATGATGTGTGCACTGTAGGAAATCCCTTATCTACCCTCCCTTTTTCAGTCTTGTACTTTCAGTTAAAGTGACAATTGTACTAGATGTGACCTGGACTTAGCGGTCTACTAGATGTGACCTGGACTTAGCGGTCTACTACACATTGCTGCAAAAGCTTCAGGGCTGTAGCTAACTAGGGCTACGTAGCCCTTTGACAGTGTAGCACAGCACATAGCGCATGACATGCCTCTGGCAGCAATTTGGGGGTCACTGCTGCAAAGTAGCTGACACAGATCCAAGGAGACCCATTGGGGGAAACAAAGGCTTCCCCTGACATAAGAGAAATGTTCCCCTACCTTGAAGAGGCCTCTGAGCTGCCCCTCACCCCAGGAAACAGCATGCGCTCCGTTGCCACAGCTGCATTGGTGGGGGGGGGGATTTAGTTAGGATTGGGCTGTGAGTATGTTTCCAATCTTAAGAATGGGACTATGATTGGGGGACCAGTCCTGATCATGATTTATATAACATTTTGCTGCCCTCATCACATACGGGTGGTTGGCAGCGAAATAAAAATGTTAACCACAGAACATTTGATTCTTGCCAAAGTTGGATTGTAGCTCTCTGGGAAATGAATTTGCTGCTGAACTTTTTTCTTTCCTTTCTTTTCTTTTTTCTCAAGTGGCCATAACTCAGTCTTTCCTTATACCACTGCAACGTTTGCGGCACAGTTTTTCATCAACCCAGATCCCAGGTCCTGCTTCTGTCCTCCTCTTACTATCTTATCCGTGTGTCCAGCCAAACGCAGTGATGCGTGCATGCCCTCATGTGCACTTCCAGCAAATTGCATGCTTGTTGTTCCAGGCACAAACTTTGTATGGGGGAGACACACACAAAATGTTGAGATTTTTAAAACCAGGAAACAAATATGATTGTCCTTGTTGGCTTGTTTACTGATCAGTTAAGGTGGTGCCTTCTCCAAGCAAAGCTTGGGGGAAATGCAGGTTCAGGCCTCATGGGCCGTCTTTTCACAGTCACATGACAGGCCAGTCCACATCATCACTCACTCCTCACATAACTCTCTCTTCCCTTCAGATGGGGGGGGGGGGTCATCGTCACAGCTTAGTGGCAGAGCACATGCAGAGCATTCCGAAGGTCTCAGGTTTGATCCCAGGCATCTTGATTTAAAAAGAGAACAAAGCAAGGAAAGGAAAGATCCCTACCTGAAGATCTCTGCATGGAGAACTGCTACCAGCATTAGGCTAGGTGACCCAATGGCCAGACTCCATATAAGGCAGCAGAGGCGTCACTCTGGTGGGGGGGGCAGACCGTATGTTTCGCACCGTCCTAGTCCCGTTTACCAAGCCGGCAGGAGGCAGCCCCGCCACCTCACTGTCTCTTGCCTGCTGCTTTCTCTGCACGGAATGGCTCCAACGGCAAGGGTGCAGGGCCACCTCCTGCTGGCTTGGTAAACGGGACTAGGACAGTGCGAAACGTAGCGACGCCTCTGTAAGGCAGCTTTCTAACATCACATCCACAAGAGATTCTAAGCCGCTAGCGTATTTTAAGAACTATATAAATCATAATAATACGTTTGCCGAGTTTGAAATTGTATATCTGCAAACAAGTGTCCTGATTGACTTCTATTGCCTGCCTCAGTGGTAAGGCATCTGTCACTTATTCAACAGGTTAAGGACTCAGAGGCGTCAAGAGACTCCCTGCCTGCTGCTTTCTCCACAAGGGAATGGCACCGACAGTGAGGGGGCAGGGCCTCCTCCTGCCGGCTTGGTAAACGGGACTAGAACGGTGCGGAACGTACGGTCCCACCCCTACCAGAGCGACACCTCTGTAAGGACTGGAGCACTGTTGAAAACTGGGAATTGTCAAAAAGCAGAACACAGTCTATTTTTAGCTTGCAGGTACAAAAGGGCCACGGAAACATGTAAATATCACTTGGGAATGCGTGCAAAAGCCTAAATAACACACTATATATACCAAATATAAATGAATGAATATTATAAGCACAAATCTGCACTGTATGATGCTGTACTGTATGATAAGCACAACAGACTGAGCAAAAAGATGGTGCCAAGTCAGTTGAGAGAGGAAAAAACTGCATGTGGTTGGCCGTGCAAACATGATGAAATAGGTTGAAAGAGTGGAGCATGCGTCGAATGTATGACTTCCAGTTATAATTGAAATGCATTGAAAGAGCAGACCACTGAAAAACGAAGGATACCTGTATCCAGCTTCCATCAAACGCCAAAAAAAGCCTTGCCATTGCTGCATACACTTTACAGTTTGCTTCGTTCCTATCCTAAAATGGACCTCTTCTTTCAATTCCTTGGCTTTATTCCTGTTCCTTGCTTTGCTTTTGGCCTTTTTCCTCAGCCGCCTACCCATCTCCCAGCTTCTGACCAACTGCTCTGTATTCTAACTGCTAACTGGGCAAAGAGACACTTTTTAAAGTGGCACTCTTCTTATACTTAGCAGGGGGAGAACAACTGTCTCTCTTCACCCAGCAGAGCATCTTTTCCAGTGGCTGTTTGCTGGTGTTTCTTTTGCATCTTTTTTAGATTGAGAGCCCTTTTAGGACAGAGAAGAACCAATTATGGATCTATTTTTCAACGTAAACCACTTTTGTGAACTGTTGAAAAGCAATATACAAATATTCTTATGAACAATAATACTAATATTAATAAATACTCACCAAATTGCTACTTTCTTCTTTGGATCTGATTTTTGCTCTAGCATTAATCTGCACATTCAGAAGTTGCTCTGACTAATGTGCAGGACCTGCCCTTGTGAGCACACACTTGCAACCCTTATCAGGCAGAGCATGCCTATTCATAAAGCAAACTCTGCAACTTGTCAAATTAACGGCCAGCCCACCAACAGTCTCTGGTTAAGCTTATTCGTCATGTTCCCTTCCTTGGTGTGTGTGTGTGTGGAGGGGGGCATTATAATTCCTTGCTGCAGTAAATGCCAACACTCTTTGCCTGCACGTGGCTGGGAAAAACAGAGAGGCTGGTTGAATGCAGCATGTAAGGCTGTCCTCTGTTTCTCTTGGGCCAGCCAGTCACTACCTCTCAGCCTAACCAAGGTCACAGGGTTGTTATGTGGATAAAGCTGATGATTGCACTCAGACTAGGACCACCACTAGCAATAAGGTTAGCTATTGCTCAGATAGTTAAAAAAAAATTACTTCTGGAGTTATTCTCCAGAATAACTTTGCTTTATGGATGGTATATATTTGTGGCTCAGTTCTTCATGGCACCCAAAGGAAACAAACCTCAGTCTGGGCCACAGTGATCAGGTTGCAAGACCTGGCTATCCTTCACCCTTCATGGAGGGCACAAAGAATTGCTCCCATCCTAGTGGTGTCCCTCCCAAAGTGCTTTCCTTTCCTTTCTTCCTTATGCACAAATAGCTGCCGTTCATTGCTATGGGGAAAAATAATGTGCTGCTAATGTTACAATGGGGACAGAGCTCCAAGTTAGATTGGCTTCAGGGTTCATTTGTTCTTTTTTCATCGGTTTGCTAGCTTGCTTGTAATGTGTCCCTTGGCTTGCTTGTCTCAACTGAGGAGACAGGGCTGTGGCTCAGTGGTAGCTGAAGGTCTCCCTAGCATCTCCAGGTAAGACTGGGAAAGCCACCTCATCTGAAACCCTGGAGAGCTGCTTTCAGTCAGAGGAGACTTTACTGAGCTAGATAGACCAATGGTCTGACCACAAGGCTGTTTCCTATGTTAACCTATGAACTGGTGCAATCTGCTGCAACCGTCTCAAAGTCAGACAGTTGCCAGCACTGCCCGGCTCGTGCACCCCCCGGCTCGTGGACGCCCCGGGACGGGAGCAACACATCACACCCGTCGCCCGGTGGCCCTCCACCACCCCGCCCCCCTAATGACACTACTGGAATTGGACCTAGTGCACAAACTATGGGAGAATTGATGAAATTCACATCATGTCCCATTCATTCCCTGTCTTTCCTCCCAATTTAGCTATATCATGCCCCCATGGCTTTTTAAAAACATTATTGAAAGGAGATGAACCAAAGCTAAAGAAGATGCCCCTCTAGCCCCCTGTAACTTCAGCAGTGGTTGGACTTGTTGACTGCCTGGTCCCTTCCGCCTTTACAAGTCTATGAATTCCCAGGGGAAAAAAAACACAGAAATTATAAGTGGATCAAAACTTAGCAACTAATTTCTGTCTCTTCAGTGGTCCAAAGAAAACTGCAGATTTGGGGCTTTCAACACGAAGATCCATAGCTACATTTTGCTGTTGAGGCCTTTCTCCCCTTCCTCTCAGGGAACCCATTCATCACTGACGTTGACATATCTCTGGCCCTGACTGCAACTGCCAAAGAGTTTTTGTCATTTTATAATAAATCTAGCAGCTCATACACACTGCAAAGGAATGAAGAGGCTTTACTGCTTTAAAACGTGTAGCTGTGAGTGCCAGCGTGACACGCAGAAATACAAGGGGAGGGAAGAAGGCAGACAGAAAAACTACTGAAAGTTTCCAAGTCCCACGTAACAAAGTATGCTGATTTTTCCACTTAATAAATGTAGATTTTATTTGAGCTCCAGATTTTGATTTTAAATAATTTCTATCTATCCGGGTTTCTGGGCTGTCAAAGTCCATACCGGGTATTTTCGTTATTGTTTTTATCGGCTGGATCGCTATTTTTAGTTGCAAACATGACCGGGTTACCCGTGTTACCTACTTCCTTGAACATTGTTGCCGGTTATAATAGCTTTCGTTCAAAAAAAATAGATTTTATTTATTTGTTTATTTATTATTAACAGTATTTATATACCGCTTTTCAACCAAAAGTTCACAAAGCGGTTTACAGACAAAATCAAATGATTAAATGGCTCGCTGTCCCAAAAGGGCTCACAATCTAAAAAAGATGCAGAAGAACACCAGCAAACAGCCACCAGAAAAGACACTGTGCTGGGGTGAAAGGGGGGCAGAGATTTGGGAGTATTTATTCCACCCTAACTTTTATGCAGCAGCCACTAAAAGAAGTTTTTTGAAAATTAACAGTCTCTTTTTATCCTAAGTGCTTGAGTTCCGCTTTGCTGAACTTTCCTCTCCAAATAGCACTGTGGAGTTTATTCACTCACATCTGCAGTATCGCCTCCTTAGCTAATAAAATTTTACAAGCAATTTTTGAAAAACAAACAATGCTATTTCTTAGGGTTTCTTTTAAAAAAAACTTGTGAAATAAATATTCCATCAAAGAGACTTTTATGTTTCACAGTGGCAAGTCTCAAATGACGCGCACGATATCATGTTCAAAACCCGTGGTATGATCCATTTTTACAGTAGATTTACTCTATCACAGTTACTAATCAGATTAGTACTGCTTTTATGTCTGACAAACTTTTAAAACTTGAGGGTCATTAAGGAAGTTGCACATAGCAACAAAGAAGCTTGTGATGCCGATTGTGCTTTCCCAGGTACCTACTTGTGAGCTGCTTTGTCTTTGAATGCAGTTTTCTAAAAACACTTTTTTTTCTTTGGTAAGTGAGGCTACTCTGATAGAAATATCTACACCTACCTTCCATCATCCTCTTCATAGAAAACAAATTGACTACAACTGGACAGGAGTAACAAAGTAAGGATGCTCACATTTTCTCCTTGGAAGCAATGACTTGGGGCAGTCCTTTCAGCCTTGGTTGAACCAGCGGACTGCAATTCACCATTCTGAACAAAATTTGTGGAGATCATACAGCAATTTGCATACACATGATGATTGGGCATGTTGCCGAATTAAAGAAACTTTAGATGATTAATGAAATGAGTTTTAATTGATTGATCTATTAATTCAGTCTTCATAAAGGTGTTTATGACTGAAACAATGTTATTGAAGAAACACACATACAGTACCTTGTTTATAGATGGTGCATATATATATATACAGTATATGTCACAGCATGCCTTATCTCAAAAGAGGTGTTAATGCTTATGTTATTTTATTAAAAATAATGTGTGTGTTTCAGTTAATTGAGGATGCCTTTTAGTGGATGAAACACACTACAGTATTCATATTTCAATGCCTATTAAGAAATTCTACTTTTCTGACTTTGGATGGGCTCCTGATGACCTTTAGGCCTAGCGTCCCAATTTTCCCTCTCCTAGACCCTAGTTATAGGCAAAGTCAAGTTAAAGGACAAGGGATCCATGCTGACACATATTCTGGGACACATATTCCATGTTTTCATGGGCCTGATCTTGAGTGACAGCCAGATGACAGACTCAGAAGAACATAGGAAGCTGCCTTACACGGAGTCAAACCCTTGGGTCATCTAGCTCAGTATTAACTACACTGACTGGCCTTGGCTCGCCAAGATTCCAGTCAGGACTTTTTTCTCTGTCATGTCTGAAAATGCTCAATGAAAATGGAGGAAACATGGGCAGAAATGAACAGGCTAAGAGGTGGCAGAGTGCTCAACTCCAGACCTAGAGGCTGCCCTTCTAAGGAGCCTCACTCTGCAGTAGCTAAGAGGGATAGTCAGGGCCAGTTGACACAAAAGAGCTCAGCTGGAGCTGGGACTCCTAGGATCAAGTTGCTCCCTCTGAGCTCTCCAAGGTCCTGTAGTTCTGCTGCTTGCCTTGCCACATCAGTCCTCATGAGTCCTTGTGTGAGGCCAAAACAGGACATGTGTGTTGAAAAAGATGCTTTCTATCACAGTCACAAATCTTCCCCTTCCCCTTCTATGACACTAACCCATCCATGTAGGGAGATGTCAGGGTATTGGCCTCCATTCGGATCTCCTATACCCCAGGACATGGGCAAAGAGTCCCTGCCTGACAATAATAAGTGAGCTTCTAAGTCCCACAGTTCCACTCATTGCAAACGTTGCTAAGCTACCTTCATTGCTGAGAACAGAGGCCTTCATCTCAGATTGGTTTCCCGTCATAGTGAAATTATTTAGGAGCTTGTTCTGCTAACCATGTGGACAAACTGAATATTCTCTGAAGTTCAAAATGTGTAGCTGTTGCCTCACAATGCACAAGAGGAGTAACAGCTAATGTTATATAGCTAAAATATCTTTTAGGTGTCAAAACAAATGACTTTTAGCTTTGATTGTCAAATGTTTTCCTGGAAGAAGCCCAGTCAAGTGGGACTTGACTATCCTGAAAATTAGCAGTCAGAGAAAGGTTAGGTTGCAGCACAACCCTATGCATGCTGACTCATAAGAACATCCCACTCTGTTCAATATGGCATACTTCCCAGTATGCATAGGATCACAACCATGGTCTCTTTTTCTGCTTTCTCCACTCCAGCAGTCTATAAGTTGATACCCTTATCACTGTGGAGTTGGTGGTCCAACATAAACATGACTGTACTTGTTCATTTAAAAAAATAATAATACCCCGTTCAGAGTGCCTTATACTCCAACGCACACACTATGATTGGATTTTCACACTTCATTTGAAAGGGCTTTTGTCTAAAGGGTCAGCCCTGAGGTATTGCACCAAATGCTGCCACCTCTGCTCCACCTCCTCCCCCTGCTCCCTGCATTCAAAAAGGAAGAAGGGAATGGGGTAGAAGAGGAAGCCAGAGATGCTCTAGCCCAGGGTCTCTCGACCTTTTCTCACCCGCGTACCCCCTCCCCAAAAGTGCACCCCCCGAAAGGGGGGAAAGGTGCTTTTTCAGCCATGCGGCGCTTCTGAGCAGGTCCTCTGGCTCGTGCCGCAGCCCAAAATCACCCCCAGTAGGTCTCCCTTACCTTAGTTTGCAGCAGCCGCCGTGTTGGATCGCCGCCAAGTCTCGCGAGATTCAAGATCGTGGCTCCCAAATCTCACGCCGTGATCTTGAATCTCGTGAGACTTCGGAAGATCCAACATGGTGGCGGCTGCAAACTAAGGTAAGGGAGACCTACCAGGGGCGATTTCGGCCATGCAGCGCGGCCAAGCGGGTCCTACGGCTCGCACCGCAAGCCAGCAGGGCTGAAGCCTCTCTCTTCGGCTTGCGGTGCGAGCCGGAGGACCGGCTCGGCCACGCCGCATGACCGAAAAACCGCTTTTTCTCTGGTTCGCGCACCCTTAGGGGGTATGGGGGGTATGCAAAAAGCATCTCATGTACCCCCAGCCAGTGGCCCGCGTACCCCCATGGGTACGCGTACCACAGGTTGAGAATCTCTGCTCTTCCCAACACTCTCCTCTTCTCCACGCTTCCACTCCATTCGCTGCTTCCTTTCTGAATCCAAGGAGTGAGAGGAGGAGACATGACAGAGGCTGGCAAGGGAAGGCAGATAGCAGGAGCCACTTGCCAATCCGCCACCTGAGGCAACTGACTTGGTCAGCCTCAGGAAATAGCCTGAAATAGAAATCTGAAAATGCAGATTTCCTAATGCATATTTTTGTCACACAAATTCTGATCAGAGTTCTTAGGACAGACATGTGCGCAGGAGATTTCCAGTAAGCATTTGGTTACCACTACATTTTGAGTCATCTTTTTGGCAGCGGTACTTATATAGAACAGGCTTCTCT
The DNA here is from genome assembly GCA_026170595.1 of Plestiodon gilberti rubricaudatus. Classification (NCBI taxonomy): domain Eukaryota; kingdom Metazoa; phylum Chordata; class Lepidosauria; order Squamata; family Scincidae; genus Plestiodon; species Plestiodon gilberti. The sequence goes on from JANXHW010000004.1 coordinate 35,820,778, forward strand.
GACGTTCCGGTCATTGCAAACCACTCAGTAAATGAATACATCATGGTACACCCCCGGCGCTCATTAATAATAATTCCAACCATGTCAATAATGGCTAATGTCCCATTATCCTTTTCAAACCAATTACTATATATTTGTTTTTATGGTTTATTACATTTTTTATTTCACCCTTCCTCCAAGGAGCATCTTCCATAGTCTTCTTCTCCCCAGTTTTATCCTTGCAATAACGCTGTAAAGTAGATTAGGCTGCGAGGGTGTGACTGACTCAAGATCAGTCAATAAACTGAAGAATTGAACAGGGCTTTCACATACGCACTGATAGGGTCTGCACGGGCAGTGACTAGCCAGGAAAGAGTTATTGGGATGAATAATGTCAAATGCAAGAGAGTGGGGACAGGATACAGGTAACTTGTTGTCTTGTGTGCTCCCTGAGGCATCTGGTGGGGCCACTGTGAGAGACAGGAAGCTGGACTAGATGGGCCTTTGGCCTGATCCAGCAGAGCCCTTCTTATGTCTCAGTGCAAGAACTGACTCAGTATCTGGCAGCTGTGACAAAGACAGATTCCATGTTGGGAATTATTAAGAAAGAGATTGAAAACAAAACTGCCAGTATTGTAATGCTCTTGTACAAATCTGTGGCGCAGCCACACTAGGAATACTGTGCAAGGGTGGCTTCCCAGTTGGGGCCTGGTGGGCACATGCTTGGAGCCCATGCCAGTCCAAAAGCCCACTCCTGTGCCTTGTCAACTCCTGCAAGATTTGCACAAGTGCATTACAATACCCTGAGATAGTCCTCTGCTGCTGGTGGTACCCCCCCACCTCCCAACCTTTGGCCTTCACCCCAAGGCCAAATGGGGAGACCTACCAGGAGACAGTCATGGTCCACTCCCTGGTTTCTAGGGCATGGAGGGGGGACTAGCACAGGCATATGTTTTCAAAAGCATGGGACAAATGCACTATTGAGGAGGGCCTCTCAGGGCTTTTGCTCTAGGATCCCAAAAAACTGGAGCCAACATTGAAATTATGTACAGTTCTGACCATTCCCTCCTCAAAAAGAATGGAGCAGGAAATGGTGCAGAAAAGGAAAACCACTCTCAAAATGATCAGGGGGCTGAAGTACCTTCCCGACTAGGGAATGCTAATAGATTTGGGACTTTTTGTTTAGAAAAACGTGACTGGCAGTCCAGTACTATGGGTGGGATGCAATGACGGAGCTCATGATCTGTCATTGCATCCTGCAGGCCACTGCTGGAGAGCTAGCACAGGTGCAAACACACGGAGGATGCATGTGGGCTCCAGCGGATTCCAGATTGTCTGCTGCCCCGGTGAGTTGGCAGGGGGAGGATTAGGGGCAGAACACCGTACCTCTTGTCCTTGACTTTTCAGTGGGTTCCATCTTCCCTGTTTTGTGAGCATGTATAGGTAAATCAATGCAGAACACAGCTCCTTTGAGGGGTTCTGTAAGTCTTTGGCCAGGTGGCAGCTCTCCATGCTCTTGACATTGTGCTAGAGAATGCAACCAAAAATGGCAAGTAGCCCTTCACTTGGGGCACTACTGAAGAAAGGCTGGGGCAAGAGGCAGAGCTGCAAGGACTGCACAGCCTACATTTGTCCGGCATTGATCTTTGTAAGCCAGCCAGACCAGCCAGAAACTTCATCGTCTGGAAGGCAGGGAGTAGAAGCATTGTAACAACATGCCTCATCCCTGAAATGAAAACCATCTGGAGTTGCCTTCAGAAGTCCTTGCAAAGCCATGCACCACAGATTGCCCCATAGTTCTCTGACCTGGATTAAATGGAGTGAAGGTTCTACATGTATTAGGGATTTGAACTTGAATATGCTATATTCAAATGATCTATGCCTGCATCACAGACAGACAGACAGACAGACAGACAGATGCACGCATGCACGCACGCACACACACACACACACACACACACACACACACACACACACACACAAGGACAGCCACTTCCATTCCTGTGGGGAAAGTACAATTTACAGTAATGAAAATGGCAGCAGTTTCTCTACAATAATCATGTACCTGCCCATATGAGTTCATGCAGAAAATGAAAACAGCATTTGCATGTACAAACAGTTCCATTAATATTTCTATTGGAACCTCATTGGCAAATAGAACAATTTTGATAAAGTCAATCAGTGTTTGATGCATAATTTGAATGGAAAGTTGGTTAGCTGGAAAGGACCAGTGAGGATTCAAAGATCACTGCAGATGGAGACAGCAGCCATGAAATTAAAAGACGCTTACTCCTTGGAAGGAAAGCTATGGCAAACTTAGACAGCATAATAAAAAGCAGAGATATCACCATGCCAACAAAGGTTCGTATAGTCAGGGCGATGGTGTTCCCAGTAGCAATGTATGGTTGCGAGAGTTGGACCATAAGGAAGGCTGAGCGCCAAAGAATAGATGCTTTTGAACTGTGGTGCTGGAGAAGACTCCTGAGAGTCCCTTGGACTGCTAGGAGATCAAATCAGTCAATCCTAAATGAAATCAACCCTGACTGTTCCCTGGAAGGACAGGTATTGAGGCTGAAACTCAAATATTTTGGCCACCTAATGCGAAGAGAGGACTCTCTGGAGAAGACTCTGATGCTGGGAAAGACTGAAGGCAAAAGGAGGAGGGGAAGGCAAAGGATGAGATGGTTAGATAGCATCATCGATGCAACAAACATGAAAATGAGCGAATTCAGGAAGATAGTGGAGGACAGGAAGGCCTGGCGGGATATGGTTCATGGGATCACGAAGGGTCGGACACGACTTAACGACTGAACAACAATATCAACCAATGGCCAGGCAGTAAATAACAGCATCCCTCGAAAGCCATCTGATTCCAAAATAGTTGTACAGATTTGCTCTTGTTTTAAACATTTGTAGAAGGAAACAAACATATCCTCACACACCTAGTGTTAACACCTAGGTACCCTGGTGTTAAATCTATAAATCAAATGCTATTCTGCCTTGAGGCACATGAGAAGTGGATGGCAGGTGAAGTAGTCACTAGTCATTTGCAAAGGACGGCTCTTGTCTTATGATAAATATGTGTGTCTGGCTCTTGTTTTTTCTTGGTGTCTGTTAAAAGGCATGGGTGCGTGTGAAGTGCTACAATACCATAGAAGGGGGGGGGTTAGCTCTTAGCTCTAGCCACAGTTTCTATCTTCATTGTGCCCCCAGCATGCTATTTACACATTTTATTTGTACAACTTTTTCACCGGTTTATGTCTTCAATTGAAGATTGTAAAAAAAAAAAAAAATCAGATGGAATGCAAGGACTCATGATTGGTGTAGGCTAAGGAAAGAGGCAGAGGCTAAGAGCTAAAGCCTCCCCCACTTATTTGACAAAAAAACAAGAAAAAAACAAGAACCAAATGCACACAATTATTGTAACATGTAGTTTAGTTCACAGTCATAGACAGCATTGGCAGGGGAGGGGTGTCAGGACAAGTCTTCCTCCCACCACTCCTCCATTGCTGGCAACCTGTGACAAACGTGTTTTTCTTTCAGAAAGCTAACTTGTGGGGCAAAGCGTATCCCATCCAGAAATGCATGTGAACCCTTTTATGGCATCCACTATTTCTTTTTCTGGTGCACCACTGCTCACAGTTATCAAAAGACAAGTGCAGTTTATGCTCCAGAAGTAACATGAGGGAGAGGGACCTTGCAGATTCAGACCCAAGTTGCATCAAGTCCAGCATCCGATTTCCCACAGTGACCAACAGATGCTTTCAGGAGGTCCACAAAGCACACTGTGGTTTAGGCGTGGAAGTTTTAAACCTCCTCGTCTCATGAACGAAAGAAGAGAGGATTGGAGTGAACATATGAGCCCCTGAGACTCATTCTTATGGCAGGAAATCATAGTCACCAGTTACATCTGAACCTGACCTTTATCTGCTCAGGGGATGAGAATTTACAAGCTTTGGGAGCAGGAAGATTATTGCATTTATCATTCGAACAATTGTTGACAGTTATTTCTACATATCAGTGGGGAAATGTTAGATTGGATCCTTACCTAGGGAAACAGTTGATGGTTGATACTTCATAATCTTTTCTTTTTTAGTGTTAATTCTTTTTACTTGTTGACTCTAATTCTGATTCCTAGTCTTAAAAACAAATCTCAGTCGTATCCTAGAGTGAATTTAGTGGCCCCAATCCAGAGAAAGCTAGTTAGGTCTGTCCTCTGTGGAAATCAGTGAGACTGAAATGAGTCCTGCGGAAATTATCTCATTTATTTTCACAGGAATTAGGCATCTCTCTATGTGTGTGCATGTGCATGCATGTGTGCATTTGTGTGTGGTGTGTGTGTGTGCAGGGGGCGATGTATTCCTTCCTGGTTGGAGTTGATACCGTGAGAGTTTGCACGCCCATGCAGACAGGCGAGAAGGAGCTTGGAGTTTGTGGTCCCCTTTTTGCACCTTCAACAGGCCAGATGATGCTGCCTCTGCAGTTGCTCATCCCATACTGGAGGTTTGGAACTTCCATAGGTAAAGCTCTCCGCCTGCATGGGTTGAGTTGCCCAGAGTTTTTACAAACCACACAGCTAAGGAGGATGTCTATCAATAACTATCAGGCAAGTTAGCTAAATCTTCCTGTTCAGAGGCATGCCACTGAATACCAGTTGCTGATGGAAAAGAGCATGGCTGTGCTATGGCTTTCATGTCCTACTTGTGGGCCTTCGGAAGGCATCTGATTAGCCATGATGCTGCCATGATGCTGCCTGCACTACATGCCCCAGCAGGGTCTGATCCAGCAGGGTTCTTCTCAGGGCCAGCCCAAGACCTCCTGATGCCTGAGGCAATGTGCCAGTGCGGCTCACCCAATGATGTGCCCACTTCTGCTCCTCCCACTCTCCAAGGTTCTAGCTCAGCAATGCTCGTCCCCTCCACATTTCCTCTTCCTCCCTGTCCCCCTCGTCCTTTTTCCAATCCAGGGAGAGAAAGGAATAGGAGGAGCAATGGGGGCAAGTAGCAAGTTGCCTGAGGTGACTGCTTCAGTTGGCCTCATGGATACTGTAGGCCAGCTCTGGTTCTTCTTATGTACCTTTGAAGGACCCATCACTTGAGTGGTTTCTAAATTCACTATGAAGCCAAAGCACATGGGTGAAAGACTCTAAACATACCGAAACTAGCATGCAAGGATCTGCAGAGGCAGCAGTGTGCACACCATCATTCAAAGGGACATGTCAAGGAACCTTAAGATCTACTGGCTCTGCTCCTTGGAAAGGCAAGAAATTAATGTGCCTTTTTGGTGGGGAGTCACTTTGGAGGCCTCTACTGACCTGCTCCTGGCACTCAGCTTCTCTTCAATTGTTTTATAGCAGTTTAGAGACAGAAAAGCCTTCACAGCTGTAATGAGAATGGAGGGGAAAAAGGACTTTTATTTACCAATGGTCACCAAGGCAACTGCAGCTTACAATGCAGCACAGGACTCCTCCCACAAGTTGTTGCCAAATGGCCAATATCAGTAGGGAGTAAACTAGGAGTTGCAGAGGACTTTCTTACAAAACTGTACAACATTGCTATTTTATATACACACACAACCCACAGTACTGTATTGCAAAAGACAGATTTCTTTTTTTTTATTCTAAACAAATAGCAAGCTAAACAAATTGCTGAACCTGAAGATAACGCATGGTTATCATGACGATGTCCTCCATCATGCCCTCCATGAATTTGTCCAATCCCCTTTTAAAGCCATTCAAATTAGTAGCCATCACCACATCTTGTGGCAGCAAATTCCACAATTATGCGCTGCGTGAAGAATTATCTCATTTTGTCCAGACCATCCTAAATCTCCCACCAATCAGTTTCATTGCAAGGCCTCTGGTTCTAGTATTGTGAGAGAGGAAGAAAAATTCCTCTCTAGTCAAGGTCTCCACATCATGCATAATTTTATCTCAATCATGTCCTCCTTGATTGCCTTTTTTCTAAGCTAAAAAGTCCCAGTGTACTGCAGGGGTTCTCAACTGGTGGTACGCGGGCCCCTAGCCGCCAGGGTGCCCATACCAGAGCCCTGGAAAAGGCCCTCCTGCAGCAAAAACCCAGAAGCAAGTGCCGATGACGGCATCGGCACTTACTTCCGGTGGTATACGGCATGGAGGCTGCCCAGGATGTGGTATGCCGCACCGCTGGAGTTGAGAACCCCCTGGTGTGCTCTAGTTTTATCTCATAAGAAAGTTGTTCTAGCCCTCTGATTATTGTTTATCTTTTCTACAATATCCTTCTTCTGGAGGGATGGTGACCAGAACTGTACACAATGTTCCAAACGTGGCTACATCATTGATTTATTTAGAGGCAATATAATAGCAACAGTGCGGGGGGGGGGGGGATCCAAACTGGGGCAACAATGGCAAAGGGCTTAAGCTTCCCTTCCCCCACACACCATATGATTGTCCTTCTCCCCACTCAGCTGCTATTCACCAATGAAAAACCACACAAGTTATTGACATTAAATGTCGTCTGACCCTCAGACAGGATCAACATCTAAAATTATATCTATATAGAAAACACTAGTTGCCTTTGCATTTAGGACATAAATCAGATTACTAATCATGATAACAAAGGATGTGACGATGGCACTGAATGTGACAGTGATGGCAACCCTGAGCACAATTACACAGAATAACATCCAGAGGGGTAACTGCCTTATTCCGTTGCAGCAAAAATAACAGAAGCCCCTTCTTTCCGCATAAGCTTCTACATCTGACAGAGTGGATTGTAGCCTACAGAAGCTCGTGCTGAAATAAATTAATCTTTAAGGTGCTACAAGACTGTTGTTTTTATTCAAAATCGGGTCTGTTGACTTCAGTGGGATTTACCTCCAAAGGAATACATTCAGGATTGGGCTAAAAAGCACATAGCATGGACCACCACTGCTACACATTGAGTCGATCAGTCAGTTGCTGATCCTTTTTCAGAGGCATTTTAAAAGCTTACAAAGCTAGTTGAATCAATTTTAGTTTAAAAATATCTAATCATGAATGTCAAATGGTCAATCTTTTGATTAAATATTTCCGCATGTTCTAACAAAACAAGCTCGGTTTGATAAGTGAAGAACTGCATTCAGCAGAAAGTTGCCATCGGTGCAAAGCAAATAACACAATCACTGCAGAGGCTCAAACCTTGTTCGCATATTGTGATCACAGATTTGAAAAGGCCAACCCAAGTGATGTTCCATATGTCATTCAGGGAATTGTTTTTCATCTACTAGACTGATTCGCCCAGTGTTATATAACTGTGCAAGTAAACAAGGTCATTTCCAGTGGCAGTTCAGGTAAACATCCATTTTGCAATAGGGAAGAAGGGAGATGAAACTTATAGCAGATTTTTCACGTAAATTACAAGGGCAGCGCAATCCTAAGGATCCGGCCGGCGTAGGAGGCCATGTAACAGCCTAGCTGCCCGGCAGGGATGGGGATATGGCCAATGCCATCCCCCTCCCGGGCCGGATAGGCTAATGGTCCCCCTCCCTCACCTGCCAAACCACCCCAGCGCCCACCAGATCCTGATTCACCTCCTCTAATGGACACACAGGCGCTCCGGTGACAGAGCGAGGGAGGCCAGCCTCTGCGCCGCCTCCCTTGTTCCCGAGTAGTCGTGAACGTGCTTTATGGCACGTTCACAACACTTTCGAACGGCGGAGTGCTTGCTCCGTCATTCTAAAGATCCTCAGGATTGCGCCATAAATGTGGGTGTGTATGACTGGTTAAATATTTAGTTTTTAATTTATCAACAACCATTCCCTTGATATCAGAATGAATACTAATCTGATATAATCAAAATACACCTATTTGAGGTCCCATATCACAACCTCAGACCAAGACCATAAACTGTTGAGTTTGCCAAAAGCAGAGCTGGGCAGGGGGTGGGGGGCGATGGCCCTCCGGTGGCACGTGGGGGGGGTGTTGGGCCTCGGGCGGCAGGCAGGCAGGGGGGTTCAAAGTGGCCGGTGGCGGGTTGAATCGGGTCGTTTTGGCGGCGCGACGACGACAGACACAGCAACGGGTTTGGCCCTCCTGCCCTGTACCTCAGTTTGCTGGAAAAACGGCGGCGGTGACGTCACTTCTGGCACAGGAGGGCGGTCGGAGCACCGCTACTGGAGTTTGCAGCACTGCAAGCAGGAGAAAAGCTTAACCTTCAGCTTTATTTTATCTTGTTTTTCTTCTAGCTGCTGACCCAGCCTGACTTGTATTTTCTACTGATACCCTTTGGGTTTATCCATTCCCGCAATATACTGTAGGAATAGGATAGTATATACTAGGAACAGTATATAATTCCTATATTATGGTCACAGACATACCCAAGTATTGGTAAACAATACTAGTTAGGAACTCTAACCTTTAATTCTTCTTCTCAGGAATTCAATATTCTTTGCCCATGCCTTTCCAGAAGATGTTAGAGTCTAACAGCCCAATCCTAACCAATTTTCTAGTGCTGATGCAGCCACAATGCAGCCCCGAGGTAAGGGAACAAACATTCCTTTACCTTGAAGAGGCCTCCATGACTGCCCCACCACCACATGATGCAGCATGCACCCCGTTGGCACGACTGCATTGGTGCTAGGAAGTTAGTTAGGATTGGGTTGTTAGTTATGGGAAGGTAGATCATTCTGGCTAAAAGAACACTGCACTGATGGAAGAAACTGCATAGAGCAGAGGTGTCAAACATAAGGCCCGTGGGCCGGATATGGACTGCAGAAGCTCTTTATCCAGCCCGTGTGATAGTTGGGCTCTCCCAGCACTGCCATCAGCTGCTGAGGTGTCTGCTGAGAGGGCAGCCCACATAATAATTGGACTCTCCTATATCTTGAAAATACTGTATGATCAAGATGTGCGTATTTTCTCTTCTGTCATTTGGAGCTAATGAGTTCCTAAGTGAGAAAAAAGTGTGTATTTCTGGTCATCACCTTGTTAATGTTGTCACTTCCTGCTTAATGATGTCACTTCCGGCCCTCAGCAGGCGTCGTGAATGCTGTTTCAGCCCGCTGTATGAAATGAGTTTGACACCCCTGGCATAGAGCGTTTCTGTTATCATCTTCTTCATTGGGAGTTTTCAAGGAAGGGATGGACTGGCCAAAGAAAGCTTTGGAATGGACACACAGACGTAGGACAATTTTGACTTTGGGCAGGGAGCATAAGTATATGAATCTGCCTCCCATCGAGTCAGACCATTGGTGTGTATAGCTTTGAGTTGTGTACACAGGGTTCTTTTCCAGCCCTACCTGGAGATGCCAGGGAGGGATGAGAGCTGAGACTTTCTACACGCTAGGCAGGGACTCTACCACTAAGCTAAGGCTACTCCCACAAGACTAGATTACCCAGGAAGTTGTTCCCATTCTATGATTCTATGAATATTTCATTATTAATCATGTCTACAACACTTCATTGTACAAAATGCCCTTTTGTAAGGGCAAAAAGCTTCCTTTTCCAGGATTGGAAAGGTGGGGTATTAAATCTTAAAAATAATAAAATAAAATAATAATACAGTTTCCTTATCTCAGAACAGATCCATGGCATGGGTTAAGACCAGAGATCATGACTAGTATAGCCCAAGCCCACCCAGTGAGCTTCATTCCTAAATGAAAACTCTGCCCATTGCAATCAATACTCTTCTAACAAATCTATCGTTATCTAGCAGAAATTTTCTAAAACAGCCATGACAATCATTCAGACTTAAACAGACTTATTGGAAATTCCATTGCAAACAAGGGAGGATACTTCTGTTTAAACTTGCTAAGCGATTAAGGTAATTTTTTCCCAGTTCATCACATTTGCTCTTTATTGCATCCTATCCTCACTTTCTGTGTCACATCTGTCTTGTGCTACTACCCTGCCTACAAATTACTGAGTAAATAATTTGTACTGAAAAATAATTTCTATTTGCATGCCAGAATTTATTTATTTTTTAAACTGGGCTTTAAGTATAAGGTTGAGGAGACGGGGAGATTATACAACATCTAGTATCAGTAACAAGCATGCAGGCAGAACTCAACACGCTCAAGGTTCAAAGTGAACTTTAGTCCTCCAGTGATCACCCTTTAGTACTTAGTCTTCATAAATTTCTCCCCTTTATGGAGTGTTTTTGATGGCAGACAATTCTTTGCTGAAAGTTAAGTGCTCTTTTATATGAACATATAAAGCAGGCTTTGGTTTGAATGAGTACATTATTTTGACAAATGTTTATTGGAAAGCCAATTACAGCTTCATAAATCAGGACTCTCTGTGGCACTTGGGGTAAGCTCTGCAGTGCCACCAGATGTCATAGTGGAGACCAGCAGGGTAATTAAAATAATTTGGTGGAATCCTGCCCCTCATCCCCGGCACTGACAGTAGTCAAAACAAGAAGAAATTGTTTATTATCATTCATTTAACTTATTAAAATACTTGTTGCAAGATGTCATGGCCATGCTGGGAGGGGGGGAACATTTGCTTTCAATTTGCAGTTAGATTAAAATGACAAGGTCAAGCACAATCCACACAAGCTGACTGGCAGCTGAATTTTTTAAGGGCTGCCCAGAAGAGAAGGAGGAAGTGTTTGCGCATATGCAATGGACTGAAATCCTAGAAAGCTTTATCGTTGCGTTTCTGAGGTGGCCAGTTTTTATTTGAACGATGGGAATTAATACTATTCACGTTTCCATGTTACTGGGTGACCTCAGATACATTGGTCCTAATATAGCACATTCTGTTTATAGTTACTGAGTCTATTTGAAGCTAATGGGTTTTAACACATCTGACTGGGTGCACAATTGTATCCTGAGAATTTGTTCTTCCAGGCAGTGTTTACAGGAAATGCCATCAAAAGATTTTCCTGTAATTCTCAGCTAATTGTAACTTACAAAGGAGCCCTCATGTGGTGAAAGCAAGATATAACATGACAGAAGGGCTGCTCTGAGAAATGGTTAGTTTAAAAAAAAAAAAATTCCCTGACCTTGTCAGTTTCATGGGAGATCAGAGTGGGGAGACACAGTGCAAAAAATGACTGCACTGCAGATGGTCATAGAATAGGAGGAAAAATTAGGTAATGGGGCTACACATGTTAACAAAGAGCAAAGAGACACTTCCATACAGGGAGGAGGGGTGAAGTGTGAGGATCACTAAAGCCATGCTTCAGATAGACTGCACTCATTCACAGGTGACACACATAATGCCAGAAGGTCGAGATGTACTTGCAGATCCACTGCATGACCAGCAGTTGATTTGGTAAAGATATGTGAGGTGAAAATTTCTTAGGTTTCTCATTTAGTTGGAGGTAATGCCTTTCCCCCCATTTTCTGTGAGTCTATTTTCAGTTCTTAGTGTCCGTTTAGTGTTGATTGATTTCTGTACTGAGTTATGGTTTTAATTACTACTGATAATCTGATTTGATTTGATTTTGATGTGATTTTACTGTAGCCGGTTAACTGATTGTAAGCTACCTTGGAGACCCTTGGTAGAATATAAATCTCTGGATCCATCAATAAACAAACTTAAAAACCCAGTACCAGCACATTTCTACATTATTGACCTTAACACGATCGCCAAAATAATATCACTAAGGACACTTCCACCTAACTCAGTTTGCTGGTGATGAGAAATGGAATCAGATCACTAATCACCCCCAAACTTCACTTTCAGGGAGGGCTGTAGTCCCTGTTCCAGCTGCTGATTCTTTAGATAACATACTGTATTTCTTCAATTCTAAGACACATGTTTTTTCCCAATTAAGCATTTCAAAAAATGGGGTGCGTCTTAGAATCGAAGGTCTCTAAAAAGCACCCCAAAATGCTATCTTCTTACTTACTGGGGCTTGGGGGAGATTCAGGGAGACCTGTGCGACCCTCTGCAGGCCTCCCCGATCAGTTCGGCAAAAAAAGGTGATTTTCAGCCATTTCCGGTTTTCGCGAAAACCAGAAATGCCCCAAAATCGCTGTTTTTCACCGAACTGAAGATCAGGGAGGCCTGCAGAGGGTTGCGCAGGCCTCCCTGAAGCTCCCCCAAGCCCAGGTAACGAAGGAAATGGCACTTTCTGGCAGGGCCAGAAATGCTATGCAAAGGCAGTGCACTCAGTCATCCTCAGCTGCAGAAGACATGCTGGGGAGAGTTGGTGCTGGGCGGGTAGATTCAATGAAGGGAGGTGAGTCTTACAATCGATGGATTGTTTTCTTCCCCTGCTGGTGGTACTGAAAGTATAGGTGCGCCTTAGAATCGATGGCGCCTTAGACTCGAAGAAATACGGTAGCAGGAACTTCACAGAGCTCCTTTTTCTTCATAGCAGCTAATGGCAACACAGTGGTGTCGCTCGAGGTGGGGCGGAATTGTAAGTTTCACACTGTGCTAACCTCCGTGTTCTCTCCGTGACTTGAAACTATTAACTCGGACTTGAGTCGGATTCAAGTCGTGTCAATGACTTGACTCGGACTTGACTCGGCAAGAAGACTTGAAAGACTCGAGTAAAATACTTGAAAGACTCGAGACTTGGAGCCTGTTACGACAAGTCGAATTTTATTCAGGTTTAAACCCACGTTCCTCATTAAATAGATAGGGACTCGCAACTCACAACCAAAGACTCGGGACTTGGGGACAAAGACTTGGGACTTGACTTGAGACTTGGACCCAGAGACTTGGGACTTCAACTCGAGACTTGGAGTCAGAGACTTGATCCACATTCCTGCCACAAACACAAACGTTTGCAGCACTTCCACAAAAGTGATATAAGGCTGGAGCTCCAACTGACCACTATGAATTGTGCTTACAAGGATACCAAAAATCAGTGTGCATCCTTGTATTTCACCCTAATGCAGTGCACAGCTGACAAACGTGCCCTGTTCACAGTACTCTGCATCAGCTGTCCTTCTCAAGAGCAACATCATGTAGAACACACATCGGTGCAATAAAGCATGGGTATTCAAATGCATACATGACAGTTGCCAAGTCTGAAGCTAAGAGAAAGGGTTGCGTTTTTCCCAGATGGAGTTCATGAAAAGACTAGCTACTTCTTCTACTTAAATGTCAAGGATAAAACCAAGCTGCAAATCCAAGTCCCTCTGGAGAGCAAATTTAATGGCTTTTCCATTAAATCTGCACATAAACTGTATATGTGTGTGTGTGTTTATAACATTAACATGAATAGTAAAGGAGAATCCAACATCATTTTATTTTCATTTTTAAAACAGAGAGAGTGTGAGTTTAAAACAAACAAACAAACAGATCGTTTCCTGATGTTTATTACATCAGGAATTCCCTGATTCTACAGGTTTCTTCTGTTTCATCTTCTGGTCCATCAACTACATCTGGTGTGCCATAAATACTAGGATGAAAAAAGCTGTAATAAAGAATAAGGCAAATAAGACCTAGAACTAGGGCAACTAGGGCAAGAATGACAATGATCAGAACTAGCAAATGTATATTCTCATTAAAGCATGATTTCCAGAACATACAAGCACACACAATAAGAATGGTTATAAATACTCGAGTGGCATAGTAAACAGAAAGGGGGATTTTTGTTCTTTCTCCCCTGACGTTGAAAAAGGTAAAAATAAGAATAATTCCTACAACAGTCCTGTATAGAATTTCAGTTGCTTTCCTTCTGCAAAATGTTGTGTGTTGCATTAGCACCCAAATTATCCCTCCAAACCACAGAAGGACAAGCAGAATGACTGAACATTCAGTGCTCAGTACTGTGGCCAGTGTAATACTAAAGATCCAAGAAGTTAAAGTCAACAGTTTATAGAAAAAATAGGTTAGCTTGGAAAATATCCCAGCAAATTTCTTTTTCTCAGGCAAAGATTTTCGTAACGCTATTTGAAAGTCCACAGTTGAGCAGGAAATGCTGATGAAAGACATGGTAATGGAAGCATCTGATGAAAGGAAAAGAAACAATGTTAGCAATGCTTGAAAAAGAGTTGCAATTTTTTTAATCAAATATTCTACACCCAAAAAGGCAGATGAATTACCATGACATAATTGTGATAGCTGCATAAATTACATTGGCTGAAAGATAGAAGCCTTTAGTCAAAGCACTGGCTAGTGAGCTCAGATCTATATGTGCAATTCAGCCTCCCACCCTGAGCAAGTTTTCCTTCCTAAGGGTGCCAGATCCAAAGTTACAATAGAAGTCATAACTCCCAGAATTCCCTTTTTATCTTGTTCTTTAATGTGTGGCAGTGCAATCAGGTTCTTGAGTTTAGGGACATAAGAAGCTGCTTGATGCTGGGTCAGATCATTGGTCCATGTAGTCCAAGGGAAAGACTCTGTTCGGTCCTCACTGATTGACAGCAACATTCCGGGGCTTCAGACAGGTGTCTTTCCCAGCCCTGTCTGAAGATGCCAAGGATTGGAGCAGGGACCTTTCCTGCATTGAAAGTATGTGCGCTACCACTGAGCTAGTGCCCACCTGAGGTCAGACAGTGGCTCCCAATCTTATGCTCCTCTGACTCGGAGTTGCTAGCCTTCCCTTGACTCCCTACTTCCTTTCTGCAGATAGTGCCAACCACTCTTGTCCCTGGGCCCTATGTAAGGCTTTGGTCCAGTCCTGCTTTCTCCTTGGCTCTTCCATTCTTCACATATATACATCACTCATTGTTTCCAGCTCTCTGCTTTATTAGCTCCTCTTCCTTTAGCCAGTCCCTTTCCTTTCTTCCCAAACTCTTTGCATCTTTCTCCTCCACCCATCTGTAGCAGAAGCCCTTCTGTGGTATGAGTTTTCATTGCGCCCTGCTATTAACACCTTCTTGCCCAGGGGGGCAACCCATCCATTAAGTGAGATGGTATGGATTGCATCAACAGCAGATCATCGGGGGAGGTGAGAGGGTTGCGGATTTGGGGTGCCCTTCATCCCAAGTCTGCTGCTGCCACTGCCTCCCTTCAGCCTGTTGCAGATGCAACCCACACTGATCCACTTTCCCCCTGCTAAAAGCAAGGGGAAATTGGCTCGCCCACTTCCTTACTTTGCTCCTCATGCAGGTTCTTCGAACACAGGAGTACAGGATTTCTGCTTTGATTTACAAGGAAGCATTTACAAATGAAGAATCTCCTTTGTTCGCACAATCCCTTTAAATTAAACATGAAAGTTCTGCACTTTCACAACTGAAGAAACTGTGCAAGGAGTGCGGTAGGGGGCTGCTTTTTTAAATTGTGCAGAGGCGAGGCAGGTCGTACTGCAGCTTTCTTGCCTCAGTTCCTTGTCTCCTCCGTGCTTTTTCTCAAGCCGTCTTCTCCACCCTCTACCCTTCTCTCAGGTTCTTCTGCATCAGTTCATTGCCTACTCTGCACATTCCATCTGTACATTCATTCTTTGGAGGGCTCTCAATCACTTAGCTTCCCTACCTCCAGGACTCTTCTTCCAGCCTTCAATATGCCCTGTAGATCTTTTCCCAGCCAAAATAAAATCTTTTCCTTGGGGGTTTTACAAATATGCTGCCAGCTTTCTTTTCTAAGCAACCGGGATGTACATGAACATCCTGGCCATCACACCAGCCAAACACTGTCAGAGGTTTCACCACAAGTACCATACAATTCTAGGATTTTTTTTTACATTTCCACTTTAAGTCAACAGTTAAGGAGCTTGCAAATTCATACATACATCCCAAACTATGGACATTGTAAGTTAAAGCTATTGTTTTAGTTTCCATACCATATTATTATTATTATTATTATTATTATTATTAATTATATTAATTATTATTATTATTATTATTAATAATAATAATAATAATAATAATAATAATAATAATAGTATTTATATACCACTTTTCAACAAAAGCTCACAAAGCAGTTTACAGACAAAATTAAAGGATTAAATGGCTCCCTGTCCCAAAAGGGCTCACAATCTAAATAAGATGCAGAACACCAGCAAACAGCCACCAGAAAAGACACTGTGCTGGGATGAAAGGGGGCAGTTACTCTCCCCCTGCTAAATATAAGAGGAGCACCAATTGAAAAAGTGCCTCTTGCCCAGTTAGCAGGAGTAAGCAATATAAGCAATAAACGTGTTCTACATATTGTGCTTGCTTTGCACCTTAACATAGGAAGATGCCTCATACCAAGTTAGACCATTGGTCCATCTAGCTCAGTATTATCTAAATGACTAGCAGTGGTCATCTAGCAGCCCATCTTCAGAAGGGTTTCAGAGTTTCCCAAATCTACTGGTGATTGAATGCAGAACCTTCTTCATGCAACACATGGGCTGAACCATTGAGATACCACCCATTCCCATACTTACATGCACCCTCACTTTCCCTTGATCTTTCAGCCCCAATCCTTTTCCTTTGCAGGAAATCCCCTGAGTAGTCCCCCTCTGTTGACTATAAAATAGACTTACACTGACTGAAGGTAGAACTGTCAGAAGTCATCACAATGTGGATCTGAAGAATAAGCTGGGGTGTGCTTTCCAGAAATGTTTTAAATAGCCGCAGCATACTTATATCAACCATTGCACCAATGGCTTTTTTGTGGATGATGTCGGTTGGATCATCAATCAATGTATTTCCTGAGCTGTTTGGTTTAAATGCAGCTTGGTAGCCACACTTCAGTGCAAACCAATACCTACGAAGGGAAAACACATGATCACACATTTTGTTTAGATTTGGGGCTAAATTTAGCATTACATAGCTGGTGCATTTTTTTTTCAGTGAAAAGTAGTAGTGGCTGGTTGTGAATTTGAATGCACAAGGGTGACGCGCGTCCCCCCCCCCGGTACTCACAGTTAGTCGTTGGAGGTAGGCCCGCCCGCCTGCCCTCGTGTCCGTTTGGCTCTGAAATGAGCCGAAAATGGCGCGGGGGGGGTGCTCTGTGCCCGTGAGTGATGTCACGCGCGGGGGGCAGAGCCGATTTCTTAAAGGTGACGCGCGCCCCCGCTCTGGGGTGACGCGCGTCATAGCGACGCAACTGGTTGTAGAAGGAGATTGCTTAACTCTCCCCTTTGGCCATTTTTCTGCTTAAGGTCCCATCAGCTCTTGAAAGAATAGCTGGAGGAGGGGAAGCTTGTATCTTTTGTCTCACAGGTGTAGAGTTAAAAGATACAAACATCCCTCCCCTAGGAATTCTTCAGTTTAAACTCACAGCCACCCAGAGCCAGCTTTGATTCTTAAAAAAGAGCTCATCAGGACATTGTTGTTACATGCATCTGCCATGTAATGTCTAATATCAGTGGAGTAGTGTCTGTAATGGAATGTCATCTTAGATGGTGTGTTTCTTGCATTTTCATTGCCTGGAAAATGGTCTGAAGGTGTCTAGGATAGTTCCAAGCAAACTTGGCTGGGAGACCTGTAATGCGGATCTGTCTAAATCCTTGGTCTGTCTCCATTTTGTGTTTCCTGTCTTGGTTTTTCTGCCTGCCTGCTTCTGTAGCCCCAGTGATTGGCACTTGGCCAGAGGCCTTGGGAGCTGCGCTTCGAGCTACCTTGTTTATTCCTTATCTGCATGGGAACCCTGATACCACAACTTCTCCCAATTAACTAGCTGCACCTGTGCTGGACATCACGAGCTTCTCAGAGCTGGGAGGGGGAGTGAGGAGTGAGCTCATCTTCCCGAACTTTCTCTGCGTTTTGCCCTTTCATTGGTCTGCTCCCCCCTGTCAATCATCTTACCCCAAAAAGTCTACTTAAGCTACTATTCTGGCATCCATTTTCTCTCTCGTTATTCATTCTCTAACTGGTCTTTGTTGGAGACAGTCCTCCCTATCTGCTGTTACTCCTATGGCCTGACTTAGCCCTCTGCCTTGGGCAGGTCAGCCCTGCACCATCCTGCTTGGGATGGCTATTCTCTCTTCTCATCATGGTGAGTGTGTAGGGACAAATGTGTTAGCTGAGGAGTTAGTTCTTTGTTATTTTAGTGCTGTATTCTAGTATTTGAAAGTTATGCCTTCTTGCAGCAACCTAGTTGCCTGTACCTTTTCCATGTATCACTATGCTTGGTTTTGCGTAGCCTAAACTTAATAAACACCTATCTATTTTACCTGGGAGTGTTTCTTTGAAACCCTGGAGACTAAGTCCTGGAAGCCTTGTTGCTTAGTCACGTACTACCTGTGTTGCACGTTGTATCCCTGTCTGGTTTGGTCAGCCAGACCTGGGACCAACGGTTCACTCTGTACCCCTTCCCAGTAGCCTGGGACAGGAAGGGCTAGGAGGCACCCAGTGCTGGTGGCAGTTTCTACCTGTACTATCCCCTTGGTCAGGGGTTAGTTGCTTTCACCCCCCTGTGGCTCAGGGGTGCCTTCTCCTCCTTGGCTAGGAGTGGACAACCAACCGATTAGAGAGCAAATCGTCTCTGGCCTAGGTGGCCTGGCCTTGGATTGTGCCGGCATCGAAGCTAGAGGGGGTGGACCTCTCTATGACAAGACCACCTGGAAACCTTCCATATGCCCCTCTGAAGTGCAGCTTGTCATTCTTTGAATTCCTGGGTTTCTTATCTTTTCAGTGTCTCTTCACATGAGAGTGTTTTTACTGAGCCCTTGGCTTTAGACACCTCTTTGCTTAACTCAGTCTAATTCCACAGCTTCCTTTGTGAAAGAAAATGACAATACTACCGGTAGATGAGGCCATATATCTAACTTAATTGAACATGTCATCACTCATTCTGTCCTGTTTCCCTAGTTATTTCTCTTCCATTCTTTCAATATCCAAGCATGTTTTTTTCCACCACAGCTGCACATTGAACAGAAACCCACAGTTAAGTTATCAACGAAGATGCTCACATCTCTTACAGTGGATGCCTTTTAAACTGTAGCACATTTATCTCCATTACATTTCATTTGCTGTGGATTTGCTCATTCAGATGGCTGAGGAGGCTGACCAGGGCAACTGACATGTAGCTACATGCATGTTAGCCTTAAAACACAGGGACATTCCTCAGTCCAGAGCTAGTATGCACTTGCCAGCTAAAGTCTGACTGAGAACTAAGAGGGGTGGCTAATTACATACAGGTCATCCACTTCATCACTCACAATAAAAGTCCCTGAGCTCTATCTGAGTCTTTGTTCATTGGCCCTCAACCATTGTCCCTAAAGAGATCACCAGTTCTCAGCAAGTGCTACCTAGGGAAATAGATAGTCATTCACTCCAGTCAATTTTTACTTAAATTTTACCATAAAGAAAGAGAAGAAAAGAGAACAAAACTGGAACCAATAACTTTACACACAGAGACATAAGAAACAAAAGTTGGCTACATAAGGGGCAATTAAGAGGCAATTCAATAGTAAACTCCCAGCCATGATGGCCTCAGAAGCAATAAAATAGACTGACAGCGCAATCCAACTTAACTTTTGTGCCGGTGTAACCAGCGGCCCAGCGAGAACGGGAGGCCCCAGAATGGAAAGGGAATTCAAATCCCCTCCAAAAGAGGAATTCAAAGGGGATTTGAATCCCTTTTCCGTTCCGGGGCCTCCCGTTCTCACTGGGCCGCTGGCTACACCGGTACAAAAGTTAAGTCGGATTGCACTGTGAATGTGCAAACAGTGATTCCGCCTCCTCCACTGGCAAATTCAAATTCTCAGAATAATTTTCAGAACATATGAATTCCCAATACCGACACACATTTTATGATTAGATGGTGACAGATAAGGGACTAATACTCTTAGGAATATATTAAATGCATCCACATGTTCCTTACAATATTATCTCTCCCCCTCCCCCAAATACCATCCATACGAAATAATACATCCTTAGGACTATGAAACAATTTCCTTTAAAATAAAACCTTAACAGAACAATATAACAAGTACCTTTTGTGGATTATACATTACCTCATGAATAACTTTTTCTGTTCAAAATATCTCTATATTCTCTTGGGGGACTTTTATCCCCCCTGACAAATCATATCATACGTCCTGTGGTGAGAGCTGGAATAGCAACAAAAGCAAGATGCTCACCCTTTGCCAAACCTGTAAATAGGAGTAGCTCTATTGGCTTCAACAAACTTACAGTATATTGCTACCCAAGCTGTTGACTAGGTCTTCAATCAAAATGGAGGCATCCTCTCTGTTCTTCATATGAGTATGAGATATGTTTCCGCATATGTTGCGAAGACAAATTAGCACCCTGTTCATGTGAAATGTTTCACAAGGAAGCAATTGCAGAATTCTCTCTCTCTCTCTCTCTCTCTCTCTCTCTCTCTCTCTCTCTCTCTCTCTCTCTCTCTCTCCTTCAGTTTGTTTATTATTAAGAATATTCATATATTGCTTTTCAATCACAAAATGTTCACTAGAGGCCCAATCCTATCCTTTCCTGCCCCCACCAATGCAGCTGTGCTGCTGGAGCATACGCTGCATCCCGTGGGGGGGGGCAGTCTTAGAGGTCTCCTCCAGTTAAGGAAACATTTGTTCCCTTACCCGGGGGTAAGCATCCAGTGCCAGAATCGGTCTACTTGGACCTGCACCAGTGATTTCACTGGCACAAGACTGAGTTGACCCGGGAAGGACGATTAAAGCCCAGAAGGGGGATAGGACATCAGCAGCGGCGCTGTTGCAGACCCCTTCCTGGCCTGGTTCTACCCCCATTCTGCCCTGTCTTCTCCCCGTTCCTCTCTCTCCCCGCCCTGTTCTTCCCCCTCCCAGCCTCCCTCCTGCCCCCCATGCTGACTTACCGGTGGCGGAAGCCAAGACAGATCCACTGACAGGCCACTGCCACAGTTTGCTGCTCCCGTCAGCAGGTCACGTTTGCGACTGCTATAATGCTAGTTCTGGCATAGAGTTGTAATGGCAGCATATAATTGAGCTGTAAGCGATTTATGTAACAAAGTAAACGATATTTATGTAGAAGAGAAACAAGAGCGTTCCTTTTTCCCAAAAGGGCTCACAACCTTTTAAAAGAAACCAGTAAACAGATATTATGCTAGGATAAACAGGGTCACTTTTTTCACCATTTTAATTACATTTAAAATGCACAGAAAGGGTAAGGAAATTGTGGTACAACTCTCAATTGCTAAGGGCAGCAAAATGTGTAGTCATGGTCTTAAGGTGGGTTAACCCACAACACACCAGATGACAATGCCATGTTTCTCTGAAAGAGGATGAATATTCCTTTCCATGGAATGTATTTGTTGGCCTCCCAAGGACAATGAATATCCCTTTCATGGAAGTTGCTTGTTGCAGGCCTTAAAGAAACATCAGCAGCTGTGGAGTAATAAACTAAAAATCCAAGACCTGATCCCCGATCCTTTGACAGTCCCCAAACAGTGCAGACAGAAACTGCCGAGGCCCCATCATTGGCTCTGAATTTAATATGTGAAAACAAGAAAGAAAATCTCTAGATAAAGCCACTTTCTTGTGTTATGCTGATACATATTTATCCTTCTGAATGACAGTACCTCTGCAGCATTCTAAAACAATCAAGAACATAAAACATCTGGTTCTTACATGCATCCCAGATCTAGGCATCTGTATAGTCCACAGTGTTTTCAAGATAAACTTTGAGTAAATCAATCTGTTACTAGCACACACACTCACCTACCTAAGCCTATGGTGCGTTAGGACAAACCTGCTGCACAACATAAAAGCTCTGAAATTTACAGCTGAGAAGCTTGATAAGGTGTAAAAGTGACCTTTGACTGTCTGGGAAGGATTATCATAAAACACACGCACACACACACACACTATATATACCCTGAGTGTTGTCTTGGAGTCACCAGGAATCAGCATCAGTCACCAGGTGACTAGTGAAAGCAAGCCTGGATATTTGAGCAAGGCTA
Organism: Plestiodon gilberti rubricaudatus; assembly: GCA_026170595.1. NCBI lineage: Eukaryota > Metazoa > Chordata > Lepidosauria > Squamata > Scincidae > Plestiodon > Plestiodon gilberti. The sequence continues at coordinate 35,842,454 of JANXHW010000004.1, forward strand.
ACAGGAATTTCCAACATTATATCATGTTGGAAAAACAAACCTGGAGGAATAGCTTCAGTCAGAGCTGACAATCCCAGCAGCACTGGCGTTGCTAGAGGTGGGGAGGAACGGTAAGTCTTGCACAGCGGTAAGCGCTCCGTTCCATAGTGGCCCCGCCCACTCACCATTGGAACCAGTCGAGCAGCAAACGCAACGTGCAGGGAGTGCGCATTCTTAACAGTGGCATCCCTAGAGGGGGGCAGTACTGTAAGTTGCGCACAGGTCTACTTAGTGTTACACGGTGGCCCCACCCACTTGCCGTCCGAGCCATTCCGAGCAGCAAAGGCAACGCACAGGAGTCTCCCTGCACATTGCCTTTGCTGCTCGGAATGGCTCCGACGGCAAGTGGGCGGGGCCACCGTCTAACACTGAGTAGACCTGTGAGCAACTTACAGTACTGCCCCCCCTCTAGGGATGCCACTGTTAAGAATAATAATTTAGTGGGAGAAACTAGCCCCCCCACCACAAATGGGTGAGGTGATTTCATATCCCACCAAGGGGTTCACTCCATGCCTGTAGCCCTTGATTCAGGCTACAGAAAACAGTAACACATCCATGGTCTTCTGCCACAGCCAGAACCTTGGGACCGGGACCTCTCTAGTTTCTTTTCCTGTCTTTCCAAGCTCTCCTTCATTCCCCCTCCCTCCCCAGTACCACAAAATCCCTGGATTTTCAGCCCATGTTCGCCCTTCTTCTGGGTGACTCTTCTGATTATGTCCCTTTTCCCCTCCTTTCTCCCCCACCTTGCTTGCTCTATCTTGCACCCCCTTTCTCTTGTAAGGATTTCCTCTTCTTTCCTTCTTTCTTCTGCCTAGGAACTGCTTACATTTAGGGCCTATTCATACGAATGGCTAAGTAACAATGCATTGTTTGTTTGTTTGTTTGATTGCCCCTTCTCTACAATTGTATTATTATATCTACACAATAAAGCTCTTATTGTTGCGCCTTCACCTCCCTCTTCCTTACTTGCCAAACCAGTGCCACGCATTGGCCACTGCGCTTGGTCTTTGCACATGCAACAGAGTTTTCCCATGTGCTTATGTTACACATGTTTTAAAATAAATACCTGGTAACACAAAAGAGTGTTCCTAAGGTACAAAGCTGGTTAGAGGAGGTAGCGTTATAAAATGACAAATCTCCACTTGGTGGCAGTGGGAAGGATCACAGGAGTAGCGGTCCAGAGGGGGCAAGCAGTGATTTTGCTCATCTTCCCTTCCGTTCCGTGCATGGTGCTCTTTGGTTATTTATTGTGGTACCATGACGCCACTCAAGAATGCGCGCGCACACACACACACACACATCCCCCCCCCCATCCAGTACTGTTAACAACGCAAGTGTCTTGTGCCCTAATGATCACATAGAGGAGATAATTACAGCCAGTGTAGCCTGGGCAGACATTTGGGACTGAGATCCCACCAGAAAAAAAAATGGAGAACATCTCTGTTGTAATGATCCCAGGGCAGGTTCTGGTAGACTCACCAGGCTCAACTGCTCATGTCATATGTTCCTCCATCACATTCCTCCAACGTATTCTGGCTGTAGACCTCCAGACATTTTAAATGAGAAATCCATTAAAATGAAAAGAAGTCGCAGAGCAGCATCACTTCATACTGAGCCCTCTAAACATAGACAATGGCTACAAAGGCCAAACTGTTCTACAAACAATATATTGTTTTGAAAATCTGAAATCTAATAGGAAAAAAAAACCTGGACGGATGCCTAGCTCCTCACACAGTTTCATTTGGAATTATTTCTATAATAACCCACAAATGATAATAGTTATAGTTGCATTTCCCACCCCACCCCACATTAGACATTTGTTTGCCTGCCTATCTATCTACATTGTAGCATGTTATTTGATCTCATACAATTTTCTCCACAGTAATTAGTTATTTAGCAATCAACACTACTTGCACAAATATTGCTTGTCTTTTTGGGGTGGAGGGGAATCCCACAGATAGCAATTATCAGGGCCATTCAGAGGAATTTTATCAGGGAGTACAAAGTTTCTTTTGGGCCCCTTCCCTACATATGAATTAGGCTCCTGGGGCCCCCTTTTTTGCTCCAGGGCCCCCTTTTTTACCAATTTTTCGCCCTGGGCCCAGGTACAAATTGCCCCCTTAACCCCCCTCTCAGAGGCCCTGGCAATTATGTACTGCTTTTGTTGTGTTTTTCTCAATATGACAAAGGAATATTTTAACTGCAAGTATGAGAGACAAGAACCTTTACTACTCTCAACATCATCTATTCTACAGCGTGGAATAGAGGAAACGTCAAGCTGACTGCCGCCTAATGATGTCCTTGGCTAAAACGACTGTGATGAGGTTGCTGGCCTACTCCTTCCAGTCAGAACCCAGTGGCTTTGTAAACTTCATGGCAGGCAGTGAACAAACCGATGCATCCAGACCTCACCCCGGCACCTGTTACTTGGCTGTCTGTTGGATAACTTGCAATGGCACAACAGCCTTGCTGGGAGGAAATACTTGGCAGCTTCACTTGTGTGCTTCCCTTTCAGATACTGCTCTATCATGTGTAAAAAGGTAAAGGTGACCCCTGACAATTAAGTCCAGTTGTGTCCGACTCTAGGGTGTGGTGCTCATCCCCATTTCAAAGCCGAAGAGCCAGCGTTGTCCGAAGACGCCTCCGTAGTCATGTGGCCGGCATGACTCTCCTTGCCGCAGTGCGTAGCATGCAGCTGGAACACGGAGTGCTGTTTACCTTCCCGCAAGCGGTACTGTAGTATGCAAATAACCCCCCCTGAAATATTTTTATGTCATCGGCCACCCTCCCCTGAACTCTCTGCCTTTTACCCCATCCAAATCCACCCAAGAACCACTGAGATACAGCCATTTTAAAAGACCGCTTTTAAATTCGGCTTCTTTTTCCGGTTTGCGCGTACTTTGACAGCTGGCGCGTGCCAGCCAGAATCGAAAGTTCATGGGCACGCGCCCGGCACGCGCCCGGCACGCGCCTCCGGAACCCCCAAGAGAAGCAGCCAGCAGCAAAGTTCACTCTGCGCCTACTTAATCCTCTTTACCTTTTAACCCACTTAGCCTGTAATCCCCTTTCTGGGCGTTCAGCCAACTCAAGCAGACGGCACGTGCCGCTTGTTACTCGGTGTGCGCAACCGGCTTCTTGACCGTTTCACCCCTCTAGCTCCGCTTTTTGACAGATTTAAAGGGCCAGCGATTTATTCCAGGAAAAATGCAATTTTAGGGAGATTTGGTGTGTATTTTGGGTTCCCCCTGAGAGTTATGTACCGGATCTTCATTGAAGGTCATCGGGGTCACCCCAGGGATGGGTCCCAACGCAGAAGGGTCCCCATCCTCTCGCTCTACTGAGGCTCATCTTGGGTTGAGCGGAGAGGCTCCTGGTAGCAGGGCAATAGGTTTGCGGCCATAAACAGCTGGGTTAGAGTCCCAGCATCCTCCCTGGGAAAGTCTGGGAAGTGTGTGGGTGCGCAAGGGTCCCAGTCCCGTCTCCTCCTCTTCGCCAGTAACCAGGGGGGTAAACGAAGGTGACACTAAGGGTGTGCCTCCCGCCAGAATCTGCACTGCAGGGAGTAGGGGAACGACCATTTTGAGACATAACTCAGCCAGCAAACAGCGGCTCCAATTCTGTGTTGTCCCCAAATGGCTACCTTCTACCCAGGTGCCAGCTGGGGGCAAGGACAAAGGGGGAATCCCAGAAACACAGCAAGGATTCAGATTGTTGCATTTCCTTGAATATCAAAAAGCCATCGTGCACCCTTTTCCCAACCCAATCACTGCCTCCCCCTCTTCCCCTACCTTTACCTGGCTACAATTATGCAGACGCCTCTCAGCTATCTCTATTGTTCTTGTTTCTTCCTGGCTACATTTGTTTCACATGCTAATCCAGTTATCTTCCTTGCTCCCGCCTGACTGACAGCAATCACTCAAATCTCCCCAACTGTATGGTGCCATGGGCAGGGGCCTATTGTGTGGCATTTTTGGCTATCTCATTGGAAAATGTTGCCTTTTGTGTTAAGCAGGCTTCTCAAAAGGACCATTTACAAAACCCCGGAAAACCTCGCTTTCCCTGAAGAGGGGGTCTAATCCCATTACCTCCTGCAACCCAGTACCCCCACCCATCATACCATTGGTTCCCAGTCGCACAAAGCACCACACTTTTCATTGGTTCTTTTAATAAAGTTTATCTCTTATTGGTTCAAAGTTTCATACACGCTGCTGCTGTTCTCATTGGTGTAAAGTTTCAATCCAACTTCCTATTGGCTGTATCAAAGTGTAACTTCTTGGATCCTTCCCCTCATTGGCCCTTCTTTATTATGTACTCTTTCAACAATGTACTCCATGATTTCACCTGTAATAATGAAATGTATATAAACTTTTGTATTGATTGTATCTGTTACACTTTCTGCCTTGCTGATCGTGTCCTTTGCTAGCAAAGTAAAGATCTTCTTCACCCCAGTACTGGACTTTTTTGAGCTCTATTTTGGCGCCTCTGCACACTGCAGATCTTTTTTCCTTCTCTTTCTCTCTCTTCCTTTTTGGGTACCCACTCCGCCCGCGGAGTCAGGTGTCTGCTCACCGAATCAAATGAGCTGAAATCACTAGCACCCCTGGGTGCTCACAACAGTACCTATTTATCTACTCGCATTGACATGCTTTGGAACTGCTAGGTTGGCAGGAGCTGGCCAAGCAACGAGCGCTCACCCCATCGCGGGACTCGAACTGCCAACCTTTCGATCGACAGCTTATGGTTCAGCGGTTTAACCCGCTGCACCACCCGCTGGCCTCTATCACGTATACTGCTATCCAGTAAAAACCTTGACTGGTTCACACTTGTGGTTACTTTGTTAGCAGATAGGGATCTCTTCTTCCCACCTTAGTTGTTTATTACCTCAACTGGCCTCAGGGTGGAACCCCACGGAGGAGGGGCCTGTCTGCTCCCAGAGTCCGCAGCATCCTCACTCCCTGACTTCTTGAGCTCTGAGGGGGGGGGCGCTCCTGAGTGATCATTGGCTCCCTGTTTTCTGCTGCCATGTTATATGGTGGGCGCAAAGGGCATGGTGTGGCCTGCTCTCTCTCTCTCTCTCTCTCTCTCTCTCTCTCTCTCTCTCTCTCTCTCTCTCTCTCTCTTAATGTTATTTCACTCATCTTTTTCTCCCCTCATGCATTTTGGCTTGCCGCATGTAATATCTGTGCTTGCAATAACAACATTTTTCTGCTTTTCACTCCAATTTCCTCTCAGCACAATGTGTAAAATAACTTGACACGCTCCCAAGCTTCACAAAGTGAATTAGATATATTCCAGTTTCTCATGGCTTTAAAATTAGCCTGCCTACTAAATAAACTTAATTTGTTCCTGTGCACAAAAGAAAGTCAACACTGATTTAGCTGTTCTCTAGTGGCCCCGAACCTGGAAATGTGCCTATGTTCTCATCTTAAAAATTGCTCTGTGTGCAAAACCACCAACTATGACCCAGAGGGAACATAGGACCCAGAGGGAGCCAGGATGGTGTAGTGGTTTGGGAGTCGGACTTATACCTGGAAGATCCAGGTTCAAATCCCTGCTCAGCCACGAAGCTTCCTGGGTGACCTTGGGCCAGTCACTATCTCTCAGCCCCACCTACCTCACAGGGTTGTTGTGAGGACAAAAAGGAAGGGAGGAAATATGTACACCACTCTGAGCTCCTTGGAGGAAGGGCGGTATAAAAATGTGAAAAAAAAATAAACATTATGAACGTTCTGAAGTGAGGGAGATGCACAACTTATTCACACAGTCCCACTTGAACCTGCGCTGTTGTAACCTTGTATCGCTGTTGCACCTTGTATCCAACTATTAACATTCCATATAGGGATGAATGTAGAACCAATATAGGACATGCAGTCTACGTAGCATGACTCAGTTTTTTACACGTGCAGAGAAATAGCTGCTTCTGTTAAGCATCTCATTTGTCAACTCACTCCCATTGTTATATGGATATGCCTCTGTAGGTCCCCAATGTGGGCAGTCTCCCAGAGCTAACTGTTCAACTTACACCATAAGTCTGGGCCAGTCTACTCAGAATTAGTCTTACTACTACTGTAGTAAGTACAGTAGTACTTGAATCCCACTGAATTCAATGGGACTGATTGCAAACCTACTAACTCACTGCGTGGCGATGCAGCGACGCTAACGCAGCTTCCGCAGCTTCCGCTATATCTTGCAGGACAGTTTTGGCTTGTTGAGGCCTCCTCGGGGAAAGGGAACATTTGTTCCCTTGCTTCGGGGTAAGCCACAGCAGCTGTCATGGGTCAACTCGGACCTGCGTCAGCTCTATAGTGGAACAGGGGGATGGGCGAAATGGGGAGATGGGGTGGGGAGGAGGGTACAATGGGCCTGGGAAATGGGGCTGGTTTAGCAGCGGTGGTGCCCACTGAATCCTAACCCCGTTTCCAGGTCTGATCCGCCTTCATGGGTCAACGCGGACTTGCACCAGCTATAGAGCTGGCGCAGGTCCAAGTTGACCCATGAAGGCTGCTGGAGCTTACCCCAGGGCAAGGGAAGAAATGTTCCCTTACCCCAAGGAGGCCTCAACAAGCTGAAACTCCCCTGCAGGATACAGCGGAGGCCACGTTGGCACTGCAGCATCGCTGTGCGTGGAGTTAGTTAGAATTGGACCCTCCAAAAGGTCTTTTTCGAACCCTTCAGCATACCTTATCATCTAATTCTATCACACTCTTCCTCCTCAGATTTGGCCATTTATTTCAAATTAATACAGTACATGTGAACCAGCCATCCTAATCTCTTCAGCTCCTGGACAAATACACTGCTCTTTGCTACCCATTCTCTCTCCTAGCTTGCTTTCTCTTCTCTGGTTCTCTCCTCCCTCTCACCACCTCACTCCTTTGCACTGCTCCATCTGAAGTCCTTCCTTCCTGGAACAGGGATATTCCATTGATCCCCATTTCTGTTAACCTTTTGTCTTTTCCGGCTTCCATTCCTCACAATTGCTGGCAGTTGTGTGCAATAGCTCGGGCAAAGACCCCATCTGCCAGAACTGGTAAGGCAGCGGCGGGGGTGGGGAGTAGGTGGAATGGGGCCAGGATCAGAGCCTCAGGGGGCATGGCGGGGTGGCTGGAGGTGATGGCTCCGCCAATATCCTCCACTCTGTTTGGGCCTCAAGATGCCCCCCTTGCCTGTACTTGGACTTACGCCAGCTAAAGAGCTGGCACAGTCCAAGTACAACTATAGGGCCCCAGGCGGGAGTGGAGTAAGGTAACTAAACAAAATGTTTATTTACTTCTCCATTCCCGCATGGTCTCTGGCTGCCCGCAAGATGCAGCAGAGCCTGTGCCCATGTTGCTGTGCCCTGTGGGCAGCCTTTAGTTAGGATTGGGCTCCTAGAGTGTTAACAACGTAGATATTCTGTTCTATAACAGGCTTTGGGTCTTTTATTGTAAAAAGGAAAAGTGAGGTATAGTGTCCTTAAATAAATAATGCCACTTACCTTGTAAATATCCCACCATGTAAGACATGTACTGCAGAAATCCAATTCAGTTTCTCAGGATTGTCATCTTTAAACCAAGTATAACTAAAAATTTGGATAACTATTGATGAAAGAAATAGTGTGGCCAATGTCAAGGAACACCAGAGATACTGCTCCTCACTGTAGTAATTCCTTGCTACCCAAATGTCTGCTCCAACATCGGCTACATAAACCCCAATTCCAAAAACCATCATAGCAAAATCACGCTTAGTAATGTTCATCGTTTTGTCTTCATGATCGACCATTTCATCTCAGGTCATAAGTAAAATATGCCATTTCTTACTACAACTGTATGCTAAGGAATAACACTAATAAGTTTCTCTATAGAAAAAAATGTTTGTGCATATTCCTTGGAATAGCAAATTAAACTAAAATTACAGGTGCTGGAGTATATTATTAACCGTCATCCAATTCATTTGAGGAAGTGTTGATAAGATTCAATCTTCCTGATGAGCCCTGAAAATGATAAATAATGAGTAATTAAAAGGACAATTCAGATGAGCATAGAAACCATCTTTCTTTAACCAGCAGCATAAATCAGGGATTTCCTGTCCATGAGACCCACTGAGGTGCCAGCAGATTGGCAAGGGGTACCAACCTTGGCCCGCCGTGTCCACAGCTCCATGTTCCCCTACTCCACAGCAACTCGTTCCTCTACTCTTTGATTTCCATGGGCTAAAACAGGAAAAGGGGAACAGACCAGAAGAGGAAGTGTGGAGGAAATTGCAGTATAACAACAATCTGAGTTACTGCTTTGAATGCTGGAAAAGGGTGATCCCCTCACAACACAAGAACTCGCTATCTGTGTGAATTCAATGACAGCTCTACATTTCCCTCGAGTAAATCACAGCATCTGGAAAGGATCAGAGGCACCCTATTCCCTGTTGAAACATAATTGCACGCAATTATGTTTATTACTTGTCTTATCACTGTCCAGTGTCCACCACCACACCCATGCTTACGAAGTAATGCTGGTGCACCGTCCCAGCACCTGCATGACACTATGTGAAATTATGACATACTTTTGTTCTAACAACCATTTGCCTGTAAGTAGGAAGAGCTCCTATTTGTGACTTAAAGATTCTTTCATGGGACATTGCTGGCTCCTTTTTAAAAGCACATTTATCTTGAAAGACTTCAACTTACAAGTGTTTTCATACAAATCTAAAAGTACCTTGGAGCCTCCTCCTCCTCCTCTCTCTCTCTCTCTCTCTCTCTCTCTCTCTCTCTCTCTTACAAATGTCTGTGTGCATATGTGCAAGTGCAGTTCATGCAGAATAGAATGTGGAAAATGGCCACTGTGGAATTGAATGTGTATTGTTTCTAGCTACTACCCAACATAGCTATTATGTAAGCATTACAGCTGTGAGAAATGGGGAAAAATATGCTTTCAATGTCATGCTTGAAAATGCCTTTAGTGGCCAGGGATTTTTAAGCTCCCACCTAAAATAATATCTTTAATAGTGTGGTGTAAGCACCAACTTACAACCAATATGAAGAAGCATATTTCTTACAATTCAATGCAGCAAGTGGATGTTTCTTATGAGATCTAAGTAAGCATATGCTTATTTTTGATAATAGAGAAACTCAGTTAATCTTCAGGCCTGCATAAATAAACTATATGAATCTGTCTTTTACTGAGAGACTATTAGTCCATCTGCATTATCTTCACTGACTGGCCGTGGTTCTCTAGGGTTTCGGATGGGGGGATTTCCCAGCTCTACCTAGAGAGGTCAGGTATTGAACCTGGGACCTTTCACATGTACTATAGTAAATACCATGGTAATGCTCAACCTTCAGCTGCCTTAAACCCACTGAATTCCTCAAACACTAGAGTTGGAGGTCATCTAGTCCACCTCCCTGCTCAGTGCAGGCAACTACAAGTCTGACAGATGGCCATTCCGCCTCTGTTTGAACCCCCCCCCCAGTGAGGGAGACCCCGTAACTGCATGGAGGCAGCCTGTTCCAGTGCTGGACAACTCTTACAGTTAGGATATCCTTCCTATTTGGCAGTGTGGGATAAATCCCCTTTTAAGCAGAAGCATATTGCTTTGTGGACTGTCAGACTGATAAGACATTATACAATATTGTTACCTAGATCTTTGATCATTGGCAGCAGATTTAGAACACTGAAAGGACTTACCTTAAAATTTGCCAGATACACAAATGGTTGAATAGAACATCCATGCTCAGAGAGGAACAGAGAGTATTGTCGTACTGAGATCCTGTGCAGTTTGCAACCAGGAAAAGGTAAAGGGTGTGGGGAATTGTAAACTGAAACTCCAGTCACCCATGAGCCATGTGATGAGTTTAATCATCTCCTAGCAGCGCCTGTGTTGACTGAGTCTGTTGCTTTTGTTTGCTGATTATTTCATTATAATTTAACTTCAACTATGTGTAAATACTTTTCTTAAATTCCTGAAAGATAAATTAATTATCTCTCTTTACATAGTTTGTTCCCCATGGGTTAAACAACAACTCCCCTGTATTCAGTAGCAGAAAAGGATCACCTTAATACTCTCGAAGTAGTAGGCTATGCCTATTTGGCATTACTCTGCCTCAATGCTTCATTGTCCGTTTTTTATTGTTGGCCTCATGGAACTGCTATCACTGAAATGTTTCTAAAACACCAGACAAATGTATAGATGGTAGGAATATTTAGCTAGGCCATCCAGTTAATTCATAATATGCAGGGTTGCCAATTTGTCCCCCCCCCCAAAAAAAAAATGACCCTGTTTTTCTAGTTTTTTTTCTTGCTTTTTTTTTTTAGGGTGATGGTTGACAAAGGTTAATGAATGAATGAATGAAACCTTTATTGGCATAAAGACAAACATACATAAAATATAAATAGCAAACAGACAAACAATTTCATAACACACAGACTGATCCAAACACATAAAACAATATCTAAGACAGTCAGAATAAGTGGATACAACAACAGCAACTGTAAAGGACCATCTAGATATTAAGATATATTAGGGATCTCAACTGCCATCTATAGCCAAATGAATCTGCGTCATATGAAGGTGAGATCACTTCGACGTTTTATTAATAAATCCAGGTAGTTAGCTATTTGATTGGTGCGTAATTCATCGTCACCAACCAATAGGTAATATATGACTTCTGACTCAGAAAATCCTGTGTATTTAATCAAAATCGGACCTAAATGGGATAAACGTAAGTCTTGGTAAAGATCACAATGTAATAACATATGTGGCAAGGTTTCAATTGCTGTGTTATTACAAGGGCATAGCCGTGCTTCATGTGGCACAGATTTATATCTGCCAGTTGTAACGTTAGACAGGAGCACATTGCATCTTGCTAAAGTAAAGGCCCGTCGTTTCTGAGGACTTTTCAATAGTGCAAGATATTTGGCCATTTTAGATACAGGTGATGTTAGTTGGAAATGCAGGGGGGAGCATATTTTCTGCGCTGCTGCAGTCAGAACATGTTGCTTGATGTCCAATAGCCTGCCCTTAAGAAGCTTGAAGGCTTGGAGCGGTGGAAGGGCTCCCAATGAATCTAATGCAACACCCATTGTTTGGATCTTTTGCATGAAAAAATTGGATTCGGGGGAGAATGAAGAATCGGCGAACATACTTTTGAGTAGAACATCGTTGTTAGCAGCGTAACATATCCGAATCCAGAATTTAAAAAAGTGTAACTATACAGTTGTTTCTAATCTAATTAATCCCACCTCCAAACAAAGGGCAGCATAGGGGACACAATGTGGTACAGCCAGTATATTATAAAGAAAGGCTGCTTGCACCCTTTCCACCATAAGATTGAAAGCAGACATCCAGATAGGTGATCCAAACAGTAATTGGGGTATAACTTTAGCTTTGAAGATTGTCACTGCAGCGGGGATAAAAGAGTTACCCCATGTATGAAAAAAACGGCTGATTGCCTGGGATGTTAATTTCGCTGAATTAATTGCAGCTTGGTGATGGCTTGCCCAGGATTGTCTATGATGAAAATAGATCCCCAAGTACTTAAATTGCTTGACCTGTTGGATAATCTTGCCTTTGAAAATCCAAGAGGCGGGCTTCCAATTCTTGCCAAATACTACAATTTTTGACTTATCATAATTGATGGATAATTTATTGCAAAAACAATAATGAATACAAGTGGCAATCAGGCGTCTTAAACCTATCTTGGTACGAGAGAGTAACACCATATCATCTGCAAACAACAAGATTGGTATAGAAAGAGTGCCCAACTTGGGGCTATGGCCGTCAACACTTCTCAGGATAGGGGCAAGGTCACTGATAAACAAATTAAACAAAGTAGGGGCTAATACACACCCCTGTTTTACTCCTTTATTTGTGGCAATTGGTTTGGACAAATTACCATGATATGATAATCTAATCTTGCAAGATGTACTAGAATAGAGTCCCTGTATCAGAAGAAGCAGTCTATTGTCAAGACCTGCATCTTTCAGCTTTGTCCATAATAAGTCCCTATCTATTGTGTCAAACGCCGCTTTCAGATCTAAGAAAGCAGTGTACAAGCGGGAGTTAGCTTGTTTCATTTGCTTAGTTATTAAATGAGATAGTATTAAGCATTGGTTCAAGGTAGATTTACCTGCTACAAAACCCACTTGTTCAAAGCCAAGAATACTTTGGTCGTTTATCCAAGATGAAAGACGGCCGAGTAGGTGGTTAGCATAAATCTTATCTATAACTGACAGCAAACTAATCGGTCTGAAGCTACTGGGGAGCTTTCTATCACCCTTTTTGTAAACAGGAACAATTATAGATTGGGTCCAAGACTGTGGCATCACACCTGTTCTATCAACTACTGTAAACAGTTGCGCTAGAAGAGGCGCCCACCAGTCTATATTGGCTTTAAATAGTTCAGGAGGAAGATTATCTGGGCCAGCTGCCTTTCCCATTTTGAGTTTGCATAATAGTTGTTTTATCTCTGAGATTGTGACTGGAGGCCAGTCTGGTAGAACTTTAAGTAGATCTAAGGTATTCTCTGAGGAGAGCTTGTTATCATCATGGAAAATGGCAAAAAAAAATGGAGTTCCCATGTCAAAGAAGGTATTGGGGGGATAGACTGGGTTCGTTCTTGTAGACAACCTGAAATCATATTCCAAAACATTCTCATGTTTCTAGATTTTATCGCACTAAATAACTTATCCCAGCGAGCCTTGTTATGTTGTTCTTTGTCCTGTTTGATAACCTCTGAAAGCTTACTCTTTAACATAGAATAACTTGATGGCAACCTGGAACTTTTTGATGTTCTAAATTCATTATACAAACTACGAAGTTTATGCTTGATTTCAATACAGGTTTTACTGGGCCCCTCACACCCTATTCTGGTTGGACCAGAGGTGGTAGAGACCATAGGTCTCCCTAGAAGAGTCATAAGACTTTCCATTAGGGCAGTGGTTCTCAAAAAAATTTCCCCGCGCCCCCCCGTCACCCGATTTTGGGGGGTGGCGCCCCCCGCCCTTCGCGTCGCCCTCCGCACGCTCCGAGGCTGGCCCGGGAGCCGGCCTCGGAGCGTCCGGAACGGCCGGCACTCCAGGGCCTTCTGAAGACACAAGCGTCAATCCGGGTATTTTTGATGTTTTCGCTCATGCGCAGACCCGTTTTCGTCTCTGCGCATGAGCGAAAACATCAAAAATACCCGGATTGACGCTTGGGCCTTCAGAAGGCCCTGGAGCGCCGGCCGTTCCGGACGCTCCGAGGCCGGCTCCTGGGCCGGCCTCGGAGCGTGCGGAGGGCGACTGTGGTGGTCAAGCCCCCCTTTGCGGGGCCTCGCGCCCCCCCTGGGGGGCGCGCCCCACTATTTGAGAACCGCTGCATTAGGGCCTCATAATGTTTTATCACATGGACAGGATCTGCAGACATTTTTGTGGACAGGTTTGTAAGATGGCCATCTCTCACTGCTCCATCAAAAAGATTTTTAGAAGAGGAATCCCACTTAATCCTTACCAGCGGCTCCAATGGAACATCCATTAAGGCACACTGAGGGAGAACAAGTGGGGTCTCTAATACGTAATTGGATGGCAATGATATTGTACAGTGGAGAGGTAAATGATCACGCAACATCATCGTGCCCACTCGAAAGTGGGTCACATACGATATACAGGAAACCGGGAATAAAAAGTAGTCAATAACACTTGACCCCTGAACAGATACATAAGTATACTCCCCTTCAAAACCAAAATCCTCCAGTCCATTAAGCCAAGTTAGACCTCTGGTTGTACAAAATTTAGCAAGCAATTGTCCCGCAAAATTTATCTGATTATCTTTGGAGCGCCTTGACCACGAGCAATAGTATGGCAATGAAGTTTCGTCCAATACCTCCCACGCTCGCCTGAAGATATCAGGATCACACCCTACCCTTGCGTTCCAGTCTCCTGCTAAAAGATGTATATCACTGGGGAACCTGGAGTCAAGTGTCTCCAAAACCTGCGTGAGGTATCTCCACTGATGATCAATAACTATCTTGTTTTGGGATGGTGGAATATATACATTAACTATTAACATATCATAAATCCCTATCTTCACCTTCACAATTTGAAGTTTGCATTGGCTATCTGCCATAAACACCAATTCAAATGGAATATGGGGTGCTACCAAAATAGCAAGCCCCCCAGATGGGCGGCCCTTAGACTTTATCCTCACTGCTGGAAGTGAAGTGGAATTAAACCCCTCCAATTGAATATCCGTTATCGCCCATGTCTCCTGTAATAAGACGATGTCGCACCTCTGCAAAAGCGTTCTAATTTCCTGATCACACTTTTTCCTAGCCCAACCAGCGACATTCCAGGATAACAATTTAATTAAAGAAGCAGGACCCCCTAGCAAGGAAGTAGTTGGTGGGAATTTAGAGAGATCACACACATTCCTGGGGGTTGGAGTCTTTGAATGTCAATTCGCTGTCATTGGAGGAACAGGAGCTGGCAATCCCTGCTGGGTCTCCGTAGGTGGATCCGAGTCTATCATCAACTCAGGTTCGGATGGGGATATCCTATTTTGATCTATAATTTCAGCCTGAATCAAAGTTGCATCAGGATCAAATAAGGGGATAAGCTCTTGGGAGATCTGTATTTCTCCCTGCCTTCCACTAGATGTTGAATGATGTACTATTGCCTGTATCACTTCAAGTACTTATCAAGTGACAAAGGTTAATCTTGGGCTATTTCTGAGGTGCCACTAGGCCCTACTCCTGCTGCGCCATCCTAATTCCAGGATTTCCCCTATTTTTCAAGGATCGACAGTCAGATCAGATGACATCACTAGACCCTACTTTTGAATTATCAGGGTTTTTTATGCATCAACCAGGAAACCCTAATAATAGTCATGCTTGTCATGTCCCCAATATTTCAAGCTCAAACTACAAGTTACCCAGAGTTTCATGTTCAAGGAGCCAAAGGAGGACCTTCTGGACATCACCAGAATTTGGGAGCATCAGCTACCATTGTCTGGGAAATACTGATTTGATTGTGAGGAGATAAGACAAGAAGTCTGGAATACAAGGAGGCAATGCTGCTATCTACCGGCATAGCGACTATGAGAAGGCAAGGGTGTGGATCAAGTCTCTGACTCCGAGTCTCGAGTCGTCCCAAGTCTCTGGGTCCAAGTCTCAAGTCAAGTCCCAAGTCTTTGCCCCCAAGTCCAGAGTCTTTGGTTGCGAGTTGCAAGTCCCAATCTATTTAATGGGGAAAATGGGTTTAAACCTGAATAAAATTCGACTTGTCGTAAAAGACTCCAAGTCTTGAGTCAAGTATTTTGAGTCTTTTACAATTGCCAAGTCAAATTCGAGTCAAGTCATTGTTGCGACTTGAGTCCGACTCGAGTTCGAGTCTAGAAATAGACTCAAGTCTACATCACTGAGAGAAAGAGTTGTGAATCGCAACGTCCTGGTTCAAATCTTCTACCATGAACTCATTAGCAGAGCTTATGGGTTCCGGGGGGTAGACCCTGGAACAAAGCCCTGCACTGGGGCCCCCATGGTACCCCTCACCCCCCCCTCTGATGACACTGATGAGTACTGCCACTGGTACTGAGTACTCATGGATTTAGCCTAGCCAGATGGGCTTTCTGATTGGTGTTGGTCAGTCAGTGCCCAAGCTGCTTATTAGG
The DNA here is from genome assembly GCA_026170595.1 of Plestiodon gilberti rubricaudatus. Taxonomy (NCBI): domain Eukaryota; kingdom Metazoa; phylum Chordata; class Lepidosauria; order Squamata; family Scincidae; genus Plestiodon; species Plestiodon gilberti. The sequence goes on from JANXHW010000004.1 coordinate 35,858,108, forward strand.
TGGCCATAGGCTATTTGCCTCAGCTGCAATATGGGGATAATAATATTTAGCTTACAGGATTGTTATAAGGGCTACAATGAATTAATTAATTGCAGCACTATACAGTTGCAAAGTACTATTATTTGCTTAAGTGAATTGTTTTTCTAAGGAAATTCTGTGAAGCACAGCTGCTATGCAATCAATAGGTCTTCACTGGGATGTCTCTCAGTATTTTTATACAGTACATCTACCATGAAGAATTAAAAGCTTAGCATATATATATATATATATATATATATATATATATATATATATATATATATATATATATATATATATATATATATATATATATATATATATATATCATTTTTTGTTCTCACATACCACCATTTATTTTTCCCTAAAGTAAAGAATCTTCAGTGTGTTTTGAATAAAAACACAGAACTGCTCTTTGAGTGAATCGGAAAAAGGAATTTAACTTCAACCACACTAGATGGTTGACAAAATTGCTAACACATCAGAAGTATCATACGGTGTCAGCTGACGAATGTTTGCTTTGCAAACAAAAAAATTGCCAGCGTGTCTTAGAAGAGATGGCTGCAATCCACTCTACGGTTCAGAGACTTACGGTTCCACTGATCTCAAAGGGAGTCAAGTACACATAACTATGCTCAGAATTGTACATGTTACCTCTGCAAACGCGCAATATCAACTACATCTGGTGATCTGAACTACAAATTACAGCACCAATTTTGTTATGGCAGAATGTGTCGCTGTTTTCAGAGGGTGTTGTTGCTGCCATCTACAGGCCAAATAGATACAACTATTCAAAAATAGTTACGGCAGGGTTTCTCAACCTTTGGAGGCCCGGGTACCCCCAATGAAGGTCAAAATTGCTCAAGTACCCCGGATAATTAGCATAATTAATTAGAAAATTTGCATAAATTGCACAAAAATACACAAAAATGCTAGGATCTCTTTTTAAAAACACACAGCAATAAGACACATGCACAAAATGCACAAAAATGCCAGGATCTCTTTAAAAAAACACAGTAATAAGCTTGATCTCAAAATGAAACTGTTATGGTATTTACCAGCATTCTGGTTGTAAAGGAATTTTCAGAAAGCTGAAAACATATATCCCCCCCAAAATGTTCTCAATCATTGTTTATCTTGGCTTTTATTATGTAAACTCCCAGAAGGGTAGACAGGTAGGGTATACATCTTTTAAATAAATATATAAAATGATGGAGAGAATGCATGTATAGGGCATTTGACAAGTCCAGGTATATTACCATAGTTTTTTGTTAAACAAATTTATAGTGTAGAAATGAGCAGGCCAAACACATGAGTTACTTTCATGAACTTCTTCCAGCCATGTCCACAACCAAGTTCCTGTTTTGATGAGAGTTTGCCAGGTACTCCATTCTAGACCAACTGCACTGGCTACCAGTATGCTTCTGGGCCCAGCTCAATGTACAGTGAATCCTCGATTTACGGCACAATCCTGTGTAACGAAGCCCCAGAGGAGTGCGTGCTCCCCCGGGGCAGGGTGTCGCAAAAGTGCCATAAAGCACTTCCGCGACACCTGGCGAGTAAGGGATGCCGGCGCAGCGACCGGCGGCTCTTCCCCCAGCTCTGCACCCACCGGAGCAGGTAAGTCCTACCGGGGCAGGGAGGACCGGGCAGGCAGGGAGAGCGGCCACTGGCCACCCCGGGGCCTGGAGAGGGCGGGGATATTGGTGGCAAGATACGCTGTATCCTAGGCACTCTCCAGGCCTTGCGCGGCTTTACATGGCCTCCAGAGCTCACATACATTCGAGGAGGTTCATTGGGCATGCCACCGCTTACACCAAGGGAAGGGGACTATCATCCCCTTCTCCCGAGTTGTTCCTGGGCTCCCCCAGGGCAGCCTGGGAACCCGATTGGATACGGCATCCAGCCCTTTAGGTCGGGCGCCATATCTTACACAGGATTGGGCTTCCCATGGAAATCAATTTAACATATTTCAGAAATAACAGATAGTATCTATTTCTTTTTTTTAAAAAAATAGTCATATGTGTTTTGCACATGTGCATATGCACTGTAATAAATGTATTTGTTTTTAAAGGACTTTTGGCATTAACGGACACCCCTTCCCCCCATTAGTCCATTAAATTGAGAGTTCACTGTACTGGCATTGGCCTGTAACACTTCGAACAGCCTGGGATTGGGTTACCTTAAGAACTGCTCCTAGATTAACAGCGCAATCCTATCCAATTTACACCACCAGTGTAACCAGCGGGGGAGGGCAGGGCAGGAGGCTTTGGAGGGGAGGGGAGATGTAAATCCCCTTTGAATCCCCCTTTGGAGGGGATTTGAATCCCCTTTCCATTCTGGGGCCTCCCGTTCTCGCTGCACCACTGGTTACACCAGTGGTGTAAGTTGGATAGGATTCCACTATAACTCGCCTCGCCTCTGAGATTGCCCACTGAGGCCGTGCTCTCTGGTCTACCGCTGTGGTGGCATCGCAACTTTGGAACTCCTTCCCCAAGAAGATCAGCCTGGCTCCCTCTTTCCCCTGCTTTTAAGCAAACATTGAAGACATGCTTTGTTCTTAACACTAGCTAGTAATCATGATTTTATGCTGCTGTTTTATGTTATTAATGACTTCTGTTTTTAAGATTTTTCTTGTTATGTTTTTAATATTTTACAATTGCTTGCTGATCTTGCTGCTGTTAAGTCGCTTTGAGACCTTTTGTCACTGAAAAGGATAGAAACACTGAAAAGCAACAAATAAATAAGGCTGGTTACACAAAAATGGCATGAAATCAGAAATGACTATACCCTAACTCTAAGGGTTGTCATTTGCTTAGACATGGAAAGAACAAGGACCCACAAAGGCTCTGAACCTGTTCCACATGAACCACAGGAACTGTGTTTTTCAGAAAGCCTGTGCTGACTTCAAGTCATGCTAGTCCAAGCTGAAGAGGCCGTGTGCTCGAATAAAGTCACCTGCCCAGACCAGATTTTGGCATCTTCACCAGGATTTGGGATGCTTTTCTCACAGCAGCATGCCAAAAGTTGATCTGGCCTGCATTCAGCACCTGTCATCAGCATATACAGTATGTGACTGTCTATTATTTCATCCTATGACAGCTACAGCAGAAAGTCAAGTTATCTACCTTCTGGTGGGGGCACATTTGTACCTGTTACAGGCACCCCATCACCCGAAGACCCTCTTAATTTATATCAATTTCATCCAATAGTGCCCAAGTTACCTAACAGCAGAAACAGTAGGACCCAGTTTTGATTGGTGATTGCAAATGTTGATCACTGGAGGAAAGACTGAAGGCCATGCTTACTTATTTGGTTAGACTGTTTTGGTGTGAAAAAATGAGAAAGATTACCTTTACTTCTTACAAGTGAAAGCTTTTTGTTGATTAAATTATAAGTTATCATACACTTCTTTCAGTTGCAACTTGGTTTATTTTTATAGATCAACAACTCTCAGGACTTGCTAAAACCACTCCCATCAATATCATAAATACTCTGGAAGGATTTGTTAGATGAGGACATACATTTCAAATTATAGCATACTTTGTTGCTTGCTGAATGACAGTTTTTCAGCATTACAGGTGGGCCCCCATATCCGCTGGGGATATGTTCCAGGCCCCTCCGTGGATACTTGAAACCGTGGATAAGAGCGAACACCCCCTCCATGGTTTCCTGAGGGCCCCCCCACCCTGCCTCCCCTGCAGGCAGGCATGTTTCCCCCCCCAGCTCTTATTTTTCTTTCAGCAAGCTTTGTTTCTTCCTTAAAACAGAGAAGCAGCCTCCATTGCAGGCAAGTAGAACGAGACTAAGTCCTAGAGAGGCTCTGCAAGGTTTCTGTTAATCTTGCAGAGCCTCTCTAGTACTTAGTCTCATTCTACTTGCCTGTAATAAGCAGCCAGAGGCTGCTTCTCCTGTTTCTTTAAGGAAGAAACGAAGCTTACTGGGAAAAAAGTAAAAGCCTGGGGGGGGGGGCGTCCCCACGATCCGTGGATAACTGAAACCGTGGATAGCGAGTCAGTGGATATGGGGGCCCACCTGTATAAGTTGAATGACCCCAGTGATTTTGTTTTCTAATTATTGTGATATGTTTAAATGTTTTTACAGGTGAAAAAACCAATAAACATTTTTTTAAAAAAATACACCTGTATTGAGGCTTTTGTAATAGATAAATGTACTTGAATGTTATTGATTAATTAGTTACAGTGCAATCTTACGCACATCTCCTCAAAAGTAAATTCAGTGGGCCTTACTCCCTGAAAAGTGTGCATACGACTACAGCCATAAATTTGGGTCCAGGATATCTCAGGGACCGGTTAGGGTCCAGGATATCTGAGGGACCGCCTTCTCCCATACATTCTGGCCCGCTCTCTTAGGTCATCTGAGGGGGCTCTCCTGCGAGTGCCACCTCAGTCTCAAGTTAGGGGAATGGCAGCACGTGGGCAAGCCTTCTCTGTTGTGGCACCACAATTGTGGAACTCGTTGCCAGGGGACTTGAGAACTACCCCCTCCCTCATGACGTTTCGGCAAGGGCTCAAAACGTTTCTGTTTCATCAAGCGTTTAGGTGATGGGTTGTTGTCTGCCCCCAGTGTCTCAGTATGTTATGTCTTTTCTGCTCCATATTGTCACCACCCAGTGGATTTTATTGCTTTTAATTTACTTTGTGTATTGTTTGTAAATTATGTATTATAATCCTAGTTGTAAGCCGCCTTGGGCATTTGGCATAGGATAAGGCAGGGTATTTTTAAAAGGAATAAATAAATAAAATCAGCGACAAGGCAGATAATCATATGTACATTTTCTGGGGAATAACTTTAAGGCTGCAATCCCATACATACTTACTTGGAAGCAGCTAGACCAAGGTTTCACTCCTCCTCCCCAAAACACCCAGTAAAAACAATTGGAAAAGCAACACCAGCATCCATTTCAATAACGTGGTTTTAAGGCGCTACTCTCTAGCATTGTAGTGTTTCCTACAATCTATACCAGTGGTTCTCAAACTTTTTAGCAATGGGACCCAGAGGTGTCGCGGCAGCTAAGGCTGCCTGGAGCACCTCCGTGGCGCCGCCCCTCTGCTGGGTTGGGGGCGGCGCAGCCGCCGGGGAGGGGGCGACCGCGTGCGCGCCCGCCTTCTCCCCCGAAAGCCCTGGAGCGTCCGCCACGACTGGCGGCCAGGGCTTTCTGAAGGCAGCCGCTGCGTCATGGCCTTATTTATACTTTTTTTCTGTACATACGCAGAACGTAACGTTCTGCACATGTGCAGGAAAAAAAGTATAAATAAGGCCACGACGCAGCGGCTGCCTTCTGAAAGCCCTGGCCGCCGGTCATGGTGGACGCTCCAGGGCTTTCTCAGGTTCCGAGGCCGGGCAGGCGCTCCAGGGGAATGCCGCCCAAGCTGCGGAGCCGCCCGGAGCCACCGCTCCATTCGCTCCGCCCTCTGTACGCCTCTGACGGGACCCACTTTTTAAAATGACACTCTATCGGGACCCACCTAGCTTTATGAGATGCTCAAACATTTATCTCCTTATATTTATGCAAGCTTGCAAATTGCAGGAGCTCAGCTCTTTGAATGGCAATTAGCAGCTATCTGATTTTTGAATAGGCTCAGGGCTTGTGGCAATTGCTTTGCTGATCTTTCCATCACCTGGGACTCACCAGAAATCAGGTCACGACCCACCAAGTGGGTCCCGACCCACAGTTTGAGAAACACTGATCTATACGACTGTTGAGGAGCAGAATCATAGCGAGCGACACGCTGGCGCTGGGGTCGGGTTCTTTCGTTTCTTCCCATACCAGCCTCCCAAGTTTTCTTCAATGTTGCAAACCAGAGGCGTTCACCGCATGGGGATATTTGTTTGGGAATCTTAGCTGGTGTTGTCATGTACAGACTACCCTAGGGAGCTAAGAGGCGCAGAAGACGACACGCGAGGCCATTCCCAGTTACCGCGTACAGAATACCATTTTTATTAATAAAACAAGGGCATTTTTTTCTGAGCACTTATTTGCTTCCAGCGACATCCGGCTTTTCCTCGAGAGCTTTATATTCCTCCCCCCCCCTCTCCCCGCCCCCGCAAGAGCCTCTTCCCATTTTTAGGTGGTGGGTCTCTACAAGAAACAGCTCGCGCCCTCCTTAGTCCCGCCCCCTTGCCGGGCGAAACCATTCTCTCACGGTGGGGGTGGTGTGAGGATTACAGCTTCGTCTTCCCCCTGGCGTGGGTGGGGCGCTCGGAATTGCTGGGGCTGGTTGCTGCGAAGATGGTGTCTGTGCTGCCGCGAGTGGAGAGGCTGTCGTCGCGGGTGATTCGTGTGCTGGGTTGCAACCCGGGGCCCATGACTCTTCAGGGCACCAACACTTATTTGGTGGGGACGGGCCCCAGGTAGGTCGAGACTCGAGAGGAAACACGGGATTCCTCAGCTAGGGACTCCAGCCCCCCCCCCCCCCCCGTCCGCTGCAATCTGCTAGGAAGAGTCTGGCTAGGGCAGCGAAGTGCGGGGGGAGGGTTGAACTGGAACTGGCCAGGTCCCAGTTCAAACCCTTACTTGCAGGGCAATCCTAGGCATGCGTCTGCTGCTCGGAAGTAAACCTTCAATGAGACTTGCTCCTAGGGAAGTTCGTATTGGATTGTAGCCTTAACCTTGTTGTTCACTGGGCAACATTCTTGTGGACATCTTGCACCTGGCCTAGATGCCTTTAAAAGGGGTTTGGACAGATTAATGGAGGAAAAGACCGTCACAGGTTACAATCCATAAGCAACCTCCTGGTTTTAGAAGTAGGTTTTTTCTGTGCCAGGTGCAGGGGAGTGGCAGCAAGAAACAGGTTGTCTTGTTGGCTGTGTGCTCCCTGAGGCATCTGGTGGGGCCACTGTGTGACACAGGAAGCTGGACTAGATGGGCTTTTGGCCTGATCCAGCAGGGCTCTTCTTAGGTTCTTATGTTTTATGTTCTCAGCCTAGCTGAGGTACATGGTGGTAGAAGATGGGAGTGCTGGCAGAAAAGGAAGGAGTGGGTGGCCTCATGTCATTATAATGTTACTGGGCCTGTCAAAATGTGTTGGTGGGCAGAGAGGTGATCGTGACCTGTGGGCTGCAGCTTGGTTGGGAGCCTCTGGGTTAGAGTGTTCCCTGGATGACTGCAGAAGCTTAGCCTAGCCCTAGCCTTTCTTACAGGGTTGTCGGAATAAAAAGGGGAGAACCCCCGTTATATACTGTATAAGCTATCAATGTAAAAACAATAATCTCTCTCAGTGCTGAAGAAGTAGAGTGGGACCTGTCCAAATATGCTTTCCAGGTTGAAGGCTTGCTTTGCGGCCTGTTCCACTGTCCTCTCTCTCACCTTTGTCTGACTACCAGGTAGAGAGATAGTTTTAACGTGGGTTAAGTGCCACCTCTCTTTTATTTTTCTGGGAGAGCTCCTGTGCCTGTAATAAATACATTGCAGGCAGAAATTCAACAGGTGGCTATTTCCCCCCATCAGGGTAAGCACGCACATAACTTCAGTCCGTGTTCACGAGTAAGGAAATTTGTTTCCATTCTTGCGTGACTCATATCAGGATCCAAAGGTGAATCGCTGTTGGTATGTTAACTATGAAACCATGCCTTGTTTTTTTGCTGACCGAGTTTAAATTGTGGTTCTTATGAATTTAGCAGGAGGGGGCAGCAACTGACCCTACTCACTTCAGTATCCCAACTTTCCCAATGACTGTAGCTGGTGTCTCTCTTTTTAGATTGTGAACCGCTTTTCATTTCTCCCCCCCCCCCAATTTCTTTTGCTTTGTAAACTTCCCTTTGAGAAGTTCCCTTTGAGAAGTTCTGTTTTGTTGAAAAGTGATACATAAATATTAATACATTTGTATGTCTGTCTTTAATATAGAAGGATCCTTATTGATACAGGAGAGCCTTCTGTTCCTGAATATATTAGCTGTTTGAAACAAGCACTCGTTGACTTCAGCATCTCAATCCAAGAAATTTTGGTAACACACTGGCACCATGATCACACTGGAGGCATACCTGATATTTGCAAAAACATTCCCAGTGGTAAGTACTTTATTCTGACAATGCATCAAGAGACTGTTGCAAAGCAGAAAGAAGGAAGAGCATAACAATGTGTTATGCAAGACGGGCTTAGATGCTTCTGAGTTCTGATATTTTAATTCTAATAACCAGTCTCTGGCAAAGCTTATCTTCAGTTCTAAAGGCTGATCTTGTGCATATTTAACCAAGCATAAAACCATCAAAGTAACTATTTTGGCAGTAGGAGAAGATCAGAATTGCTGTGCTTGTAAATTCTAAAGGTTTAATTTGTTCATTCTAAATGGAGCAAACCTCTTGCAAAACCGATCCTTTACACATTGACTCACAAATACAGAACTAACCTCGTCTTTCCCTTAGTGGCTTGTGTCTCACCTTGTAACACCCCAATGTTTGGCTGCCCCCAGGCCCCAGTATAGCATTCATCTCTTCCTCTGTCAACTTTTTATTTACTCATTTAAAAATATTTTTATCATGCCTTTCTCCTCCCAGTGGGAGGCATTCAAGGTAGTTTCCAACCTAATAATAATAATAATAATAATAATAATTGAACAATATCAGTTAAACAATAAGGATAACTAACCAACAGAAAAAATAAAAGCAAACAGTACAGGCAACCCCCTGACAACAGAATAATATTTTTTTTAAAAAAATCTAAACCTCTATAAGCCAGAGAAAATAAATGGGTTTTCAGTTGCCATGGGAATTCTGATTGAGAGGAGGCTATCCTGATTTCTCAAGGCAAGGGGTTCCACTTATGGGGCACCACCATGAAGTCTTGCATGTCACTGCCACCTAAACCTCACCTGGTAGGGGAGTATGGAAGAGGACCCTGCACCCCAACTGACCTTGAGGAACTTGCTATTTCATAAAGGAGGGAACGGTCCTTTAGATGCCGTAGACCAGCGTTTCTCAAAGTCTTACAGGGCAGGGGAGTTTACTCCCCTGTAAGTCTTTGTGGGGGCAAGGCGATGTCAGAGGCAGTGCTCTAGGATTGCACCCGAGCCCACCCCAAACACGCTTTTTTAAATATACCTGGTTGTCCTGCCAGCTCCCTGAAGGGTTCAGGGGGGCTGCTGCTGCCTCTCCAGGTCTCCCCAAGGCTCTAAACAGTGGCGATCACGTTCCGAAGCCCACTTTCAGTTTTTGCCTGAAAATTGGAAGTGGACTTTGATGCGATCGCCGTTGTTAACTTTAGAGTCTTGGGGAGGCCTGCAGAGGTGGCAGCAGCCCCCCTGGACCCTTCAGGGAGTTGGCAGGATAAACAGGTATGCTTTAAAAAGCTTTCTTGGGTCAGACGCGATCCTGGAGCACCAGCGCCGCCATTCTTGCTGGCCACTCCCCTTAAGGGATATTGGCCGCTTCCAGGAAAAGTGGTGGATCACGACCCACCCCTTTGAGAACTCCTGCCCTAGACAGCACAGAATTGAGGTTTTAAAGGTAACAACGAGCACCTGGAAATGGACTCACAGCTAGTGTAGCTGACATAACAGTGGAGTGACTCGGTCAAACCATGTGTCCCTGATCAAAACCTGTGCATTAATGGAGGTTTCCAAGTGGTCTTTAAGAACAGCCCCATGTCAAGTGTTCCATTACATAACTAATGATTTCATTTTCTCCATCCCACATGAAACCATATACTGAAAGCAGAAGATCAGTATGTTGGTGCTTGACCACTTGACCACTACCCCTGTGGTCGATGGCTTTAGTGTTCTCTCAACCTGTCGAGAAAGCCCTGCTAACTGGGCAACGGAACACTTTTTAAAGTGGTGCTTCTCTTGCATTTAGCAGGGGGAGAGTAACTGTCCCTATTCATACCAGCACTGTGTGTCTTTAGTAAAGCGGATTGTGGCTGAAAGTCCAAGAGAAAGTGAAGGGAGATGGAGGCCAGGTTGTAATGTAAGCAAACACAATAAACGAGACTGTAGAACATCCTTATTGCTTCTGTGGTGTGGAAGTGACTATAAAGCTTAATTTAAAATCTCCATGTTTGTTTTGTTTTAGCACAAATGATTTGTAATAGCCTTAACCCTTCTCTTAAATATATATATTAGAGAGAGAGAGATGTTTCCTTGCCCATCCCTTTACTGAGTTGCTCCACAAACTGGTACAGGTCAAGCTATTAGGAGCCCTGCACAGTCACACGTTCCCCATTGAAGCTGTCTCCCTCTAAAAACCTGTAGAATTTGGGATTTTTTTTTTCAAGTTCTTCCCTGAACAGGAAAGCGTTTTGTTCAGAAAGCCACAAAACTGTCTCTGCCACTTTAACAGTGTTGTATCTTTTTCTTTTCTTTAACCCAGCCTATGTTCTAACAGCAACTGCTTCACAGCATGCCACAAAGGGAGTTCCAAACCAGTTGGTGGCAGTGCAACTCGGGAGCCTACTATTAATACATAGATGTTTTAAATTACCAGTGGCTGTGCACAAGCCCATCAATCACCTAAAAAGAGTTGGTGAATTGTGACACATGCTGCATACCTTACAACGCTTGCCTTATGCCCTTGTGTTGATGCTGGGCCAGGAAGAGCCATATACACAGTTGAAACTGTTTTCGTCTTTTGCTGGAAGGCAGAGAGGTGTTGTACTTTTCATCTCACAGCAGCTCCCAGCAGGGCTTGCTGCAGAGCTGCCTTTTGGCCACAGGCACGCAATCTAACAGCGCAATCCTATCCAACTTACACCACCGGCGTAACTCAGCTGTATCCTATCCACCTTACACCACTGGTGTAACCCAGCGGTCCAGCGAAAACGGGAGGCCCCAGAACGGAAAGGGGATTCAAATCCTCTCCAAAGGGGGATTCAAAGGGGATTTGAATCCCCTTTCCGTTCTGGGGCCTCCCGTTCTCACTGCACCACTGGGTTACACCGGTGGTGTAAGTTGGATAGGATACAGCTGAGTTACACCGGTGGTGTAAGTTCAAGGAGAGAGCGTGGTGGGGGAGGGGTGTATGATTGACTTTATTTTCTCCTTTTGCAGGAGAACAGTCCAAAGTGTTTCTCTTTCTTATCATAGAAACTTGTGAGAAAACCCAGACAGATATCATGTGTACGGGCACCAGTGCATTCATGGGGTCCAAAGGGTCTGCAAAAGATTGTCTACAGAAGGATTTCCATCTTCGATGAGGAGGAGACATTTTTCTGTTGTTGGGAAATTCTCCACTGCATGTGTCAAAGTCTGTCTTCCCATAAAAACAAACAAGAACCCCCTGGACGCATGGGACACTGGATTGTGGCCCACATATTTAAACAGTGACTGCACAAGCACTGGGGTCATGCCCCAGAGACTCACCTTATGCCCTTGTGTTGATGCTAGGCCAGATCCTCTGAGCCACTGCTTCATTTGTTTCCCCTCCAATAAACAGCTGCTGGTCCATAATACAGTATATCCTTATTCCACTCCAGGAGGTGTTTGTGAGCCACTTGTATGTACTTACATCTACAAAACAATATTACTGTACAAAGTAGCATATTGAAAAACAAAAGTTATGCAACACCAATTATAGCAAAAGTTATACTACACCGATGTTCTTACGGCACAATCCTGCGCAAAAAACCGACTGGAGTGCGCACTCTGCAGGTGCCGGGTGTCATAAACGCGCCATAAAGTGCGTTAACACCCGTCGCTGGCACGGAGGCCAGTAGCCCTTACTCCCCCCGGACCTGGCACCCACCGGAGCACGTATGTCCTGCACTGGTCGGTGCATGAGTGGGGGAGGGTGGCCCAGGCGGTGAAGGAGGGCGGCCGTTGGCCAGGCGGAGGTGGGGATATTGGCGACGATATTGCACGCCTGTTCCTGGCCTGGACTGCCCTTACCCTGCCGGGAAGCCCTACACCTGGGGAAGGGGCCAAACGTTCCTTTCTCCTAAGGTGTTCCCAGGCCACGCCAACGCGTCCCAGAAAGGACCAGCCTTTCCACGTGTCATGCGGGACCAGGCTGCCCATAGCTGTGTTTAAGAGCTAGGATATTATAAAGCTTTTTACTGATGTGCAACTACAGTATATACTGTACCAATTAAATGTGTCATGAAATATATTTGCTTTTAAAAATAGTTCCTGAATATTGCATAAGTAAACTTCCACGTAACCCACATCATGATGAAGTAATAGGAGAAGGAAAGCAAAAGTATTCATATCTGAGAGATGGAGATGTCTTAAAGACGGATGGGGCTACTCTCAGGTAAATGTTACATTTTTAGCACGCTGGCTAATTTATGTAGGTTTTCTCATGTGCAAGATGTTTAAAATTGATTTGGGTACTTCAGGGGTTCCAATCCAATCCAAATCTTTATTGGCATACAGACAAAAAACAAAATGTACCTCCCTCCAGATTGTACAACACAGAAATCTACAGTTCAGAGGTTCTCAAAGTGGTGGGTCACGACCCACCACTTTTACTGGAAGGTGATATTTCCTTAAGGGGGTGGCCAGCCCAGACTTCGGCAGCGCTCCAAGATCGTGCCTGCCTCTGTCTCAAACACTTTCTTCAACCTACCTGGTTGGCCTTCCAGCTCCCCGGGGGGGGGGGGGGCGCTGCCACCTCTGCAGGCCTTCCCAAGGCTCCAAACGGCACCAAAAACTGGAAGTGGGCTTTGCAACACGATCAGCTCCGTTTGAAGCCTTGGGGAGGTCTGCAGAGGCGGCAGCGGGGTCCCCCAGACCCTTCGGAGAGCTGGCAGGGCAACCAGGTACATTGAAAAAAGCATTTCTGAGTCGGAGGCGGGCATGATCCTGGAGCGCTGCCTCCGACATCGCCCCGCCCCCGCAAAGACTTACAGGGGAATAAACTCCCCTGTAGGACCTTGAGAAACACTGGGGTACTTTATTACAAAGTCATGTAAGATTAGGAAGAGATTGATTTGGGAATGCCCACTCCATACGTTTTGTATGATCATCAGATCTGACAGAGCTTGGAGCCCTGCATTTCTTTTTCTCTGTGCTATCTAATTTCCACAAGTTTGAATGTCTGGAAAACTATACAAATTCCTCCCTATGTGTGGAGCTGTAGGTTAATCATTTTCCTATCCCCTTCTGTACCACGTGACTTTGAGATGTTTTGTGTATGCATGTCCTTAATGCCATTCCAACCACGTATGCAGTAGATGCTGGTGAAGTCTGCACCTCTCTCTCTCTCTCTCCTTTTTGCAGAGTATTATACACTCCTGGACACACAGATGATCACATGGCTTTACATCTACTAGAAGAAAATGCTGTATTTTCTGGTGACTGTATTTTAGGAGAAGGAACAGCAGTGTTTGAAGACCTTTATGATTACATGAAATCCTTGGAAACACTGCTGGGAGTGAAAGCTGATCTTATATACCCTGGTTAGTGGCACATTTTGAGTTGAGAACAAATGCTGTAGTTATTCACGTACCATTTGTATAATTCTCACAGGGCTGTTGTTCAAAATCCCTAATATCTGACTGTGCCTAGCAAGAACAATCTAATCCTTTTGCAGTCCTCTGCTAATTGTTGCCCTTTCATGGTGTTGTAGCAGTGATAGGAAAGGTCCCCTGGGTCTGTCACCTCCTGTTTACAAGGTGCTCTTAGGACGGAATCCTGTTCATGCTGCAGCCCAAGCTTGTTATAAACCTGCATTCATTAGCCTCATGGAAAAAAATATTGTGTAGAGCTGGATTGCATCTTAAAACAACAAATAATTCCTGCCTTTTTATTTGGAAAGAAACATTTTCATACCATTTTTAAGAAGAAACAACCTTCAAAAACAGAATATTTAAATGTGGTGGGAAAGATACAGAACTGGTTTATTCCTATAATGTGACTTACTACTAATGACCAGGTGATAAACTAACGAAGGGTACTGCAATGTAGGTATATGGTAAAAATGTCAGGAAAACATTTAATTCATGGTTCTGATTTTAGAAATGAAATGGATACCAGTCATCTATAAAAGAGTCTGATGGCGTAATGCTGTGTAACGGCTGTGCCGGGGCAATGCGTGCTGCACCCGGCGCAGGGTGTCGCAAAAGTGCTGTAAGGCACTTACGCGGCACCCGGCAAGCAAGTAGCGCTGGCGCTGCTCACTTCCCTGGCTCAGTGCCGACCGGCGCAGGTAAGCCCTACACTGGCAGGGGCAGGGTGGACCAGGTGGCAAGGGAGCGGGGATACTGGGGGCCTAGACCCCCGGTATCCAACGCTCCCTTCAAGCCCCAGATACTCCGGTCATGTCAACGTTACTGTGCACGAGCTCTAAAGCTTGTGCACATGCGAGTAAGGCCATTGGGCCTACCGCCGCTGACACCAGGGGAAGGGGATGATTGTCCCTTCTCCCGAGTTGTTCCTGGGCTGCCCCAGGGCAGCCTGGGAACTCGATAGGATACGGCGGCCGGCCCTGTAGGCCGGCCGCCGTATCCTACACAGGATTGCGCTGCCTAGGCATACCATTCGTCCCGGTTTCGCCGGGACAGTCCCGGAAATCGGCCTCGATTCCCGGTCGGGTCCCGGGGGACGAATGGGCGCCGCCATCTTTTTTTTTTAATTTTAAACTTACCGGGCAGCATCTTGGATCATGAAATCTCGCGTGATCCAAGATGTCGGCGCCCAAATCTCGTGAGGGCATGATGCCCTCACGAGATTTGGGCGCCGACATCTTGGATCACGTGAGATTTCGTGATCCAAGATGCCGGGAAGTTTAAAATTTAAAAAAAAGAAGAAGATGGCGGCGCGGCGAGCGGGTGCTTCTCCCGGTCGTCAGCGGCACCGGGAGAAGCACAGTGTTTGCCCGTGTTGCGCGAGCCTGCTGAAGGCTCGCGCAACGCGGGCAAGCAGGCTGTGCTTCTCCGGTCTCCCAGCGGCTCCATGCGGTGCCGCTGGGAGACCGGAGAAGCACAGCCTGCTCGCCCGCGTTGCGCGAGCCTCCAGCAGGCTCGCACAACGCGGGCAAGCTGGCTGTGCTTCTCCCCGTGCCGCTGGTCTCGCAGCGGCACCGGGAGAAGCACAGCCTGCTTCTTGCCCGTGTTGCGCGAACCTCCTGGAGGCTCGCGCAACGCGGGCGAGCAGGCTGTGCTTCTCCCGGTGCCGCTGGTCTCGCAGCGGCACCGGGAGAAGCACAGCCTGCTTCTTGCCCGTGTTGCGAGAGCCTGCTGGAGGCTCGCGAAACGTGGGCAAGCAGGCTGTGCTTCTCCAGGTGCCTGCTTGCCGCGGCCCCAGCCTGCTTGCTTGCCCCAGCCCGCGGCCCCAGCAACAGCAGCGACCACCGACCAGCGACCAGGTAAGCGTATTTTTTAAATATATATTTTTAATAGAAATATTAATTATTTATTTAAAAATTCCGACCGTGCTTTGCGCGGCAAGAGGGGGCGCTTTGCGCCCCCTTTACTTCATTAATTAATTATTTAAAAGTTAATTATTTAAAAATTTCGGCCGCACTTCGCGCGGCAACATTTCCTTCGTTACCTGGGCTTGGGGGAGCTTCAGGGAGGCCTGCGCAACCCTCTGCAGGCCTCCCTGATCTTCAGTTTGGCGAAAAACAGCGATTTTTGGCCATTTCTGGTTTTCGCGAAAACCGGAAATGGCTGAAAATCACCGGGTTTTGCTGAACTGAAGATCAGGGAGGCCTGCAGAGGGTCGCGCAGGTCTCCCTGAAGCTCCCCCAAGCCCCAGTAAGTAAGAAGATAGCATTTTGGGGTGCTTTTTTGGAGACCTTCGATTCTAAGACGCACCCCATTTTTTGAAATGCTTAATTGGGAAAAAACATGCGTCTTAGAATTGAAGAAATACAGTACATTATTTTCTGATTACAAAAATCTGGTGACATTCTAGCAAATCTCTGGCTATTCTACATTACCTCAGTTTGTTATCCCATGTTATCATTAAAGTATCATGAAAGTGGCCCTGAATTCCTTGGAGGAAGGGACCTTACAAATAAGTATGGTTACTCAGAAGTAAGTCCCACAGAGTTCTGCATCTATCTTAAAGGGGGGAAAGGAGCTGGAATAGGAATGGCATGGAGCAAAAAAAAAAAAAGGCTGGAAAAGATTAAGCATGTGCATACAACATCTCTTCCAATCCTACTAAATCAGGCTTTCATTTAAAACCAAAGCGGTTATCAGGACTTCCTTTTGCTTGTGTGCAATATGTCTTTTGCCCCCTTCTACTTAAGTTATGAGTACTTGGAGTAGCAACCTGAGTGGTGAACAGTACTTCAGCCACTAGAGGGCATCTACTTTTTCCACTCTAACAAGTATTTCTGTTCAAATGATTACAAATTAATATAAGAGACGCTAAAAAAGTAAGATGGAAATCGTCGTAGCATTTTATGGACTTGCATATTACCTTCAACAAGGTTCCCAGGCAATTTTCAAAAAGGAAATATCAGAGAGATTGGTGGGAAGGCTTTGTCCGCACTAGGACAGTGCTGAAAAACTTGCATTTGAATGTTGGTGCTGTGGAAATGTGATGCAATTGGCTTCATGAATCGGGTATGAGACATTCACTCTTCTGAATGCAAGCGTGCTAATGCACCACTAAATTACAAAAGACAAACTTGTGTGACAGGTTTATTATTCTTTTAGATAAGATATATTTTTGCTTTAGCTATATATCATAGTACAAAATCTTCATGTCGGGATATCATTTTGCAGTAGTATTTGTGAACATGTGTGTTCATTCTTTCTAAGGAATGTTTGTTTCATATTTTTTTCCTTATAGGACATGGTCCAGTAGTAAATGAGGCAAGAGCAAAAATTCAAGAATATATTTCTCATAGAAATGCACGTGAAATACAAATCCTGAATGTCCTGCAAAAGAATATTGGGAAATCTCTCACATCACTGGAACTTGTGAAAATTGTATACAAGGTAGCTTTCTAGCCTATTCACACTTACCTGGAAGCAAGTCTAATTGAACTCTGTGTGGATTTATTTCTTAGATGTGCGTAGCCGTTTGCTGCTAGGCACCGATCTCCAGATTTTGCTGAACTGAAAATAGCATATGTTGCAATAGAATCAGTGACTCCCAGACAACACAAACTGTATGTGTGGTTTCACTACAGTGAGACATATTAGCAGCTGTCCAATGCTCAAACTGTCTGCTTGCTAGGATATGATGACTTCAAAAATTCACCAATGTAACAGTAGATCCCCCGGTGTAAGAGCACTTATGCCAGTGTAACTTGCTGTACACTGTTGGATGCAGGACGGACACCAGCTTAACCCCCTTCAGACACCTCACATGCGCAGTTCGGATGCGGAACGGATGCCGGCACAACTCTGCCGGCGCAGGGGGCATTCCAGGGGCATCTGAATGCCCCCAGAATTGTCCCTGCGCCGGCGGAGTTGCACCAGTGTCCATTCTGCGTCCGAACTGCGCATGTGAGGTGTCCAAGGGGGTTAAGCTGGTGTGCGTCCATCGGCATACGACTAGTTACACAGGCATAAGTGCTCTTATACCGGGGGATCTACTGTTACACCGGTGCAAGAGTTACACAGGATTGTGCCCTTACAGCGCAATCCTATCCAACTTACACCACCGCTGTAACCAGCAGGGGAGGGCAGGGCAGGAGGCTTTGGGGTAGATTTGAATCCCCTTTCTGTTCTGGGGCCTCCTGTTCGCACTGCACTGCTGGTTACACTGGTGGTGTAAGTTGGATAGGATTGCGCTGTTAAGCAGTAAACTATATCCCAGTTAATAAATGTAGGAATAGTGAAATAATTTTCCCCTCTTCTTAGTTAAGAAGATGTAAGTCTATACTAATTCTTCTGTTCAACTTGGTTTGGCTCTGTTCTTTGACTTGGCATTGGTATACTTGTGTAATTCAAACAAAATCCCTATTGAAGTTACATGAATATATTGCAAATGTAAAACGTTGCTTTTAAATGTGCCGTTGTATAAATGTTTTTCCTTCACCTAGGATACACCTGAACATTTGCATAGAGCAGCAGAAATTAATCTAACACATCATCTGAAGAAACTAGAAAAAGAAGGAAAAGTGGGTAAGTAGCTTTTGTTTATAACATGATCTGTTTTAGTGTATCTTCCCCAATTTCCATAGAGTAATAAATGTACTCCTTTTCCTCTACTAAGGAGCAACAAGAGAAGTAGGGTTTTCTTGTTGGAACCTTAATTAAATATCTGACATGTATCCAAAATACATGTTGGAACATTAACTAAATATCAAGGAGAGTGAAAGAGTCAAAATACTCATGGTAGCAAGCATGCAAACCTGCACAGTGCTTGCCCTAACCAAGTGTCTTGTTCATAGTCAAGTGTGCCCCTTTCATACAATGCCACTGCAATATTATAAACCTAGCAGTCACGTTGCATACGACAGGGTAACAACAAGACTTTTACCCGTTTTTGTTTTTGTTTTCTGTGCTCTGAGGCAGTTTGTACACCCCTGAAGTTTGTACACACCTTGTGGAATATTTCAGAGTTGCCTGCTGTATAAGTGCTAATTTTGTGGAATATTTCAGAGTTGCCTGCTGTATAAGTGCTAATTTTGTAATAGAAAGTCTTTGTTTAAATCCAAGTCAGTTTTCATAACTTTTTCACGCTTCCTTAAAGTGTGAAAAATGTCTGTCCGTAGTAAGGTATTCTAAAGGAGGCAGAAGACCAATTCTGGTCTGACAAAATGTGTATCAGGCTACAAAGTGCCCAAAAATCCAGGTCTGGATCCAAAGAACCGAGGCAAATGAAACTAGCGACACAGAGAACTTTGGATGTGTTTCATAAAAAGCAATTATGCCACAAGGCAAAGGACACATTCAAAAACAGTGTGCATCCTAGGCATGTCTACTCCAAAGTAAGCCCAACTGAATTTAATGCAACTTTCTCCCCAGTATATGTCTGTAGAATTGTAGCCCTGGCCTAACTTTTAAAATATAGTGGAGTTTCAAGTGGACATGAGATTTTAGGGACATTGGTGGAAACGGTTGAATGATGGAATAATGTAACTTTGTGGAACGCTTTCTAATTTTTTTTCCAAAAATGAACAATTCTGGATTCTTAGTTTTCTGTTGCTAGAATTCAGAAGCCCATATTTATTATTTCACATTCTTATACCGCCCTTCCTCCAAGGAGCTCAGAGTGGTGTACATATTTCCTCCCCTCCTTTTTGTCCTCACAACAACCCTGTGAGGTAGGTGGGGCTGAGAGATAGTGACTGGCCCAAGGTCACCCAGGAAGCTTCGTGGCTGAGCGGGGATTTGAACCTGGATCTTCCAGGTCTAAGTCCGACTCCCAAACCACTACACCATCCTGGCTCGGCCAGCTCCTGCCAGCCTAGCAGTTCCAAAGCATGTTAATGCGAGTAGATAAATAGGTACCGCTTGCGGGAAGGTAAACAGCGCTCCGTGTTCCAGCTGCATGCTACGTGCTGCGGCAAGGAGAGTCATGCCAGCAACATGACCACAGAGGCGTCTTCGGACAACGCTGGCTCTTCGGCTTTGAAATGGGGATGAGCACCACACCCTAGAGTCGGACACGACTGGACTTAATTGTCAGGGATCACCTTTACCTTTACCATGCGTGTGGGCTACTTCAAAGGAGGCACAGATCTGATTGCATAAACATGCGTGCAGGTCCACAGCCCCTACTGCCTTCTTAATTTTTGGCAGCTATTGAGCAGTGATAGAGTACTGTGCATTGGAATACCCATGCCCAGAGGAAGTCACTGAATTCTGTATAATGCCTGTCATCATTTTAAATATTAAACTTACCATTTACAAAAACAACTTGTTGGAATTTTAATAGAGGATCACTTGTCAAATATTTAGACTTCACTCTCTGATGTAAAAGTGGATGTCTTAATGGCCTTTTAAAGCTGTTTGTATTCCCTTGCTAGTCTTCGAGAGATGCAATATATGAAGAGAGAGCATTTGAGATGGAAGTTGTGAATTTTAGTCTCTTCCTGCTTTACATATTTGCAATGATACATGTCGAAGTAATAATGGTAACGTTTTCAAGTGCCAGCCCCTTCAGTCATATTTTGCTTCTGTTACAGTATATGAAAATTCACCTAGTCTCCGGTGGAAAAGCAGTTTATAATATGACACAAAAACAAGTATGATAATGTTGGTGTCCATAGCTGCATCCTTTTTATTTTGTGAACACGGAAGCAATGAAATTGACTTGTTGGTATGAAGTCAGAACAATCTTATGTGTCATGGAAAAAGTGGTTGAGTTACTTCAGTATAATTTACAGTGAAAGATTAATCCATTGTATTTCCCCAAGTTATTATACTTCTAACAAGCTAAAAATAAAAGACTGTTTAGACAAAACAATTGTGTCCGATTCTGCTAAAATATCAGTACCCTGCAAAAAGCCGGAGATTGATTAAACAAGAAAATACTGGTGCCTTAACCTCTAATATCTGGTCACATTAATTTTAAACAATGCTTAGGAGGGTCTTGGAAGAAACTGCCATTTACTTAGTGTATACAGTACACTGAAACAGCATATCTGATACTCTATACTACCCTATACTACAACCATCCATCTTCAGGTAAACCATACGTTTAGTAGCTCTGAAACCTTAGGAGGAGTAAAGCACACAGTGATTTTATTTAACTTTCACATGAATAGTTTCCTTGACTCATTTGTGCAACAGTATTTATGTGTACATGCTACAGGAAGATAAGATAATACTACTAAGAGCCCATGTGTCCGCCACTTTTTAAAATGTTTTGCATTTAGTTCTCACTAGCTGTATAAATATTTTTACGTGAATGCCCTGTGTCATGATTCCTCATTTATGAGATTACTCAAATCTCATTTACTCTAACAGCATTTCTCAAAGTTCTCCCCATGAGTAGGGGAGAATTTTGAGTGCTTGTTTAGGCGGGGCAATAACAGAGGCAGTTATCCCAATAAAAGGGATATTTTTAGACTTACTAGTGGTCCTGCTGCCCTCCGGAGGGTGCGGGGGGCCATAGCCCCCCCAGCCTCTGAATGACTACTGGAGGCGATTAAAGCCAACTTCCATTTTACTTCCTGGTTTCCCTGGAAACCAGAATTGGGCTTTAATTGCCTCTAGGAGATGTTTGGAGGCTTGAGGAGGCCTGCTGGGGGGCTGCGCCCCCTCACCCTCCAGAGGGCGGCATGACCCCCAGTAAGTCTAAAAATACTCCTTTTGTCAGCAGAGGCAACACAATCCTGGGATTGCTGCTGCCTCCATCAGGAATCACATCACCCCTTAAAGGGGCAGCTCCAGCTCCCATCACTTTGAGAACCCTTGCTCTACACTATGCTGCAATAGGCTTACCAGATTGCCCCCTGACACAGGGGGGCAGAAGTGATGTCACCGAGGGCGGGGCCAGGAATGTGACTTCACTGGGTGAGGGGACTTAGCCTCATGCACATACGCGAGGCTGGGAGCACTCAGAAAGCGTCCGAGTGAACTCTGATGCTTTCCAAGTGCTCCCAGCCTCACGAGGCTGTCCCCGCCCCCAGTGACATCTCAGAAAGTGCGCACGAGTCTGGAAGGTCTCGGAAAGCATCAGAGTTCACTTGGGTGCTTTCTGAGTGCTGCCAGCCTCACGCAACACTCAAACAAAGAAGATGGTGCCGGGGGGGGGCAGTCCTGGATGGCCGGGACAAACAGGAGATTGGGCGGGAGCCCGGAATTTGGGCTCCCGAACCAGGATTGTCCAGGCCATATCTGGGATTAAGGTAAGCCTATGCTGAAACTAAGCTTGAGTTTGCTTAGCAGTATCTTTCATAATAGCAGAGAGAAATATTTATCATTCATGCGCATGGCAACACCAATCCAATAGTTTATTAACGGTCAATGACCAGCAAAATAAAACAGCAAAACACAACATCATCAGAGCATCAAAAAACAAGCCTAAGTTAAAACAAGTAGGAAACACTACACAAAAGAGAACAAACAGAGCTTAAATAAGCATTAAAAATTTTCCTCGATATTGACAATACGAGTTTTGCAAGCAGCTGCCAAAAAACGTGCACACTGGATAGTAAACCAGGGGCTTTTTCCCATGAGGAGCATCTTGGCCAACTCCACATCAGTCAAACTGGGATATTTTTTAATAAAGGGGAAGATAAACCTAGCACTCAGCCCCTGATAAAATGGACAGCGAAACAGGACATGCTCTACAGGACACTTCTCCCGAGTCACACGGGCAAATCCTTTCAGATATTGGAATCCTAAAACAGCCCTCCAAAAATGCCGAAGGGAGGGCTCTCCACCTAGCTAAAAAAGGCCCTCCTATGCGTAGGGAGCTCCAGCAGTGACAGATAGGCTGCCGGCACTACTTTATATCTAGTGTCCTCTGCAGCTAAAAAGTGTAGAGTTCTGCTGATGTCCTCTTGCCGCTCTGTGTCTAGCAGCCTTTGCCTTATGGCTTCTCTTGCTTGAAAAAAGTCCATTGCCAGCACAACCTCAGGGGAGAGTCCCAGATGTCTCAATTTCCTATGAACTGCCATAAGCCATGACGATTGAAAGTTATCTTGTAGGATTAATGATGTTAGGCCCTGAGCATTAAAGTTTAGATTTAGCCAAGTATTAATAGAGGCTAGGGAAACCCTAGCCTCAACCTTAAGCAGGCCAGAGTCCAAGCGCAAGCTTGCATTGGAAACATAGCTGGACACTTGGAATATAGATCTTAAAAACTTGGATTGCACCCGTTCCAAGGGGGCAAAACTGGAGGAAAGGGGCCCCCAAAATTGTCCCATATAAAAGCTGGGGCTGAGTTTTTGCTTGATGTAACTTAATTGCCGCAGGCAAATAATGGCCACCTTTGGTGTTAAAAACTTAACTACTGCACGAGCAGATTTCTGGCCTACCTCGGCCACGTACTCGTGATGAGCAGTTCTGGCTCCAGTCGCTTGCAACATTACCCCCAAGTATTTATAGGTGCAAACCTACTCAATCTTGTGGCTGTTGATGCTCCAGGCCCTGATTTTTGGCCTCTTGCCAAAGGATAAAACTTTGGTTTTTGAGTAGTTAATGACAAGTTGCCATCGCATGGCAACACCATAGAGCTGAAATATTGCATAGGTTGACAAATCCCTTGTTTTGGAGAACTGATACAAATTGTATCACTGACAGCACAATCCGACTTAACTTTTGTGGTGGTGTAACCAGCTGCGCAGCGAGAACGGGAGGCCCCAGAATGGAAAAGGGATTCAAATCCCCTCCAAAAGAGGAATTCAAAGGATTTGAATCCTTTTTCCATTCTGGGGCCTCCCATTCTCGCTGTGCCGCTGGTTACACTGGCACAAAAGTTAAGTCTGATTGCGCTGTGAAGATGTTTAAAATAGGGGCCGTTACCTTTTTTCAGTGTGGAACTCCTAGCAAAAGTTGTATCTTCATTTATGGCTTTAAAAGCTGTCAGCTACTTCTAATAGGGTTGCTAACTCAGACTGAAGGTTATCTATTCCTGGATATTTTTCCAATATGATGCAACATTGACAATTCCTGGAGGCCCTGTTAATCTCCTGAATTGCTTTAATTTGTCACCTGGGGTCATGCTGATTCCTGGAGAATCCAAGCCAATGTTATAGGGTTGGCAACCATAACTACTATGCAGAGCTTAGTATTCCAACTCTCTCCAATTCTTCCCAAATGAGTTGGAAGACCACTCCCAAATGAGTTACCGAGAGCACCATTCTTGCATTGGTGCGCTTAGCAACAAGAGCCTAGAGAAAGTATACTCTACAGTCAGAAAATCTCCTGCCAGTGCTTGCAGGAAGCTTCTTTAAAGTCCAAGGTTGTGTATCTTCTGAAAATCCCCAGAAACCTGTCCAATGTTATTATTATTGTATTATTATTATTGTTATTAACAGTATTTATATACCGCTTTTCAACAAAAAGTTCACAAAGCGATTTACAGACAAAATCAAATGATTAAATGGCTCCCTGTCCCAAAAGCGTTCACAATCTAAAAAAGATGCAGAACACCACTAGCAAACAGCCACCAGAAAAGACACTGCGCTGGGGTGAAGACCAGGGGAGGCTGAGATCAGCTTACTGCAGCTCTGTAATGAAGTCTGTCTTGAAGACAGAGAGGAAGCAGTTAAAAACTGACCTGTCTAATGATTTCTATACTTGAGATAAGCCATTTTGCCAATGCCTACAGCAGCTCTCCAATACAGTTCATTATAAACTCATTATGCATTGCTTTAGGCATTTTTAAAAAAGATTTATACTACCCCATGTTCTCATGAAATTTCTAAGGCGATTTACAAAAACCTTCAGTAGCTCTTGTTCCTCTCGTGATGGTAGAGAGGCTAGTGTATACTCCTGCCACCTATCAGGGTAAGTAGCAATTGGAGCAAGTAAGCTCTCTGCCTCGCCCTCTTCTTCCCTGGCTGAGAGCTACCGGTAGGACCAGATTAGCCTCTTCCTCTACTATTCTCGGAAATGAGTCGGGTGCAACCTACTGGTGGCCCTTGTTCCTCTGGGGCGAGCTCTGGGATTACATAAACGCGGAGAAAGGACACGCCGGCAATAGTATTTTCAGTTCCCGAATGAAATGGCCATCTCCTCGACCTGTACTGACACAATGCAACTTCACACAACTACAGGTCTCCACACTACAATACTACACAGTATACACAATTACGATGTAGCAAAAGAACAATTTCGTAACAGGACATATATATTTCAAATGAATTCATTCGTACTGAAAGAGGCCGTACAGTAATAAGAGAGTCCCTCGGTCGCGCGCAGAAAAATAGCGCGAGTCGCAGCAAAGAAACTGCTTCCTCCACCCTCCTTGTGTTTCTGCTACCTGGCGTAAAATGGAGAGGCCAAACCGGAAAGCACAGGGGCGTGACTTACTCTAAACTTACCCTCTGGCTTGGCAAAAGGTACGAACGCGCGCTCTATGACTGGCTGGACCTTCCTTTTGAACCTCGGAGCGGCGCGTGAAGTACTGGAACGCGGCGCCACAGAGATTGAAAAATACCAGAGTTCTGGGTTTACATTAGAAGCCACTTTTAAAGCTCCCCTGGCTGAAAGTGGGAGCTGCTGTATAGAAATGGAGATATTCATTGTGTTAAAGCAGTATGTTTGTCCAGGTGGCAGCAAAGAGAGAATCCAAGCCTTGTTTTAATTTGGGGAAAAATATTTAAATATCTTTAATAGCCCTCCAGTGCAAATTTCAACGCTAATATAGTCCGTCAACCCCGTATTGCTGGTCGGAGGAGTGCACATGCTGACAATGGCTCACGCCGGCAGCTCTGCAATGTAGGTCACTATTAATATTGCACGTTAGAGGTGGACTTCCAGCCAAAATTCCACACACACAGAACACCCCTCAGGTTACTGCAAAGTCTAAGATTAACCCCTAGGCTGTATCCTAAACAAACACACTTTCACGGGAGTAAGTAAGCCCCGTTAAACACAGTGGGAATTTGTAATGAAGCAGGCATTATGGGTTTTCTAGCCATGTTTATTATTTGAGAAATAAAACTAAAATCGTACTGTCTTCTTAAGAGATTTATCTCACACACACACTCTGGAGATGTGCGTAGAGGCGAAGATGAGTCTTTATTTCTCCTACCAACGTTTCATCCCACACGAGGGACCTTGTCAAGGTAATTCAGCATAACACTGCTGGATGACACTGAGAACATGGAGCTCTTGCTAGCATATGCCAGTAAAAGCCATGGCAACCGTTAACTGACAACGGAATCATCAACCTCTGCTCTATTCCTCCTAGGCTGCAAATATGCTCTTTTCAGGATAGGTAGCCAGATTTTATTGGCAAATGACAGCTCTTGCTGTCTATTCAGAAGACTTGCAGGTTTCCTTTGGGAGATTGAAATAGCCTCCAGATTTAGTCTTCGTTTTAGACTGGCTTCCGAAAACAACGAACGGACCTGCTCAAAAGCAATTTGGTGGCCAGATTCCAGGGCGTGCGCTGCCACAGCAGATTTTTCTCCTTGTGACAATTTTACCGCTCTCTGGTGTTCTTGTACTCTTACTTTAATAGGTCTCATTGTATTTCCAATGTAAGCACGACCACAACCGCATTTTATTTCATAGACTCCTGGGTTCATTAACGTAGGTCTTTGATCTTTGGGATTTCTTAGTATTTGCTCTATCTTAGTTGTAGGAGCAAATAAAGTCCTGATCCCATATTTTCTCATCACTCTCGCTATTTTGTCCGTGGTTCCTTGTAGGAAAGGCAATGATAACCATAGTTTCTCGTTGTCAGCTTCCTCCTCTTTTTCATTATTCTCTCCCGGCTTAGGGATATAGTTTTTCTTTTTAACTTGTCTCTCCCAGCATTTGTTAATTTGCTGCAACTGATAACCATTAGCCAACAAGGAATCTGTGACGATGCGCCTTTCTGCAGCTAAAGATGGTTCATCACAAACCCGTAATGCCCTGAAAATTAAAGAATTTATTAAGGAGTTCTTTTGCAGTGGGTGGTGATTGGATGTTTTGTGCAGGTATCTTCCCGTGTGTGTAGGCTTTCGGTACACAGTATGTCCGAAGGTTAAATCCTTCTTTCTAGTCACCAAGACGTCCAAGAAAGGTAAAGTCCCATTTTCTTCAATTTCTATCGTGAATTGGATCTCGGGGCACAAGGAATTTAAATGTGCCAAAAAGCCTTTCAGTTCTTCTTCCCCGTGATCCCAAATACAAAAAATGTCATCGATTAAAAAGAAAAACTATATCCCTAAGCCGGGAGAGAATAATGAAAAAGAGGAGGAAGCTGACAACGAGAAACTATGGTTATCATTGCCTTTCCTACAAGGAACCACGGACAAAATAGCGAGAGTGATGAGAAAATATGGGATCAGGACTTTATTTGCTCCTACAACTAAGATAGAGCAAATACTAAGAAATCCCAAAGATCAAAGACCTACGTTAATGAACCCAGGAGTCTATGAAATAAAATGCGGTTGTGGTCGTGCTTACATTGGAAATACAATGAGACCTATTAAAGTAAGAGTACAAGAACACCAGAGAGCGGTAAAATTGTCACAAGGAGAAAAATCTGCTGTGGCAGCGCACGCCCTGGAATCTGGCCACCAAATTGCTTTTGAGCAGGTCCGTTCGTTGTTTTCGGAAGCCAGTCTAAAACGAAGACTAAATCTGGAGGCTATTTCAATCTCCCAAAGGAAACCTGCAAGTCTTCTGAATAGACAGCAAGAGCTGTCATTTGCCAATAAAATCTGGCTACCTATCCTGAAAAGAGCATATTTGCAGCCTAGGAGGAATAGAGCAGAGGTTGATGATTCCGTTGTCAGTTAACGGTTGCCATGGCTTTTACTGGCATATGCTAGCAAGAGCTCCATGTTCTCAGTGTCATCCAGCAGTGTTATGCTGAATTACCTTGACAAGGTCCCTCGTGTGGGATGAAACGTTGGTAGGAGAAATAAAGACTCATCTTCGCCTCTACGCACATCTCCAGAGTGTGTGTGTGAGATAAATCTCTTAAGAAGACAGTACGATTTTAGTTTTATTTCTCAAATAATAAACATGGCTAGAAAACCCATAATGCCTGCTTCATTACAAATTGTACCAAGCCATGAAAGTTTCCATAGTACAGTGGGAATTACTTCTGATTCTGAGGACATGCATAGGATTACGCTGCTAGTAACACCGACCAAAATGTTATCCAGAGAGACCAAATCCAGCTCTCAATTGCACGCAGAAACTTCGCGCTCCATTGAGTTTCACATACAGACACACGTTGCAATTTTAAAACATGCAGAAACTGAAGAAAAGTTGACGTTTTTCACATGATGAAACAAGACTCAAGTTGAAAGCATAGACTCCTATTTTGCTGCTTCGCTTTTGTTTTATGTTCAAATGCCTGTCGTCGAATCACACGTACACCAAAATCTTTTCTCCATTGGTTTCTAGGAGCAGCTCTCATTTCCGCCCCACAGCTGGAGTCAACTGAAAATGATCCTCTTCGTTCTGTGTGTTACTCTGGCTTTTTTCTATCTCTATGTGGGGAAACGAACTCCTCGCTTTAGTCGTTCAGTTGCTGGTAACCAATGAACTGTCGCGTTCCAGACAGGTCCTCTTGGGCGATAGGTGGCGCTGTCGGCTTTTCCGTCAGTGAGAGAATGGAACAAAGCCCTTCTGTGGGGCGGAGAACTAAGAAGCGACGACTTGCAGTTTCGAACGGTGTTGCTGAAGGGGCAGGAGGAGGAGGTGGCGGCGAAGTTGGGCGGAGCGGTTGCCTGGCTTCCTCCTCCTCCCCGGGCTCCGCCGCAGAGAGTGCGAGCGGGGCTGTGGTAGTGGTGGCTGGAGCAGGGACCGGGGAGGGGCTGGTGGCCGCCGCGCTCTGCTTTGCCTGCCCGCCATGGCGATCCGCAAGAAGAGTAACAAGAACCCTCCCGTCCTTAGCCACGAGTTCATCGTGCAGAACCACGCGGACATCGTCTCTTGCATGGCCATGGTCTTCCTGCTGGGGCTCATGTTCGAGGTAAGTAAGGCGCTTTCCCGCACAGCTGGATGAGGATCTGGACCAAGGGGAAGGCAGAGGGAGGGAACTGCTGCTTCCGAGAAAGTGTAGTTAGTGGGGGGGTTCTGTCTGCTAGCCTCACAGCACAGCCAGTAAGAAAGAAAACTAGGGTCGTGTGTTAGGATATGATCGTGGCCAGGGGCGTCTTCACGCCCCCTTTTCTTTCCCTTCCTGTCTTAGGTGAGCGTGACTATAGTGTGCAGTTCAGCTGCAGCCAGGATATGCGCGCGCGCGCGCACACACACTCACAAGTACAGGATTCTCCAAATGTTGTCTGCAGACCGTAGTAGTGTGGCAGAGAGCCGGAGATCCCTGTCCCTGGTAGCAAATCTGCCTGCCTTAAAAGAATCTTGCTTGTGGGGGACCGGGGTGTGTGTGTGCGTACACCTCATACGGCAGTAGGCGTTGTTG
Organism: Plestiodon gilberti rubricaudatus; assembly: GCA_026170595.1. NCBI lineage: Eukaryota > Metazoa > Chordata > Lepidosauria > Squamata > Scincidae > Plestiodon > Plestiodon gilberti. The sequence goes on from JANXHW010000004.1 coordinate 35,886,979, forward strand.
TTTTTTTGTCTACAGTCACCTTTATAAAACATCTGGCAGGCTTCTCGGTCACTCCTTCCCCGGAGAGAGAGATGGAAATGATCGGCAGGTCCTTGTTGTGTCAAGGGAGGGGGGGGCGCGGCGGCGGTGTGCGCGTCAGCGATCAGCTTGTGGGTTTGCGCGAGGAACAGCTGGCAACCCGAGTGGTGCATCAGCATCATTCTGCCATCAGCGGCAGCAGCCCTCCCCGACGGATATCTTGTCCTCAAGTCTCCGTCTGTCTCGTGGGCCCAAAGTGTGTCTGTCTGTATGTCCCCGGGCCCCTTTTGAGAAGCCGGGTGGATTTCCCATTCTCTTCAGACGTGCTGAAGCACACGGGAGGCCACCGGCCACCACCCCCTTCCAGTCGAGCTTCCCCAGCCAGCTGCAGTTTCCTGGCAGAACGAGCTCATGTGGCGAGAGCAGGTCAGACTGGCCGGTGGCCTCCCGTGTGCTCAAAGCGTAGGAAGAGCCGCAGTCTCTGTGTGTTTTGCAAGCAGCTCCGCCGTGCATGGCTCTCTGCCTGCCGAGGAGTTCCTGGTCTCAGCAAGGTTACGTGGCACTCACTCGGAGAGCGAGGAGGGTGGGCCGCCTCTACGCTTTGGGGAGGGCGGGGGTGCGAGAAAGAAAGAGGGTGTGTGCGTGCAGTGGGGGGCAGAGTAGGCTCGTCTCGGGTTGCCAAGACCGGAGGGGAGTGTGGGGGGAAGAGGGCGCCCTGTCCTTTGTGTGCAACGGGCAGAACTACAAGCCCCATGGGGCGCTGCGGCAGGCGGCCCCTCCCGGCTCTAAGGAAGGTGAAGTGGCTGGTGACGTGTACATTGAGAGCCCCATGGTCAGCTTTCGGTGGGCTGAAGATTTCCCATATGCCCAACGTTTTGCTGTAGACACACAGTCTGAGAGATACTTGCACACCCCTCTAACACGGTATGGCATGTATTTAAAATGTGCATGTCATAAGTCACACTTCCAAGGGGAAGATAAAGAGCAAGCTCTACCAAACAGTTATTTGATCTCTCTTCTCCCCCCCCCCCCCAATAACTTATTGAACAATGGAGATGTGGAGGGCAGTGTGGGGAAAGATAGGGGGCATGGAAGGTTTCAGGATTCTCTTTCAAACCCTTTGCTCGAAAGCACAATTCAGTGGGACTGACTGCCCCCAAGTAGTAAGAGCTGAAGGATGTGACTTTTTGAAACTTGCTTCAGAACTGCTGACCTTATTTCTAATGACACTTAAGACAACAAGTACACTTAAAGTTGTCAAAGGGAGTGGAGCTAGAATTCCAAGTAGCAATACCCTTTTTGAAGATTGAACTTGCATGCAATCAATTAATATAGTTGGTGGGTTTTCTTGCATTTTTATATAGTTGCTTTCTTCAGAGAGCGAGCAGAAGTTGCTGCCAGTCCCATATTGGCTTAATTTAGTCAAAAGCAGAATAGTTTGGGAATGACTGTTTTTAAGTATGGGGGTGGGGAAGAATTAGATTGCAGGATTATCAGTGGTGCAGTTGCTTTAACTATTAGGACTGCCATGTCTTATAAATAGCCACCCATCCAATCTGCAGCAATAAGTAAGAACTGCCTGCAGGTGGGTAGGCTGGGAAATTTACAAATGTTGGTTCTTTTATGCCACAAATGTGTGTGAGCATCCTAGTAGATGCCTGGGCTAGTAAATCGGGCATTTATTTACAGTTTTAGTCTATTGCTTGTGATGTGAAATACTAAAGAATTATGTGAATAGTCTCACGTGACGCAGTGTTCCAGCTTCATCTCCTGTCCAAGCATGTCAACTGAGCTGGATAACTCTTAGATTCCTGTTCTTTGCTTAGGTAGAAAGTCCGTTTCTGCTGCTTCTGTGGCATACTGTATTCTTGGTGTGAGTTTTGTTTTGACTTTTTGTTTTGTTTTTGTTTCAGGTTACAGCAAAAGCCGCTGTTGTCTTTGTTACACTTCAGTACAATGTTACCATTCCTGCCACAGGTATTCTGATTTTTAAGCACTTCTCCTCTGCAGTAAAAAGAATATTCATGTGCTGGTATTATGTTTTATCTAATTGGCCAGTTCTAAGACATGCTACACCAAGAGATCACCCAGCATGATGTACCCAAATGCTATACTAGTGCCATGATGCAAAACGTGAGCTCAAATGCTGCCGTTCAGGGTGCCACCTGGTCACTAATGATATTCTTGTACAGTCTGGTAATAGTTGCTCATTCCATGAATAAGCCTTGAAGGCTGTATTCTCTCTAAAGGATCCATGCCAGTGTGTGGATGCCTTCTTCTGGCACATGGCTCCACAACACCGTTCCTGGATGCTCAGCAATGACGTCACGCGTCATCACCAAACTTCCAGGTTGCCAAGCTCTGTGCTGTGCAGAGCTCAGCTTGGAGCCATGCATCCGCACCGCTTCCAGGGAGGGCTGCTTGAAGGACCCTTGAGGGTCGTTTGTCCCCCTCCCTTCTTTCCTTGTGCCTCATGATTCCCTCCTTCTCTTCCTCTCCCCATCGTTTGCGGTTTCGTCTCTTCAGGCAGGAATGGTGCTTGGCCTGCAAACAAGATTGAAAGCCACGGTTTCATCCTGCTTTCCAGGGCAAGCACAAACCATAATTTTGTTGCTTCAAATGGAAACCCATGGTATCCCCCAAAGTAGGAAAGAAGGGAGGGGATCGCTGCACATTGCAGGGAGCACAAGGCTTGTTCATATATCGCCAACTATGGTTTGGTATTGCACTTGAACCAAGCTATAATAAATACCAGGACCACAATTTCATTCTGTGTGAAATCTGATACTACCTTAGCTATGTTGTTCTTAAACCTAAATCAGATTTTGAAATCATAGAATTTTGATTGTTTCAGTATTTCCAAGTACTGTGGAGTTTGTCATTTAGATTTCTGCTTATTGCTATGGTGTGTACTAATTAGGAGTGTATGATTAAAGAGCACAAGCTAGCCCTTTGTAACATTCCTTAAACTTGAATACAAGTCACACATTATACCGTATTTCTTGCTGCTCAGTTCTGATGTAACTTCATGGGTCGGTGGGTTTAAAATAAACTTATGTTTAACTGTGTCTTTTTCTCTTTTAGAAAAACAGTCTTCTGAAACTGTTACGCTCTATCACTATGGTATCAAAGATCTGGCTACTGTTTTCTTCTACATGCTGGTAGCAATAATCATACATGCTGTTATTCAAGAATACGTGTTAGATGTAAGTAATTTTATTAGGGCAATATAGTGTACATTACTATAGTGATACTTAATTGCCTGCATAAGCATATTGTAGACTTTTTCATTGATTTTTTTTTGTCAATGAAAATTTGATGCGTCAAATTTCTTACTGCACCAGGCAGATTAATAACTCAGATGACTTTTCTTTTAGAAAATTAACAGGCGAATGCACTTTTCTAAAACGAAGCACAGCAAGTTTAATGAATCTGGACAACTCAGTGCATTCTACCTTTTCTCCTTTGTTTGGGGAACAAGCATTCTGGTGTCTGTGAGTATATCACTTTTGTGTACTTAGGGGTTTAAAAAAAACTGAAAATCTTACTGTTGTAGTTTAATTATGGTTACTATTGTAACAGATTTAAATGTATCAAAATAGTAAAAACCATGAGCTGCTATTCAACTATTGGCACCAGCAAATGTTTTCCAAAACTATGCATTTTAAGGATGGCAAATCTTCTCACTTGGAGGAACTTTGACTATTCTGTGCCTAAGCTGCTTCTTCTGTTCCCATCCTCTTATCTTGGGAACTTAAGAACAGATTAAATTGGGAGGCGTTGAATTTAGTGCTGCAGAATGAAGGTTGTGCAGAGTTAGAGATCTTTTTATACACATCCTGTACCACTGCGGATATTGGGTTCCTTTGAAAGAGCTTCTTCCTCTTGCCTTTGTAAGATGAGAACATTGACTGCTTGGATTCTAGTCTCGGTATACGGGGCCACAACTAGATGTTTTAGCTTTTCTTTTAAGTCGCCATATTGTCTTGAAGAAGTGTAGTGGTCAGAGACTTGGTTTTACACTAAAGCATCTTCCCAAGGAGTTGTGATTTGGGAGATGGCAGATCTCACTTGGCTTCTAGATGGAAAAGACAGGTGGACGTAATAGTAGTAGTCAACGTTCCGATTTGGCTGCCATAAGTAGTGCATGGTCCTCTCTTCCAAAGCACACATGAATCTTTGAGTTCTGAGGTTTAAAAATTCAATCCTACTATACCGAGTAAGTTAGATTCGGATCTGATGCTTGGAATCTACTTATTTCATGTTTATATCTGTGCCAGTAAAGAACATGTATAATACATGCCTGGAAAAAAACCTGAATGTTGGACCCAACTGTGTAGCCTAGCAAGGGGTCCGAGAAGCTCAGGGGATTCATAGGAATCCAAATCTTATGCCATGTCCTTGAATTGTCTTTGGATCTGTTTAGAAGCTGATGTGCCTTGAGCTACATATTTGTTGCAAGTTGTCTCCTTACCTTTTATTTTGCTTCATTAAATATTTTCTTGAAGAAAATAGTAGAAGTCACAACTTGGTACAAAGGAATTTGGCATGAGGTTCTACTCTGAATGTCAACAAAATGTATCAACATGTGTTGTTTTCAGGAGAACTATGTATCTGATCCAACGTCGCTCTGGAGGGACTACCCACATACATCAATGCCGTAAGTTTATCAGCTAGGGAGAAGAGTCCAATAGTTGTGTTAATTTATTTCAAACATAAAATCAATTAGCAGTTTGTTTGAAATTATTAAAATAACTCCCTGTTAACAGGATATGAAATAGATTTACATGATGTGCTTCTCCTCCAATGCAAGTCCTAGAAATACTATTGCTGTGTACGCTGTGTAAGCAGTAGTTACTATCTTAGCATTTGCCGTTTGTTAATCACTCTGGAATCTATTCTTTTCTAGGGAAACGTTTTAGATATGACTTGAACAAGTTGTGGTTTTTTTTTTTTCATGCGATACTACAGTATGTCTTAACTTTTCCTACTGTTTTATGCAGGTTTCAAATGAAGTTTTTTTACATCTCACAACTGGCCTATTGGTTCCATGCCTTTCCAGAACTCTACTTCCAGAAAACAAAAAAAGTAAGTCAATTCTAGGTGTTACAAGCCAACAAAAATGTATGTTTTTTTGCTTAATTAGTGGAAAGTAGAAGACATTTAGAAATTATTTCAGTGTCCCTGATTTAAAAACAAACTGGTTACTGATACCACCTTTAAGCACTTTTGTTTTTGTTTTACCGCTTCAGAGGCAATCCCGAGAATCAATTTTTATTTTTTAATGCTACGTAGTCCTCAGTCTCTTACAGCGCAATCCTGTGTGGAACTGCATCGGGGGAGCACACGCTCCGCTGGTGCAGGGTGTCGTGAAAGTGCCATAAAGCACTTTCACGGCACCCAGCGAGTAAGGGCCACCAGCGCAGAGGCCGGCGTCCCTTAACCTGCCTCGGGGCAGCCCGGGACCTGTGTATCATACACAGAATTGGACTGTTAAACTCATACAGGAGCTTTTGAGAAGATGGGGAAATTCTCCATGTGTTGCTTCACCAAGAGACTCATCTAATATATTTTAAAACATTTCGTTATTTTCTTTGCTGTCAAGGTGAATGGGTTATAGGATTTTGAGTGTGTTAAATGTATACTTAAGAAGCTGTAGTTCAGTTAAAATTGCCGGAGGCATTGCCACTGTCCTGTGAATGAGGAAATAGTCTCTTTGAGAGACTCAATATTTTTCTCTGTAGTTTTTAGTCAGAATAAAGCCATTAAGAGAAATCATGTTTATTGTGATGAGCCAGAGGAGGAGGGAGTGGTGGTAGAACAGAATGAAGTTACTTTGCCCATTAACAGCATTTGTCAGTTAGCTCTGATATTATCTGAATACAGAATAAAACAGCAATGCAACCATTGATAGTTTTCACCATTCTAGTTGACCACATTATCATCCAGAAATTTCTGGCTGCTAAATTTAGCAGCAAGTATAGCTGCCTTCTTAGCGAGATCTTCCTCTGCCTGCTAACAAAAGTTAATTTTCTGCTTGGTTGAACAGTGCATGCCTTGATTTCTAACATGTGAGAGTGATTTGGCCCTTTATCTCTGTATAAAGATGGTGGATCAGCAGACAGTGAGAAAGGCTTGTACAGTCATAACTACCAGAATATTGCCCTACCTTTTGATCAGGTGTGGTGGTTCTTATACTTGTTAATACTTTGACCAGTGGTAAAATGTCACACATGCCTGCTGGTTGTAAGTAGAGAAGCTTCTGAGCTGTTGTGATTTGCATCTAGACATGGGGAATGGAGGAGTGCACGCTGTGGAAACTTTCTAACGGCACAATCCTGTGTAACAATGCGCCGGCAGAGCACCTGCTCTGCCAGTATTGGGTGTCGCGAAAGTGCCATAAAGCACATTCGCGGCACCCAGAGAGTAAGCGGCGCTGGTGCTGAGGCCTACGTCGCTTACTAGGCCATCACCCATGAACCGCACTGGCCAACCCCAGTAAGTCCTGCGCCAGTCCGTGCAGGGGCATGGGGAGGGTGAGCAGGGGCAGCGAGGGGGTCATTGGCCAGCCCAGGCTGGGAGGGGGTGGGGGTATTGGTGCTAAGTTGTGCCAATATCCTATGCCCCTTCCCATCCTTACATGGCCTCCTTGGACACATGCCAGCTTCAGAGCTGGTGTGCATCCGAGGAGGCCCATTGTAGCCCACGCCACTTACACCGGGAGCAGGGGACAAATGTCCCCTTCCTCCTAGGAAAGCCCAGGCCACGCCATTGCGGGCCACAGTGGGCTTAGGATGCAGCGGCCGGCAGTTTAGGCTGGCCACGCATACTTACATACTTATTGGGCTGCCTGTGTGTCCAAGTACTTATTATACAAATTGAACTGAAAATTGATCTTTATGGTTTGTACAAGATAAGTGTCAGTAGCCAGCAATACAGTAAGTCTTTCATACTGGACAAACCTCAAAGTTTAACTATTATATACAGTAGAGCACAAGGCAAAAAAACAATTTTGTTGACTACTCAGTATCTAGAAACTGGAGGTTGCATTATGGATTTCTCCGAGGCTTCCCTGCAGAACTGATAACATTGTGACTTTTTCACAGGAAGACATTCCTCGTCAGCTTGTTTACATTGGACTTTATCTTTTCCATATCACTGGAGCATATCTGTTAAAGTAAGTGGCTTAGACTTATTTTGCTGTTGTGTTGCACTCTAAAGAGGAAGGGAGGGATGCAATTATAATACAAAATGTAATGCTAGTTAAAGCTCTGTGTTTGAGCATTCAAATATCACGTTGCCATGTATTTTGCATCTTTTCTGTATCCCTTCCTTCCTACCCTGGGCGTGGGAGTTGGGAACATGTTTGATCTTCAAATGGACAACGATGCAATAAATATACAGGGTTCTTCAAAAAGGATGGTGCAAAAGTAAAGCTGATTTATTCTTAAATGAACTGACATATCACAACTGTCATGACATGAAAGAAAAACTGTCCAAATTTCACATGTGCTTTACAAATGTTTGATGTGGGTGCTGTTGGTGACATTGCAGATGTCAAGACAGTAGTTCAGTTCTGTCCAGACGCATCCCAATATTGATTCCACTGCGTCAGAGATGCATTATTTCAGGTCGTTCTGTTGTTGTGGCAGTGGGGGAAGATACATAGTGTCCTTGATGAATCCCCACAAAAAGAAATTGCAGGGTGTTAAATCTGGCGATCATGGAGGCCAGGGCTTCATTGGCAGGTCCTCATTTCTGGCACGGCCTATCCAACGTCCCAGTAGGGTGTCATCTATATCCGAGAATATGCTGGGATGCATTTGTAATGTGCGTGTGAAACGTGGACATTTTTTCTGTCCATGTCATGACGGTTGTGGTATGTCAGTTCACTTAAGAATAAATCAGCTTTACATTTGCACCATCCCTTTTGAATAACCCTGAATAACCCAGATTTCATTGTGCTATGTCAGTACTCAGGGGAGCACCCCATTTTAGTGTGTGTTGCATGTTTCCCAGCCCTCTTGAAAATGAGTGTGGGATGAACTAGAATGGCTAAACCCAACACATAAATATTAAGGGCTTAAGTACTGATAAAGTAATATGTACAGTAATTCTGTTGTCCTTAAAATGACATAGTAATATGTGTATTTTTAATTACAACTTTTGAGTTATGATTATAATAAATGGTAGAAATGAACATGCTGGAAGTGAGCTAAGGGTTGAACATGAATTGCAGAATTTGTCTTTGTTGAATTGTTGAATAGTTGAATTGGAAAAGGTGCACTAAAGAGCGACCAGAATGATTTGTGGGCTGGAGCATCTCCTTTATGAGGAAAGGCTACAGCGTCTGGGGCTTTTCAGCCTAGAAAAAAGGCGCCTGAGGGGGGACATGATTGAGACGTATAAAATTATGCATGGGATGGAGAGAGTGGATAGAGGGAAATTCTTCTCCCTCTCGCACAACACCAGAACCAGGGGACATGCACTAAAATTGAGTGGAGGGAGAGTTAGAACAGACAAAAGAAAATATTTCTTTACCCAGCGTGTAATTCATCTGAGGAACTCCTTGCCACAGGATGTGGTGATGGCACCTGGCCTAGATGCCTTTTAAAAGGGGTTTGGACAGATTCATGGAGGAAAAGACCATCACAGGTTACAAGCCATAAGCAACCTCCTGGTTTTAGAAGTGGGTTTTCTCTGTGCCAGGTGCAAGGGAGTGTCAACGGGAAACAGGTCTCATCTTTCTGTGGGGTCTCATCTTTCTGTGACCCCTTAAATACAAACTGGCATTTAAACCTAAAATCCAGAATTGTGCCCCAAATCCATTCTGATCACGTGGTGTTCAGTAACAAATGAGATACAAGCTGGCAAGTTGGACAAAAGGCTTGTGTTGCTCTGCCAAGTGATGCCTAAATTTCTTTTCCTTTTTGTCTTTTATAGTTTGACCCACCTTGGACTTGTTCTTCTTGTCTTGCATTACTTTGTGGAATTTCTCTTCCACATCTCCAGACTCTTTTACTTCAGTGACGAAAAATATCAGAAAGGGTAAGTACAGGGGGGCCGCCGTATCCGCGGGGGATATGTTCCAGCCCCCACCGTGGATAGCTGAAACCACGGAAATGGGCGAACGCCCCCTCTGCGGTTTCTAGAGGCCCCCCATGGGCCGGCACCCCCCTCAACCTCCACAGCCTCTCTTCCCCCCCCCCCCCCCAGGCACGTACCTTTAGCCAGAGAAACCTCCATGTTTTTCTTCAAAAGTTACAAGGCTGTAGCTGCTTTGCAGGCCTGACCAACAAGACTTAGGTGATAGCTAGAGTCTCGTGAAAAGAAAAACACGGAGGTTTCTCCAGCTAAAGGTAAGTGCAGGGGGGGCGGACGCGATCCCCCCCCCGCGCGCCTTCCACAGCCTCCCCAGGCACGTACCTTTATTCGGAGAAACCGCCGTGTTTTTCTTTTCACGGAGGTTTCTCCAGCTAAAGGTAAGTGCGGGGGGGGGGCGGATGCGACCCCCCACACCTTCCACAGCCCCCCGCCCCAGGCACTTATGTTTAGAGGAGCAACCTCCGTTTTTTTTCTTCAAAAGTCCCTGCAAAGAAGCTGCAAACTCGGGACTTTTGAAGAAAAAAAAACGAGGTTTCTCCTAAAAGTAAGTGCGGGGGGGGGGCTGTGGAGGGTGGGGGGGATTCCTCATACGTGGATAACTGAAACCGTGGATGAGGAATCAGTGGATTGGGGGGGGGGGCTGTACTTTTATCACATTAAATAATGTGCCTGGGCATATGGCTTGCATCCTACAGGAATATGTAGTTAATGTTTGCCCACTGTACCAAATGCTCCATTGTGTACTGTTCTGCTTTATAAAATGAACATGACGCATCTTGGGGTAGAATAACATGAACAAGGATAGTCTTTAATTATTTTCTGTTTGGCTAGTTCAATTTGTGAACTTCAGCATTCCTTTCTTGTGCTCCGCTGCTAATCTTAACCCCACTAACTTGTGCCCTAAGAACCACAGCAATTTGCCAAAGGCAACCGCAGACCCCAATGTGACAGGAACCTCAGCCGTCAATGCTAGAGATAATTTTCCACCTGTGCCACCATAACATTGCTAAGCATGCTACAATTTCAGTCATTCCACAAGTACACAATTGATGCATCCCATCCTGGTGCAGAGAGAGACATGAGCTCCATTACACATACAAAGCTCCCCTTTCCCTGCTCCCATGCGTGCTCTTTTAAGTCGAGAGTAACATGTGCACAAGGGGGAACTTTATTGCATGTGCAGGGACCAAGCACGGTGGCCAGTGGCACAGTAGGAGAGAGACAAGGGTAAAGTGCAACAATAGATAAGTTTTGTTGTGGGGATAATACTACAATATCAGGAAGGGAGGAATCAGTAATAAAATGCAATATAGTCAGTCACTCACACAACTAGACTCTTAAGTTTAGAGTCCTAGGTTCGCAACACAGGCACACAGTACTCTCACAAAGGAAGAAAAGAAAGTGACATTAAACATGTCATCAGTTTGATGACATACGAGGCACAGAAGGTAGAGGGAGGGTTTGTGGGTCAATGGTCAGGGTCACCAAAGACCATTGTTGCCTATTCATTTCTGCTGAGGCAGTTTGATGCGTTGCAGAGATCGTGGGGCAAGGGTGTCAACCTCCCGTTCGAAAGGCAGAGTCCCGTAATGCAGCATCCACAAGAATTATTCCCTGGATGTCCAAAAAAGGGTGGTGCTTTTTTTTTTTTAACAGTTTAAAATGTATGTGTGAAGGCAGTCTTTTGGCTCTGTGCTACTGCAATGTGTAATAATTGAATGTGTATTCATCCTGTCTGCTTCTAAAATGATGGTTGCAAGTAGTGCAATCTGTAGATGGGGTTTTGATAAAATACAATAAATAAGATGTTAATGTCTGTCCTCTTTCATCTAGGTTTTCCCTCTGGGCAATCCTTTTTGTTTTGGGAAGACTTCTGACCTTGATTCTTTCTGTGCTCACTGTTGGATTCGGCCTTGCTAGAGCAGAGAATCAAACATTGGATTTCAATACTGGAAACTTCAATGTTCTGCCAATCAGGTATAATACAGAAAGAAATTCATGGAGAGTAGGTTTCAGCTGTTAGCCTGATTGCTAAATTGAAGTTCCACGACAGTTGGCAGTATACATTTGAATACCATGTCTCTAAGAAGAGCCCTGCTGGATCAGGCCAAAGGCCCATCTAGTCCAACTTCCTATATCTCACAGTGGACCATCAGATGCCTTGGGGAGCACACAGACAACAAGATACCTGTTCCCTGTTGTCACTCCCTTGCATCTGACATTAAGAGAGAGCCTACTACCAAAACCAAGAGGTTGCTTATGCCTAGGCTTACCATCATCCTGGAATCGAGGCAGGCTTTGGCCTAGTCCGGGCCCGAGCAGCTCCCAAGGATGCACCTCGGCTGGCCAATGGGCTTCCGGAACTTCTGGTTGACGATGCGACCGAAGCTGGTACACCGTTGGCCAGCTGAGGTGAACCCTTGGGAGTTGCTTGGGCCCAGATTAGGCCGAAGCCTGCCTCGATTTCAGGACGATGGTAAGCCTACTTATGTCCATCATGGTTTGTAACCTTTGATGGTCTTTTCCTCCATGAATCTATCCAATCCCATTTTAAAGGCATCTAGGCCAGGTGCCATCACCACATCCTGTGGCAAGGATGGTCCAGGGGGTGGTTGCAGCTGGCACACCACCTTCAGCTGGTGAAAGGTGCTTTCTGTCATGGGTGCTAATTGGGCCTCCAAAACTAAGGCCTACCCAAGCTGTGAATCTGGTCTTTTAGGGGGATTTTAATGACCACCATCTTCCAGACAAATTGCCCACCAACAGTCCTGCTGTGTTGTCTGGATTGAGCTTTTGGCCTTCATCCAGTCCATTACAGATTTTTCAGACGCTCATTCTGCAAAATAACTGTCAGTGTGGCTCATGTGCCAGAAAATGGTTGTGTATGTCCAAGCTCATGTCCTCTTAAAATCAAGTGCTTAACCTTTTTGGCCTTCTGCTGTTCTCACAATGAGGGCAATTGCTTTAGGTCTCTTGACAGTGGTCGGTATTTGTTAGAAACTCCCACGGTAAATGTTCTGACATGAATCATCTTCTATTTATACGATACTATTTGCTATATTTCTAGCACCCTCGAAGGATGCTATCACAGTGGTGTGTTCTGTGCAGGTCATGGGCTGCAATCGAATCATGGCATATGTCACTATGTTAAAGTGAAACCTATTTTGTATTCAGTGATCTATACCCCAGGACAAAACGTACCCTCTTAAATGCAAAAATAAATGTGTCCTAAGATTGCTTAGAGAGGGTTAGACATTATCTTCTCTGTGGTAACAGCGTAACTTGGTGGTTGTGCAGGAAAGGGAGAGCTTGTGTCTACAGAATATGCTTTTCACTTGTACATCCCTCCTCTGGCAGCAAAAGCACAAGATTCTGTGTCACCATTCTGCTAGTCTCGCCTAGCTTGGTTACTTACCCAGTAACAAAGACATTAGAATCTTCTAAATTAATGGCCTTTCAAGAAGCACCTACTGAGTGGGAACAGGTTTTCTGATGCTTGTCTTCTCTCTGGATCTAGATGTTGTCAAGAATGCTGACAGTCTGTCTTCCCTTTGTAGAATCAGTGTGCTCGCATCCATCTGTTTCACACAGGCCTTTATGATGTGGAAGTTCATTAATTTCCAGCTGAGAAGGTGGAGAGAACATTCTTCACCTCCTCAACAAGTGAAAAAGAAGTTTGTAACCGCTAAAGGCAAGCCTTCCAAAAAAGAAAGAGGTTTGTGGTTCATTATCTTACTTTGGAAGAGTGGGGAGGGAGGGGGCATTGAGAGGGGAAGAGAAGAAGGTGCATTCTTTATTTGGAAGTGTGCTTTGTCTTGGTGGCAAAGGCGATATCTGCTGACTGAGCTAATTCACTGTGTCTTGATCGGTGCAAAGTAAGTGTGTGTGTGTGTGTGTGTGTGTGTGTGTGTGTGTACGTACACACACAACAGAGCTAAAATACAAGCTCCATAATTCACATGAATTCAGTCGGCATTGAACTGAGCATGCCCAGCTGATGTTTTTTAAAAGGGTTAGGCTCCAGCTGGGGAATGTGCTGTAAATCAGGATCTTTGAGCAGGCAATTTCTAGTTGCCAATGCAACCTGTTAATTATGAGTGCTTACAAGAACAAACTCCGTCTTTGACATTCTCACTCAGTGATTAAATTGAGGTGACCCTGTGCTGCGTATTACAAGTTGCCTTTGGACGTGTCACTGGCACCCAAGGCGAGCCTGTCCTGATCATTGGATACAGCTGCTCTTGCCACATGCACCATCATGCTTGATATTCTGTTGAGCACATTCTGAAGAGTAAAAGGGTTTAAAGAGGCTTTTTTAGCCTTTGTTCTCTAGGGTTGGTTGGGGTTTATTTCTGAGATAAAGAATGTTGACATGTGCTTTTTCTTATTTTTAGAAAACGGAATAAATGGAACATTAACCTCAAATGGAGCAGATTCACCTCGCAGCAGGAAAGAAAAATCTTCTTAAAACAGAATTTTCTTAAGTTAATTGACTAATATCCCCAAAGAGAACTGCTTTTTTCTTTGGAAAGTCCTTCAGCACCAGAGTTCTTACTGTTAACAAAAAATAAAATTAATGCTTTTTGATTATTGCAACCACACAATGTTTTGTGCAACTTTTTAAAACATTTTAACTGAAAAGGGGCCACATTTTTTTTTAAGTATCTTTGAATATGTTTTGAGTGTTTAATCAGAATCCACTTGCCAAGAACTGGGGATACAACCTGCCATTCCTTCCAGCTGTATCATGGTGAATAAATATAGCCCATTCCAAAATGATGCTATGGAGTTCCTGTTTAAGAAGAATTTGGAAATTGAAGTAAAAAATATATATATGAAAAAGTAATGCCATGTTGGTTTTAGATATTCTCTAACACTTAGATATATATTTTTGATTTTACAGTTCAAAACAAAATTTGTAAACCACCAAAATCATTATTTTGTAGGTATATCTGCAATGATTGAAGAAATTCCCTTATTAAAATACAGTTGGACTGATTAAAATATTCCTGTGTATGTCTGCCTGTGGATGTGTTGTCAAGGAATCTCTTGTGTATATTGGTGAATTTTACTGGAATGAAAATGTTTGTAACGCAAGACGTCATGTCTAATAACCAAGATACAAGTACATATTGAGTTGGTTTCTGTCTGAGCAGATTTCAACCTGGCATATCCTTTCCTCTCAGTGTTGCCTCTTTCTGGTTTTCTTCTACCTAATTATGCTAGGTATCCTCTAACCTTCAGTGCCGGCTGAGCTGGATTCCTTGAATTTGGCATTTGCTGACAGTACCAAGCTAGCTTGCAATTAGGAGTTTCGTGAGCTAAAATACAGGGTGGCCACAATGCATGAGACTGTGTGGATTTGGAATCGAAGCCATTTAATCTGGGTCGGCATTTAAGTTGTGGCGACCCTGTACATTGCTTCTAGCAATAAGTGGATGAGTTGGGTGGTGATCAAACAATGTTGCATCTGGAGAGAGAACTCTTTGTGCAAGGAATACTCAGGTGTGTGGGAAAATGCACACTTCATGCTTGCTCGCTTACCTCCACTAGCTCGTTCTCAATTTAATTCTGGTATTCTTACCCAGGGTTATCCCTGCCTTTGGCACTTTGTGGGGGAAGGAGAAAAGAGAGACTTCTGTATCTGATTAGAAAAAGAATGGATGTGAGCAAGGCATATGAACAAGTATTTAAAATAACCACTTATGATTGTGAGATGCAGATCGTCTTTCCAAGATCAAGGTATTACTGTAATAGCATAGGTATGCTTTAATAAGATGCTTCCAAAATGGCACCCTGTACTGTATAGATATATGCTGGGTATATATAGGGTTCTGTACATCCTAGAACCTGGAATAGTCACTATTGACTTCTTGGCAAGAAGTGGCATGAGGCTGTTCCATAGCATTCTACCTCTTTGAGAATGTGGCATAATTTGGACTGAGGGAGAAAGAGGTCCTGGAGGCACGGATGCCACCTTGGAATTGGAGCCTTATGGCTAACAAAGTGATGCACTCTTTATCTTTAGTGGCTCCTGGTACATTCTCTACATTCTAGAGCAGAGATATTTGAGGTGGTATAAGAGGAGCCTAATTAACTCTCTCAATGAAGTGGTGATCAATACCCTGGTATCTTGATTTTCAGGCCTTTTCTGTGTCTCATTTCTGTGACTAAGATCTCAGTACATAAACTCCCTGTTCTCTCTTCTCTCTCACCCCTCCTCTGGCATGTCTGTCTCTGTGGCTAGCATGCTCATACCTGAAGTACTTAAGACAATCCTTTGTCTCTGGACTAGAAGTCTGTTCCTTGAATGCTTTCCTACCTGGAATAGTTGGATTTCTGAGCTCATTTGTGTTGCATGTAGACAATCTAAATGAGAATTAGTTCCTTCTCACTCTACTTTTCTGCCTGATGTGGAACTTTGTGAAGATTCAAACATTACTGTCCCTCTTCGGCCCAATAAAATGTAATATCTTCCTGCCTATGAGTCTTACAAAACCAAGTGGAGATCATGCTTGATGATTGCTATTCTGGAAGGAGTTTTCACAAATTGGGAAGAACAAGAAGCTGAAGTACTCTTTCATATAAATGTTATAATCAGTTCTTGGAAGACTCAGCCCAATCCTATTTGGGTGCCATGCAAATATCGGCACAACATCCATCATATGAGCCCCTACAGACAACTCCATGGTGGTACAGCCCTTCCCAGTGACAACAGCATCCATGGAAACCCCAACATAGCACCTCACCTATGGAGCAGCATCCTGATGTTAGTACATCATCAGCACAAAATGCAAGGAGCCAATCACCACATCCACACTGCCTCAATGTCAGTGGCCAGAGAAGTGCCACAAGGGTAAATAGAGTAGGTGGTAAGACAGGCTCAGGGTGAATGAGTGACCATTGGCTGCAGAAACTAGGAATTAGTACAGCAACAGGCACCATTCTCAATCATGGGGTGATGCCCCAAGGACCCACAAGGATGCTACAACACCCCACCCCCCTACATCAGCAGCAGAGGGGCAAAAACTAAGAAATGCTAGGAATCCCCACACCTATGGTTCATGTCTCCTTGTCCCACTTGCACAAACACACACATCCAAGGAATAGCTTTTTGACCAGAGCAGAGAGAGGGTAGAAAGATAGCCCCCATGGAAGAGGGCAGCCATGGTAGCTCAATTCTCAAAGACACAGGCCGGGAGTCAGGCAAGGCAAGTTCAAAAACAGCCAAGGGTATTGTCCTAACCAAAAAAAGACACTCTTAACTAGCATCTTGTCTTAACCAGCAAGGCACTCGACTTTTGTGTGACCTACCAGAAATACCCATGACAGGGACAAAAGCAGAGGAGGAGTCAAGTCTAGAACTGGCTATGCCAGCTACTCCCACAAAGCTGCTTGCTCCCCCCCCCCCCTCTCTTTCATGTCTGCACGAAAATGTTAGAGCAGACAGACTGTGCAGCTGTCCTTAAGTGGGATGACTGTAAGTTGGATATCCTTAAGTAGGGGTCTATCTGTAATCACCTGGGCAAAAGTACCCAAGCTCTGCCTGTTGAGAATGCTGGGGATTTCCCTGCAAGTAAACAGAAAAAGGTAAAAGGGCCTGTAGGCAAATATAGTAGAAGCAGGAGCTGCTTGTTCCATACTCTCTCAGTCTTTATTTCTGTTTAGCTGGCAGCTACTGTAATTTTCACTGGGAGGGGGAGAAGCAGAGAAAATTAGCTGCTAAGCAGCTATAAACAACAGAATGAAAGCTGGCAGATGGTTGTTGCTTTCCTGTGTGTTTGCCTACGCTACGATCCTCACCAGCTTTCTCTGTGGCTCCTTCAGAATTCCCAACAGGCAGAGCTTGGCTACGTCTGCCTACTTCTCATGCGAGGAGTGTAACATTCAGCCAAGCTATTAAACACTCCGAGCGGAAGTAGGAGTTGATGTTACTCATTCATGAAGGATATTGGTTGACAATTCAGCCTTATGACAACCCTGTCAGGTAAATTAAGCTGAGATACAGTGATTTCTGAGGCCATCCTGCGAGCTTTGTAGCTACGAACGGATTTGAACCTGGGTATCCCATATCCAAAACCTGATACTATAGCTACTATGCTACATTGAAGGAAGTTGATCAGTTAGCTGCAGTGAGTGTATGTACAGAACTGACAATGTCCAACAAAAGTGGTGAGTATCCTATCCCTTGTTTCATTATCAGCGTTCTGCCTCCCTGCTCAAAATCTATCTATTTTAGGCTGCAATGAATGTGGCCTTCAAAATGATTGTGTTCTACTTAATTCACTTTGAGTAAAATGTCAAACCAGTTTTGCATAGTTAGTATTCCTGTTATGAAATATTGATCTTGAGGTCGTTAAGTTTTATATAAAAGTCAATCAAGATTATTTACTTTGCTGGAATCTTTTTGGGTAGAATATTTTGTGCTGCCTCTTCAGAGGGTTGAGGCAATTGTTAATAAAACCAACCCAATAAAATGTATTATTAAAAAGAAAAATTGCCTTAATTGTAACCTAAATAATAGCCATAGGACAATGGTGGATAAAACCACTCCAGATTAGCTAGACGAAAGTCTGGGGCCTTGTGTTTATGAAGAAATTTATTATCCTCATATATGGCATATATATGCAGTCACTGTTGAAGGTTTGGTAACCCTTTTATATTTTATTGGAATAATTTGAGGCAAGACAAACCTACGAGAAAGTTATTTTATTTTCATATCTTTCTCCCCCCCCCTCCCACCTTAGGACTAGTACAGTTTCTCTGAAATGTGGCCAGATAAGGTTTATAAAGCATTTTTGAGAAAAACTGAGCAACTGAGGGTTGGTTGGAGGGTACTGAAACTTGTTTACCACACGGTATTTTGAAGTTCAAAGGTTACAATCCTCAAAAAATAAAATGGCCACCAACAGAAAATGCTGATGGCCATAACTTCTAAAGGGAGAGTGGTAATGACCCTGTTTTTATGTCTTTGATTTCAATACCCATTAATATAATTAACATGCTGGGGAAAAAAGATGCGTCCTTTACATTGAACAACATTGTTGTGTGAAATGTGTTTGGAAAAGTGTGGTTTGTATTAGAAATTGTTAGTCTTCAGGTAATTTCTACTAAGGGATGCAAAGAGAATTCATCAAAGTATTAGATTTAAGTATATCAAAATTGTGTCAAAGTGGTTTGCAAACGACATAATGGTTTGAGAAACCCCATGTGTGCATTAGAAGTAACATTCCTTTTTCTGACATGTTTTCTGCCCCTTTTTTATTTTCTGTACGCATGCATCCCAACCCCCGCCTGTCCTCACCATTGTTGTCACCTTCTCTTTGTTCCAACAGCCTGAGCAGAGTGTACTGAGAGCGGAAAGGAAATCCCGTCCTGCTCCTAGCATACAGTATTTACTCAGCCTGTTTTGAAGAACTGGTCGGACACACCAGCAGGAGGCAGCACCATAGAGCAAAGAGGACAGGATCACAGCAGAGCAACCCTTGCTTTCTCTTCCAGGCCCAACGCCACAATTGCTTGCTTGCTTGCTTGCTTGCAGCAGTGGCATTAGAGAGGGTCCGATCCTTTGCTCACTTGGTTTCACCAAGCAAGAAGAGACTAGGAGTGCAGGATAAAGTGGGTGGTGGGCCAGGGGGTGGGTAGGCCTGGGGGCAGGGCACTCCCCAATTCACTGCCTTCCCCAACCTGCCTGTTGAAGCAGCTGCTTCACCCAGCCTCGTGGGTGGGCCAGCCCTAGCAATCACTCTCCATTTTAGAAGCTATGTCCATCAGCATTTTTGATGGCTTTTATTTATTTATTTTAGAATTTTGACCTTTGAACTTCAAAATGTGACTTGGCAAACAGGAGATTCTGTTTTACCCTCTCCAAATCTTTTATGGGGGAGAAATCATACTAACTAAATTCACTAAATCCATATTGGCTATATTATTCTTCAGAGAACCTTTTAGAAAGCTCCCTTATATGGGTAATAACAGCAGCTCCCAGGCAGCCCAACCCTAAGGCGCCCTTATGCCACCAGAACTAGTATTCCGACTGTGTAAGGTGCTTTACAGCGGTCGCAAATGCAGTGCGCTGGTAGGAGCAACTGGGCCACCACTGCAAGCGGCGAGCAGTGGCAGCGGCTCACCAGAGGGTCCTCCAGGGCCTCCAATGCCAGGAAGTCAGCATAGGGGTGAGAGTTGGGGAGGGGTAGAATGGGACAGGGAGGGAACGAACAGGGAGTAGACAGGGCAGAACGGTGAGCAGAAAGAGGACTGGAAGAGGCAGTATCTGCGGTAGTAGCAACTTCCAGGCCTCGATCCACCTTCCCGGGTCCACTCAGACCTGCGCCAGCAAAATCGCTGGTGCAGGTCCAAGTAGACCCATTCCATCACCAGAGGCTTGCTTTCAGGTAGGGGAACAAATGTTTCCTTACCCAGAAGAGACCTCCGAGACTGCCTCCCCTGCAGGATGCAATGCAGGCTCCGGTGATGCAGCTGCATCAGCAGAGGAGGGAAAGGATAGGTTTGAACCCTCAGTCTAGTATCCCCCCCCCCATCCATACAATGTACAAGTATCTGTACATTAAAATGGTTTGAGGATACCATTGTTTGCTCTGAAGAGGCTGTATATATGGATCTCAACCTTTGCTTCCCTGGAAGTGATCTGATGTGCTCCCAGTGATCATTTCTTGCACTCAAAACCAATGTTGGCATTTATTCCTAATAGGAATCATTATCTTTTACTCAGGTGAATTCTCTCCTAACCCTCATAACATAGCAGTACATTAAACTGCTCAGGTTAAAATAACTTTAAAGAAAAAGTTGAAACAAATTGAAGTAACACAGTCTTATAATAATGCAGATTAGCCTAGTAGAGCGAGGCAACCAGACATGTGCTTCAGTTCACTTTGTGTGTACCAAGTGGCAATCAAGGCCCCTAAAAACAATGGTACATTAGATTTCCTCCATCCTTTGGATGCATGTGGGGGAAAGGGGGGGTGTAATTCACAGTACAGGACCAGACAGTGGCCTGCAATTAATTCTGGATTAAATGTGGACTAGAATGGTGTGATTTAAGAGGGGACACAAATGAGCTTAGTTGTAAAATGCAACAGCTGTTGCCTGAGCACAGTCACAGAACCCTGTTGTGCCATTGGGGAAGTAGCTGGACGGAGTTCAATGGTAGAGGACTTGCTTTGCAGACAGAAGTCTCTCTCTCCAGGTGGGACTGGGAAAGACCCCAGTCTGAAACCCTGGAGGCCACACTTGCCTGGGAGTCAGGCCCACAGAATTCAGTGGGACTTATTTCTGTGTAGAAACACATAGGTTTGTGCTGCTGGTTTCCCTGTAGGCTCTATTTCAATTTTGAGCAGTAGAAAGAAGCCTTTTTGTTTACAAAAAAATAAGAATCAGAAACTCTTGCGGATTTACTGCAAATCACCCAGAGATGTACTAACTAGTAGATCCCAATCTATTTTCTCCTTGCCCTGATTATAAATATCTCCGTATTAAAAGGGTTTGGTGTGTGTGTGTACGAGCGTGCGTGTGTGTGTGCGCGTGTGCGCGCATGCACACACGCATCACACATCTTTGAATATTTGGGGTAAGATCCAGATCCCACAAATACCCAACTTTACCTCTTTTTTTTGTGCTACAATTAAGAAGAAATGTTGCAAGACCAGGACTGTGGCCTTGAGCTCTTGTGAAAACTCTGTCTTCAGTGGTGCAACGTGGATCTCTTGTGTTTGAAAATGCTGCACATAGCACAGTATGTGCTTAAAGTCTGCCTCATCTAATCAAGAAAGCTGTTAGCATAGATTTGGCTTTCAAAAAAAAATATTGTTCCCTCAAACAATTAGGGATGTGAGGAAATTATTTACTCTCTTCTCCAGGCTGATTGTAATGGTGACCTTTCACTTACTGTTTAAAGTTTAGACACATAATAAACCTTCCAGTGCTAGCTTTGCTGTTTTAACACTGAGTATTCCATTCTGAATCCCTGAACTGCATGCCCAACGTTGTGCTGTCATCTGAAAAGCAAATTAATTGGGAGGAATATGTGTCACATTATTATTTATTTACCTATAACGTAGATGGGAATCTGAGCCAAGGCCCAGCCTTGTAAACATGGTTTCTTGCCAGCATGTACAAAGAGCATTGCCCTTTGCTACATAATCGCAGCTCACTCTTTACTTGGTTGGAAGCTGGTTTCAGATTAACCAGCATTGTGTAGGAACTTTGGTTAGCCCTAGCCATGGCTAACACTGCCAATGTTTACTGTTGTTAAGCCTGGTAGAAGGGATTTGCATAACAGAAGTGAGGGATGGTGGGAGGGAGCGTGTGATCTCCAGAGCCATCCCTAACTGCTTGACCATTGCCCCTGCGATGGCCTTGGAGAAGTTACACTGTTGCTATCTTGCAGGACTGTTGTGAGGCTTAACGAAATTAAAAAAACTGTACAGTATACTGTAGCTTTCTGCCCACTAAAAATACTACCTATGGTGTGAAAATAATTACATTGACATGCACACCCTCTTCAAAAACACTGGATGCTACAAGATGCATTGTTGGTTTTGCTAAAATGGGCTAACATGACTACCCCTCTGGAAGCCCTCTTCTGGTGTTCAAAAACATTGTACTTGAGTATAGGGAAATGGGAGCATGCCAGCCAGCCACATTCCCTGGCATCAACGTGCTCTGTTGCCATGCTCCCTGCTCTATTCAGTGCTTGTCTACAGAGGCAAGCAGTGAGCCCAGGAAGACATACTTCCCATGATTTAGAGTGCCAGAATTCTAAAACACAGGGAGACCACCTCCTGGGTTTAGTGTTTGCCTCTGCAGACATGTGCTGAGTGCAGGAAATGCAGGGGACATGGCTAGGAGCATGTCAGCTCCAGGGGGGCATGACTAGCTGCCATGCTCCATGCTTCCTGCACTTGGGCACAGAATACCCAGTTTTTTTTAATGCCTAGAGGGCTACACTTGTGCAACATTGTTATATCTGCCAATACAGCCTATTTTTATGGCATATTGACATCATGCTATTATTTTGCTTGGCATTTTAAACCCCTTGTCAACATGACATATATCTGTTGTTTTATTAAGCACATGTGCTGCTTTACACCATTTGCTGGCTGTGTGTGCAGAAACTTATCTGTTTCATGTCAACAGCTGTTTTTCATTCAGCAGCTGTTATTAAAAGTCCATTCTATCACTTATTGGAGAGACAGGGTGAGAGGGGCTTCATACGGCTCAGGACTCAAAGACTGATGTTGTTAAACTTGGAAGCAGCAGACATGAATTTTTATATGGAATGAATTTTTCGCATATTTATGACTGCAGAATAATACATGTATACAAACATTTGGGAAATAGTGGATACTTTTCAAAGCTGCATACATAAAAAAAATTTCTGGACAAACCTCTGTTAGCAATATTATATTATGCATGAATTACAAGAATTTTGCTGTAAAAACACAGATTACTTAAGAAGTGTGCCAAGAACATATGTGGCTCACCCAGAATGGGTTCAGTACCCACTACCGCTGTTTGATTAATTCGTCAATTCTGTTCACAATCTGGTAGCAGATGCCATACAGAGGCATTAGAAATTCTATTTTGAACCACTAGAGGGAGTTAAGAGTTCAGTTTCAGGGGGACTGTTATTGAAGTGGTTATTTTGAAGGATTGGAAGGTTTGGAAGGTTATCTATTCAGGGTTAGAAGGTGATTCCCACACAGTAGGTCTCCCCTTCCCCAGCCCCTGTCTTTATTTAAAGAAAAAGCAACTTTGAGACAGTGCATGGAGAAATAGTGGGAAGAGGGGTACACTACTTAATCCTTTCCCCACCCTCCAATTCTTGGCTCAAAATGCCTCCATAGCTAGCAATTAAAGGTAAAGGTAACCCCTGACAATTAAGTCCAGTCGTGTCCGACTCTAGGGTGTGGTGCTCATCCCCATTTCAAAGCGTTGTCCGAAGACGCCTCCGTGGTCATGTGGCCGGCATGACTCTCCTTGCCGCAGCGCGTAGCTTGCAACTGGAACACAGAGCGCTGTTTACCTTCCCGCAAGCGGTACCTATTTATCTACTCGCGTTAACATGCTTTGGAACTGCTAGGTTGGCAGGAGCTGGCCAAGCAACGAGAGCTCACCCTGAGAGTCAGTATGCCTCTGAATAGCAATTGCAGGGGAGCAACGGTGGGAGGGGTCTGTTGCCTTCATCTCCTCTGTGTAGGCTTCCCAAAGGCATTTGTCTGGCCATTCTGGGAAACAGGGTGCTAGACTGAACAGGCTTGGTCCTGGTCCAGTAGGGCTCTTCTTATAGTCTCATGTTAAATGCATTGGTCCGAGGTCAAACACATATTTGCAACTTCACTGAGGTGGAAGTTCCTTGGGGATGCAATTTGGAAAAGGGAAAAATAAAGCTGGGAAAGGGTTAAGTATCCAATTTCCCTCCTCTCTTCCCAATGCTGTTTGTTGCTTTTTTTTTTTTTAAATATGGTGTCAGAGGGGAGGGCTATCCTATAGTAAGCCCTGAGTCATAATAACAAATGGGGGGACCCAACAATAAATACTTCCCTTTCCCAAGGCTCTAACAATTATTTTGCCCAAACTACTGTTAAAACTTTCTTTAAATAGGTAAAAAAATGTGCTGTTGGCAGCTTCCTTTCCACCTCCATCATTGGCCAGATTGCTATTATGGCAATGAATTTTCATGAACATTCTAACTGCTCTGGAGAAAGGTTCAGCAATAAAATATTGGCACACCGTGCAGCTACTGTGAGGGAAATCAAAGTGTGGTTTGGCCAGGAGACAACCTTCGCACAGAGTACGGGAAGAGAAGGAAGCTATGCTGTTGGTAGTGATGGGAGTCAGAGGCAGGTAGGCTGAAAACTGGAAAGCTAATTGAAAAGATAACCCCTGAGATAAGAGCCCACTCTGAGACCAAATTTTGAATTCATAAAGGTAATGAGATGGAGAAGCCACAGAATGCAATCTCCGGAGAGGCAGCTGTGTTAGTGACTCTATTGCAGCAAAAGCAACAAAAGGTTGTGTGGCACTTGAAAGATGAGCAAATGTACATGGCATAGGTTTTTCGTAGGCTTTGTCAGATGTATCAAGTGGTCTTCCAAATGGGTGTGTGTGTGTGGTGATCACAACAATTTGATTTAACAATATAAGGCCGCAAAGACCAAGCAATGCAAGAAATAGTTACTGGTTAAGGCAATATGGCTCCTTGGGAAGAGAAGTCCAGAAATACTAGTACAGGCAGTGGGTTGGTGTTTGGCATGTGTATACAACAACAACACAACAACAACCAGTATATACCACCTTTTCTTTGGTCATCGGATTTCTCCTCTGACTTTAATTCAAAGGCAGTTTACACAGGCAGGCTTTCTAAACCCCAAGGGTTTTTTTTTTTTTTACAATATGTTCTAGTCTTGCATAGAACTCTTCATTCTAGGTGGTTTCCTTCACAGTCCAGCCTCTCTTTGGTGTTCGCCTCAAAATGCTTCGACTGACAGGCAACCTTGACTCCCACTCAAAGTGCAGTTGCAGCTTCTCTCCCTCAAAGAGGCTCTGCAGCTTGTCAGTGACGTGCCAACAGCACACGGATACTTCCGGGTGTCCCAAACTACCGTCCTTCAGATCTTCAGGCATATGAGATGGCTGCTCTACCAACTCAGCCAGACTTCCTGCCCTGAGCCAGACCTCCTGTATTTGAGTCTATGTCAGTGTGTCTGCATGTAAGTCCTTGTTGCACTCATGAAGTGCACTTCCATTCATGGAATCATTACTCTGGATGCCACCCACAAACTTTACAGATTTGATATTACATACTAAAGTGTTAATCGTTAAAGGCACATCTGTTTCTTTTAATGCTATTTTGATTCTAGTGTATCATAGGAGAGGAACAATGGAACTGTTTTTTTCTCTCTAAGGACAAGTGTCAACTTTTGTCTATTAAGTTATAAGTTACCCTGAGTATCGCAAAAAGGCATCCATATTGAGGTTACAAATTCATCTGTTAAAAGGCAGGTGATCAGTTTTAAAAAAGTTTAATTGGTGAACAGCTCTAGTTTATTTAATTGTTTATTTGTTACAATATACTGCCTTTCTCAATAGACTCAAGGCAATTTACATAGGCAGGCTAAACATAAATCCATTTTTCAATGAGATTTTTACAGACATTATTCCATGAGACATCTCAAAGAAACCTCCATTTCTCCAGATTTTTCCTGTCACAGTGCAATCATCATCCTGGCTGCCGATTCTTGCACTTTCCAAGCTCTCGCAGGCAGCTGCAACAAAGCTTCAGACTGGCTCCTCAAAGATGGTTCTTCCCCCCCCTTTTTTTGCCAGCTGACTCTTCTGCACTCCTCTCCTCCACACAGATATGCCAGCGGCCTCTTGGTCTCCCATCCAAGCTGGAGGTGAGGAATGCCTGGAGCTACCTACTTCCATGTGCTCTGAAAATGTGACATTAATTCTCAAACTTTTCTGGCATAACGTTTTTAAGGCTAGAAACATCATAAGCTTTCATTTATATCTGTCTTATAGGTTACTTAGGCCAGCGGGTGGCACAGTGGGTTAAACCGCTGAACCATGAGCTGTTGAGCGAAAGGTCGGCAGTTCAAATCCGCGACGGGGTGAGCTCTCGTTGCTTGGCCAGCTCCTGCCAACCTAGCAGTTCCAAAGCATGTCAATGCAAGTAGATAAATAGGTACCGCTTGCAGGAAGGTAAACAGCGCTCCGTGTTCCAGCTGCATGCTATGCGCTGCAGCAAGGAGAGTCATGCCAGCAACATGACCACGGAGGCGTCTTCGGACAACGCTGGCTCTTCGGCTTTGAAATGGGGATGAGCACCACACCCTAGAGTCGGACACGACTGGACTTAATTGTCAGGGGTCACCTTTACCTTCCTATAGGTTACTTACCTGTAATTTGGAGGCTGTTGATTTCCCAGAGAGCCTGTAGCAGCACAGGCTCTTTCTATGTGGGGAAACCTAACAAGCTTTTGCATATAAGCATAGCTGGTGAGGAGTGAGGCACCACGTACTAAAAGAGCAAATCCTTTGCCCAGGTAAGAGGCACTCACTGATGGATACGGTCCCCATCTTTGAGGGTCCTCTTGGAGATGATTAAGAATCTCTTCCATTGGCATCTCCTAATCCCCTTTTGTTTCTTTTTCCCTTTGATTATAGCAGAGTGAATATCTTTTCAAAATGCATCTCAACATCATTAGTGAACATATTGAATAAGTGGCAAAAGATCCAAAATATGCACAGGAATGTGGGGGTGGGGGAGAGAGCTGAATATGTGCAAGGAAGGCCTCCGCTTTAATACAGATGGATGGTAATTATAGGTGAATATATCTACCCCAATCACAAATGCACACAATACAGCCCTGGAAATTGGGCTGGTCTTTGACCGTAATAAAGATATTGATTGAATGAAGTCATGGAAATAGCCCAGGAAGAGGCTTTGATCTTATGGTGCTATGTCCTAAGTAGAGGGATAAGCACCCTCTCCCTTCCCTCTCACTCTGTGCGGTAGGGGCAAAGGGAGGTGTGGTTTGATGGCAAGCTAAATGGCAGGAGTATGTTGGTTCACTAAGGGAGTCGAAGCTCCTCTCCTCTCTAGAGATGATTGATTGAGTGTGTCTTTACTCTCTCCAGGCAACCCTTCTTCCAATAGGGGAAGTGATCTTCCAATAGGGGAAGTGATGGGAAAGGGGGCAGCAAGCATAGACAGCAGCAGAGAGGCAAAGGGGGCAAGCACCCCCCCCCCCCAGACAAGTAGTTCACCGCCCTCCCGCCCGCCCGCCGGTCATCACCCAATTTGCTGGACTCCATTGGCAATGTGGAAAAGCACTACTTTTCATATATTTGGAGTCCTTTTCTTTATGAACATTAATCTATGTGTAGCATAGGTGTGAAGAGACTGAGCTGTGTTTCCTGGTGTGAATCTTGCCTCTGCAATGAGCACACTAGAAGACCTTAGGCAAGCTGCTTCCTCTCACCCCCAGATGTAATTTGAGGATAATAATTGCATGAAAGAGTTGTTGTAAGGACAACACCCAAATACTTATAAAGTCCTTTTATGCTCAGAAATGCTAAGTACATTATTATTATTTTATTAAACATAAAATGTAGTATTCTGAGAGCCCAATCCTATTGGGCTGTAAAGCTGGTGGAACAAGCATCTGCCAGTGTTAACTGCCTTACGGCAGTTGTAAAATCCCTTCTGGCAGCGCGCTGTTGTAGCGCCGGTGGGAAGGACAAAGCCTTCCCCCCCTTGACCCAGAGGATTGTCATGGACCTGCGGACCCAGGTAGGATGGCAGGGGAGGCAGTAGAAGGGCAGGGGAGGGTGGAATGGGAGTGAGGGGTGGGTGGAACAGGGAGAGAATGAGCTGGCAATGGGGCATATCAGGTTCTGGAAGGGGGTGGTTTTGGAGGGAGCAACAGCCACCAAATCCAAACCCCCTTCCTGGACCCAATCCCATAGCATGGGTCCACACGGACCTGTGCCAGCAATTTTGCTGGTGCAGGCCCAAATAGACACATCCACGCTACAGAGGCTTACCCCCAGGTAAGCAAACATTTGTTCCCTTACCCAGAGGAGACCTCTGAGGCTCCCCCCCCCAGAGGCGTCGCGGCAGCTAAGGCTGCCTGGAGCACCTCCGTGGCGCCGCCCCAAAGGGGCGGTGCCACCGCCGGGGAGGGGGCAACTGCGTGCGCGCCCGTCTTCTCCCCCGAAAGCCCTGAAGCGTCCGCCACGACCGGCGGCCAGGGCTTTCTGAAGGCAGCCGCTGCGTCGTGGCCTTATTTATAATTTTTTTTCTGTACAGACACAGAACGTAACATTCTGCGCATGTGCAGGAAAAAAGTATAAATAAGGCCACGACGCAGTGGCTGCCTTCAGAAAGCCCTGGCCGCCAGTCGTGGTGGACTCTCCAGGGCTTTCTCAGGTTCCGAGGCCTGGCAGGCGCTCCAGGGGAATGCCGCCCGAGCCGCGGAGCCGCTGCGTCACTGGGAGGGCGCGCACATGCGCGCGCTCCCCCGGAGTGCCGCCCAAGGGGCGGAGCCGCCCGGAGCCACTGCTCCGTTCGCTCCGCCCTCCGTACGCCTCTGCTCCCCCCCTCCCGCAGGATTCAGTGCAAGCCATTTTGGCTGCATCAGCGGGAGGGGGATACAATAGGATTGGACTGTGAGTGTGCAAAGCACTTTACATGTATTATCTGGATGTTTTTCTTACAACTCTGTAAGGTGTGTTGTAATACACTGTATTGATTGTAAATGTTGCCCATATTACAACTGAGGAGCTGAGGCTGAGAGAAATGATTTGGCTATGTCACCTACAGCCCAATCCTAACTAAATTCCTGTGAGGCGATGCAGCGGCACCAGCGTGGGCTACGCTGCATCCCGTGGGGGAATTTTGGCTGCTGGAGGTGTCCTCAGGGTAAGGGAACATTTGTCCCCTTGCCCAGGGTAAGCCCCAGCAGTCGCAATGGGTCAACTCGGACCTGCACCAGTGATATCGCTGGTGCAAGACTGCAATGATCTATGTTGGCAGATCAGGCCCAGGAAGGGGGATAGGATACGGCGTACACCGATGCCGCTGATCCCGCCCCGTCCCAAACCCAATCCACCGCACCCCTCATTACCATCTCTGCCCTCCACCACCCCATTGCACCTCGCCCTCCCCAGCCCTCCACTGCCCCTGCGCCAGACTACCTGCTCTGGCAGGCATCCGTGCAGCCGCTGGTGCCAGCGGGAAGTTCCAGCCTTCTCGCTTTACGGCATTTTGTGACAATGCGCATGCAAATGGAACTCGCGTTCCACTGGCGCAAATGTGTAATTGTGCCACTACAGCAGTGCCACTACAGCAGTGCCACTACAGCAGTGCCACTAGAGCAGTGGTTCCCAAACTTTTAAAGTCATGGACCCCTTTCAGGAGATAAATTAGTCACAGAGCACTATCATCGTCCTTATACCAAAGGCACTTTTGGCTCTTTTTACCTAACAGTATTTTTCAAGTTGTATTTATAGATATGGTATTTAAAACCAATTTTGCAGTTGCAAAACCAAAAATGTCACTTGGCATCAAAAACAAACAATAAAGTATAGCCCGGGAACTTAGATTCTAATGAGAGGCATGGGACTGTTTTGATTTGCACACTGTGGCTACATCTGGTTGAATTTGGGACAGCTGCAACCGAATATCTGGCTCTGCATTGAGGCAGGATCTGTATTTTGTTTTAGTAGCCACATAGGCAGAGAATCCTGATTCACATAAGTAAGTTGTTGCAAAGGCCAGAAGTATGATTTTCACTTTATCTGACAAAACTTTAAATTTGTCTTTTAGCTGACACCAAAATTCTGATAGTGATTTCTTAGTTGCAGAATTCTAGAGTCTAAAGGGACTGTTCTTGCAGATGAAACATATAGTATGATACTCAGGATTAATATAGCACTAAATAATTTCTACCCAATACTTATCTATACACAGTTCATGGCTGCACACTCTTTTTCTAAACCACATTACGGAGTGGACTTTTTTGGTTCCCACTTTGGCAGATGTGTGTGATGCTTCAAGTTGGCTTTTTAGACAACAGGCAACTTTAATGACCCACTTAATCACCTGCTGAACTTCTCCTGCTGAAATCAATTAGTGATGGGCAAACTCCCCTCAGCTCAATTTGGAATCAATACTTACAAGCATTCTCAGCAAGTGTTAGGAAAAGCATGTCTGTTCTCTGAGCATCTCTCTCCGTTCCTAAAATTGGTGCATGAACTCTGATGGTGTTGCATGTTTTGCATGCAAGAAGGTCTCAGGTTCAATCCCTAGCACCTCTAGGCAGGGTTGAGAAAGACTCCTTTTTGAAACCCTAGAGAACTGTTGCCAATCAGTGTAAACAGTACTGAGCCAGATGGACCAATGGTTTGATTCAGTATAAAGCACTGCAGCTTCCTATGTTCATGCTACGTGGCAATATGCGATATGCTACAGGGCAATATGCAATATGGCAAAGCACATCTTACTTATGTGGGTGTGCTTTGTCATATTGCACCCTGGGAATTGTAGTTCTCAGTGCCTGCCAGTCGTGGCTGAGAGTTGCTTGGACATTCAACTGCTTTCCCCCCATCCTCCCCCCAAACAAATACACTTAAAAGAGATGTCACAAGAGATGTTTTAGACCCGGATAGGAAGAGCAGTCCCATAAGAGGTTGGTAAGAAATAATCAAGAGAATTGACTCAAGCAGAGAAGAAACCCACCCCCAAAAAATTACTTGCTTGGTGTAGTAGATGGTCTGCTCATATATTTTTCAGTAATCATTGACAGCGCAATCCTAACCAACTTTCTAGCGCCAGTGTAGCCATGCCAACAGGGCACACACTGCATTTTGCAGTGCAAGGACAGTCATGGAAGCCTCTTCAAGGTGAAGGAACATTTGCTCCCTTACCTCGGGGCTGCATTGTGGCTGCACCGACGCTGGAAAGTTGGTTAGGATTGTGCTGTGAAAGTTTCATGAAGGGGAAGAGGTTATTAAAGAACAATCTGCACATGCACCTACAAAACAACTAGCTTTGTAGCTCATAGAGTTTCACATCAAGTTTCATAAAAACTTTAATGAATGATAAGGGGTTAGTATAACAGAATGTCTATGCACATGCTAACAAACCTGCTGGCTTTAGGCACCAGGTCTGCTGAATGCTGACCACACATGTGCTCAGTCTCATTTTACCCTCTCAGCTGGAGAAGAACATCTGGGGAGAATGATGCTTGATGTGTGATACATCCCAGCATTACAAGCTGGACAAATTTGTTTGCCAAATGAGGTAATTATGAATTCCATCGACATAACAAAAATCATTTGGCTTAAAAGCACTTAACTTTGACTGGGTCATGTCCTATTTTTATAACTCATTTCTGACTGGAAGGGGCCACTGCTGTGCCCCCCTAGCATGTGCCCTACTCATGTGCCCCCCCCCAGCAGCCCTACAGGGAAGCCATGCTAGTACCCACCATCTTTGTTTGCCTATTAATTCGATGTGTCAGTCCCCACCATTGTATCACTAGCAGCAACAGGGTCACTACTGCTACTAAGGTAAGCCCCCACTAGGGGACTTGAGGAAGGCTTACGTTGGTGGCAGTGGCAGCAGCTCAGAGCATTAACAACCACACTGATGGCCACCATTGTTATCACCATGACCTCATGGGTTGATGGCCCCATTTGGTGGCCCCAAGCCCTCACCAGTGCCCTTGCCAGATCTTGCCCAAGTGTTATATTGTAAACATTGCTCATTTTACAAGGCCTGGCATTAGGAGTCAGTCTGACTCCTAATGCCAGGCCTTGTAAAATGAGCAATGTTTACAATATAACACTTGGGCAAGATCTACCCAAAGTTAAGCACTCTTAAGTCCCGTTGATTTCAGTCTCTCCCAAGAAAATCAGTGGGATGTGCAGCTTGATCCTGAAAATGTTTACTTAGAGGTCCCATTTAGTTTAATGGGACTTACTTTCTAGTAAGCATGCTTACAATTGCAGCCATAAGGTTCTTAACTTTTGCTGATTCTGCCCTTCATTTATTTGGTTAACTCCTTTCCATAACCACTTGCCTTGCCTTTTCCTTCCTTTTCCTTAATTCCTCTTTCTCCTTTCTAGGAAGTATAGTCATCAGAGTTAGACTGCAGGAGCCCTCAAAAGAAACACTTAAGCACAAGCAAGGAAATCACCTGCAGCTATTAGGATATGACAATGACCTATTGGCTGTTCACGATGGTTAGGATCCAATGAACAAAGCAATGTAACAGCAAATGTTTTGATAGACGCACAATGAGTTCTTTTTAGACTGTTTTCATTCACTATTTTTATAGAGGTCTGGCAGTACAATAATAGCTACAGTAGTTAAGGCCTTGTGAGTTCTTGTTCACAAATTCCTGATGATATGGCTGTGCATTGCTACATGGAATTAGTTTCTTGGGTGACAAACAGGAAATGTTCTTGATTCTGGCAGGTGAATCACTCGAAACTAGTATGGTCACCTCTCCAGTTCTTGAACTGACCCAACTACGGTATGTTATTTTGGCTTTTGCGTTTTGTCCAGTCGATGTTAGGCAATGAGGAATTTTAAGTTGACACATGCAAATGGTTGTTCTTGCAATCCCCTCCCCTAGGAGAGATGACAACTCTTTTCTAAATCCAGTACTTCCCTCTATTCATACCCAAATGTCCTGTTTAAAGGATATTTTCTTTATGTATATTATTTCACTTATAGTTTCTTCACTTGTATTTAACAACCAGTTACAATTCCAAACAGACACCCACTTAGCAACATCTTCATATTAGCAAATGGTTTCCCAGGTCTTCATGTATCCATGGATGAAAGAATGAAATAAAACTCTTCCAACAGTGTGTCTAAAACTACAAAGTGGATCTATCACCTGGACTGATCTATTATGGCAAAATTCAGTGAATCAATCACCATATAAAGGAAATTTAAACCACCATATAAAGTGGTTTCACGATATACAGGAAATGGTTTTTTGAGCAGGCCTTTTGATTTAGATATAGATATAGATATAGATATAAAAGAACTCACCCACATACCAAGATGCATTATTGCAGAGAATGTCCTTCTTGGTATGACCTTCTGCTGAAAAATCTGTCACCAACCTGAAGGTTCACAACTTTGCTCCTGGATAAATTGCATTCCAGTCTCTTTGTTGGCAGACCCTAACTTGGGCTTCTTGTTGTTGTTCTAAAAATGATCAAAGATGTCACAGATTGTGCTACTTTCTCAGACTGTGATGAGTGCCTGGCCCATAGAATCACCTTTTACCCACACCTCCAAGAAGGAGCATATTTTTTCCAGAGTGTCCATTGTTTAGAGAATAACCAGTAAATAACTATTAGTAAATAGCAGTGTCCCCATTGTTTAGAGCAGGGGTTCTCAACCTTTGGAGGCCCGGGTACCCCCTATCACAGTCCAATATTCTGAAGTACCCCCTGCAAATTAACTGCTAATTAATTGAATTAATCAATCAATTGATTAATTAGGTCATTAATCATTAAATAAAAAAGTACTAAAACAATTTTAAATGTGAAAAAATGTCTTACTTAACACTGTATGTTGGGGGGGGGGGAAGAGAGACACATGCAAGGATCTCTTTTTTTCTCCAAGTCACACTTCCCAAAATCAGCTCCTCGCTCCCCCACCCCACCAAAGTGCATTTTCCAAAGTATAAAAATGAGCCAAAAACCAAAATCAGAGAGACAGAAGGGCTCTGAAAATAATTGCAATTTAAAATCTATGTTAATTAACACTTAATTAGCTGCTGATGGGGCAGATAAGGGGCAGGGCTTGGCGTACCCCCAGCAAGAGGTCTGCGTACCCCTAGGGGTACCCGAACCACAGGTTGAGAACCCCTGGTTTAGAGAATAGCCAGTTGATGCACAAGAACTGGAATTTTCTTCAGGTCACATTTTTTTTCTTCTAACAGGCATTTTGACTAGTACAATGTGGCGCCAGAGGGAAGGAGCAGGCAGCGAGCCCACGCAGCTCTTGAATAAGGTAAAATGGCGCCGCCCCTACCCCCAATGGGTTCCCTCCCTCCGCAGATGCCGGACGGCCATCCGCGGATAGAAAAATCTGGATATAGTTACAACTCAATCTTTTGGCCTTACACAGTCTCCCCTGATGTACACCAGTGCTGGAGCTGGCATGCATCCAAGAAGGCCCAAAGGCCCTGGGTTCGCCTACACCTGGGGAAGGGGACAAAGTAAACGTCCTCTTCGCCCAACGTGTGCCTGAGCCGCGCTGGTGCAGCCCGGGAACTGTACAGGATTGCAGCCCGGGATTGCACTATAAGACAGGAGAGGCCTGAATTAAAATTCCCCATTCAGCCATAAAGGTTATTGGGTAACCATGGACCAATCATTTTCTCTCAATCTATCCTACCACACAGGGTTATTGTTGAGGCTAAAATGGAGCCTCATGGATCCTCCTTCATGGATCATTGCCTTGTCGTGGCGAAGGGGCTTGCGTAACTCAATGAAGCCATGAGCTATGCCGTGCAGGGACACCCAAGACGGACAGGTCGTAGCAGAGAGTTCTGACTAAAAATGATCCACTGGAGAAGGAAATGGCAACCCACTCCAGTAACCTTGCCAAGAAAATCCCATGAACAGTACCAAAAGGCTAAAAGATATGACGCCGGAAGATGAGCCCCTCAGGTCGGAAGGTGTCCAATATGCTACTGAGAAAGAGCAGAGGACTATTCCAAGTAGACCCAGAAAGAGTGAAGCGGTTGGGCCAAAGCCAATAGGACGTCCAACTGTGGATGTGTCTGAGGTTGAAAGGAAAATCCAATGCTGCAAGGAGCAATACTGCTTAGGAACATGGAATGTGAGGTCTATGAATCAAGGCAAGCTGGATGTGGTCAAAAATGAGATGATAAGAGTGAACATTGACATCTTGGGAATCAGCGAACTAAAATGGACAGGCATGGGCGAATTTAATTCAGGTGACCATCATATCTACTACTGTGGGCATGAATCCCTTAGAAGAAATGGAGTAGCCCTCATAGTCAATAAAAGAGTGGGAAAGGCAGTACTGGGGTGCAACCTCAAAAACGACAGAATGATTTCAGTTCGAATCCAAGGCAATCCATTCAACATTACAGTAATCCAAGTGTATGCCCCAACCACTGATGCCGAAGAAGATGAAGTTGACCGGTTCTATGAAGACCTACAACACCTTCTAGAACTAGCACCCAAAAAAGATGTCCTTTACATCATAGGAGACTGGAATGCTAAAGTAGGAAATCAAGAAATAAACGGAACAACAGGCAAGTTTGGCCTTGGAGCGCAAAATGAAGCAGTGCAAAGGCTAACGGAGTTCTGTCAAGAGAACACGCTGGTCATAGCAAACACTCTTTTCCAACAACACAAGAGGCGACTCTACACATGGACATCACCAGATGGTCAATACCGAAACCAGATAGATTATGTGCTTTGCAGCCAAAGATGGAGAAGCTCTATACAGTCAGTAAAAACAAGACCTGGAGCTGACTGTGGCTCAGATCATGAGCTTCTTATTGCAAAATTCAGGCTTAAACTGAAGAATTCAGGGAACACCACTAGACCAGTCAGATATGACCTAAACCATATCCCTTATGAGTATACAGTGGAGGTGAAGAATAGATTTCGGGCATTAGACCTGGTAGACAGAGTGCCTGAAGAACTATGGACGGAAGTTCGTAACATTGTACAGGAGGCAGCAACGAAAACCATCCCAAAGAAAAAGAAATGCAAGAAAGCAAAGTGGCTGTCAGATGAGGCTTTACAAATAGCTGTGGAAAGAAGGAATGCAAAAAGCAAAGGTGAAAGGGAAAGATATAAACAACTGAATGCAGAGTTCCAGAGAATAGCAAGGAGAGATAAGAAGGCCTTCTTAAATGAACAATGCAAGGAAATTGAGGAAAACAACAGAATGGGGAGGACTAGAGATCTCTTCAAGAACATTGGAGATATCAAGGGAACGTTTTGTGCAAAGATGGGCATGATAAAGGACAAAAAAGGCAGAGACCTAACAGAAGCAGAAGAGATTAAGAAGAGATGGCAAGAATACACAGAAGAACTATACAAGAAAGATCTTAATGTTCCTGATGACCACGCTGGTGTGGTCACTGACCCAGAGCCGGACATCCTAGAGAGTGAAGTCAAGTGGGCCTTAGGTAGCATCACTAACAACAAAGCTAGTGGAGATGATAATATCCCAGCTGAGCTACTTAAAATCCTAAATGATGATGCTGTGAAAGTGCTGCACTCAATATGCCAACAAATTTGGAAAACTCAGCAGTGGCCAAAGGATTGGAAAAGGTCAGTTTACGTTCCAATTCCAAAGAAGGGCAGTGCCAAAGAGTGCTCAAACTATCGCACAATTGCACTCATTTCACATGCTAGCAAGGTTATGCTCAAAATCCTACAAGCTAGGCTTCAGCAGTACGTGGACCGAGAACTACCGGACGTACAAGCTGGGTTTCGAAGAGGCAGAGGAACTAGAGATCAAATTGCCAACATGCGCTGGATCATGGAGAAAGCACGAGAGTTCCAAAAAAACACCTACTTCTGCTTTATTGACTACGCAAAAGCCTTTGATTGTGTGGATCACAACAAACTGTGGCAAATTCTTAAAGAGATGGGGGTACCAGACCACCTTACCTGTCTCCTGAGAAACCTGTATGCGGGTCAAGAAGCAACAGTTCGGACCGGCCATGGAACAACCGACTGGTTCAAAATTGGGAAGGGAGTACGGCAAGGCTGTATATTGTCACCCTGCCTATTTAACTTATATGCAGAGTACATTATGAGAAATGCAGGGCTGAATGAATCGCAAGCCGGAATCAAGATTGCCGGGAGAAATATCAACAACCTCAGATATGCAGACGATACCACCCTAATGGCAGAAAGTGAAGAAGAACTAAAGAGCCTCTTGATGAGGGTGAAAGAGGAGAGTGCAAAAGTTGGCTTGAAACTCAACATTAATAAAACTAAGATCATGGCATCTGGGCCCATCAATTCCTGGCAAATAGAAGGGGCAGAAATGGAAGCAGTAACAGATTTTACTTTTCTGGGCTCCAAGATCACTGCAGACGGAGACAGCAGCCATGAAATTAAAAGACGCTTACTCCTTGGAAGGAAAGCTATGGCAAACTTAGACAGCATAATAAAAAGCAGAGATATCACCATGCCAACAAAAGTTCGCATAGTCAGGGCGATGGTGTTCCCAGTAGCAATGTATGGTTGCGAGAGTTGGACCATAAGGAAGGCTGAGCGCCGAAGAATAGATGCTTTTGAACTGTGGTGCTGGAGAAGACTCCTGAGAGTCCCTTGGACTGCTAGGAGATCAAATCAGTCAATCCTAAATGAAATCAACCCTGACTGTTCCCTGGAAGGACAGATACTAAGGCTGAAACTCAAATATTTTGGCCACCTAATGCGAAGAGAGGACTCTCTGGAGAAGACTCTGATGCTGGGAAAAATTGAAGGCAAAAGGAGAAGGGGAAGGCCAAGGATGAGATGGTTAGACAGCATCACCGATGCAACGAACATGAAAATGAGCGAACTCAGGAAAATAGTGGAGGACAGGAAGGCCTGGCGGGATATGGTTCATGGGATCACGAAGGGTCGGACACGACTTAACGACTGAACAACAACAAAATGGAGTATCACTATATACACCACCTGGAGCACCTTGGAAGAAGGGTGGGATAAAAATTGAAAACACCAAGAAAGTAATGAGGAGGGGGACGGGGAGATCCCTTGCTTAAAATCCACCTTGACACTGTAACCACTGGGTGTGAAGTGATGCAGTCACATGCCTTACTACAGCATACAGTACTTGTTTTGGTAGAATTTCCTGTATTCCCTCTAGGAAACCTGATCAGCTTCACTTCTGAAGCCCTTCCTTATTACTCAGCCATGTATACCTGTGGAATGACTCCTTGCTTGAACAACTCCCTGTGTGCTAGAAAGCAAGCACCCAGAGCTTGATTATACAAGAGTTTCAGTGAAGCATCACACCTCTTAAAAACGACATCCCCCCACCCCCCAATCTTACTTGCTAGGCTTGGATTTGTGCTACGAAACTTCTATTCATCGCAGTGCAGAGACAGTGAACAAAAGCTTTGCTTGTGTGCTGTGTTTACTTAAACTTTTCAGCTTGTCATACGTACTATTATGCAATGTTGTTTCTAGATTTAAATTTAGCCAATGTGTGCAACTTATTTGCTACTGACAAGGGAGATGAGCAAGACTTGTTTTGATAAGATTACACACTGAGAGGCGTGTGGTTATTTTGTTGCAGGAAACAAAACAAGGCAAAAGGTTTGCACCTTCGGTGACATTTGAAGAAATTTTGAAGGCCTCTATGTAAAAAATCTTCTCATATCTTTTATAACCCTGTTCTGTCACTGAAGGCTAGTTCTTTTTCTGGTTCGATAATTAGGTCCATGATTTTCATGGGTGGCAGATGGAAGCAATTTCCAAAAATAGTTTTATAAGACTGACTACCCATTGATTTATAATAAATGAAGTAAGCAGTTCAGATGGAGGGTTTGAAGCAGCATTAAACGTTGCAAGAGTTGTCTGGAGCATGGGATGGAGGAGGCCAACAGTTCAGATAAAGTGAATAAAAATATTATTATAAAATATTATTTTTATATTTTATATTATTATTATAAAATATTCACTATGATAATAGAAACTCTCCCTCTCTCATAACACTAAAATTTGATCAGCCAGTGCAGTTGATTGTTGGCAGATTCAGACCAGTCTAATGAAATGAAGATGGCTTCACACATCTTCACACATTGTTGGCTTCAGCCCAATCAAATCCCTGTGTGGTGCTGCAGCGATACTGGCACAGCTTTCGTGGTATCCCACAAGGGATTTTTGGTTGCTGGATGTCTCCTTGGAGTAGGGAGACATAGCAGATGCTATGGAGCATCCCGGACCTGCGCCAGCTCAATCTTGTTTCTCTGTGAAGGCAGTTCAGGGGATTTGATATGCACCACCACTGATCTCGCCTGCCGCCCCCTCCCAAACCTGATCTTCCCCCTCCCCACCCCATCCCATTGTACCCACCCCTCCCCACCGCTCTTCCCTCCCCCGCACCATTCTGCCCTCCCCCCACACCATTCAACCCTCTCCCCGCCTCCCTCCAACCCCCTGCGGGGGCTTACCTGCTCCAGCAAGTGTTCATGGGCCTGCCGGTGTGCTGGAGGCCGCTGCACCCTCCCCGCCAGCAAGCCTGCAGTGCAGGTCAGCTGAGGCTGCTTTGCCGCTATGTGTGCTGGCAGGGGAGGAGGTTAGGACTGGGCCATTAATTAATTTATGGAATTCATTGTTGCAAGTTGTAGTGATGGCAAATAGTTTAATGGCATTACAAGCGGATTCGACAAATGCAAGGAGGAGAGGTCTATCAACACGTATTAGTTTACCCTTACTACTTAGCCAAGATTGCAAAGCAGAACCTCCATATTCAGAGGCACTATACCACAGAACACCAGTTGTTGGGGGCAAACAGGTGAGGAGGACTGTTGCTTTCATTTGGCTGGCCACGACAGAAAAAAGGCAGTTGACTAGTTGATCCCGCAGGATTCTGCTTATAACATCATGACTTACCCTTTTTTAAACCAAGGGGGAAAAGGTAAGGCCAGCCCTGGCAGTATTAGACAAATTCCTGCCTGCATAAAATGTGTCTCCATGTGAATCATCCCTGAGGGAAGAATGTCAAGTGAGGAAGGAACAGGTGTACACAAGTTTCCCTTTGAGACAAACATGCTTCTCTGCTGCTGGTTTGTTCATGCGAAAATTATGAGAATATTCTCTACCCTGTTGATATTCTGGTCCAGGATGAAGTTGTTTTTTTCTGGCAGGACTACTGAGAGTCTAAATTTGTGGGTTTGGACCCTTGAAATTTTTGTCTGGCTCGAGTTGGTGTATTTTGTTTTTATGCTTTGTTTCTCTCATAGTGTTTTGATACTTTTTGGAGTGGGTAAATGTTGTGGCTTTATTGGGAGCTGCCTTGAGTGCTCCATAT
Source organism: Plestiodon gilberti rubricaudatus (assembly GCA_026170595.1). Classification (NCBI taxonomy): domain Eukaryota; kingdom Metazoa; phylum Chordata; class Lepidosauria; order Squamata; family Scincidae; genus Plestiodon; species Plestiodon gilberti. The sequence goes on from JANXHW010000004.1 coordinate 35,926,702, forward strand.
TGGGACAGAAAGGCAGGATATAAATCCTTTCAAGAAAACAAATACCAACCAACCAATCAATAAGAAAGAATAAAGGGTTGTGTAGCATAGTGGTTAACACCCTGCACTATGAATTGAAATTTTCCCAGTTCAAATCTCACCTCTGTTATTTCCTCACCAGGTAGCCTTAGGACAGCCGCTTCCTGTGAACCCCACCTGCAATATGGAGATAAAAACATTGGCCCACTTTACAGGATTGTTGTAAGGAGTAGGACTACCTCAAGATAATACATGAAGCACGTTGCATATTGCTATACAACTGCTGAGAGGTATTACATTCACAGCGCAATCATATGCGTGCCGCCTGGTGGCGGTGCGCCTCCCACGCTGGTGCTAACTAACTGCCATAAAGCAGTCAGCACCACCAGTCACAAATGCCTCCCTGGTAGTGTGCTGACCTCCACCTTCCCAGCCGCGCTGGAGGATGTCCAGATGCGCGCTGGGAAAGGTAAGTTGGCTGGAAGGCGGGTGGAGGGCAGAACAGGGGCGGGGAGAGGCTGGAACAGGGGTGGTGAGGCTGCAGGAGGGGGAGGATCCATCGCGGAAGGCCCGTGCCAGATCCTATCCCCCTTCCCTGCAGCCTCCCTGCCCTTTTTCTCTCCTCAGATTTATGCTAGTAAAATTGCTACCGTAGGTCCGAGGAGACCCATTGTTGGCCATGAGGCTTATGCAGGGGTAAGGGGATTAAACATCCCCTTTCCCTGTGGAAGCCTCCCAGTACTGTCCCTCCCCCCCCCCCCCGCACAGGATGCAGCAGCTGCCATTTTGGCACTGCTGCATCGGCGGGGAGTGTAAAGGATAGGATTGGGCTCTCAGTGTGTGGAATATAGTTCTGTGCATGACCAATACAGAAACAAGGCACATGTTTCTGAATGACCCCAAGAGCAATCCCTCAAGCTGTCAGCCTTTGTTTATGCAAAAGCAGCTCAAGATTAACATGCTCAAAGCAGAGAGGGCACAACTACCTGTTGTAGGTTTTTAACAACACCACTGAATCAGAGTAAAGACCCAATACAATAGATAGTGATCTCATGCAGCTTCCTTGGTGATTGAACCTAATTATTATGGCCACTGTATTGTACTTATTTCCTGGCTCACTGGGTGTAAGGCAGGAGCTGAAGGAGAGGGTGTTGTGCAGTTTGTAAGCACTTTGTAAAAGTGCTGTATGAGTAATGAATTTGGATCTTGAATCATCATTTTCAAAATCACCCAGAAAGGTAGTGTTAGATCCCTCCAAGATGAAGCCTGCAAGTGACCATTGGGAAAGAACAGAGGTATGTTCATAGTCCCAGTCAGGCCAAAGTCAAGGGCCAGAGCAACAAACTAAGATGTAGTGAGGACAGATTCAGCTCAAGCAGAGAGCAGTGAGCAGAGGGGCCAGAGGGAAGTATGTAGTCACCATCACACAGATCAGGATTTAGAGACAGCAATGTAATAAGTGCCAGGGCAGAACATGCACTGCCTCTGATATTGACAAATTGCTCAGACTGAGGACCCAAACCTAAAGTATCTGTTATGTGATGCAAGCCAGGCCTCTATTGGCTCCCAAGATCATTTGGCCCAGTTGGACAGAGTAACTGCAGTGCCCTATCTGGCCACTATCTGGGTGGCACTGTGGCACAGCAAATGTCAAGCCAATACCTCCTTCTCTCTGAGAGCTGCCCTTGTGGCACAGAGAATAAGGTGTTTCAGCCATGTTAGACTTACGACGCAATCCTATCTAGCGCTGCCCGCTGGCACTGGGCCACAGCACTGGTGCTGAGTGTCGCAGATGTGCCAGAAAGCATGTTTGCAACTACTCTAGTGTAGGCAGCACAGGCGGGAAGGGCTGCACCGTCCTATCAGCTCCAGTGAAGGTCCATCGCTCACCGAAGCAGGTAAGTTGCACTCCAAGCTGCGCTGGGGCGGGGAGAAGGCATGGGGCAGGTGTAACTGGGAGGGGAAGGATCAGGCCCTGGAGGGGCAGGATCAGCAGAAGGGGCCTCCACCATATCCTATCCCCTGTCCCAGGCCTGAGATCCCTACACAGGGTTTCTCTGACCTGCGCCAGTTATTTAGCTGGCACAGATCCAAGTAGCCCCATTGAGCAGGCTGGGGCTCTACACAAGGTAAGAGGACAAATGTCCTCTTACCCCAAGGAGACCTCCAGCCTGCTCAGTTCCAGTGCTGGATACAGTGTGGGCTGTGTGGCCCACTGCACCAGCACTGAATAGGATTGGGCTGTTAGTGGGTCAAGTCCCTTGGTGCCTCACAATTAGCTGGTGTTAGTCTGTAGCACTAAAAATAACAAAGAATTCTGCAGCACCTTAAAGACCATCAAACTCTCTCACAGATCACCTGCAGGACACCTCCTTCCTTCCTTCCTTCCTTCCTTCCTTCCTTCCTTCCTTCCTTCCTTCCTTCCTTCCTTCCTTCAAAACCCACCCTTTCTATGAAGCATTTGGAACTACCCTCTAGTCTAGTATATTTACCCTACTGGAACTAACAGCCCAATCCTCTGCCAGGAGAATGATCATGTGAGGTGTCACAAACATGCCGTAAGGCTCATGGTGCTGGCGGAAAAGCCTGCACCAGCCTGCAGGCGTCAGATCCTTATGCAACCCCTGCCGAAGCAGGTAGACTCCTGCCACGCTGCAGAAAGGCGGGAGGGGAGGGTGGAATGGCGGCAGGGAGGGGCATTCCAGGGCAGGGGAGGGAATTGAGGAGGGTGGATCAGGCCCAGGAGGGAGGCAGGCTCATCAGAGGAGGTCTCCGCCAAATCCTATCCCCCTTCTCGGGCTTGAAAGCCCAACACAGAGGTGCTCAGATTTGCGCCAGTCATTTAGCTGGTGCACATCCGAGTATCCCCATAGAGGCTGCTGGGGCTTAACACGAAGCAAGGGGATGAACACTGAGGAGAGCTCCAGCAGCCTCCAGCCCTGCACTGGATACAGCAATGCCCACCCCGGTGCTGCTGCATCCCAGAGCGGGGGTTGGTTAGGATTGCACTATAAGTGTAAGTAGTATGTACATGTCTGTGAAATGATTGCATATTCTTTCCCCATTTTCCCTGACACTGTTCCCCTGCCCTTCCTGTGCTGTCTCCCTTGTATCTATTTTTACACTTGTGAGCCCATCAGGACAAGGGCTTTGTGAAAGAGATTGTGAGCCCCTCAAGACAAAATGTTCTCTCCTGTTGTAAAGCCCCATGCGCATTGATGGTGCTGTGTAAAGAATAATAATCTGTTGTCAGTCACACTAGCTTTTATGGGCTACAGCTCACTTCATTAGTTTATCTTATTTTATTGTCCATTAAATACATGGATATTACAATATATTACAATTTATTACAATAAATCTGGTAGTCTTTAAGGTGCCACAACATAACTTTTTGTTGCTAGTTTGTTTAAGGTACCTTATTATTGGTGCTTCTTGCGTTTCTAAAAGCAAGACTAGCAGAAACCTCTTGATGTACTTCTGACATCATCTGCCGAAAGCAAAATACAGTATTGAATGTATTTGGTTGGAAGGCATTGCTTAACATTCAAAGCATGAGACATTTTAAACCCAGCTTGGTAAATGACTTGATGCCTCTAGCCAGTCCTGTATGTGTTCTGCTTTTGATTTTGAATCAAATGCTTCCTTACCTTGGTGTGTGGGTGGACAGATTTATGACAATATTTGTAAAGTATCTTGAGAAAAGACATACTGGTATCTATCTCAAGAAGTTCTCAGCACTCTACCTATGTATTTCTGGTTGGCCTCCAGACTTTAACACTGCAGTCTACAGCTCTAAGTGCAAAGTTTACCTCTGCAGGTAAGCTCAGACAATTAAGAGCAGAGGCAAAAACAACTTCAACTGCTCCTACCAAGAAAGAATGTCATCATTTGTTCTTTTTTGAGAATAATTACATTCCAATTTCAACAAAAAGTGATCTAAGTTAGGGCCATGGTGGGGGCAAAGGGTTATTTATTTATAGATTTATATCCCGCCTTGATCAAAATGATCAAACATGGCTTACCATAACAGAAAACAGCCCAGGCACTCCCAGCAGCAAAGTCAACACAACACCGCCATTAGAAACAAAAGGCAATGTAACAACACCAACCAACCATTAGTCCAGTTCTGGCACCAGGTTGCTGGGGGTCATGGGGCCAAGCCCTGCCAACCTCTTGCCTGGTCCCTGGTGGTACTTTGGATATTACCACTGCACTAGAACTGAGAGTGCAGAGATCAGCCTAACCAGGTGAGCCCTCTTATGGGCATGGGCTCTGAGCCAGTGGGTGCCCAACTTGGCCGACCTCTAATGCCACCTTTGAGTCATTCGTACAAAGCGCCTGGAAACTTCATGGCCATCATGATCACTCATCAATGATGACCCACATTTATGGAAGGAATAAATTGACGCATGGTGGTGGTAGGAATGCCATAATGATGTCATATAGCCCAATACGTGCTCATCTCCCATGCACAAGGTGCAATCATGGTCAGAGGTGATGCAGAATGGAGTGCGGTGGGCCCCAGAGCGTAGGGCGCTGAAGCTGGGGGGGTGGGGCATAGGCCTCCTTAAGTTTCATTTTCGTTTTTTCTCCATTTTTAACTATTTCGCGGGCTGCTGCTGCCCCCCCCGCTGCTTCCCAGGGCGGCAGCTACGTTGTGTGCCCCCCCAGGGTGTGTGTGTGCTTTTGGGGTACTTAGCTTGTCTCGGCCGGGCAGCAGGCAGCATTTTCCCGGATCGGTGGCATCCATCTTGAATGGGCAGAACTCTCTTTTATATATATATATATATATATATATATATATATATATATATATATATATATATATATATATATATATATATATATATATATTTTATTGATATATTAAAACATAAAAAAACCAATACATATTTCATAAAGTTATAGCAAGCGCGAAGCAATACATCCTACTAGCATACTATTCACTATTTTCTACATACAATTTCCAACTAAGCCAAAACAACCCCCACATTCTATTCATTAAATCCGCATATCATCACATCATTCCTCTCTCTCTCTCTTAAAAAGTCAATAAATGGTTTCCAATTATTCACGAAAAAGTTAACTGACTTTTCCTTAATTAAAATTGTAAGTTTATCCATTTCAGCATAGTCCAAAACTTTCAGCCACCAATCTTCCAGTGAAGGTATCTCCGAATTCTTCCAATATTGTGCATATAAAATTCTTGCCGCAGCTGTCATATATAAAAACAAAGTTTGAAATTTTTCGCCTACATGATCCTCCCACATACCCAACAAAAATGTTTCCAGTTTCATTTGGATCTTAATTTTTAAAATCAACTCAATCTGTTTGTGAATCTGAGTCCAATACTTCTTTGCTTGAGGGCATGTCCACCACATATGGTAAAAAGTTCCTTCTTGCATTTTACATTTCCAACATCTATTCGTCACCTTCTCATACATTTTTGCTAATTTGCTTGGGGTTATATACCATCTATATATCATTTTATACATATTTTCTTTAATATTAACATTTAACGTAAATTGAATGGGCAGAACTCTCTAGGAATCGACTGAGCCCTGAAAATGATGGTAAGAGGGTCAGGGTGGGCAGAAGGGCATTTCCCAGCGTGGGAAACCTTCGTGCTCAAGCTCTGCTGGCTACCCAGGGCTGCTGACTGTTGCTTTCAGGGCTCCGGTGCGGCTGCAATGGTGACCGCCATTATGCCGGGTGAGTGATGGCGTACCACCAACACTCGGTCCATGTACCACTAATGGTACATGTACCACAGGTTGGGAAACTCTGCTCTAGGCCCCTTGGAATGTTGGTCAGGAGCTGCATATAATGGCCAAGAACATTCCAGGCAGATAAGGGACGGGTTGTTCACATGCTAAACTGTACCTGGTAACATCTGTGTACCAGGGTATAGTCTCTGTTAGTCTGTATCTGGTACAGTTATCCACACTATCCATTCAGTGTAGGTACAATCTGTGTACTTAGACTGTAGTTCTGTAAAAATGAATCCATATACAGTCATTCATATGGAAACGTGTACCCAAATACTGACATTCTTTATCTGAGTACACTATAACATGTGAACAGCCCTAGGGTCAGTTAGGTCAAGCGAAAAGATCACATACTATAGAAATAGGGATTTTTCAGTTGTTCATAGTCTCAGGACTGTCAGTTATCATTTAATACGTTAGGAAGAGTCAATTCAGTGGAGTTTGTTGTTGATAACCACATAAAACCGCATAAAAACACCTAGCACCGCTTTCTGCTGTTTCATTTTGGTTAAACACCATAATCTGTGAAAAAAATAAAACCATAAAAAACACCTCTACCCATTGTCCACTGACAAAATCATTTTGATGGGTGTGCCAGACCCTGGGTGGGTTTGGATGATACTGTCTGAGCTGGTTCCCTTGTGCAGTTAGAGACATGCATGAACATGTTCTGGTTCTCCTCCTCTCCTCCTTCCCAATTCCTCTAATTGTAGGGGGTTCATCCAAATCTCCCTCTCACATGCAATCTAAATACTAGTTTAGACAAATTAACCTTCGTAACTGCTGTTTGTGAGAACAGAATCGGTTTGCTCATTCTCTGGGTCTGATCACCATATTTGATATCTCATCATACCTCATCACCACATTTGGAGTCATGAAGGGATCCAATCTCTCTACTGACTCCCCATTCCTTTTTACCATCCAGCATGAATTCCTTGTCCTTACTTTAAAAGCTTTCGATGGCTTTGCCCAGCTTTCTACCCTTATTTCCCATTCTATCCCAGAGCTTGACTTTCACACTTCTCTGAAGATGCAGTCCTGAACACAGTGCATTGGGAGCAAGCAAGCCCCATTAAACACCATGGGACTTACCCCGTATTGTCCCGAGTATAAGACGCACCTGATTATAAGACGCACCCTTAAAGTTTGGTGCTGTTAAAAAAATTTAATTAAATCACTGGCATTAAATTGCAACAGCCTGATTATAAGACGCACCCCTAGTTTAAAAACTTAAATTAGGAGAAAAAAGTGAGTCTTATACTCAGACCAATACGGTATTTCTGAGTAGACTTGCATAAGATGGTGCTGTAAGTCAACCACTCCAAAGTTTCCTGCTTCTTCAAATGGTTTTGTACTTTCTCTTTGGCTGCTGCTGCATGTGCCTAGAACTTCTTCCTAGAACACCTACATAGTAGTGCCATCTGTCTTTTCCTTCAGATGTCTCTCCTCAAAGCCCTACCTCTTCTGTGGACCCTCATAGTGTTCCTTCCCAAATGAAACAGAACTCAAACATTGCCCTCTTTAGATGCCCTTTCTTTTTTTGTGGAGAGGGAATACATGAGAGGTTCCTCATGAACATGTGTGATAATAACCTCCTCCCAATGAGTATGTGCACAATAGTCCTGCCCCTTTCTTCCCCATGTTCAACCATTTGACTGCAAAGGCAAAGACTAGACATGAGGCAAGTTTGTCTCCATGTTTGGCCCCCTGGAATGTGCTAGGATTCCAATTGTGGAGAGAGCACAGATAGGGTTAGCACATGCATCACTGGTGGTGGGAGGGGGGAACGGGACACTATCACACATGTTCTTGGAAGCCCCCACACTGTCTCTCTTCACAGGAAAGAGAACAGCTGAAGAGGGCTTGTGTGTACAGTAACTGCATTTGTGCAGATTTTCTCTGCTCCTCCCTTTGCTGTCTCCTCCAGTGTCAAATCTTAGATTGTAAACTCCTCAGAGCAAGGACCTTTTCTTTTGTTCATGCTACTCTATGAAGTATCATGTGTATAGTGTTATCTGTAAAAGTCAGATTGGCTGGTAACCCTGTGTGTATGTGTGCAGAAGGTTGGATTTGGATGGCCTTTGTTCTAATCCAGCTTTCTGGCACTATGATTCATATTCTAAATATGATAATTAATTAAACCTTGTATGAACATGTCCTGAGATTGCTATGGGGGCAACACTACAGTATTCCTGAGAGTCCAGAGCTACAGAAAGGGCCTTGCATGCCTCAGGTATTACTTAGCTAAACCACATAATGATAGGAACCAGTCCAGGGTATGATTCCCTGTTCCACTGGGACTAGACTCAGGAGCCCTGAGCTATGCGTGTGTATGGCTGCTCCATGTGGTAAGCCATCAGAACTGTGGTGTGAAATATCTTCTTGGACAACAGTACAGTATTTCCAGGCTTGAATTGGCCCCACTAGCCTGTCCATTGCAGCAAGAAGAGTTATAAAACGTGTGTTTGTGCTGGGGGTTTGCAAGAGTAGCCATGGGGTCCAGGCTCTGGGGTGGGTCCATTCTTGCCGGGTGCAGCCCCTAACTCCCTGCCCCTCTCTGATTGATGCCTACAGGTCAGTCCGGACTTGTGTGTGTGTGTGTGTGTGTGTGTGTGTGTGTGTGTGTGTGTGTGTGTGTGTGTGTGTGTGTTGTGTGTGTGTGTGTGTGTGTGTGTGTGTGTGTGTGTGTGTGTGTGTTTGGCATCCCAGTTCTAAATCAATGTCATTGCAAGTAAATAATATTTATTTATGCATCTGACTTCCAAGTAATTTGACTAATGTGAGGAGTCTCTGGCAGTCTGTATTTTAACACTAGAACATTGAACTCTAGTTCAAGAAACACTACACAAAAATCTGACTCATTCTGCAGACATTCTTTTCAGTGTGCCTGAATGTGAATGCTGCCATTGGCTCCGAAATCTCCTGGATTCAATCCCATGTTTGCTTCTATGGGGGTGGGTGGGATTCCCCCCCCCATCAACTGTTTTTTCTTAACTATTTCCCCTCCCACAGCAAAGCTTTCAGACAGGAAGAAGTCTAGCTGCAGGGAAAAATAACTGGCAGGAAACATTGCATTTGCCCCTGCAAACTGGGCAAAGACAAAGAGGCACCTTATACACTCACTGATGATCCTCTTATATTTAGCAAGAGTCCTGTTCACCCCAGCAGTGTCCCTCCCAGTGACTGTTGGTGGTGTCTCCTTTTGTGTCTCTTTTTAGATTGTTGTGAGGCCCTTTTGGGCAGGAAATGATTTATTGCTAGGTAAATGGCTTTGAGAACTCTTTGATAAAAAGCAGTATAAAATATTTTTAATTATATTTACAGAGGACAACTGGAACAATTAGCATCTGTGGGAAGGATTAAATATTTTCTTCTCTCCCACCCAGATATTTTTCCCCTGCAAGTGCCCCCCTCCCACACCTTGCATTCATGATAATTGACAGACTCATACCTGGAAAATCTATCTTTGCTGGGATACGCCTATGGAGCAGAAAGAACTCCCTGTAAGCTATATCAGTATAGGAGAAGAAGCCATTTCTGCACAGCCGCGGAGCCTCCATCATCCACAATGCCTAAAAATCAGATGATGGCCATCAAAAGAGCAGCTCCTGATATGCCAATTCATTGTGCAAGGCACTTACTATTTTCTGTTTTTCTTTCATTTATGAAAATGTGGGGAAGGGATTAATAAATATCTTATCAAATTAGTGTCCCGAACAGAGGAAGGAGATATCAGTCAGGCTTGGCTCTTCAGAAGCTAGTACATGTCTGTACTGTATTGTGACTCCATTTTTAAGACCCCAAACAAGGCCTTAATACCAGGTGCTCAGTTCACACATGAGTTCTAATATGTTTCTGATGTCCAGAAATGTATTAGCCCATGTTATGTAGGAACAATTAGCATAGTGTAAAACATTGCTTTAGGTAAGGCTTTGGGTATTACAGAAGGCAATGTGTGTAATTCTTTCATGTGAAACATGGAAGTTGTTGTTATTATTATTATTATTATTATTATTATTATTATTATTATTATTATTAACAGTATTTATATACCGCTTTTCAACAAAAGTTCACAAAGCGGTTTACAGACAAAATCAAATGATTAAATGGCTCCCTGTCCCAAAAGGGCTCAAGTTAAGCCTTTGAAAACATCTAACATCATGTTAGTAACATGCTTCTTCTTCTGCAGAGGGTTTCCCATAGGGTTGCCAACTGTGGTACAGTCATAAAAAGTGTAGTACAGTCATAACAATTGAGCAATATTTAAAGTAGAGGTCAGCAACTGGAGGTGCACTGGGAGATGCCACTTGCACTCCTTGGCAAGCTATTTGCACAAGAAGAAGTGTAAAGAAGTGGTGCCATCTGTGGCAAGAGAACCAACTTCAGAGATCTGGGATTGAGGGTTAAACCCTTTCCCTCCCCCAACTACAGTTCCAAACTGGATTACTCCTCTTTCTGCACATTTTTAAAAAGGTAAAGGTATCCCCTGACAATTAAGTCCAGTCGTGTCCGACTCTAGGGTGTGGTGCTCATCCCCATTTCAAAGCCAAAGAGCCAGCGTTGTCCGAAGACGCCTCCGTGGTCATGTGGCCGGCATGACTCTCCTTGCCGCAGCGCGTAGCATGCGGCTGGAACACAGAGCGCTGTTCACCTTCCCGCAAGCAGTACCTATTTATCTACTCACATCGACATGCTTTGGAACTGCTAGGTTGGCAGGAGCTGGCCAAGCAATGAGCGCTCACCCTGTCGCGGAAATCGAACTGCCGACCTTTCGATCAACAGCTTATGGTTCAGCGGTTTACAGATCAGAACTGTAGTGGGGGCAAAAGGTTTGAGTCCCTTCCCTATGCATGCATGCAATTTTATAAATAGGCACAGAGCCCTACATGGCACATATTTTTAAAGTAAGCCCTAGTCTGGGTTGCAGACATCAGTTCATCTACCTTTGCTTCATTTTCCAAGAGACCCTCTAGGAAGAGACAACTTTAAGAACATAAGAACATAAGAAGAGCCCTGCTGGATCAGGCCAAAAGCCCATCTAGTCCAGCTTCCTGTATCACACAGTGGCCCCACCAGATGCCTCAGGGAGCACAAGGCAACAAGATAACCTGTTTCCTGTTGACACTCCCTTGCACCTGGCACAGAGAAAACCCACTTCTAAAACCAGGAGGTTGCTTATGGCTTGTAACCTGTGATGGTCTTTTCCTCCATGAATCTGTCCAAACCCCTTTTAAAGGCATCTAGGCCAGGTGCCATCACCACATCCTGTGGCAAGGAGTTCCACAGATGAATTACACGCTGGGTAAAGAAATATTTTCTTTTGTCTGTTCTAACTCTCCCTCCACTCAATTTTAGTGCATGTCCCCTGGTTCTGGTGTTGTGCGAGAGGGAGAAGAATTTCCCTCTATCCACTCTCTCCATTTAAACTTTAAAATAATAGGCTCCATTTTTGCAGATTCAAACAAAATTAAATAGGGTACTTCCAAACTAAATGTTCTGAGAGTAGCATCAAGCACTTTGATCAACATCTGCAAGCCATGTGGGGCTCTGCCAATTCCCCATGTTGATCTCTGCTAGTCTGGCAGGATTTGTGTGAGTTGTAGCAATAGCATAGTCTAAACATTTAGTTCTACATGGTACCTGTTTTTGCAGTACCATTCCTCTTTCTTTTTTCTAATGTAGTACTACAGCACGAAATGCAACATGGGGGAAAACACCATCTGGAAAAGCCCTTAAAAGAGCCAACCAAGTAAGTGCAGTGCAGGAAGGACAGAGATGAAGCATAAATTGACTCTATTTCATTTTCCCTTAATAATAATAATAAAAAAACCCTCAGTTTTTCCACAGCTAACTGTATAATCAATTTGCTCTCCTGCTGGCTTGCTAACTTGCTGTTGGCATTGCTTCAATAATATCTAGCCTGTAATGAGGGAAATGGGAGGCTATAATCACATGGAAGAAAATAACCAATTGTGCTATGACTTATACTTTCACTCTGTAGAATTTTGCTGTCTTTTTTCATTTAAAAGCTCAATATGTCTTCCCAATTCCCAGTCTACTTTGCTAAAGAGGAGAAAAAAAGCAGTGTTTTCCTCAAGCTTCATTAATCATATTGCCGTGATTGGCTGACACTAAATACTTAAATCCTGCTCCATTTTCTGCAGCTATAAGCTGAACAGCTTTTCCTTTCTCTTGAACTTCTATCTGTAAATTGTTTTGGAATCCAACTGTAGTGAAGAAGCATTTCAAGTATGGAAGCTTGCATGAGTAATGTAGCATAATTTTCTTTCATGATGTAAAATTGCTAGTCAAAGTATATTTTGGTTGTTAAATTATCCTACTAGAAGTCTTGGAGAGATTACAGAGAAAATAATATGCCATAATAACTGCTGAGTTTGTTTTTCCTGCCTTCAGCACGACAAGAAATTATACCCTCTATTATGGGTGTGTTCACTCACTCATTTCTAATTCCACATTTTTTCCAACACCTTGGATATACTAGATACTAGTTAAACATACAAGATAAACAAAGATTATCTTTAGTCACAGTGTTGCCAGACAAAAAATCTCTTCTTAGCAAGCTGTTCCCACCTCTCCATTGCTATTCCTGCCTCTCTTTTTAAATCTCACAATTTTAGACTACAGTATATGTTTGGCAGCACTGTATTGTGAAAATATATGGGATATGCCATGCATTTGTGTGTTGTACTTTGATTTCAGATTCACCTGAGAAAGAATCTGTGTTTACACTGTTGGCTATTCTAGACACTTTTTCTAGTTTTGAAGGGGGAAAGGAATTGAAGGTTAAAGTTAATCTTTTACATTTTTTGTGTCATTTGATATTATTCAGTATTGTGATCTGGCAGTATTCTGAATCACAACAGGCAGAAGAAGTTGGGCGGGTGGGTGACACACCTCTCTAAGAGAAGCGATGATGTTATCAAAATTCCTCTCTCCTCTCTGCAAATTAAGAATTCTTATGTAGATGCAGTGCATGGTGAAGAGTCAGAAAATGAATTTCATTGCCCTAATGATCTAAAATCTCTCTTAAATCCTCTTACTAAACTTACCTTGAGGCAGATGGAACCTACTTCCACTCAGTTCTGATTGTCTCAATAGCAATGCCAGTATAATAAAATGAACTCAACTGCCTTTGGAGTTTTGTTTTGTTTTGTTTTTTGAAGTGAACAAGGCTAGAATTTTCAGGAACAGACACCGGGAAAGAGCTGTGTAAAAACTCTTCTATGTGCTTGTGATGAACAACCATTATGTGGAATGATGGACTGATTGATTAGAAATATCTATATCTTGCCTTTCCCCACCTGCTAAGGAGGTACTCAAGACAGCTAACAACCTATTAAATTATATACAAACATATTGTATAAAATACAATAAAAAGGAAACTCAGCATGGTAAAAAAAAAATCAGAACCATTCATTTTGAATAACTTCTCCATCTTGCATAAATAATTGGGGTATCAATCTCTGACAAGAAAAATCCAACCTTCATCTTTGGTAGGAGTAGCAGCAGGTCAATGTCACAATGACTTTAGCAACCTGTTCTGCACTGCCTCACAGCGCAATCCTGTGTAACCTTGCACCGGTGTAACAGTAGATGAACTGGTGTAACAGCAGATGCACCGGTATAAGTGCAATTACACCGGTGCATCTGCCGTTACACCGGTGCATCTACTGTTACACCGGTGCAAGGTTACACAGGATTGCGCTGTCAATCTTGAATAGCACAAAACCATTGTGATGCTGCCCTATAGATAATTTCTGCTACTGCAGGTTTTTTTAGTTTTGTGAAGGTGGCCAAGACATTTCACTATCCTAAATCACTGATCTGAGAAGCAGTTCAGCATGAATCCTTTTGCAACCTCCATTGAGGAATGGTGATGTGATGCCTACCTATTGGGCTTACCACCTGATGATGAGACCCTGTGAGCGCAAATCAGTATTTGGCATATTGCAACCTGTGGCATTTTGCTGATACCATAAGGCCAACTCAGGAGGTTGTGCTAATCTGTGCTCCTTCACTTACAACAGCCACCACTGGCAGGTGCAGTAGTGTTGTTGTGCAAAGTTTGGTGTGTGGCATGCAATGAGGTGAAAGTGGGCGGAAGCAGTACTGGAGACAACTGCATGGCATTCTAAAGGCATTTCAGCCACTACAGCTATGTCATTCTCAAGCTTGTGCATATAGTATACTATTAGGTAATAACACTTGTTTCGAGATTGAGAGGTGGTGTAACTGGCTGATGGGCTCATTTGTCCCAGTTACCAAGCATGGGATGCCACTGTAGGTCACTACTTTTTGTCTGGGAATACTAGTCAAATGAAGATAAAAGAGAAGGGAATGGACAGAGTCTGATAAAAATGTAGCAAATATGGTTAAGGTGAAGCAAAGGTTATTTGGTAGGTAGCAGAATGCACGTAACAGCTGAGTCTGTGGTTGTCCAGAAATGGTTTGTAGAATTTTTTTTTTTTGAGGAGTGACTTGTTGTAAGAGAGGGAATTGGCTTGAATTGAGAGGGTAATCTATAGACCACCATGAAGTGTGGAAGAAGGCCCGAAGGTGAGCACAGGGCTCAGCCATCCATGAGGCTGACTGTCCCCAGCCTCTTCTGCATCTCCTCCTAATTCTTGATTCAAAGACTGGAGAGTTGAGGAGAATGGCCTCTTCCTCTTCTGCTCTTCTGCTCTGTTTCCCTCTTCTTATTCAGGGAGCAAGAAGAGGAGGAAGTGCAGCCGAGTCTGTTGTGCCATTGGGTAAGGTGGCAGAATTTGGTGTACTGCCTCAAGAGCTGGGAGATCTTCGGCCAGTACAGGTGTCCCCTGCTTAATGACGGATCACTTAACGACGATCCGGATATGTGTCGGAGGTCCCCAGTAAAAAAGAGCAAAGGATTTAAAAAGACACATCTTTTTAAATCCCTAGCTCTTCAGCTGTTTCACGCTAGATAAGGGCTTTGAAGCCCTTATCTAAAACCAAACAGCTAATGGGCAAGATAAGACCTTGGATGTTTAACACTGGGGCTTTAAGCACAGTGTTAAACTTCAAAGCAGAGCAAGACCCGCTTAATGATGGCTTCACTTTACAACAGGGATTTCAGAACGTATCCCCATCATTAAGCGGGGGACACCTGTACTAGAACTCCATGAACTAGAACTAGATCAGTAGGGTCCAAGACCAGATAAGCATAAGCGTGTCAGAATCAGCTGGCACTGATTGCATGGATTGTGTGCTGGTATGGGCTATTCTAGTCTGCAGCATGGAAGTAAAAGGGGTCCAGACTATTTCCTTCACTGAAATAGGTCCATCAGATGGCCTATTGGCTCTCCTTGGGGTAGTTATTCTAGTTATAAATCACCCCAGTTGCAGCTCGAATCATGTAGCATGGGCAAATGTTTCGTTTGAGGTTTGCTACCTATCTGTTCCCCTTAGTGTTCAGTCTGTTTGGTTCGCTGCTTGTTTACCATCAAATTAACATTGGAAGCTGCTGCCTTCCACTGAGTCAGACCATGGCTCTGTCTAGCTCAGTATTGTTTACATTGTCATGGAGTGGCTCTCCAAGGCTTCAGGTAGTAGTCTTTTACCAGCCTCTTTAGAGATCTTTAGAGATGCCAAGAATTGAAACTAGTGCCTTCTCTGCACAAAGCACATGCTCTAGCTCTACCACTGGTTTATGATTCCTTCCTAGACATTTGTATGCATTTTGACCCAGACTGGTGAGTAACTCTGAACAGCCCATTCTGAGTGAGTCCTTCTCCTGTAGGTACTCAAGATTGGCTCAGTACTGGCTGCCTAAGGCCCAGAGGTGAGCAGAAGTAGAAGAAGCAAGGAAATTAAAACAAACAGGAAAGGGCATAGCCTGATAGCTGTTTTCTATTGAGTCAGACCAATAGTCCATCTAGCTCAGAATCATCTGCTCTGGTAGTGGCTTTCCAGGATTTCAGAGAGGGATCCTCCCAGCTGCACCTGGAAATGTCAGGGATTGAACCTGGGATCTTTTCTTTGCAAAGCATGTGCTCTTCCATTGAGCCATAACCCTTCGCCATAATGGGGTCAAAATAGTGGTGAATAAGCCTTCAAGTATTCATTAGTTAACCTCGCAACGTCCCCAGCCAGCAGCATTTGCCTAACTGGCCCATAGTGCTGTGGGCTAGAGAATTGGTCAGGAAAAACCTGTCCTGTCCTGTCCTGCTCTTGGTCCTTTAGCACTAGCTATAGCAGCTTGTTCTGCAGAAATCAATGCATGAAGTTTTTCAGCGCCTGAAGAACTGTGCCAGGTTACTGGTGGTGGTGCATACATTGCCATACATACCCACTTCATACATGTGTATACCTAAGGACGGTACCAGTGTGGAGCAGCTGCAAACTTATTTAACCTTGTCTTTAATTAACTGCCAGTCCAGAACATTTTCTCATTGTTGCTTTTTAGACCTTGACAAATTACCGTAATCTGTTTAGAAAGCTTGGGAGTGTCAATAACACTGGTCAACACACTTTTTCTGGCATAAGGTATTCCAATGGTTTTAAGGTAATTTTGGGACACTGATTCTAAATCGGGCATCAGTTTTTGTCTATCACATCAGGTTTTTGAGATATCAAATATTGCATTTGATAAAATCAATGAAAATTGCTGTTTTTCATTGATTTTATCAAATGCAATATTTGATATCTTAAAAACCTGATGTGATAGACGAAAAACGATGCCAGATTTGGAATCAGCACCCTGAAATTAGTCTAAAACAGCTGCAAACGTCCAGGCCAGAAAAATAATTTTTTGTAGACCAGTGTATATATTTGCTTTTCCAAGAGAAATGCTTTACAAAGTTTCACCTGCATTAAAATGAATATATTCTAAATATAGTATTTAGAAATATAATTTATTCAGCATTGGTTAATTTTGGGTGGTGTTTTATTTGTTTGTTTTTGCAATACTAGAAATAGAACACAAAAATCTCAGAAAAATAGGGATGTGAAGAGGCTTTTTCCCCATGCCTGTTTTTGTTTGTCTAAGCTACTATGTGACAGATATCTATGTAGCATTTCTACATCATTCATTGCTGTCTAGCCTATGCTTGGGAAGTTGGTATGTGTTCAAAATTCTCTCTCTAAGAAATTAATTTTATTTTTATGGTTCTCTAGTTTGTATCCGAGTATGTTTTCAGAGAGGTTTAAAAAAAAACCCAGCTTGTTCTAAAAATGTAAGTTGATAGAACTGAAGGCAGTTCTCAACATAAAAAACATTAAAAATCTAATTTGGGTGCTGTTATTTTGCTACAGTGGAAATGGTACTATTCTTCATTTCTTAATGGAATTTTAAGAGAACCCATGCCACATGACAACTTCAATATCAATTCGTTTGGCCATCTTTAAAGATACTATCTTGTTTTTCCATGCAGAAGTTCGTGTGCTTGTCTACCAACAGTTTTACAGGAGGAAGGGGAAAAAAATCTTGTTTACATTAATAGAATTCTGAGTCCGAGCAGCCGAAGATACAGCAGAGACACACATCAGCTGGTGTGCCAATATTATTCTGCCAGATCATATATACTTTTTCTTTGAAATCGGATTATGACTTGAATATATAAAAAAAAAAATCCATGTAATTTGATGGCAGGAAATATTAAAATAAACTATAAACTCAATTTTCAGCTTGTCCTGGAGAGGAAATGCACAGTGGAGATTGCAGGTTAGTATTCAAAAAGAAAACCCTGCGTTTGCTAAAAAAGATCCTTTGCCTAAGATTCTCTGTGCTATTTTCTGATGTAACACTGAATATAACTACCCTCCTACTTATTTTTATACATAAATGTTAAGTTCCTCAGGAATGAATGCAGTTTAAACTCAGATTTGACTTGCCTTACAGGAAAACTAAAGAGATGCTCTCAGAGCAAATGTAGCACTGATATACAATTCAGGGATTTAGCCCACACAATCAACATAATTAAGGTCCACAACAAATATAGTAAACATTGCATCCCGAAAAATCCCTTCTATAAATAAAATTGGTATTTTAAGAATTGTTTTTTTACAGGCACTTCAGTTCGTTTGTTTTGAGAATTAACCACTGCCAGGCTTAGCACAGAACTAAAGGCAGCAGGTGGTTATATAAAGGAGTTGAGTTCCCTTGACCACACCCGTCCCATGTTAGAGACTTCAAGAGCAATGATTGTGTGGTAGAGGACGCTTCAGTACGCTGGGCTGCCCCCCTCTGGAACAAGGATACTTAAGTGCTGCAAGATCTAAGTTCAAAGGAGATGTTTGTTAGGTTTAGGAATCATTAACTTGGTAGAATTACTTCTTTCAGAGAAAAGCATGAGTGTATTATGAGTGTGTGTTTGCAATGTTAAAGGAAATGTTAAAGGAAAAATATGAAATTATTCCCCTTACTGCCCCCCAAAAATGGGATCCAGAGAAGAGGTTGTATGTGTGGAACAGCACTTCTGCTCATGCAAGGAGGTGTTGTGATTTCCAACAATTCCCCCCTTCATTGGCAGCTCCCCCACTATATATCACACTATAGAAAGGCTTTGGGGGGGGAATGTAGGGATCTGCAGCATGGAGGAGAGGGACAAGAACACCCCATTCCACAAGTAGTACTTTTAGACCTAGTGGTACTTTGAGATCCATATATATAAAAGTTTGGTCAGCAGCCACTGAAACATAGTAGGTACATAAACGGGACACTCTATAATCAATGGTGCATGGACTAGAGTAGTGTACTATGTCCTACTTAAAGAGATTATCTGTATCGCAATCGCTGAATGCATTTTTATAGAAATTGCTTTAGAAGTGGGTAGCACTCTGCCTTCTGAAATGAAGAAATGCAGTTGTAACAAGTATAATGTAGTGATTTGATGTTACAAAGAAGCCAATGAATGATTATTACCATTTTGCTTAATGAAAATGCTTTCGGTTTATTGTATTGATTTCTGGATGCTCACATGAATAACTATATGAAACAGAACTACTGACCAGCAACCTGTCAGGCATATGAAATGGTTTTGATAAGTTTTCAGGACATTGCACTGAAACTACAAATTGCAAAATATTGAAGAATCTTGCATCTCAACAAACAGAACATACTAACATGTGATCCTATGCCCCAGAAGTAAATTCAAAAGGGCTTCTCTCAAGTCAGTGTGCATAAGAATGTGCTGTAGACTGTAATCCTAAGTATAGTACACTTATTAGAAAGCAAGTCCATTTAACAATATTGAAGTCCTATTTATATAATCATGCTTAGCATTGTGCTGTTAGTCTTCTGAGGAATTACAAGTTATTTCTGCAAGTTTCATACTGTTTTCAGAATTAATATTTTGGGTTTACAGTGTTAGGCTGAAATCCTATGCACATTTGCTTGAGAGTAAGCCCCATTGAATTTAACGGGACTTACTTCTGAGTAGACATGCATAGGATTGTGCTGTTAGTTTACATACAAAATAACTAGAATATGTTATTATGGATCTCAGATATGGATTCAACATAACCAGCTACTAGGTGAAACCTACCTGAAGATTCACTTAGGCACGTTCAATATACATATGTGAGATTACCAGATTCTGCTAGTCAGTGCTTTTCCCCCTTCTTGTGTGTTTAGGCTACAATCACTGGTAGAGAGAACATCACACTGTGGGAGACATCATATATCACACTCATGGAAATAGACAGTATGTAAAACTACAGTAGGTTTTGCAGCCAACTGCAACTTCCCAGTGTGTGTACAAAAAGTGAAATGCAAATGTGTAAAGCAACACATATGATGATATACATATTAATGTTGTTATATTTGTTAATGCAGAAGTGCTTTCCATGAGGAAAAGAATAATGTGTGATGTGTCTATGACCCTCAGTTTTACACATAGCTGGAGTATTTTACAAAAGTCAAAATGTGCTGCTATTAAGAGTGGTTGATACGTCGTCGTCGTCATCATCATCATCATTTCTATGGCACTTTTGCATCTTCAGCATTACACATGTATTGCCTTGATGGAGCTCTTACAACAGCCCCTGTACATTAAGTATTATTCCCATGTTGCAGACTAGGAGCTGAGGCTGAGAGGGAGTGGCTTGCCTAAGGCCACTGAGTGAGTTTATGGCACAGGTGAACTAGGGAATTCCTGATTTGGAATGTGCCCATTCTAGTTATTTCACAGTATCAGTTGCATAGCAGCAGCAGAAGCTCTGCTGGTTCCTCTTGGCTAGATTCCTTCTCTCCTTCCCCACAGAAGGATTTTTACATATATTGTGTCTGGTTTTTTAAAAAAATTCTTCATCTTGGAATGTGTGTATGTGTTCTATACTGCCCTTCAACAGTGATTTCAAAGAAGCTTAAAAAAACAAACATAATACCATATTGGTCTGAGTATGACTCACTTTTTTCTCCTAATTTAAGTTTTTAAACTAGGGGTGCGTCTTATAATCAGGCTGTTGCAATTTAATGTCAGTGATTTAATTAAATTTTTTTAATAGCACCAAACTTTAAGGGTGCGTCTTATAATCAGGTGCGTCTTATACTCGGGACAATACGGTAAATTCATAATACTGTGTAAAACATAGTTATAAAACGGCAGATTAAAAGCAGCTGTTATGTATAAGTGACAGGCGAACTTCCCTTGGGAAAGAGTTCAACAAATTGGGCACCACAATCAATCAGACCCTGGGTGCAATTCTGGGAAACTTTAAAACGGCGGAGCACGCACTCCGCCGTTCTAATGTGTCGCGAATGTGCTGTAAAGCACATTTGTGACTACTTCAGAGTAAGGGAGGCCAGCGCAAGGCCAGCCTCCCTCACTCTGTCACTGGACAAGGACGTGCCTGCCAGCAGAAGGTAAGAGCTCCCGCCAGCGGGTGAGGGAGGGGGGCCATTGGCCTAGCCGGCCCGGGAGGGGGAGGGGATTGTGTCCGCCATATCCCCGTCCCCGCCAGGCCGGCTAGGCCGTTACACGGCCTCCTCTACTTCCGCCAGCTATTTTGCTGGCGGAAATTCGAGAAGGCCTATCAGGCGGGCCCCGGTTTACACCCAGGGAAGGGGATGAACATCCCCTTCCCTGAGTAGACCTCTGGCCTGCCATCAGACGGGCAGCCTGGGCTCAGGATGCGGCCCTGGGCTGCCGGCCGGCTGGATTTTTACACAGCATTGCGCTGCCTCTCACCTTACCTACAATGGCATAGCACAGGCATCCCACCAGGATGACCTCCAAAGATGACTGCAGTGCACAGACAGAAGGAGTGGGGGAAATATGGAAATATACCTGAGAACCATTAGCAGCAAGCACATTTACCTTTTCATATGTAGCAGGGCACCAAATCATTTTCATTTCATTATCTTTTCACTACTCATTTGTTTTTGTTGCTGCTGTTGTTTTGCAGCTGAAGTTATTTCAGGGGCCACCTTCGGGCAGGCTTCATTTTATTCTACAATGCCTGAATGTTGCCTCATTCTGGAGTATTCTGGGTAAAAATGGCAGCTACCAGCAACTTCCACTTCCACCACTGCTGCAGACTGCAGCAGAAAATATAGTTAAAAATAGAAGGAAAATAAGAACCTAAAATGAATTAGAAACAAAAAGGTAATGGCTTGTAGCTCATTAATTACCGGTACCACTAGTATTTGTTTTGGAGTGAATGAAAAATAAACTGAAAGGTTCCCATTCAGTTCATTTTTTTTTCATTCATTCTGGAATAAAATGCACACCGCTGGTATTAAGCCAACATTTTAATGGGAGGCTGGCTCTGTATGTCCGCATAGCTTTGAAACAGGGCCGGCCCATTTATGAAGCCTACTGAAGTGGTTACCTCCAGTAGCAGATTGGTGGGGATGCCTCTCTCTGTCCTCCTACTTGCCCCCCGCGCTCCACCTTCTCTTTCCACTCCCTGGATTGGAAAAGGTAGAGGAGGACAGAGAGGAAGAGGCAATGTGGAGTGGAGTCCTGAGCTAGAATGTTGGAGGGTGGGAGAAGCAGAGGCTGGCACATCATCAGGTAAGGGGGGCAGCATTTGACACGTTGCCTCAGGCAGGAGGGCTTGAGCCAGCACTGCTTTGAGATATTACCTGCACCGGAATTACCTGCACCAGTATGTGCCAGGTCCGAGGGGAGGCGAAATAAGGGTTGCCAGCTGGCAGCCCTTACTCTCCGAATTTTGAAAACACGCTTTACGACACAGTTACGACACCCGGTGCCTGCGGAGCACATGCTCCACATGCACACAGTTGCGCTGGATTGGCCGATAGTCCCCATTCTGTCCACAGCTCCAGGTCACATATACCACATTGCCTCCCCCCACAGTCTGGTTTCCCCAGAGAACAAGAGTCTAGACTGAAATATTCCTGGATCTCTACTGGATTTCACTCACACCATTAGTCCAGTCTGTTCATTTGACTCAGGGATGACAGATTTGAATGTCTGTTCATTTCAAAACAGCCTATCCGAGCTTGGGGGGATAGTTTCACCAAAATGGGATCAAAGAATGCTGATCAGCTGTGTTAAAGTGAGATATGCATTGTGCATTGCAAGATGTGCATTGCAAGATGTGAGATGCCATCCAAACCATGATGAAAGATGTGATGCTGTCCAGCAAGGACAAACTCCTAAGAAGAATTTTCTCTTTGGAGAGATATTGTAGCGAGAGATATTGTAAGTGGATTTCTTTCGGTCAAGGAAAGTCCTCCTTAGGACCTGTTTTGCACTTGATTTTGAACTTTGCCTCTTGATCTCAAGTACAGTATAGAATTTGACTGTCTGTCTGCTTATCCCTCATCCCTGTTGACTCACAACAAACCTTTTCCTGTGTTTGGATTAGACACACCTGCCTAGTCCTTTAATTTGAAGAGCAATCTGCCTCCCATCACTGCAGCCTTACTCAGGCACGGCACAACCCAAGAAGGCTGGAGAGTGTTGTGTGATTGTATTGGGATGTGTGGATGAGAGGGGGAAAGAAGCAAAGCAAGGACGTCAGTTAAGACACCCACCCCTCCTTCTGCCTCCTCAGGGAACTCAGCATGAGGGCTGTCAGTGGACAGAGAAACTCACAGCTGGGTGGGAAACTTACTTCATGGCCTCATGTCATAAAGCTGGCAGCAGTTGGAACTGACCTCACATGTACGGCTGTGGCATGCTGCGTCATGTGTGGTTTTGACATGGTCTGAGGGTGCGATTTCTCAGAGGTGAGTGTGGCCCTTCTCAGCACTACCCTGGAGATCACCACAACTTGCTATCATTTTAGGGTATTCTGGGAAATAATAATGAAATACAAAGTCTAATAACAATATCAACCTAAGGTGCCAATTTAACGAATTCTCCTTTCATCCTTAGACCTTTTATTTCATCTGTGTTTTGACTTGTCTGAAGCTGAAGACAAATAAAAACAAGAAAAGAGAATCTGAGATTCTGAATCTCTCTACATAAAGTGCAACTTCGAGAATACAGTATATACTACCGGTAATTAAGAAGCCTTAGGAGACTGCATCCAATGGAGATAATTAGAGTATGCCCCAAAGTGGAGAATAACCAATTTAAATATAAAGGACTACTCCACCGTGTCAAAGGCTTACTCTGTAAGCAGGAAAACCAAGGGTATTTTGTCTGCTCTTCTAACACAAATGACCCAGCACCAAAATCTGAGCACCTTTCATTTCCATCTCCTTTATTTCCCGATATCATACATATGATGCAAATTCTGCACACAGTTGAGCTACTTAAATCTCATTGAAGCTGATGGGATTTAGGCAATCTAACTGCACACAGGATTTCAGCCTTGTTGCAGTACCTATCTGATCTGTTGGCTAGTAAATTCAGTGGCCAATTAATCACTGTGGACCAACAGTAAATATTATAGTTGTACAAGTGGGATCTGCAAATAAATTGCATCATATCTCCTGCTCCTAAGTGGAATGTTCCAGGGCTCTACTCCAGGGCTCGGAAACTGCAATTAGTGCAGAATGCGGCAGCCCATGTAGTCACTGGAAGTAGGTGGTTTGACTCTGTCGGGCCACTGCTCTGGCGGCTGCACTGGCTGCCAATTAGTTTCTGGGCCCACTGGCACTGCTCTAGGTGGGGCGGAGCTCTAATTTCTGCTGCGCTCCGACCTACCGTTACACTCCCGTATGAGGCGGCCCCACCCCCACGCCTTCGGAGCCTTTCAGGGCAGCGATAGCAACGAGCAGCAGGGAGTCCTGCGCGTTGCTTTCGCAGCCCTGAAAGGCTCCGAAGGTGAGGGGGCGGGGCCACCTCATACGGGAGTGTAACGGTGAGTCGTAGCGCAGCGGAACTTAGAGCTCCGCCCACCTAGAGCGACACCACTGTCCGGGCCCAATTCAAGGTGCTGATTTTGACCTTTAAAGCCCTATACGGCTCGGGGTCAGGCTGAGAGACCGTCTACTTCCATACAGTCCGGCTCATCCCCTTAGGTCATCAGAGAAGGCCTGCTTGCAGGTGCCGTTGCCTAGGAAACTGCGAGGGGTGGTGGCTACAAATAGGGCCTTCTCAGTAGTGGCACCAACCTTATGGAATTCCCTCCCTTTTGATTTACGAACTGCCCCTTCCTTGGAGACCTTCTGGCGAGGCCTGAAGACTTTTTTGTTTAGAGAAGCCTTCTGAGTCTCTGGCCTTTTTAACATCGTGCTGGTACAAGTGAGGTGCTGCTGTTCTTATGTTCTTGCTTTTAATTGTAATTGAGGTCTCTTTTATCATTTTTTAAATGTTGTTTTTATTAGTTTTAATTAACTGTTTTAATTGTTTTTTAAAAAGTGGTTATGATTTTTGTATTTGTATTTTCTGTAGTAAGCCTCCTTGGGTCCCTTCGGGGAGAAAGGCGGGGTAAGAATATTGTAAATAAATAAATAATAAATACTCACTGCCCATTCCAACCCCACGCCATGTTATAGCATGTAGCTGTGCCAACAGAGGCTGTCCTGCATGCTATGGTGGGTGGCCAATTGGACAGCCTGTAAGAGGTAAGTAAAAATATTTTAAAGCAAATATTTTTAGCTTCCCTCCCCCCTCCCCCAGTAGGCTGCCCGATTACCTTTTGGTCTTCGAGGACCTGCAGCAGCTATATAGCTTGCACAAATCCAAGGAGAGCAAAGAGGTGGGGTGGGCAGAAAAATTGGTGATAAGATCTGATGTGCGCAGCTGCCACTGGATCCACCCCTCCCTCCCCTGATACCTCCGGTTCCTTCCCCAACATGCTCTGTTACTCCCCATCCCCGTCATGACCCGCCCCCGCCGTCAACTTGCTAGCGTCTGTGGACCTGCTGCCACACACACTGTGCCTCTCACAAACTCACAATTACAGTTAACTGTGCCTCTTACAGTAGCAGCTCAGCAATGCACAACGGTTGTCCAGCTTTCATGCCGCTGTAAAGAACCTGTCACCTTGAGCTGCCAGAATGCCAGTTCTGGCAGCGCACAGCCCCCATAGGACCCCTAGTCTGGAACAGGAACTCTGCAGAGTCTCTGTAGGAAAAAGAAAAAGTCCCTCTGTTCTTTTCTTTCCCACTTCCTTGAAATCTTCCTCTGCTATGCTATTAATACAAAAGGGTCATGATTGGGCATGGCAGCTAGCTCTGAATCTTTTATTGCTATTGTGTGTGGTGGGAGGGGGGAATGGTTCTGGAGAGTGGGAAAGGGAAAAAGTGTCCTTTTCCCTTTCCTTTCTCATTTAACATCCCTACATAGTTCAGGGAGCGAACGTTTTTATGCATGGCATACATACCCCCAACTCTAATCCCTCCTCTAGGATTCTTCGTAAAAGTTGGTAGGAGTTTGAGCAGGTTAATTCCTTCTTTTCTCTTGCCTTCTATCTTCCTGTGTGCCCCCCACCCCGAACCCTAACATTACATCTCAACCATTTTAAACCTTAGATTTAACTGATAGATTCACACAGACAACCCAGCTCCTGGTTCCTTAAACCTTTTTTTCCCCTCGCAGGGCAGAAAGTGAAAACTGACTGTATAACACTGGAGAACGCCAGGATTTTTGCATTGTTGTGGTTGATCAGCAGTAGCTTCTCCCCTGTCCCCACAAAAGTTAGCATAAGAGACAGGAGTGTCCCAACTCCAAACAATGAGTTGAGCCAATCCACAATTTTCTTATTATTATGCCCTTAATGTTCTATCCTGGAAGTTCATAGAGTCACAGTGCAATCCTAACCAACTTTCCAGCACCGGTGTAGTCGTGCCAACAGGGCAAACAATGCATTTTGCAGTGCAGGGGGCAGTCATGGAGGTCTCTTCAAGGTGAAGAAACATTTGTTCCCTTACCTCAGGGCTGCATTGTGGCTGCACCGGTGCTGGAAAGTTGGTTAGGATTGCGCTGTCACCTTGGGGTTTTCTTACCATTTCTTTTTCATTACAAACATATATACTTCTGCATACCTAAGAAGTCTCCTGAGTATAGAGAAACCACTATCTTACGTTTGGGTGGCCGCATTTTGCTTCCAAACCATTAGGCACTTGATCACCTGAGTTTGCTGTTAGCATATATAAATTTGCAGCATTGGCATCTAATTCAATGCCCAGAAATTAGATGTTAAGCATGGAAGTTCAATAAAAAATATTATATATAGCTCTCGACTAATCAGAGGCAATAATAATTTAAAGCCAATGGTCAGTGAAAGAGCAGAATGTACAGGTGGAGGAAATCCTCAAGTGTACTCAGAGATTACTCTTTCGGTTTCCCCAAAGCAACTTCTATCCATAAATGGCAAACCTGCTTTAAAGCTAAAGCTGTTAGGCATAGCTGCAGGGAAGATGCACTTTCTGCACTATGAGCAACCCTACAGTAAAATATAGCCAATTACAGTTAACTGGGAAATGTTTAGCTGATCAGAAAGTGGTGATAGGAAGGAATAGAGATCTGTTTTCATAGTGAAATATTACATATTCTAAAACTTTGGTGGAAAGCTTTAATATCAAACACTGAATAAAACAGTTGAAGTGATGGGTAGATTTCCAAGTGATGGAAAATTACGCATTAGATAGAGGGAAGTTCTTTTCCCTTTTGCAGAACACCAGAATTAGGGGAAATCCACTAAAATTGACTAGCAGGAGAGTTAGAACAAACAAAAGGAAATATTTATGTACCCAGAGTGTAATTAATATGTGGAACTCTTTGCCACAGGATGTTGTGGTGGCACCTGGCTTTAAAAGGGGTTAGACAGATTGATGACTTATGCAACCTCCAGGTTTTAGAGGTAACCTATCTCTGGATGCCAGATGCAAGGGAGTGACAACAAGATACAGGTATCTTGTTGTCTTGTGTGCTCCCAGAGGCATCTGGTGGGCCTCTGTGAGATATAAGAAGCTGGACTAGATGGACCTTTGGGCTGATCCAGCAGAGCTATTCTTATCTTCTTGTGATGCAAACTATGAGGAGTCTTTTTATATTCCCACAAACAGCTTGAAAAACAGATTCTTTTATACGTATTATTATAATTTCGTTATGAGGATAGATCCCTTACAACCCCGGTTGTAATAGATCCCTTTTAGATCACTTATGGAATAGAATAGACCTATCCCACCCCCTGGGAATGCCCCGTTCTGCCCTTCCCACACACCTCCATCACCCGGTGTGGAATTTATCTTCCCTGGCAGGCGTGGCGTAGCGTAGCATTGTCTCTGGTGTGGGGAGAGCAGTGCTGGCCTCAGCACTGCTTACTCCCAGGGTGCAGCAAACGTGCTTTACTGAATGTTTGCGACACCCTAGACTGGCAGAGTGGTTGCTTCACTGGTCTTGACCTGCACAGGATTGTGTTGTTATTTTATCAGACATATTGACATCCTGAGCCTCTTGATCAGTGTTTGAATCATAGGAAGAAAGGTAGAAACTCACAATGCTGCTCCCTGGTTCCACACAATTTGCTTGATTTATTTTAAAACATTTATATCCTGCCTTTCCCTTTTACAATAAAAGGTCCAAGTTACGCTCCACCCTGCAACCTTCTAAAAACAATAGCTAAGGGGGGGCATAAAAAAATAAGGGGACCTTGCCCTCTATGGCTCCAATGTAATTTGAGCATTGCTTGGTGTGTATAAAGCAATGTGTCTTGCATACTACAAGACCAGGGCCTCTGAGAGGGGGGGGGGTTAAGGGGGTAATTTGTACTCGGGCCCAGGGTGAAAAATGGGTCAAAAGGGGGAACCTGGAGCCAAATTCATATGTAGGGAAGGGGCCCAAAAGAAACTTTGTACCCCCTGATAAAATTCCTCTGAATGGCCCTGTACAAAACATACTGGTTGGAGTGAAGCAGAAAGTCCATCTTTCTGTGCTACCAGTAAGTAGCAATCCCAATATCAAATACCATGAAATGTTGGACACATAGGATTGCATTGATGTTACTGGGGCCCTAATCCTAACCCCCACCACCAGAGCCAATGTAGCCATTCCAAAAAGGCACATGCTGCATTTGGGGGGTGGGGGGTGGTGGCAATCAGACAGCCTGTAGGAGGTAAGTAAAATTATTTTGAACTTACTTCCTGGTAGGCTGACCAATCTCCAATGGGTCTCCTTGGACATATGCCGCCTATTTTAGTGGTGTATGTCGGAGGAGAGAAAAGAGGAGGGGAGGTTTAAAATGGAGGGGATACGATCCAGTGTGTGCTATTGCTGCCTCCTCCTTGCCCCTGGTTCCTCCCCCTCCCTGCCCAGGCAGAAATGCCTCCAGTCCTTCCACTTCCTCCCGCTCCTGGCCTACAACCTGCCCCTGCCACTGATTTACCAGCACTGGGGGCTCCAGGGAGACCGCTGCTGCACGGCCCACACCGTTTGCTGTTTTGAGAAGCGGCCCAGTTGCGTGCTATATGGTGTTGTGTATTGCGATGCCATAGGACTGGCTGTGCTGCTGGAATGCTAGTTCTGGCAGTGCAGCCCAATGATAGAATTGGGCTGTGGATCTGTGATAGACAAAATATCCCTGGGGTACAGTGAAACAATTTTCATGCCATAGTTTTTGACTGAACTCAGTATTCTACACCTGGCAGGAATGGCTACTGCTCATGTTTCAGCCCCGTGTTAATGGTACACTTTAAACATTCTCCTCCCGGTGCGTAGAAGTCACTTATCCATGAATGGATCTCATGTGCCAAGGGCTGTGTCTAAATAAACCAGTCACATGGGTGCAGCCAAAAGTGGGTCTTTCCCATGAGTGTCCATAGGAAAGACCCATACAATAACCTTGTCCTACTGATATCGTTGAGTCATTTAGAACAGAGGTTCCCAACCTTTTTGCACCGCGTACCACATTTCCTGAGCTCCTACCCACTGCGTACCACTAGAATGATGTCATTGGCACGCCGGAGCTCAGAGACACAAGGTAAGAAGCAAGGGCAGGCGGGAGGGCCCTTCTCTGCTTGGGAAGCCTGCACGCTTGAGCTCTGCTGACTTGGCAGAGCTTGAGATGCCACTTTAGGGACTCTGGCAGCATGGTGGCTGCCATCTTGGCCACCAGCCACCCACGTACCACCCACCTGTGGCCCGCATACCACTACCACAGGTTGGGAACCTCTGATTTAGAAGCAATCATGAGCTATGTAGGATCCACGGGTGGATAAGTGGCTTTCAAGCAGCTGGGAGAAATGCACCTTAGCATTGCCTTGAAGTTACAGGTTGCAGAACTGTACTGAACAGCAGTCTTTGCGATCAGATGGAGAAAAGCCTCGTGAAAGAAGTTGCTCTGCGGTGATGTTGAAGTGTATTTACACTAAGCCAACAAGAAGAATGATTGGAAGCTGGTAAATTCTGTGTTAAAACAACTGCCATCCTAATCCTAGACATATCAAAGCACAATCCCTATGCATGTCTACTTAGAAGTAAGCCCCATTGAATTCGGTGGGACTTACTCCTAGGAAACTGTATTGCAGCCGCAATGACTTCATTGGAACTTTAGGGCCAGACAAAGCACTTTTAGGTCACCCATCGATGTCACTAGTGGGCAGTTTAGCGTGTGCCTCCAAGAAATTCAGAGGGGCATACATGGCTTTTTCCTTTTTGTTCCTAAATTTCACTTAGAGAGAATAACTTGGCCAAGGCCACACTAGACACTATTTAATCCTGTGTGTTCAGTTTGACCCTAAGTTTCCTCACCAAGATTCATCTCCAAATTAAGGATTTGAACCTTCCTGGTTTAAAGCACTCTGACTGTTGCTGCTACATAATGAATGATATTCAAAGGAAGGATATGCATATGTGGGAGAGACTATGCAGTCAGAATCCTGCTTCACTGCAGTATTTCACACTTTTTAAAATGCACAGCTGCTTTTTAAAATGCACAGTGGCTCGCCTCCTTGCAGTGGGAACTGCTGCAATGAAATCGGGCATGATGACTCCTTGCTTATCTCTCCTTTGAATCCCACCGCTATGTAGGATTTGGCCATTGAGGTAAAACTGACAGTGACTATTTTGTGAAATGTGTTCGATTTCGAGATGAGTGCACATTTGAGCTGATATCGTATAACAGGAAACTGCAGAACATCCTGTTTCTGAAAGACCAAAACAGTTTTGCAGGCTTTAAAATAGCTCTTCTACATCTTCAGATTCAACTTACCCAGAATCAGAAGTTAAGACATGTGGGGAAAGTATATGGGCGTAAGACTTATGTATGATACCATTTGAAAATTACAGCAAGTCATTCAGTCTACTGCAACTGTTTCTAAATTAGAATATGCCTCATAGGCAGTAAGTAACAAACACAACCGGAAACAACCTGGAGTTAATGAATTTCAAATGCTTGGGTGGAAAAGGATCAGTTCAGTGCACCAAAAGCAAACAGATGTTTCATGTACTGGAATCCTGATCCTAAAACTTGATGTCAGTGTTAGTACCTGTTCTAGCTATTATGTTGCTCTAGCAGCTGCTGGTACACCACAGCTGCTGGTAAACACTCATCCTAAGTGTTTATAGGGTGTGTTATGTTTAATAACTATACTCTTTCTGTAGAAATTGGGAGATGCTGCTAGAGGAAGTCAACAAGCTGCAGGGGCAAAATGATAAATGCTAATTTATTTATTTATTCAAAATGTCTGAGTTGCCCCCCCGCCTCAAAAATCTTGAAGTTGACAAGCAATGCTTAAAATTATTACAATAATTAAATATAGTAATTGACTACTTATGCTTTCATAGCCAGTATGTCTTGCACAAAGTCTTTTAGGTCTTAGGGCCATGTTAAAAATTAAACTTAAAAAACACTATAAAACAGACAGACAAGTTCTTATATGCACCATCTATTAAATTCAAATAGATTGGTAACAGGCAGGTTAGTTCTTACGTGTTACTGTCCGTTAGATCCGACGTACGTTTCACTGACAATTTCCCTGAGGAAGCTGACTGAAAATGTGCAGTATTTTGCAGTATTCGAGAGAACTAATACATTTCATTGGGCTAGTCCAAGCCCTTGACTGCATCTCTATTTTGGATTCCTGTTTATAAAAATAGTGACAAAAGATAAAAGTATTGAAATAAGTGGGGCTTATTTCCATGCAAGTGTGCATGGGATTAAGCAGAAAAGTCTTGAAAACTGCATTGCCAATCCTTTGCATGTTCACTTCAAAGTAAGTCCTGCTCTGTTTAATGGGGCTTACTCTCTAGATAACTGTGATTAGGATTGCAGCATT
Source organism: Plestiodon gilberti rubricaudatus (assembly GCA_026170595.1). Taxonomy (NCBI): domain Eukaryota; kingdom Metazoa; phylum Chordata; class Lepidosauria; order Squamata; family Scincidae; genus Plestiodon; species Plestiodon gilberti. Next base: position 35,958,109 of record JANXHW010000004.1, read on the forward strand.
GGAGAAGAAAAACTATCGTAGTTGTGCATGGCCTTAACATTCCTGGCAGGAAGTTACAGCGGTAAACGGCAAGAGGTCCATTGATTTGACTTGAAGGCGACTGCACTGCCTGAGTCTGTTTTGGATTAAATCAGGCTCAGAACACAATGTAATGCATCTCTGATATGCACAGAACCATAAGGCTGGTATGGACCAAAAGACCATCACATTCCAGCTTTGTACTAAGCCGTATATTCTCCACATATATCATAATTTGATGGGTCAACCCCCAGAATCAGTCTACAATCAGAGATTATGGGGCGTATTAGGACTACTGTATCATGGTACTGTATACAGTTCCATTTGGAATTGGATTCTGAAAATATGAATGAATAGATAATGTATTGCATCATTTCCAGTTGTAGATAAGAATAAAGTGATAGAACTCTAGAATGGGTGTTGCCATATCTTTAAGGCTTCCGTTTTATGTACAGTATACATACTTGGGAATAAATCTGTTGCAATCATCACATTTACCCAAGAGTAAGTCCCATTGAACTATGTGAGATTTACTTTGAAGGAGCGTTGGATAAGATTGTGCTCCATGTCATTGACCTTGGTGGGCCTTCTGAAAATACATGCTAATGATTGGGCTTGCATGCGCTACTCTTACAGCACAATCCTGTGTAAAGATGCACGGCTGCTGCATCCTATCCCCAGACTGCCCTGGGGCAGCCCAGGAGTACCTTGGGAGAGGGAGACATTCGTCCCCTTCTCTCGGTGCAAGCTGGCCGGGGCCCTATGGGCCCCCTCGGATGTATGCCAGGTCCAGGCCTGGCGTACATTCAAGGCAGCCATGTAAGGCTGGCCAGGTCCAGGATCGGGCCTAGGATATCAGCGGAGAGAGTGCACCGCCAATATCCCCGCCCCCTCCCAGGCCAGCCAATTGGCCCACTCCCTCCATGCCTGTGCCCCCCCCCCCACAACTGCACTGACTAATGCAGGACATACCTCCACTGGTTGGTGCCTGGAGGGCGGAGGAATAAGGGCTGCTGGGCCCCACAGGGTCCTTACTCTAAAGTCGTCGCAAATGTGCTTTACGGCACATTTGCAACAGCTTAGAGTGACGGAGTGTGCACTCCGCCGCTCTACCCTTACACTGGATTCTTACACTCAGTCAAAACATACCCTTCTTTTACTATAACCTGTTTAATTTCCTGTTTACTACAACCTATAACAAAAGTTGATACTGTATATGTAACTAATTTCTATATGTACAGTATTTCTGTGTTTAGTGGTTTTGTGCTGAATGTTAAGACTTAGCTACTTATGATTTTGCCTTCAGAATCATACATATCTGTACAGTCAGGGCCTCTGAGAGGAATTTTTCAGGGGGTACAAAGTTTCTTTTGGGCTCCTTCCCAAAGGAGAAGGGGACAACACGGGAAGGGGAGGGTGGGAACGGGCAGTCAGAATGGGGGCTGGAGGAACAGGGGTGGTATGGGCAAATTGGCCCCAGAAGGGGGTGGGATTGGTAGCCTTTAAATAGATAAATAAATAAGGATCAGAGATTAAAAAAGCACATTTGATTTGAACATCTTTTTTATGCTAAGAATTCACAATACAGATAAACTTACTATTTTAGTAAGGCTGGGGACTGAGCTCATGCCCCTCCCTCTCAGCTCTGCAGCAGCTCCACCTTGTATATCTTGGACACTGATGCTGCAAGAAACCCCAGCAGCCACAGGGGCAGGGCTCATGCACCACCGTCACAGCACACAGGCCCCCATAGTAGTGCTGTGCCGCTTTGCCTTGTGGGACTTGGAGGCCAGGACCAGGTTGTTGGAGCCAGCGAGAGCTGCCTGCAGCAGGGATCCATTTTTCCCTATAGAGAGAGTGCACAGATAAGAATGTTTCCAGGGCCCCCTTTGGGGTACAAATTACCCCCTTTTTACCCTCTCTCATGGGCCCCGTGTACAGTGATATATACAGCTTGTGTTTATACATAAACATGCAGAGTATTTCTACACATCACTATAGATTCTAAGATCTAGTTCTGACAATTGTTGAATTGACAGTCGTACACTATGGGCCCATTACTACACAAGGTGAGTAGCGCAATCAGATCTTCTTCAGGCTAATCATTTCTGTAGACAGAAAAAGGTATCAATAGTATAGAAATAGTCACCTTTGTATTATCTCCTATTCTTGTCTTCAGCGCAATTTCACTCATAATTGTGATCTTTGTTTGCTAAGAACTGAAATGTTCATGGAGCCCAGGGCCAGTCCAAGGCCTCCTGGCACCTGAGGTGGAATGCTAACTGCTGCTGTCCCTTACCAGTGGATGTGCTAGCCTCTGCTCCTCCCACCCTCCAGCACTCATTAGCTCAGCAGCACCCTCCTCCACATCCCTGGCTCTTCCTCTCTGTCCCCATCTTTCTGTTCCAATCCAGGGAGTGGAAGGAGAAGGAGGAGCAGTGGAGGCAAGGAGACAGACACAGATGGATGGGCACCCCTCGCCAATCTCCTGCCTGAAGCAATGTGTCAGTTTGCCTCATGCATGGGCCGGCCCTGAACCAGCCTCTGAACGCATGCCACATTGTTTAGTAATGCAGCAAGCCCAGAGAAACAGAATGTCAAGAAACCAACATCCCCAAGAGACCAAACAAGGGATGTGAGCACACAAGATAATACGGATTTGGGGTGTATGTATGACCCTGAGCCTTATAAGCAGGACAGAAACAAACATCCACAGCTTTCAAGTACCCCAAACGTGTATGTCTGACTGTCCACTAAAATAATTCAGAAGTTGAAACGACTTTCTTTACTTGAGCATGTAGGATATTTTCCAGATATGTGACAGGACTTTACAGTGTGTTTGTATGACTAATCATTTTCCTTGAGTTTCTGCAGATGTGTGTGTGTGCCCCCCCCCCCGCGGTGTTCCGTAGCTGAGAAAAAGCGTTCCATCGTCAGTCATTTACGTGTTTGCTTTTGTCAAAGACAGTTGCAGTGAGCTATCGGCGGCGTGCACTGTGTATGTATTCTCGTTTTGTTCCGAGAAAGGGAGAGGAGTAAGATAAGATGTGATCTACTACAGGATTGTTTCTCTCCCTTTGTTAATGCTACAATAGCACCATCTCGAATCTTGCGGCCGCAGCGCTGCCTAGAAAGGCTGGCTTTTCTACTACGTCCCGCTGACGCTCAGTCGGACTCATTTTTCTCCTGCCAGAAAAGCCGCGGTTTTGCTAGAGAACCTCCGAGATCGGGAAGTCTCCCCCTCGCTAACGCGCACAGGCAATACGCCGTGTCTATGTGTCTGCGCCCGCTGAGTCCTGCCCTCCCGCCAGAGCGAAACGACTCGCCTCTGAGGCCACTTTTGCGCCTGGCGAAGGCAGGGAGTGGCGGCAGCGCTGATGCTGCTCTGCATGCGCCTCGGCCCTCCCAGTCCCTCCTCTCTCGCTGGGTAGCTGTGCGGGGAGGAGGAGGGTGAGCTGTGGGAGGGTCTCCATTGAAATAAACAAGCAGCCAGTTATTAAAACGGGAACATGGCGGCCGCGGAGGACTCGGCAGCTCCAGCTTCCTCTTACAAAGCGAAGGTCAGCGCTGGCGGCAGAAGCCGGAGACATGACTGACCTCGGTAAAGGAGAACGCTCGCGCCCCCTCGCCACTAGGCCCTTCTGGGTTCTTGCTGCGGGCTAGGCTGGGGGTGGGCAGGAGAGAGAGGGGTCCCTCCCTCCCCAGTTGCGTGTTGTATAATAACCCTGGGTTGCATGTAGCGCTGCTGGGGATGGCTGGGTAGTGCGCCTGGAGGAGCAGCTGCCTTGAGAACCACAGAGGCGACGGGGAAAAAAGAAAGCGGGGGCGACCTGCTTGCGGGACTAGCTCTGCCCCTCCCTGAGAAGAGGCAAGTTGTGGGCTTTTTTCCCTCCCCCGGGAGGGGGAACGGAGGGGGGTGTCAGCCCGTCCGCCCGAGTGTCTGCTCTTCTTTTACGAGTGGTGGGTGTGTGGTTGCCTCGGATCCCCCCCCCCGTGTGGAAATGTAGGGGAGTGAGTGAGAAATAATTGCTATTTTGAAGTTGGGGGTCTGCGTACACCCTACTCGCCCGTTTTCGTTTTGAAAGGAGTTGGCGTTTCTCGCCCGTCGTGGTTAAAGGGGCGAGAGGAGGGTAGTAGGGGAGAGAGAGAGAGGAGCGGGGAGGAAAGGGGGGTTGCATCTCGGGAAGGGGGTGTTAATGGAGAAGGCTAGCTGCTGCCCCCTTCTCTCTCAATAGGGGGAGGAGGGTCGTTCCACGACAGAAAGGACTTCAGGGGGTGGCAGCTGCGTGGCTGACAATGGGGGTCGTCGGAGTGGTGGTGGGAGGGTGTGAGGGGCTTGTCTCTTTCTCCCAACACGAGAGCTTGGGCTTCCTCTGGGGACTGTATGGTGATGCCCCAGCGAGCGTGAGAGGAATGATTACTCCACGAAGGAGACTTGTGTGTGGGGCGAGGCAGGAGGAGCGGGAGGCGGCGGAGTGGCTTCGTTTTGACAATCGCCTCGGCAGTTGAGGTGGGGGCGGCTGGCGGGGTCTCTCCAGCGTTTCGCGCCTGCCCCCGACGAGCTTTTTTCGTTTCTCGTCTCTTCTCCCCCCCCCCAACTTCTCCAACTTTGTGCGCGGCGGCCCGGCCCTCGAAGTCCCCCCTCCCCGGTCCTGACTAGGCCCTGCCTCCCTCCCCGCTTGCCGCTGGGTGCGAGCGCAGCCTGGGGAGCCGCATTGCTGCTGCCTGCGCCCGACTGGGGGAGGGGAGGGGGAGGGTGGCGGCGGCGGCGACGACGCCGGCCCCAGCGGCGCCTTCGTTGTAGTCGTGCGGGGATCGTTTGGCTGGTGGTGCCGTCCTTTCAGGGTGGCGGCGGCCTAGCAGACTTCTGGGTGGCGAGGTGCAGGGTTGCAATGCGCCTCAAGTCTCTGAGGACCCAGTCTTATCTTCCTTGATGGGATCGATTGAACTGGATGTGCGTTTTGTGTATGAGAGAGAGAGAGAGTGCGGCGCTGGGGGAGGGCTAGACTCCACCTTCCTTTCTGTATGGGACTCTTTTTGTTTCATGCAGGGGTGGGGGAGAGAAAGCGCCTATTTCCCCTCTCCCACCCCTATTGTACATGGAGAATTGCATACTCCTCCCCTTCCCCTGTGTGGCAGGGAGGGTGTGCGTCTAATCCCCTCTCCACCTGCTCCCTGAGCTACCCTTGTGAAGGGGAGGGTGCGACTGTGTATCGTACACAAACAACATACTCGTTTTCTCCTTCATCCCTTCATCTTCCTACTCGAGATTTAACTGGCAGTGTGCTGGATACATCAATCCAGTGATTTCATCTTGCACAGTGATGGCGTTCTTTTCTTTATAGGAAGAGGTTCTTGTATTCATTGCTCCTGCCGACAGTACTGTTGCAAAGGTATCCAGGGTTATTGGTTGTCTTGGCAACTTTGACTTTGTTCATGTAATATGTATTTTCATCCCCACCATACTTCCATATGCTCTGTAATCAACCTGGTATGGAGGGTTCCTTGAACTAATTCTAATGCATGAAAAGTACATGGAATACACAGAGAGAGAGAGAGAGAGAGAGAGAGAGAGAGAGAGAGCGCGAGCGAGCGCGAGCGCAAAGTTAACTGGTTACTTTATCTATTAATCATGTAACAAGACGTTTTGGTGAAAAATATTTTGGTGGCCAGTTCTGTGTCTTGGTGGAAATACCCTGATCTGTGTATCCATGTGTTGGACATGAATGAGACTGTCCAGCTGAAGTGGTTTTGTGGAAAGTTCCTATCCTGCTAAAATACTTTTTTAGGGCATGTTTACAGTGCAGACTTAATACTGTGGAGCCTTCAGAACTGTGATTTTCTCATAGGGGCTGGGAAAATAACCGAATTCTCAGCACTTACAAGTAGCAGTTTCTGTGGGGGTGACAATGACAATTAAACTGATATAAAATCAGTGTAAATTTGTAGCACAAATATCAGTTTAGAGAGGCTCATTTACAGTTCAGATAGGTTAGGCCATTTACTTCCTTGTTGAATCTTCCTGTCTGCAAGGATAAGCACAGGAACACCTTACTATGGGCAACAGATCTTAAAGTAAATTTTGAATTGGGACTTCCCCTGTTCAAATCTCACGTGTACTGTATCATGAAATCACTAGGTGGCCACCGGCAAACCACTCCTTCGCAGCCTCTACTCCTCAGCTGTAATATGGGGCTAATAATAATATGGGGGGGGGGAGAGACAGGATATAAATCTTTTAAATAAAATACTTACAGGTTTGTTGTAAGGATTACATCGACATAATGCAATTTCACACTCGGCAATATACAAATGTTAATTTTTGTCAATGACCTCCTGAGGCAATGCCTTTAATTTGAGAATTGTATATATAATATACAATCAAGGCTTATAACCATGTTTCATGTGGCATACGTATGGGTAGGGCAGAGGACCAGTTCAGTTCCTGTACTTCTGCATGACTTTTTCATTTAATACAATTTTATCTTTTACCAATGGCCTTCATAGAGGTATGCAAGAATAATCTCAGGGCAACCTAACTAACCTGTTAGATCTCTAAGCTTGCATACCACTGGATTTTTTTTAATGTTGGGTGATTCTGAAAGTAGCCATTCTACTTCCATACATGTTGGTTGTTCTTAGAAATTAGTGTTCTTTAAGCATAGCAGCGTAATGAGCCACACGGTTTGAGAATGACTGATTTTTTAAAATCTCAGAATTTCAATACCTTTAACACTTCTGTATTGTACACTTTTTTAAAAAAACATACTAAATTCTTTCCCTCTTCTACATATTGCATTTAAAATAAACATTTTGCATTTTGTGAGCGTTTATCATTAAAAAAAATCTTGCTAAGCTGTGAGGCCTGTATTTAATGCATTTAACAACTTACCATAATGACTGCTCATTTGTTTTAAATCTTGAATAGACTTTTCAGTGCTTGAAAATCAAGTATATGGCGAGTTAATCTTGCTTTTCACGTTGGGCCAATGATGGGTGCAACATATCTGGTTGGAATCATACCTTTAACAAATTTTATCTGATGGAGCATATCAAATTGAATTGTTATAATAAAATCAAAATAGGCTTGTCTTCCACACTGCATTACAAATGGCATACTAAAAGTTAGGAGCATTTATTAAACTGCTTGAGTTGGATTTCACAGGATTTCACATAGTTGGGGTAAGCCTACCCATCTGTAAAAAGTACAGGTTGCTGCATAGAAATTACAGAGGACAGCTGCTACTACAATGCTTGCTGTCTTCTGTTCTCTCTCCTTTTGTTGATGATGTCACTGACATGTTGGCATAAACTGAAGTCCTATGCTAAATTGAAACTCAAGCAGGGAGGATACATAATCTAGAAATTTTTCAGATCTGAGTTGTGAAGAGTCTCTGAAGAAACTAGGAGACTTCTTAAATATTGTCAGTAAATTGTGTACTGAATAAAATAAAGCAGCTTCTGCTTGTGGATTTTATTTTATATAGTCTTGAAGACATTGGCAGCTCGGCACAACCAAATCCTAAAATCTGATTGTATATTTGCATGTTCTTGTTCTTGCTTATGTTCAAGGGAAATATTGATAATACCAGATGATAAACTGATGTAATGATATTTCTTCTTGAGGATTAAAACCTGGGTGTATTTTGTTGCAGGTCAGAATTTTTTTTACTGCATTGATAGTGAGCAGAGAAGAGCAACATATACCACACTTAATTGTTCCCTGTATGTATGTGCATATGTTACTAAAAGACTTTTCTGATCTCACCCATACTAAATTGAGTTACAGATTATCTCTGTTTGTGTGTGCTCTCTCATTTTCACTGCCTGTAGAAACACAGCACATCACTTGCTTCTTTCTCTTCAGTAATTTTCCTGAAAATGGTTTCATCATTTTGGATAGTGACAAGCCGTATAATAGGAGAGGGAATATAATGGGGTGAGAGAGAACCTTTTGAACATATGGAGATATCCAGAGAGATGTGCATTGTCAGCTGTGGTTTCATTGTGTGCTTTCAGATGGGAATGGAGCTATCTTTCCTCTTGGGGATTTTGGTCTTACTGAGGAATTCTTTGACTTCTAGATGCAAAGATGATGAAGCTAGAGGGAGGCATGCATGCACAGGGAACACATGTGCTGTTAGTTCTTCTTTTAAAACCATACAGTACTGCTTCATTTAAATCTAAGAGGAGCTCTTAGCAGTTGCATATAAAGTTAAGTTTGCAACCTAGTGAATAGGCAAATGCATATTGTCTTTGTTTTGTCAGTAGTTATATTATTAATGGTCTAGCAGTATATCCATTATGCAAACATACCCTGAGTTTAAAGAGTCAATAGCTTAGTATTTCAGATTGTATGGTGAATGTACAAAATTGTGTTCCATCTCCTATAATTATGAATATCCAGTGAAGGGATGGGGGGGGGAGCATTTAAAATCAGTATTTACTGAAAATATGATCCTGAAGGCTTGGCTAGTATAGAACTTGCTTTTCATTTTATATACTGTATCCCTGAATGTAACCTAGATAATTTTACGGCCCAAACCTATCCTTCTCTCCCCCCCCCCCCCGCCGATGCAGTGGTGCCAAAACGGCTACTTCTATCTCCTGTGGGGGGGGGGGCAGTTGCAGAGGTTTCCTCTGGGTAAGGGAACAGGTCTGGGAAGGTGGTACCTGTAGGATCAGGTCCAGGAAGGGGGCTAGGATTTGGCAGCCATTGCTGCTGCCAAACCCACCCCCTTCCCGAACCTGATCCATCCATCCCCTACCCCTGTCACCACCCTGTTCTGCTCACCCCATCACTGCTTCGTTCCGCTCTCCCACCACTCTCCCCTGCCATCTTACTGGCAATGACGTGGGTGGGAAGAAGCAATGACGTGGGTGGGAAGATGGCCTTTCTGCTGGTGCTCCCTGCAGCGCTCTGAGTAGTGCGCTGTTGGAACACCATTTGCGATTGGCGCGGACTGCTTTATGACAGTCAGTGCCAGCAGAAAACGATGAGTGACATCACTTGGTAAGTATTGGGTTGGTCTCTTAATATTTTACTACTGCCTTTCTAAAGGAGCACCACAAGTTAGAGTACAGTATTTTCACTACGTAGGTTGAATTACTTTCCAGCTTGTGATGCTTGCCTTGCGCCCCATTCATAATCATGTTTGCTTTCATTTGAAGTTTCTTGTAGGGACTTCCATGTGTGCATTTCCAACTCTACCTCCCCCCCCCCCCATTACCTTTGGTCTCCTTAACAAACCTGTTCTGGAAAAGCTGCTTTGGAAACCTGGGGAGTGTTTACGAACTCCAGAGTAGCTCAAGGGAAAACCAAACCAGAAAGCTCTGGTACACGTGCAGAAGCGCTGGCGCACATCTGAATTTATTTTGATCCTGGCCATTAAGTGAAAGCAAGCTCATGGTCTGTAGTGCAGTTGCATGTTTTCCACTTAATAGATTCAGGGTCCCAGAAGGATAACTGATATATTGGAAAATATAAAAATGTGTACTAGCAGTTGTTTGCGATGGTAGCTTTCTTGCATAAATTCTATTTCTGGCAGATATTTTGTATTTCAAAGGTTGCGTTTGGTGTGACAAGTGGGTGCCCATAAAGGATTGGTAAAAGTGATGGGTAAAAAAAACTGTGATAACTTTCAGTTATAACTTCATTCATAGCCTTTAAGTTGCAGCAAAAGGATTCGGTATGACTTTTTAAACTTTTCACAGTGAAATGTGGTTGCACATCATAATTCAATCAGCACTGTCCTAATTTTATTGACGTTAGTGGCTAAGTTCCCATTGATTTGAGTGAATACCTTCTTTAAATAGGTGTGTTTGCGATAATTATCAGACACAACCCATACTCTTGATTAGTTCTTTGGTGGAGTTTTTACAAGAGGAGCATATTTTATTTTTCGGACTAAGGCATAGAATGAGCTATACTACAAATGCACAGCTCAATCCTATGCTGGCCTCCGCTGGTGGAACGAGCATGCGTGCTGTTGCAAATGTGCAGCACAGAGGCTCGTGGTGCCCCTGGAAAGGCCTGCACTGGTCTGCTGGTGCCAGATCCTTGTGAAGCTCACACCAGAGCAGGTAAGCTCCTGTCAGGCTGCGGAAGGGTGGGGGAGGCTGGAGCAGGGGCAGGGAGGTTGCGTTCCAGGGCAGGGGAGGAGGGCAGATCAGGCCCAGGAGGGGGGTGGGTGGGCTTGGCAGAGGAGCCTTGTACCAAATCCTACCCCCTTCCCAGGCTTGAAAACCTGACACAGAGCTGCTCAAACAGCTGCTGCACGTCCAAGTAGCCCTATAGAGGCTGCTGAGGCTCGACACAGGGTAAGGGAACGAACGTCCCCTTACTTTGTGGAGACCTCTAGCAGCCTCCAGTCCTGCGCTGGATACAGCAGAGCCTGCTCCAGTGCCACTACATCCCAGCATTTGGGGGGTTGGGGGTTGGTTAGAATTGTTCTGCCTGCCAGTCTTAAAATACTGGAGTGGGGGGGAGAAATTAGGGGAAGCTTTGTGTACCAAATTGAACTTTAAGGAGGATGTGCACCTCTACAATAGCAATATTGCCAAAAGCTGCTTCCTGTTGCAGATTGAATAGTATATCTTACTATTGGTGGTGGTGACTGAAAACCGGTGATTTGTTTCTTTGGGGGACGGTGATGCAAAACTGACTTGGCCGCGTTACTTGTGATATAACCACTAGAGATTATTTTGGAGGAAGATCATGTTAGCATTGAGGTCCACCTAAGAGAAAAGTACATCTCAAATCCCAGGGCAACCCAGGTTTCTAAATTTTGGGAAGAAACTCTCCTTTCATTTAGCACTTGCCTTTGTGGAGAAGTGCTGAACATACAGAGAGGCGTGGTGGAGAAACACCTGCAGAATCATGTGTGAAGGTTTGTGTCCCACTGGTATCAATGATGATGTCTTTGGGATAGCAGCCATATTTTTGTTGATTGGTTCCTAATGTTAGTCTATTACCTTTTTAAAGAGACAAATCTGTTTAGCTTGTGACCTGCATTTAACCCATTGCTGTTGATTAATGTATAGAGAGCTTATTAAGTGTTCTGAAGGTCCTCAGATAAACTTCAGTAATAATGGTTGTATCATGACATGTTGAAGCAGATTAGTCCTTGGATGTTCAAAATAAATCACAAATAGATTAGTGGGAATATTAGTCAGCACTTCTGAAATTCAGGGTCCTTCATTATTAGTGTTCCTGTTGTGGAAAAGCAGTTGCAAGAATTGCGTAAAGTTTTAGTTTTGTCCTTCAGTAGAATCCTTTTCCATTCCTCATCTGTGGGTTTCCCAACAGAATTTCAGGGCACACTTTAAAGTGCAATTGAATGTTGATCCAGATATTACATTAATTGCTGTGCTTGCTCTTTCTCTTTGGGTTAATTGTGTGTTAAACATTTTTTGTATCTTTGCTTTTATCCCTTTTTTGTATTTTAACTGTTGGTCCAGAGGCGTCGTTACGGTGGGGGGCGGTACTGTAAGTTCCACCCTGTCCTAGTTTCCGTTTACTCTCCGTTACGAAGGGGCCCTGCCCCCTCGCCGTCACAGCCATTCAGTGTGAACATAAGAAGAGCCCTGCTGGATCAGGCCAAAGGCCCATCTAGTCCAGCTTCCTGTATCACACAGTGGCCCCACCAGATGCCTCAGGGAGCACACAGCCAACAAGAAGGCAATGGGCAGGGAGTCTTTGCTGTTGCCTTTGCCACACTGAATGGCTGCGATGGAGAGGGGGCGGGGCCCCTTCGTAACGGAGAGTAAACGGGAACTAGGACGGGGCGGAACTTACAGTAACGCCCCCACCGAAGCGACGCCTCCGTTGGTCACCTTGGGTCTTCCAAGAGAGAAGGGGATATACGTTTTTTTTTTTAAAAAATACTCTAATAGATATAGGGATGTGTGCTGATGCATTCATGCACAGAGAACCTTGGCTTCAGATCCTAGGATTTAGAATGTTGGGTATATTTGCTAAGGGCATAGCTGTGCAAATATACTGCTATGAAGCAATGCCTCCTAAATTGTAATACTAATACCCTAAGGATGTACTATCCTTAAGGATGATCACATTCCCTCTATCGATTCAACACCTTCAACTCTTCTTCCTCTTGTATCTGTTTGCAGATGATCTTGAGATGGAGAGTTGTCTTGCTGTTAAGGTTTTATTTGGTGTGCATATGTATCTTTTCTCTCCTTTTTTATACAGGAAAGTGATAGAGAAAAGAGAGGGGTAGTATGTGGCAGTCCTCCGCCACTTCTCCAACTATCTGGCTCAACTTGACTGATAAAACATTTAAGGTGTGGCATTCTAGTGATAGGTGCAGTTGACACATGGTAGAATGAGGGCTCTGTAGGGCAGGGGTTCCTAGCAGCAAAAAGGCTTTTTGGCAAAGCTGAAAAAAATCCCAGGATCCTCAGCAGCCAGGGTATTAAATACTAGCTACTGGTGGCTAAAATCTGGGGTTTTAAAACTTGATGTTGAAGCCTAAAATGAAACATGACTTATTTCATAGCCTTACCACATGGAACATTTGTGTGGATTTTGTGGTGCATAATGGGAGCATACAACCTACGATCCATTCTAATTTGTTCATGAATCTAAATCCTTTCTAAGGAACACTTGCATGTTCCTTCTTTCCAGCTTAACTGTTCCTGCCGCAAATTTGAAGAGTAGTTTGTGATATGGCGTAAGGGTCTGCCATTCAAAAGAAAGAAACCAAGGATTATCTGAGCATGCCTAAGAAGCTTGTTGAATCCAAGTTTTTAACTTAACAGGTATAGCAACCCCCTGATTCACATCAGAACTGTGGTGTGGGAGGAGTGGGTTTAATCCTTTCTTCTGCCATCTCCCTGACAAAAGGCCCAATCCGGTGTAACTCTTGCACCGGTGTAACAGTAGATCCACCGGTGTAACTGCATTATGACAGTGTAATTTGCTGTACGCCGACGGATACTGGCGTAACCCCCCTCAGACGCCGCACATGCGCAGTTCAGACAAGGGACGGATGCCATCGGAACCCCGCCAGCGCAGGGGGCATTCCAGGGGCGTCTGAATGCCCTCTGAATTCCCCCTGCACCGGCAGAGTTGCAACAGCCAGAGCCGGAGGTAACCCATGGAGCCGGAGGCAGCTCAACACTCTTACCCCATTGCATTGTTGCTTGTGCAAGAACTGTGAATGAATTGGTATCTGGCAGACCTAAACAAAGTGTCATTTTTAAAATGACACTTTGTTTAGGTGAGTAACTGATATTCTGAGCAGAGCCTGAGGCTGTAATCCTGTGCACACTTCCAAGGAGAAGTCTCCATCAACTTCAGTAGGACTTCCATGTAAACATGCATAAGGATTGCACGGCATATTCAACCGTGAACTTTAGTCTACTGCAGTGATTATCAAACTGGGTCGGGACCCAAGTGGGTCGCGACCTGATTTCTGGTGGGTCCCGCAGAGCCTCCGATGGAAAGATCAGATAAGTAAGATCAGATAAGTAATTGCCTCAAACTGTGAGGCTATTCAAAAATCAGATAGCTGCTAATTGCCCTTCATAGAGCAGAGCTGCTGCAGTTTGAAAGATAGCTGCTAAGTGCCCTGCCAACTGCTGGGCTCCTGCAGTTTGCAAGCTTGTGTAAATATAGGGAGATAAAAGTTTGAGCAACTTTTTCCTGGTGTTTTTTTTTTTCCCCAAGTCTGTCAGTGACAGGTAGTGGGGGCAGGTGAAGGCTGGGTTGCATAACTAAGAAGCCCCTCAAGTCTTGAGGCTATTAGGGCTCATTATGAGAAATGGTTTGAGTTTTTTTGCAAATAAATAAATAAAATATTACTTGTATTATATGTGTACATATACAGGGAGGCTGCTGCATCCACAGGGGATATGTTCCAGGCCCCCCCCCGTGGATACGGGAAAACGTGGAAAGGGGCAAATGCCCCCCTGCTGTTTTCTGAGCGACCTTGCGACACCCCCCCCCAGGCACTTTTAAGGTCGGAGGCGTCCTTTTTCTGCAACGTGATGAACAGGCGTGCAACTTCCTTGCAGGCCACAGAGATTAGGTGCCTAGAGAGGAGACTCTGTGGCCTGCAAGGAACGTGCAGGCCTGTTCATTGCGTTGGTGTTGCAGAAAAAGGACACCTCCGACCTTAAAAGTAAATGCGTAGGGAGGGCCGCGGGGGTTGTGTGCGCCCATGGGGGGTCGTGCGTGCCCCCTCCCGCCGTATCCCTCTCAGCCACTTTTAGTGTCAGAAGTTTAGTGTCTTCTTCAAAAGGAATGCGCCTGCGCTCCTTTTGAAGAAGAAATGAAGCTTCCAACGCTAAAAGTGCCCTGGGGGGGTTGCGGGGGGGAAGGGTGCTATCTGCGGATAATTGAAACCATGGATAGTGGATCAGCGGAGAGGCCCCCCTGTATTCTTTTTAGATCACTTTTTTTAAGTCTCATAAAGCTTGGTGGGTCCCGATAGTGTCATTTTAAAAAGTGGGTCCCAGTGCTAAAAGGTTTGGGAGCCACTGGTCTACTGTATGTTTCTTAAAATCTGCATTAATATTCAGTACTGCAGGAGGGTCGCTCAAAAGCCATTTCAATGGATTGGATTTAAAGGTGCTCCCTATCATGAGCATTGTGCAAGAAAAGTGAAACTAAATTCAAAGCTGGTGCCCTGCTTATGTAACATCTTGTGGAAGCATGAAAACTCAGGGAGGGGCCATAGCTAAGTAGTAGAGCACTTGCTTTGCATGCATTCATTACCTGGCATCTCCAGGTAAGGCAAGGGCCCATTCCTGTCCGAAACCCTGGAGAGCCACTACCAGTCAGTGTCAATGTTACCAAGGGTCTGATGTGGTATGAGATAGTTTCTGTAAGCTACTAGCTTCTTATCTGTTATAGCACTGCATGATTTCTTACGCAAGTGTTTACACAACAGTGGGAGCAGTTGTTTCCCCACCTCTCATCGTTCCTTAATTCTAACTCTTTGTGCCATGGGGCCCAATCCTATTCAACTTTCCAGTGCTGATGCAGCCATGCCAATGGGGCATGCGCTGCTTCCTGCATGGGGGGGGGGAAGAGTCAAGGAGGCCTGTCCTAGGCCTCTGTGACTGCTACATTGCCTAGCATCATGACTTGGGGCTACATTGCTGCTGTATCGATGTTGGAAAGTTAGATTGGATTGGGGGCTTAGTTTGCAAAAAGTTTACGTGCTTCATTTTAAATAGAAAATTTCAGGAATTGACCTTTAGTAGTAATATACAGCATCTTTTTGTATGTTCTCAAAATACAGTGGGCCCTCCTTATCCACAGATTAGCCATGCGCGGATTTGACTATCTGTGGACGGCCATCTGTGGCAGAGGGACTCCCACTGGAAGCGGGGGGGGGGAACCACAGTACCTGATTTAGCAACTGCATAGACCTGCCGCCCGCTTCTTGCCTCTTGCGCCATTTTGTAAAGCTCCAAAGTGCCTGTAAAAACAACAACAACCACATAACTAGAAGTCGCTTCTGGTTGCGTTTTTTTTAAAACAGGCGCTTTGGAGCTTTACAAAGTGGCACGAGAGGAAAGAAGTGGGCGGCGGGCCCTGCTAAGCTTAAAAATAAGGTATTGTGGAACCGCCCACAGCCCCACCCACCGTGTATTTGATTATCCGTGGATTTTGGCACCTGTGGGGGTTCCAGGACCGGAACCACTGCAGATACCAAGGGCTGACTGTACTACTTACTTGTTTGGTCTCAGTAGAACAGGGAACCGCTCAGTGGCGGAACATTTTGCTCTGCATGCAAAAGGTCCCAGGAACTGAGAAAATTCCCTGTCTGAAACCTTGGAGGGTCCATGCAGCCAATATAGACAATACTGTTCTAGATGGACTAATAGCTTGACTCGGTATGACACCTTCCTATGTTGTAGATGGGCAGTCCAATCCTGTCTAGCAGGATGCAGTGGTGCAAATAAGGTGCCTGCCACATCCTAAGCAGAATTGGGCCTGCCCTGGCACAGCTGGAGGCCTCGTCAGGGTCCTTTCACCCTGAGTAGAGCCCCAGCCGTCCCTGTGGGTCTACTTGAATGTGCGACGGCTATTTTGCTGGTGCACATTTGAGAGCCCCGTGTAATTGCAGTCAGACCTGGGAAGGGGGGGTAGGATATGGCAGAAGAGGTCTCGGAGGATCCCTCCCCCAGCCCGGGCCCAGCCGACCAATCCCACCCACCTCTGGAATGGCCCATTCCGCCCTCCCCACGCCCCTCTGCCACCCAGTGGAGAACTTAGCTTCCCTGCCGAGTACAGCGGTGACTCTGGCATGGGGAAAGTGGTGCTGACCTAGGTGCTGGCACCTCTTACTCTCCGGGTGCCGCAAAGTGCTTTACGGCACGTTTGCGACACTCTAGAGACGGAGCAATTGCTCCGCCAATCTATTGTTAGACAGAATTGCACCGTAAGTATCTCCATGTTAAGTAGTGAGGGAGTATGGCTGCAATCCTATACACTTACCTAAGAGTAAGTTCCATTAAATTCATTGGGATTTCTGAGTAGACGTGCATATGATTGCACTGTAGGGGTGATAGAATGGCTTGGCCAAGGCCGCTGCTTGAGTTCATGTTTGAGGTTAAATTTTGAACTGGGGTTTTCAGATGTGATGCACTCAATAGCTTTGCCAGTTACTTTCTATACCCTCAGCACAGCATTACTAGTTGGATGGAAATAACATTTGGATGTAGACTGGAATGACTGCACCTCCATATATTCTTCTGTGGAAAGGTTTCTTGACTTTTAGTTTTTCAAGAAGCAGGCTTATGGTTCCAGTATCCTTCTTTAATAACAATAAAATGGAACAGAGGACAGGCAATGAAAATGGTATCTGGAATCTTAAAAAAACCAACTCAAAAACATTAAAATTCTGTGGCCTGGAAGTTTGATCTCTAGGTAACATGCATTGTGTAAACATCCATTTTAGCAGCAGAATTATCCTGAAAAGCTTGGAGACAATATTGTAGAAAACTGCATTGTTGTACTTGGAGTAGGGAATACTTTAATGTTGGTGTGGTCAAAATAAATACAATTTTCTGTGGTATTTTTGGCAAATATTTATTGTTTTTTCTTGTTTATATTATAGCAGGCTTGAGATGTATCTGAATACTGAAGTCTTCAAATACACAACCCGTAGTAGTGATTTGACTGCCTCACTGAGTCTTGGTAAGTTGTCTTTTAAATAATGCATGCTTAATAATGCTTTCTCTCACAATAAAAAGTTGGTTTATGGAATTGTATGTTACGGTCTGATCCTATCCGGTGGTTACACTGCTGGAAGGTGCGTTCCGACGGCGTAACATGCTTTTCAGCGAGCAGCTGGGTGTTCATGATGACAGACCAGGGATTCCCACTGCTGCAGGTAAAGCTGCTTAGGGGGTCAGACAGAGTTGGGAAGGGGGTGGAATGGGGCGGGGTCAGTAGAATGGGGAGGGAGTGGGGTGGAGGGCAGATTGGGCACAGGAAGGGGGCAGGTGCGGCAGCAGCAGCGACTGCCGAATCCTAACCCCTTTCCTGGTCCTGATTCGCCTTCACGGATCAATGTGGACTTGCGCCAGTGATATTGTTGGCACAGGTCTGAGGACCCACCAGGCCGGCAGGGGCATCCCGGGGGTAGGGTACAACAGTTCCTTTATCCTGACAAAGTCTCTGGAGGCTGAAACTCCCCCGTGGAATAACTGTTTTCCTGTTCTGTGTTGGTTACTTTGCTCATTTTGGAATTCTGGCTTCCTGCATCCAATATAACAAACTAGGTATTTGAATAAAGCATGTTTAAAAAATGGATTGCGTTATACAACAGCACTAAGTGTAAGAAATAGATTGGACCTACTTTGCATATTTGTACAGTATATTGGAAAGACCCTTGCAAGGTCAGACTTGTTAGGTCAGTTTGGATGCAAGACCAAACCATGGTGCTATGTGAATGAGTTCTGTCCTTGTACATTTCTTTATACCCATATTTATACCCATATTTGCACAGATCCCTTGTTTCATGTCTGATTTGGTAGCAAACTCTTATTTACTAATGTTGGACAAACAATACCATATTTCTTCGAGTCTAAGGTGCCATCGATTCTAAGGCGCACCTTTACTTTCAGTACCACCAGCAGGGAAAAAAAATCCATCGATTGTAAGACTCACCTCCCTTCATTGAATCTACTCGCTCAGCACCAACTCTCCCCAGCATGTCCCGCACTGCAGCTGACGATGACTGAGTGCCTTTGCTTAGCATTTCTGGCCCCGCCAGAAAGTGCCATTTCCTTCATTACCTGGGCTTGGGGGAGCTTCAGGGAGGCCTGCGCAACCCTTCACGAAATTCGGAAATGTCCGAAAATCACAATTTTTCGCCAAACTGAAGATCAGGGAGGCCTGCAGAGGGTCGCGCAGGCCTCCCTGAAGCTCCCCCAAGCCCCGGTAAGTAAGAAGATAGCATTTTGGGGTGCTTTTTGGAGACCTTCGATTCCAAGAAGCACCCCATTTTTTGAAATGCTTAATTGGGAAAAAACATGCGTCTTAGAATTGAAGAAATACAGTAGTTTGTCCACAAATGAGGATTACAAGCCTATTGTGAGCCACAGCTTGCAATCCTGGCATGTGAACAAACTTTGGTTGTTGGATTTAAGGTAGTTTTGACTATACAGGTATTCCCCACTTGACTGTCCACCTAACAACTTCCCTGGATATGATGGCGGTCATCGGGCAGACAGTTGATTGCTTTCCCTACCTTTTTGAAACTGAAAGTTTGAGGTCTCTCCGGAAGCCTTCATAAGGCACTTCCGGAAGCAAAGTGGAAATGCCTTCCAAAAACCTGAAGTGTCTTATGGAGGCCTCAGGAGAGGTGCATAATCTTTAAGAGGCCTCCAGGGTCTCCTAATGACCTCCTAATGAAGGTAAGACACTTAACAATGGGGATCAGAGAACTTGTTAAGGGGGGGGGATACCTGTATGTAGGCTTACCATATCCAAAGGGGGACAGGGTGCTTACACCTTTAACCATTGTAAAAAGAGGGAATTTGGGCAGGTGCAGCTCATAATGGAAGGGTGCAACAAGCTGCACCTGCCCAAATTCCCTCTTTTTACAATGGTTAAAGGTGTAGGCACCCTGTCCCCCTTTGGATATGGTAAGCGTACCTGTATGCAGTTCTAGCTTTATGATGCTGACCTCTGAATGCAACTCTTTTGTAAGACTCAAGCCAACTGTACTCAACTTCTTGGACTCTGCAAATCCATTCCCATTCATTGTTCAGCTGTTGTTCTTGACTGGGCAAGATGTGAGAGTAGATAATTTCCTTGACTCCCTTCTCCTGGTCAGATCACTTCCTGGTTATCTTTAGGCTTACAGTGACCTTTTCTCTCTGAAGGGGTGGTTGACCTATTAGAACCCCTAGAGGATGTTGAAATTTGAGAGATCTCCGAGAGCCCTAGAGGTGTGAGATGTAGAGAGAATTTGGACAGTTAAGAACAATTGGGTCAAGCATCCTCTTATGCAGAATAGAACCTATTTCATCTATTATATTTCTTCAATTTTTTAAAATATATATACATGGCTAAAATACCCTTAAGCTGTACTTCTTGTCTGACTACAACAAGTCATGGAAATCTCTATGCCAATTAGAACCTGCTTGCCTCATTGGTTTACTGGCAGTTTGGGGGCAAGGAGTGGCGAAGGAGATGGCTTCAGTGCAGATGGCAGACAACTCAGTGAATCTGACTGAGCACAGGTAGGAGTTTCTTTGAGCCTACTCTGTGGCAGTTACAGCTGTGAGGAAGCAATACTTCATCACCACTGTTGCATCTCTGCAGTGCTATCCAGTGGAGCATATCCAGATGGTCTGTGACTTCCTATAGTCTACTAAGTGGGGAGAGGTGTGGGCCTTTCAGTGGCCTGCTTTCATTTATTTGCCAAATGTTTCATGGGTAAAGTTACTTGCATCTTTGATTTAAACAATTCCAATTCTTCAGTTCCATCTATGGAAGTATCCTGCAAACCAGCTGATCTCTCTCTCTCTCTCTTCCCCCTCCTTTTTGTGTCTCTCTCTCTCTCTCTCTCCTCCCCCCCTTTTTTTTTGGTCTGTCTGACAGTATGGAAAATGTCCTTGCTGGGGTGTATTTCCTATATGCTTTTGTCTTGCCTCATGAGTAGGCTTACCAGATCTCCAACTGGGACAGAGTGCTAGACCTTTAGGAGAAGGAATGTGGGCAGGTGTAGCTTGTTAAACCTTAGAGCACAATCCTAAGCATGTCTACTCAGAAGCAAGCCCCACTGAACACAATGGGGCTTGCTTCTGAGTAGACATGCCTAGGATTGTGCTCTAAGGTTTAACCAGCTACACCTGCCCACATTCCTTCTCCTAAAGGTCTAGCACTATGTCCCGGTTGGAGATCTGGTAAGCCTACTCATGATGATAATAGCTTGCTGGATCAGAATGGATTGACTGGCTGAGTCAAAGAGGCTAATACCTCCTTATGAGAAGAAGTGATCTCAGCTACCTTGAAATAAGAGGTTGTAAGTGTATAGGACGTTGTGAGGTCATTTCTTAATATTTCACTGGACCTTGAGTGTTAAATCTCAACACTCTGCATCAGTGGGGGACAATGACTTAGGTTGGATTAGGCTGTTAAGTGCATAATTAATATCTTCAGGTCATGTAACCCAATGCCCTTATCACTACACAGTTATATCTGATTTGACACAAGATGAGGATGCAAGGCGGGCATTGTGAATTTAATTGATTTCTGTTTCGTTCTCTGTAAGTATGCAAAGACTCAAAGCAAGTTCACATACTTGAAGATAAGGGCCACAATTCAGTGCAATATTATGTGTGCTAAATTGTGGGCTAGGTGTTTGACTGTTTCTAGAAGCAAGGCTAGTAATTACTGAGCGAAAGCAGAAGATGTAACAGTCCATGCTTTTTGAATCTTAAATATTCATATTTTATCAACTAGTAATGTATACTGTTGTGTGCAATATTGGACACCAGAAGTCAATTTTCTAATTTTTCCTTTTCCATAGGAAAGCAGGTTTTAATTTTTGTGTGATAAGGATCATCATACATTTAACTGGAAGAGATGTAAAATTTAACATTTTGTATCCAGTTCAGATTTCACTTGAAACCAGATAATTTAAGTAACAGTTAACTAATTAAAATTTGACATAATTAAAGTCAATTTAAATATTTCTTCAATCTGAAAGCTGAAGTCTATAGGTCTATCTATAGAATATCTATCTAAAACAGAATATCTATAGGTCTGGCCATTATTCTGTGGAAACATAGAAAGTATTAGTTGAGATTTTCATGGCCAGCGACAATTGTAGAAGATAAAAAGACAGGTTTAAAAGCCATGAAGCCATCCATGGCTTTTAAACCCGTCTCTTTATCTTCTACAATAGAAAGTATCAATCTTCAAAGTGTACCAATAATTGAAGAAGATAGACTGATAGAGAGAGGATGATTTCATAAGTTCCAGATGTTTTGTACTGACTGACTGCTTGTTGATTGTCATTAAACTACCAGGAGTTCCAGACAGGGGGTTGAGCTTTTAAGGAATACCAACAAGATACGACTTCAGTATCAGTCCAATCCTAACTTAGAAAGTGAAAAAAGCTTGAAGTAGCATTTTAAAATGACATGCTGGTTGTTGCAATGACTCTTCCACTGGTGAACAGTAGCAATTCAGTGTATAGATTTCTGTGATTTTTGAGCTTATTGGCTCTGAATTTGTGCAGTTGCACTCAATAGACTTGCGAGAGAGCGCACACAGTGTAGACAACAGGGGCCTGGAGCTATAAAATATCAGGTATAAGTTCTACTGAAATAATTTAAGGAACAGGTGCAATGTTGAACATTAAAACTGGCTATATTGATGCAAATGCAACAACAACAAATTCAGATGGAAGAGGATGGGGGCGGTGGCAGTGAGGTCACTGGCTGGACAATTTAAGCCATGACAGTTGTAAGAAAGTTTGTATGTCCTTAATGGGGTACAAACCTTTTCTTTTGAGAGAACTGGCAATCGAGTACTAAGTGACACATGAGTAGAAAACAGCCAGAATTGCGTTGCCTTCTAGCAGGTATATATTGTACCTTCTATGTATTTTATTTAGATGATTGCAGAAGAAAGGCTCAGAAGCCGAGCTTTGTAGCTGTATAGCAAGCGTGTGTTCTCTCTCAGATTTGTTATAGGAGGTGGTGTGTAAATTACATTAGATACCTTGGATGCACTGCAAGCTGGAAAACCTGGGTTGTAGGTTTAATGTTTCATTATCAAGATACTTCTCAGTGATACTTGGGAGAACTGCATCCAGTAATGGGCAGGTTACTCCCACAGGGATGTACAAATGCTGGAGAAGATACCAAATTGCAGCTTAAGCAATCGGAGGTATAGAGAACTTTAGGTGTGATACAACTTGTATGTTTCGAAATGGTGGGTATTGCAACACTATCTACAAAGGCTTATGTAAGAGATTGTTCAAGCTAAATAACAGCACTTTTTTGGTGGAAATGTTAAATTTAGATTCCCCCTCAAAACCATGTTCATTGTTTATGTACAGTAAAAGAAGAAAATCATACTTTTTCTTAAAGGATCTGGCCGTGCTTAATCCTTTGATTAAGTGTGGATTCAATCCTTTGGCAGTGTGGATTTAGACAAACTTTTGTGTGTGCACAATTGTACCATTCTATGAAGCTGGCAACTTGGTATTTGTATGGCCCTTCATACTATAGTATAGCTACTGTTTGCATAACCCCTGCATGTTTAAGACTTGGCATAAATTTCAGTATGTGTCTGAATATACTCTCATGTGCTGAACCTGCAGAACAAGTACATAACATACTAGCACAACTACCCCTCTGACATTTTCATTAGTCTGTTGTAGCAAAACATTGTAGTCTGTAGCAAAGATGTTTTCTTGTCTCACTACATTGTTAAATAACATGGTTTGGCCAGAAAGACTTTCTTACTGCCAGTCATTTCTTGATGTAAATTATCATCTTACTGACAGCCCAATCCTACTGGGCCTGAATGCTGGCAAAACAAGTGTTCTGCCAGCAGTGACTGCCCTACGTTAATCGCAAAAAGGCCTCCAGCAGCGCATGGAGGCGTGCACTGGAGAAGTGCCAGCAGGGAGGCCGCAGTGGCGCCGTGCTTGGCTGTGGCTCCGTTGGGACCCGCCAACCCAGGTAAGTCAGCGAGGTAGGCGGGATGAAGTGGGGAGAGCGGAACTGGGTAGCAACGGGGGTCGGGGATGGCAGGTTCAGCGGCAGCAGCATCTGCCAAATCCTAGCCCCCTTCCTGGACCCAATCCCCCGACCTGGGTCCACACAGACCCGCACCAGCAATTTAACTAGCACAGGTCTGAGTAGATTCCTCTGTGCTACGGAGGCTTACTCCCAGGTAAGGGAACATGTTCCCTTACCCAGAGGAGACCTCCACGACTGCCCCTCCTGCAGGATGCTGTGTGAGCCGTTTTGGCGCAGCTGCATCGGCGGGGGGGGGGGAGCATAGGATTGGGCTATTAATTCATTTAGCTTCACTTAAGAATAATCACCCATATCTCCTGCATTCTATGGCTATTTGGTCATTTATTTCACAGAAAGGACCCACCCTTCTAGGCTGTAATAGGAAACCATTGTTCCTGCCTCTCAGTACTTGAGTGAATTTCCCTAGCTATGCCAAGTAAACTGTTTTTTTCTGCTATTGCTGTTGTGAATTGTTGTAATTTACATAGTAATGGTCACTGGCTGTACCTTTTACATCCCATAACCCTTTAATTCCACCATTTGACTTTTTTTACAGTTCGCACGCACGCACGCACGGGGTGCCTCAAGAAAATGTACATACACTTTATAGTGTCAAATTTATTATGATATAATTCACACACATACTATGATACTACACCATTTATTGATTTATTTCTATGTAAACCTTCTTTGTGAACTACTCTGTTGAAAAGCGGTATATAAACATTAATAATCACACACATACTGCATATGTTCACTGAAGCAGCTGCTTGACCCTGTTAATTAATGAGTTCGACCAAGTGCTCAAAATGTTCCCCCATTGACGTCTATACACCGCTGTGTCGTTGAGTAAGGGATCTGCAGACCTCCACCAACGCGTGTGCTGGGATGGGTCCACACAGCTCTTTAATTGGTGCCCTTAGATGTTCAAGTGTTGCAGGTTTTCTACAATGATGTATGAATTAGAGCTCATTGGAATGTATGTACATTTTTTGAGACGCACTGTGTGTACTGTATATAAAATTGATAGATTACACAAGACACTTGAGAACTAAAGGATTACACCATGCATCTGATGAAATGGACGGGAGTCCATGAAAGCTTATGCTGAAATGTTGATTAGTTTTTAAGGTGTGACAAGACTTTCATTTTTACTGCAACAGGCTAACATAGTTACTCCTCTGAAGCAAAAACAAGAAATTAATGGCATTAAATGTAAGTCCCATAGGCTTGATTAAAAGGCATTTTTACCCAAGGGTGTATATACGCAACAGGAGTTAAATGCATACAACTGTGGGCTGGGAGAAAATGGGAATTATTAACTGTCCCTGGATTGTCTAGCAAATTTTATTGTTGCATAAACGTTTGAGAGCTAAAGTCCACTTCGTCAGTGTGACATTGCTTTGGTATAATTCTTGGTATTGAATCCTAGGTTCAGATTCTGACTGACTTTGAAACTGGCATGAATAAGTCAGGATTGACTAGTTCAGATGTTGCAGCCAATCCTGGTTTGTTCCAAATCAGAATAGAAAGTAAAATCCTTCATCCCCTCATGAGGGCAGGAAAAGCGATAGTATGTGAGCATGTGAGCCTGTAGCTAGAGAGGATGCTGCATGAAGCCAGGATTCAATCTTCATCTGAACTAGCCTACAGTGTTGGTTTGTTCAGATGTAATGCTAAACCATGGTTTGTCATTATGACTATAAACAGGCATGCACGTTGAACTTGCATGTTCCTTCCTCCCCTTATGCACAGCGATTACAAATTTTCAATCCCGGGTTTACAGAAAACTGAATTTGCTGTTATATCCAAACCTGGCAAACAGTGGCTTGCACAAACCATAAATTGCCTCCAAGTCAGGATAGCAAACTATGACTTGTACAAACGGGATCAAACTGTGGCTATATATATATGATTTGTTGCTGTTGTTCAGTCGTTAAGTCGTGTCCGACCCTTCGTGATCCCATGAACCATATCCTGCCAGGCCTTCCTATCCTCCACTGTCTTCCTGAGTTCGCTCATTTTCATGTTCGTTGCATCGGTGATGCTGTCTAACCATCTCATCCTTTGCCTTCCCCTTCTCCTTTTTGCCTTCAGTCTTTCCCAGCATCAGAGTCTTCTCCAGAGAGTCCTCTCTTCGCATTAGGTGGCCAAAATATTTGAGTTTCAGCCTCAGTACCTGTCCTTCCAGGGAACAGTCAGGGTTGATTTCATTTAGGATTGACTGATTTGAGATTATTTATATAATATATATATATATATATATATATATATATATATATATATATATATATATATATATATAAAATGTGTGTGTGTGTGTGTGTGTTCGTTCAGTTCTTGTAAGCTAAACCATGCATAGGTCATCATTACTTTTGGATATTCTCTTGTTTAGTGTGTATGTGTGCGTGCACAGATGGAAAAGTTGTCACTATCAATGGTGCAAAATCAGTAAAAACATTTTAAGTTCAGACTGATACTTTTGTCTGTATTGGAGCTTGGGAAAGCTACTGGGGTCAATAACAGTACAACTGAGTATTTGCATTTGAGAGATGACTTGATGCATTTATGAGAGCAGTCACCCCTGGTGTCTGCTCTAAGTCTTACTAACTGAATATGGTGAAAGATCTACCCAAGTGAGTGCTTGACATTAAATAGTACTAATTAAATACAGAGCCTGACAATGACACTGAGTCTTGGATGAAGGCCAGTAGATTTGTCTTGGCTTTCAGAAAATCTAATTTTCTAGCTCTGTTTATCTACCAACTTGTTAAAAGATCTAAGGACACCTCTGTATGATACATTAAGCTTCTGCAAATATACTGCTATTGTCAAAATGAAGTTTGCAGTATTTTTGATCCTAATAGTGATAATGTGCATATGGCTATTTGTTTGGTACTGTCTTAAATGGTAAGCTGTAGTACAGATGTAATGATGATGAGATGGACACAGCTCAATAGTATAGCACACACTTTGCATGCAGAAGGAGCAGATTCAATCTTTGCATTTCCAGGTAGGGATAGAGGAACCCCCTTTATGAAATATAGGGGGGCACTGCCACTCCGAGTAGACAATATTGAACTAGATCAGGGCAAGCAACCTATGCCCCGCAGGCTGGATCTGGCCTGCTACCCAAAGTCTTCCAGCCCCCGCAGAGCTTGGCTCGGGAGGTAAAGTCTCCCGTCCAGTTTGCCACACGCTGGACAGGGAATGACAGGCGGCCCTGTACACACATTTGAGAATCTTGATCACAAGTACAGACCCTATGCATATACTGTTACACATGTGCATAGCTCATTTTCACCTTCCATTTGCAGTCTCATTGCAGAAATTGACGATGGGGCCAGTGGGCTTGTTCTGCCTCTATACATGCATTTAGTACGTGGATATGACGGTAGTATGAAGGGCTCATGCTGTAACTACTCAAGTACTCTTACTTAGAAGGAAGAGCACAAAAAGTCTGCTTTAATCCCAAAAGACTTCACTTGATGTGCCCAGATGATCAACTGAATCATTTTCAGATTCGTACTACATGATGCCACTTTTCCCACTTCAGTGAATTGATGTAAGAGGCATAACAATGCACCATTTGAATCCCAGAGGATTTGTACCACATTGTAGAGGAGAAGGGCAAGTGCAATAAACGGATTCTAGCAAATTCTTGTCCTTACATTTAAGTGAAATGCTAAATTATTTGAGAGGAGAATGGTGCAGGGTGATATACTGCTAAGTAGTAGTTACGGCTACTACACACCTGACCCAAGCCCCTTTTGCAAACTGCATTTCGAATAGTCAGTTCAGGACAAAAGAGTACTTTATTACCATTTGTAATTAACTTGTTTGATTTCTTGCACACTTCCAGAAGCACTGTAGCTTCTGTGAAAATCCTCATATAGAAAAAGTTTGAATTTCCTAGTTTTATTCTAGACATTTTATATCACAATGATACATAGAATAATATGTTGTAAGATTAATTGCACTATATTTTGCTGCAGAACATCAGTATGGTTACAGTATGGTTCTAAGGCAGTTGTTCCCAAGCTTTGTAGAACCAGGACCCACTTTTTAAAATGACACTTATCAGGACCCACCTAGCTTTATAAGACTTAAAAAAAAGGTTCCACTTTACCTGCATTCAAGCCTCTCTTTTTATCCTTTTTTTATGGTGTGGGGGTGGGCATTCTGGACGGTTTGTTGAGCTCCACATTTATCGGATTGGATAAACACGTTTATTGTGGCACTTTGCCTGCCCTTCAATAAGAGCTGAGGTACACTTGCCTACTCATGAGTAAATGTGCACGTGTGGCTGTTTTGTTTTCCATAATGCTCAATTTCCTTGTTAGCTTGGGGATGACGACTTCCTTCTCAAGAGTTTGTTGGGGCCTGCGTTTATCAGATCAGGACTATTCTGGCAGCGTTGCGTTCCTTTCAGCCTACCATTGGAAATGGACCAAGGCATGGCCACCTACTCATGAGTAAATGTGCAGTGCCACTCCATTTCAGTTTCCATAGAGCTCAATACATTTTCCTTGTCGACTATTAGCTTGTCAGTTTCAGTTTCATGACCCACCAAAATTCAGGTCATGATGACCCACTTGGTGGGTCATGACTCATGGTTTGTTTCTATCAAACAGCAACACTTTCTGAGATCTTGGGTCCAAACCTATACTTACCTGCTGTCGTTTCTCTTCTTGCGATGTTGCTGACTGCCATAAAGCACTCGGTGTCAGTTGCAAAAGGTGCTTTTGTCCCTTGAAAAAGGTGCTGCTACAGTGCATTGCCTGCAGCATGAGCAGAAGACCTGCGCCCTCCCGCCCACTCCAACACATCCTCTATGTTGTCAGAGGTGTGGGGTGTACAGAACAGAGTTGGGAGGGGGCATAACAGAGTGGGAAGGCTGTGAGGGGGTGGATCCATGGGGGGGAGGCATGTGCTGTATCCTATCCCTTCTAGCAGCCAGGCCCCATCTTTCTCCCCCCCCCCCCCCCGGATGCAGCAGTCGCTATTTTGGCATGCATCCAAGGAGGCCCATTGGCCCTGCCCCACTTACACCTGGGGAAAGGAATGAATGTTCCCTTCTCTTGAGGTCAGCCTGGGTCCCTCCAGCATGGCCTGGGAACTGCAGCCAGCCTCTTTAGGCCAACCGCTGCAACTTGCGCAGGATTGGGCTGTTAATCAGTGCTATCCAATATGTGCAAAAGGTTTAAAGCAGATAAATAAGTTCGCAAGTTGTCACGACATGACCAAATCTCTGAGTTGAAGATCAACATATTGCCGGGCAACTCCAACTCAGAGATTTAAAGCAGATGTTTTTTCCTAGATTTATTTAGTTTATATTTTAAAGTTCAGGCTTTTACCAAATTACTATGAAAAAGCCAAGAAAGCCATTCTTGAAGTTGAAATAACTTTTTTTGTGAATTTGACATCATTCATACCTGTATTTGTAATTCAGGTGAGGGTCTGCTGAGAACTGTAGCAGAAGTGTAATGCATCAGCAAATTAATGTCATGGCTAAAATTTTACCATCATAAGGGTGTGTATCTGTCTGCATATGAGTTGGACACAAGTAGGCTGAATTGCTTCTGGGGTTGCCCCCATGCCTGTGTTTTTAGAGTTCTGATTAGATGCAGGTAGACCTTGTTAATGCTCTTAATGTTTTGTTTGTCTCAGTCCTGTGAATACAAAGCATAATGCTGGAAACATTCCTAACAGATTTTCTCATGGTTATCAATGTATGGTATTGGTATTTATATATAGCGGTGTGTCAATTTTTTATATGTAGTGGTGTGCTCTTAAGGGGCAATTGTTGAAGAGCTCAAGGCAAGGAATGTCCCTCTATGATAGCCTGTGGGCTCCACTTATTCAGTTTAGTGCACTCCCTTGCAAGCTTCAGAGGAGCAATACCATGACATAACGAGGAGTTGGATAACCAGCAATAGTGGTATACTTTAGGAAGAATCCACTTTGTGCATTGTAACATGCTGTAATGAAATGTATAATTGTGCTTTCAAAGTTGCTAAAAGCTTTGTATATAAAAAGGTAAGTAAGACTAGTTTGCACTTCAGAGAATATATCTTACAGCAATGTTGCTGTCTGTTTGCTTTATAAACCTTATGATGATTTGGTTACTATATACTCCATTAAATTTGTGTGTTGGATTGTTTCCAGTGCAACTATATAGCTTTCACTGGGAGGGGAATGTGGCTTGTTGTTGAACATAAGTGTTTCCTGCCCCTTTCCCACAAAAGCGGGAAATGGTGACTGTACTTCAAACCTTTCTTTGGGCCTCTCTCTCTCTCTCTCTCTCTCTCTCTCTCTCTCCCCCCCCCCCTCCTTCTTCTTTAGTATTAAACTTCCTGTAGAACAGATGGATGTTTAAAATGTACTGTCAGGAAACATTTTTAAAGTGTTTGTGGCATTCCTGGCAGAAAATCTCACTGTGTCTGCTGAATTTTGTAAAAGAAACTTCATAGTGTGTTTGCTTTTTATTGGGAAGCAAGCAACTCGGAGACATTTCTGTTTTTACTGTATGACTGGAATTTTTAGGATCAGGAGGAATGGGAAAGAGTGACCCTGTCTGAAGTTATGCTCACAGAAGTACAGTAGTAATGCAGTTGGTTTAGTACTGTACTTCCCCCTCCAAGAGCTATGGGGATGCTCTGTGCAGCTGTTGCTGGATCAAGTGCCCTTTTGGAGGAGCGCATACTCTTTTTGTTTGGTTTTGCAGAATCTTAGGTGGGCTGGGGGAGGGGGGAGCAGGAACATTTTGGATGGTGAAGCCAGGCTGCCTCCACCCAGACATGGATGTAAACTCTGTCTTGTGACTCTCTTTACTTGATATACAGAACTGCTCCTTTTCAGCATAATTTAGTCCTGCTAGTCTTTTCTGCAGCCAGAATGATTTGTATATAAATATAACTGTCAACAGTGGATATGTTTGAATTTCCGTTGTGCACCAGCTTAGGGAAGGATCTTGGAGCTTGGTGGTGGTGAGCTGTGATAGGCAATGGCTATCTTTACTTGTAGCGTGACATGTTGTGAATAGTAGTAGTGTTGTGAAAAGTAGTAGTGTGTTAACATGAGCTGGCCTTACACCCTGTGGAGTGTGGGAGTTGG
The DNA here is from genome assembly GCA_026170595.1 of Plestiodon gilberti rubricaudatus. Lineage (NCBI taxonomy): Eukaryota > Metazoa > Chordata > Lepidosauria > Squamata > Scincidae > Plestiodon > Plestiodon gilberti. The sequence continues at coordinate 35,988,490 of JANXHW010000004.1, forward strand.
CTTGCTCTGATGGTAACCATGATGTCTGCATCGTCACCAGGTGCTTTTGATTAGGGGAACGCCCCATCAGCAGCTGACAGCAGTCAGCTGCTGATGGGGGTTGGGTGGCTGGTACCAGCTCTTTAAAAGGGGTTGGTGCTGAAGAGTAGAGGGAGGCAAGGAAGAGACAGAGGAGGAGGAGATATATGAGGGAGAATGGAGGGGGGGAAGGAGGGGGAGAGTGTGTGTAAAGAGAAGCAGAGGGAGAAGCAAGAAAGGGCAAAGGAAGAAGGGTGGAGAGAAATGTGAAAGGAGAGGTCAAGGAGAAAGCAGGGGAGGAGGCAAAGGGCTTGAGGGGTGGCAAAAACAAGGAAAAAGAGGATATGAGTAGGAGGGAACCACCAAAATCCACCCTTGGGTTGGGGCCCATGGAAGAGGCTAGGGCAGAGGTTCCCTAACTCCTGGGAAGGCCTTACGCTGCTCTAAGTAGCAGCGGGGCCTTCCCAGGAGTGGCGATGACACGCCTGGGATCGCGCCGCCGCCGCCACCGCTGCGCCCGGGATCGCCGTTGTTACCGTCATTGGTGGGCAGTGGGTGTCCCTCGGGGGTTGCGGGGAGCCTGCGGACCCCTCCGCAGGCCTCCCCAAGCGTCGGAGCAGCGCTCCGACGCGATCGTAACTGACTTCTGGTTTTACGCGAAACCGGAAGTCAGTTGCAATCGCGTCGGAGCGCTGCTCTGACGCTTGGGGAGGCCTGCGGAGGGGTCCGCAGGCTCCCCGCAACCCCCGAGGGACACCCACTGCCCACCAATGACGGTAACAACGGCGATCCCGGGCGCAGCGGTGGCGGCGGTGGTGCGATCCCAGGCGCGCCGTTGTCGTCACTGCGGGTTGCCATGCCCCTTAAGGGCATAGCAACCCTTTCTTCCTGGCTGGGGCGTTGCGACGCCCCAGTTAGGGTACCACTGGGCTAGGGTGAGGGGTGGCCAGGCAACACCCCACACCCAGCAGGAATATTCACTTGTGGTCCTATAGCACACCTCTGATAATGAAGACCCAGAGTGAAGCAACTACCAGACAGACGCCACGAGACAGTGCTTACTGCTGAGTGCTGGAAATCCAGAGGCTGCTCTTCTGTTTGATTCCCTTCCCATCTTTTGTTGGCCCAGATAATTTGAAAACAGTCAACAGTGGGAGGTGGATGATACTGTGATGACTACATGAGGCAGAAACGGGATCATCCTTTCACATGAGGAGGGCAAATGTCAAAGCCACCTTTTTAAATCGTAGTAATACCAATAGCCGCTGATTTCCTAAGGCGGAACAGTGGATACAAGAGGACTGCATTATACAGGTGTCCCCCACTTAAAGACGGGGATACGTTCTGAAATCCCCATCGTGAACTGAAACCGTCAAGTGAGTCTGTTAGTTGTCTGACTTTAGATAAGGACTTTGATGTTGAGCACTAGGGCTCAAAGTCTTTATCTAGCGCCAAATAGCTGATGAGCTGGGGCTTTAAAAAGACAGTTTTAAAAAATCCTTTACATTTTTTTTACTGGGGACTGCCATCGGATATATGGATCGTTGTTAAGCAATCCTGTCATTAACCGGGGGACACCTGTACTCATTTTTATGCGCGCAGTTCCAAAAAAGCTGAACTTTCAGGCCCCCTCTTTGTCACTCTCCCACCTCCCCTGAGATGCATTAACCATGCTGAGGTGGACCATTGCTGTATTGAGCCCAGTGTTGTCTTTGACTGGCCACAGCTCCTCAAGGCCACGGGTAGGACAATACAGCAGGCCCTCGGTACCCGTGATTTGAGCATCCATGGATTTGTCTCAACATGGCCCCCAAATCTGTGATAGTGGACTTTGCTATATATGGATTTAAATATCTGCAGGGGTTCCAGGAATAGACCCCCACAGATACGAGGGCCCACTGTACTTGCATTCCTTTTAATTGGATATGTAGGGATTGAACTCAGGACTTTGTGTATGTTCTACCTCTGAGGTGCACCGCCTTTGCATTGCCTACAGGTAAGTTACACACAATGCCTAGTGCGGTCTCCACTGCTGGAAAAGCTAGAAAGATCTGGAAAATGAACCCTGTTGGAAAGACTCAGCTTGGTGTAGTGTTTCAGAAAGCTGATGTATCTTTTTTCCTTCGAAATATTTACTCTAGATATGAGAAGTTACAGTTAAGAGTGTTTGAGTATCTTAAGAGTGAAATTTAAAGAGAAACAGAATTCTTAACTAGCTTCTTGGGAGGCTCTTTGTTATATAGTGACAATTTAAGAGCTTTTCTGTCTTCAATATGGGAGTAGTATTCATTTGTAAACTATAAAGATGTGATCACTCAAAGTATTTGTATAGCATTACCAAAATAAGTTATCAAACATTTTCCAACTTTTTCAGTATTTAAGTACATCATTTGTCAAACTTTGTATGAATTTGAGGATCCAAAACAATTTGAGAAACTTGATTGTTTGGGGATGAAAAGAAGCTTCTTTTCAAAATGCACTCAGTAGTAATAAAACTTTATAATGTGACACCATTGTATGTTGACAAATGGAAGAGATGCCTCTGTGCCAGACTACAATATCAGAAAATAAATGGAGAAAGGATATGGAGAGAAGGCAATAAACTAGTTTAAATATAATAGAATGGATTGATCAATATCCCGTGTATGATCAAAAGAATGTTTAATTTATCTGAATGAAGGTATGATTGTCAAAGAGCTTCTTATGAACATAATGGACTTGCCAAATTATAACACATTGGCAATGAATACAAAGATGAATTAACAAACAATTAAATATTGTGCTTCCATTGGATCCAGAAATTATTAGTAAGTCAAGAATATGAAGAAATAGACTTTCATTATTGGCTATAGCAGAAATAAATAGCCAAATATCTGAAACATGTATTCCACTTTATTTTTCTGACTTGAGCCATATATCCCATATTTGTACATGTAATGATTTTGGTAAAGTGGTATTAAATCCATATTATTTATTCACAAGACATTGGGAGAGAATTTAGACTTTCTGGTAGTGTTTTATGTCTAATTTTACTGCTTAATCAGGTTTTGTGTAAATATTATTGTATGCAGTTTTTAAAAAAACTGAAGATTTAAATTCTTTGGTTGCTTAATTCTGATGTTGCACAGTGCTTGACCAGAACCAGAGAATACACATAGCCCTGGTTTGCCAGCAACATATTGCTCCACTGCTCCAGAGTTTTGCATGGACTTCCATAGCCGCCTAAGCAGAGCTCAGAAAGCTGATCATGACCTTATAAAGCATTAAATGGTTTAGGGTCCTGCATACCTAAGAGTCTGCCTCTCCTATGTCCAGGATGCCATGGATTCGTTTGCATTGTTGGCACAAGTACAAAAATTGTGATTCATTTGCACATTGTCTGTCTGTCCCATAAGTTCCTAATGCTTATTTGCCAGCACAGCTGGGATCATACTGTTTCAGTTTGGCTTCAAATGGGTCTGTAAATCAGAAAACCTGAATTTGTTACACTATCACAGGGGCTCTCAACCTTTGGAGGCCCGGGTACCCCCAATAAAGGTCAAAAAATTTGGAGTAACCCTGGCTAATTAGCACAATTAGCTAATTTACATAATTAGCTAATTTACATAAATTGCACAAAAATGCCAGAATCTCTTTTAAAAAACACACAGCAATAAGACACATGAACAAAATGCAAAAATAAAATAAAATTGCAAGGATCTTCTTAAAAAAAAAACACAGCAATAAGACACACACAAAATGAAAAGATGGGGTGGACCTTACAAAAAGAAACTCAGACAAACTTGCAGCCACAAAAAGGAGAGGAGGACCCCAAAACAGGGTTTCCAAAGTAAAAAAACATAAATCCCATGTACAACCCCCCTAACTGAACTTTCCCCATCCCACCCTACCCATGCACAGTTTCCAAAGTAAAAAACATAAATATCACGTACAAAAAAATCCCAAACTGAACTTTTTCCCCACCCCACCCCACCCGTGCAGTTTCCAAAATAAAAAACACAAATCCAAAGTACAAAAACCCCAAACTGAACTCTTACCCCACCCCATCCCTGCACTTACCCAAGTGATGTCTGTGTTAGCAAAATAAAAAACGCTAATCCTGCAGCAGGAGCTGCATCGGAGGATAGCTGGGAGGCAAGAGCGTGCACAACGCCCTCTGCTGGCTGCTGAGAAGCTCAATCTAATTTATGCATGCGCGTAAATTAACCAGACCATCAGCTGTAGATCAGATAGATTAGCTACTAAAAAAAGCAAAACGGAGCTCTCCGGCTCCGGAAAAAATCCGGGGAAAAAAAATCAAAACTTTATTAACACTTAATTAAGTGTTAATGGGGCACCCCCAGCCTGCATTTGGCATACCCCCAGCCACATGGTCCGCGTACCCCTAGGGGTAAGCGTACCACAGGTTGAGAACCTCTGCACTCACACTTGCCCTTAAAAGCTGTATAACATATTTAAGCTGCGTTTCAACAATGTATTTTTCCCACCTCTTAGAAATTAATTTTGTTCTCTGAGCAATTCTGTTTTGTGATGCTACAGAATATAAATTTAAAAGCTTAGTAGAATAAATCCTTTTGAACTGCTTTTAGTGTGTCTTTAGGGCTGAGTGGAGATGAGCTGTGTGCTGCAAATGGCTTGTATTTAAATAATCTTGGCTTTTTTAAAGCTAAGTTTTAAACTACATACTTGTGGGCTGAGTTCCAGTGCTCTGCTGAGAGCATATTACACTAGTATAGACATCCAGCTCTTTTGTCATACACTAAGATTTTTTTTCAGTTAAAATTCCAGTGATAAAATGTTGTGCTAATAATTTAGGCTACTGCTTCAAGTGAGAGTGACTGCAATGGTTGAATAAGAACATGTACCACACTTTAAAGAATAGTCTTTAAAAGAAGTGTGTGCGTGTGTGTGCGTGTGCGTGTGCGTGCGTGCGCGTGCGCGTGCGCGCATGCGTGTGTGTGTGTGCGTGCGCGCGCTTGCCAGTGCTTCCAGGGTCTGTCAACCGCTGCCGTGGATTTGTGCTGTGAGATTTTAGAGAGAACATGGCAAACCGCAGCTTTCTCTTATGACATGGATAAGTATTTTATCCAAAATTTAGATCTACGCCAGTTCTTTGTGATGTATTTTCTGAAATGCTTATTTAGAGAGAGAATATCTGAAACACATACTCTGATCTGGGTGTAGGGGAAGGTACCTTTTGCCATGTCCGATGGATTTGTGTACCTTTGAAAACACTTAATGCACTCTTTGTTTCCAGAATGCTTGATTGTGGAAAAACTACATCAAGTTGTAGTGAGCTGGTGTGGTGGCGAAGAGAAAGAGCTGTGTATTACAACTTCCCTGGTTCAAATCTTGCCTCTATCATGAACTCACTTGGCGGTCTTACGGCAAACTACTTGGCCTCAGCTGCAGTTGGGGATAATAAATACCTACTTACCATGCAGGGTTGTTGAAAGCAGGGGCGGAACAAGAGTAGAGCCTATGGGGCAGCTGTCCTGGGTGCAACTCGGGGGGGCATTTGCAACCCTCGGGTTCCACCACTTAATGGCTGTCTTCGCGTTCAGCTCAGTACGCTCTGAGCCTGCTGCCTTCTCGTGAAGAGAAGCCTGCTGCCTCACGATTGTGAAGGGGTGGCTTGTGGAGGCAGCAGGCAGTCGGCAGCCATTGCGTTCTGCTCAGACCGCTCCAATAGGAGCGTTATGGCTGCTGATATCACCTGAACCTGGCAGTGACGTCACTTCTGGGGTCCAGGCAGTATGGGAGCTTGTTCCGCTCCTGGTTGGAAGGATTACATCAAGATAATACAAATGCACTTTGTTGGTTGAGGCTGGGGAAAAAAAATCAGTTTTTTTTAACTAGCCTTGTATGAAGATCTCCCATGAAGTGTCCACACTTCAATCCCCAGGCATCTAGGATTTTTCCTGTCAACAAGATAAACATGGACTTGCAGAGGTGTTTTAGCACAATAGTACGTATTTGGGAATAGTAAAATAGTCTGGTTCCAACTTGCTACCCTGTTGATAGTAGCTTAGCTGTATTAATGAAAGGAAACATGCAGCTTCAACTTGGCTGTCTGAAACAGACTGCTAAATACACAGTAAAACTTTAAATTCTGCTGTAAAACGGGTATAGAGCCCTCACGGTGGGTAGGAACATAATTTACTATAACATAATGTAAAATGACAATAAACAATATCTGTTTACGGACATGATGTCAAAACAACAAATTGTTTTCCCAAAACAAATTTGTTGGACAAATGAAAAACATAAGCCGTTACATTTACTCACTCTGCATTTAGATATCCAAATTGTTGGCTTAATCTCCTCCCAGGGAGGTGCTCCACCTCCAGGGGACCTTTTGAATGCTGTACACATTTGGCTTGAGTTGCAGGAAGGCACTTTTAATCTTTTTATTAGCCCCATGTAACAACAGAAAAAGGAGAGGGGTTGTTCCTCCTTTCACACAGTTAACGTCACCCTTTCTCTCCCCCCCCCTTGCTGCTTTTGGGTCATTCAGCTGGCAGGCGTACGCTCTCCACCAGAAGCGAAGCCCCAAATAGGGCCTCGAGGGATACCTAAGACTCCAAGCCATCTGTCAGTTTATTGTTCCCAAATCTTGGCTGGGAGTAGATTCTGCCCTGGGTAGAGTAGGGTCTAGGCTGGTCATCTCCCTTCACTCCTTGGCTGTTTGCCAGGTTCCTCTTTCCTTCCCTGGAAGTCCTCTCTTGTTTTCTCCCAGGTTGTTGCCAGTTTTCCTCGTTTCTGCCCTTCTCTGGCCACTCTTCCTCTTCCATGCCCGGGGCCTCCCTCTCCTCCCTCTTAACTTCAGCACCCAGTCTCTTGTCCCTTTTCTGTCGCTCCTTTCCTTTTCCTTCCCCCTCCTCCACCCTTTATCCCTGCTGTGGGGAGCTTTTAAAGGTCTGGAATTAGCACCAGCCCTCCCTGGTCAGGTGCTGCTTGTCAACTGGCTCTGCTGAGAGTGGGCAACAGCCAATGACATCACAGGACATTGCCCTGCTGCACAGCTGTTTGGTGGGACCTTGCGTCCTGTCTACCAGCTTGCCATGCCCTTCTGGGGCTCTCACACACACCCTTATGAAACTTATTAGCCCAGTTGGCTTCATGGGTCTCTTTGGGGAAGGAGCTCTCCAATCAGGTGCCACGATAAGTCTCTCTGCTTCTAATTGCAATTAGTTCATCTTCTGGCAATGAGAGGACTCAGAGTAGGACGCTACCAGATCATTTCAAAGTATGGGGATGGACTAACAGAAAAGAAAAGCATTCCCTAAGTGGTGGTGCAAGCTTGCCAGTGTTCAGACTTTGAATGTTTCCATTCGTAGCTAAGGAACAGGCTCTGTCACTACTCTCTAAACCTGGTCTCCTATCAAGTAATACATTATGGCCAAATAGGTACATTCATGTTTGACTGATTAATATTTCAACCTTAATATTTGGCATTTCATTGCCTTTATACTGCATTGCCATTTTCATTATTCCATGCTGTGATATAATTGTTTTATTTCGTGCTTCTAGTTATGACCTCCATAGGATTTCAGTTTTGTGTGTACAGTATAGTACTTGCTCAAACCCAAGTACAGTAAATGAATAGTTTTCTTCCAAAACCTATCAAATAAGACTCGTTTAGGATCTGCTAAAGATGGATGTGAGGATTCCATCATCTTGCTGTTTTTTTTCTAGACTGGTGTTAGTCAGTTAAAAGGTAAATGTATCCCCTGACAATTAAGTCCAGTCGTGTCCAACTCTAGGGTGTGGTGCTCATCTCCATTTCAAAGCCGAAGAGCCAGCGTTGTCCGAAGACGCTTCCGTGGTCATGTGGCCGGCATGACTCTCCTTGCCGCAGCACGTAGCATGCAGCTGGAACACAGAGCGCTGTTTACCTTCCCGCAAGCGGTACCTATTTGTCTACTCGCATTGACATGCTTTGGAACTGCTAGGTTGGCAGGAGCTGGCCAAGCAACGAGAGCTCACCCCGTCGCGGGAATCGAACTGCCGACCTTTCGATCGACAGCTTATGGTTCAGCGGTCTAACCCGCTGATCACAAATTTAGAATTCCATAATGGTGCAGTTCAGACACAATGAATTGGCTTGGGGAATTTCAGATTCACATGTTCTCCCCTCCTCATCCGTGTGCTAGCACAGGACAGCTAACGCTTCTTCTGAGTTCATTACGTGTGAACTCAGTAACTGTGGTTTGTTAATTAACTAGAATTGGAACAAACCAGCATACTCAACAAGGATCAAACCATGTTTTGATATCCTGGGTCATTCTAGCCCTCATTCACAAATTATATCAAGTTCATATTTAACACAGAATTTTAGGTTTTTGTATTAAAAGGTTTCACTCTCCCCACAAGTGCACACGGGAGGGGAAGGAGGGGTGTGCATGTCTGCGGCTTCCTTAGTTCACATAACTCTAAACCATGAATTAGCATTTGTCTGAACTGCACACGCATGGTATTGACTGCAGAATCCAGAATTAGTGCCTTTTTAAACACAAAAAGTATTTTTAGTGGGGTAATTTTGCCAACTCTCCAGGATTTGCATCCCCAGAGAGTGCTGCTGTTTTTTGATTATTTGGTTTACAGAATCCTGACCACCAGGTGAACCAGAATCCTGACCACCAGGTTGAGTCATGATGGTATCTCTTGTATAACATTGTAATTGAGGTGGCTTGTGTTTTAACACAATGCTGCAGTGTAGTAACAGTTTAAAGTTGATCTCAGATTTTGGGATTAGCAGTAAACCTGGTGAGTTATAATGGCCTAAATTAACTGGCCTAATTTAAATTAATGGCCTAATTAAATTAGCAAGGGTTAGATCTTGTTCTGGGAATCTATGCTCTAGAGAATATAGTGGGTGAATGGAGGAAGTATGTGATGACACAGCCTGCTCCTGATTGCTCGACCATAGGTACAGTACATCTGAACAATCCAAAAGGAGACTCTTTCTTGGCAGGAGAATTTTTAGTGCATCTGCAGAGGCAGGGGCAGCACTCATCCTGATGCGGCAGTGGCTCCGTTTCGTGTCTTTTTTCCCCCCACTGACCTCTGCAGCGGCGGCGAGCCTTTTCTCACCGCTGCCAAGGCTTCATGAGACTGGGGAGGTGTTCCCTGCTCACCCCCGGAGGCAGTTTTCGGCCAGTTACAGGCTGCGTGACATCGTGGTGGTGGGGGCGTGGCTTCCGGGTGACAGCATGTGGCAGGGGTGTGGCTTCCCGGAGGGCATCATCCCGGCCTTTGCCCCCCCCGGGGGCAGCATTACAACGTCGCTGCGTATCTGACCCTCTAGTTTGCAGAATACAGGCCCTAAACTTAATACAGTGTAGTGGAGGAAGAGGCTGGGACACTAGGTGCAAAAGTAATAAAAGAGCCTACTTGTTATGTTGCTTGTCTGCCATCTCAAGCAGTTCTTTAGAGGTCTTCCTGTCTTGTAAAAAAGGCGTAGGTAGCTTGCTATGAATAATTTACTGGAAATAGTACCTTAAAGTTATGTATAATCTTTGTATGTAATAACAAAATACATTACATTTATAGAGAGAAACATAGCTAGGCAATGAGCTGAGCTGTTTCCATTCTTGGTATTTCTTGTGTCTGTCTTGAGGCAGTAGGAAGATGGAACACTCAGTTTTAACCCAACTTCTGTTTTTCTTCCTTCATGTTCAACATAGGGCTCGTGGCTTGCAGTCCTTCACTCACAGTTTCATCATAGTTGATATGCCTTAGCAAGCTATTATGATATTTATCGTTCTGGGGGAAAAATGCTACTCTGTAGAAAGTTCGATTCAATAACAGCCTCTCGAATAAGAGCAAACTACAAATGGCATAAGTATATCCATTCTATTGTAGTAATGTGATTATATTCACACATGGTTTTGTTTTGTTTTTTTGTGGAATTGGACCATTAATCCATGTGACCCAATGTTGTGCTGTGACTGGCAGTAGCTCTCTTGGGTTTTTTCACATCACTGCTGCCCCCTTTTGGCTGGAGATACCAGTTGAACCTGAGACATTTGTTTGCAAGATGTGGGCTCTATCATGTGCCTTTGCACTGACCATCTATTTTGGATAGCTATGTACTTTCACTAACAGCCCAATCCTATCCGGCATCCACACTGTATCCTGTACTAGAGAGGAGCGGGCTAGGGGCCCTCCTCGGAGTAAGGGGACATTTGTCCCCTTACCCTGAGTAACACCCCAGCCTCTGCTATGGGGCTACTTGGGTCAGCGCCACCTAATTCAGCGGCGCTGAACTGAGAAGCCATGTGTCGGGCCTGGTGGGCTGGAAGGTTAGATAGGATATGGTGTCTGAGGACACTGATCTGCCCTCCCCTGCCCCATTACAATCCCTTTCCACTCTTCCCCCCCCAGCCCCAGAACCACTCGGAACGGGACTTACCCACTCCACGGTGCTGTCCTATGGCCTGTTCAGCAGGTGGCGCAGACCTTGGCGCTGGCGCCGCCTACTCACTGTTTGCTGCAAACGTGCTTTATGGCACATTTGTGACACCCAAGCTGGCGCTGTGGCAACAGCGCTGGTGAAGACTTGAATTGCGCTGTAAGCATATGCAGTCTTTTGTGCAGGTTAGGATGCATTTGTACGTACTTGGACTGTAGGTTTTGGTTTTTGACAGTTTTATTGGGGGGCTTTGGGGGGCCGCCCCTGATGCGGGGGCGCCTGGCGACGCCACTGGTACTTTAAACTGTAAAGTTAGGCTCTATCCACTCCTTTAATGCATTGTGCATTTCTTTAGGGTGAAGGAAAGGCAAATTGCCATTTCTTGTTCTACTACATTTCTGTGCTGCTCTTCGCTTGTTTTGAAGTTCACACATGCAAAGAGAAGAACAAAAATTTCTTGTAAGTGCTTCTTCCCAGCCTATCATTTAACATAGGCTGGGATTACTACCAGCATGTATGTCTACTAATTGGTAAGTAGTTTTGGCTATAATACAGTAAGTAGCCATAGAGTAGTAGTGGTCTCCTGTTTTAAGCAATATGTTTGTGGGGAAAATATTCCTTTATTTTCAGACTTGGCAAGGAAGGTTGCAGAAATGTACAGTATTACTTTATATAATGAGGTATAGATTTCATTATAACAGAACCCAAAATTGGACTTATATTTAATAATCTTCTGAAACCTTTATAAATACAATGATTACTTTTAGTGCCAAGTATCCTTTTAGCTGTGGATACATTGAATAATATTGTGCTGTCACGTTCAAATCTTTAACTTTTTTGTTAAAACCTTCCAAGGAGTCCTATATACTGTATTTATCGGCGTATAACATGCACCTTGATTTTCAAAGGGAAATTTGAGTTAAAGTTATTTCAGATCTGCGGCTGCCATGGCAGGTTTGGAAGCTTAAGGAGTCAACTTTTAAGAACATAAGAAGAGCCCTACTGGATCAGGCCAAAGGCCCATCTAGTTCAGCTTCCTGTATCACACAGTGGCCCCACCAGATGCCTCAGGGAGCACACAGCCAACAAGATAACCTGTTTCCTGCTACCACTCCCCTGCACCTGGCACACAGAGAACCTACTTCTAAAAACCAGGAGGTTGCTTATGGCTTGTAACCTGTGATGGTCTTTTCCTCCATGAATCTGTCCAAACCCCTTTTAAAGGCATCTAGGCCTGGTGCCATCACCACATCCTGTGGCAAGGAGTTCCACAGATGAATTACATGCTGGGTAAAGAAATATTTTCTTTTGTCTGTTCTAACTCTCCCTCCACTCAATTTTAGTGCATGTCCCCTGGTTCTGGTGTTGTGCGAGAGGGAGAAGAATTTTCCTCTATCCACTTTTAACATTAGTGTTGATGTTAAGGGAAGCCAAAGCTACCCCCTGATGCCCCCCGGCGTGTTTTTTTAGCCTTTTCCGTGACGCTTGGCTGCTTACTGTGTTGTTGCTGTTGCCGCCGCTGCCGCCGCCACCGCCACTTGCCGCCGCCACTCTTTGTCCCGTGGGCCACAATGCAGCCGGTAGCAAGTGGGAGGAAAGTGGCGGCGGCGGCAGCAGCAGCAACAAGGTAAGTGGCTAAGCGCTGCAGAAAAAGCTAAAACAGCCTGCTGAGGGGGCATCGGGGGGCACCGGCGTATAACACACACCTAGTTTTTGAGGCCTGTATTTTAGGTTAAGTGCGTGTTATACGCCGATAAATACGGTAACTAATAGGCTGCAGAATACTGTTGTAGCAAATTAAATGCACGGAAATTTTTAAATGGCATTTTCTTGTAAGTAAGTCACATTGGTGTCAAGGATGGTTCCAAGTAAGCATGCTTAGGGTCAGTCTTAATATAGTCAGGTGTAATGGAGCAGCTCAGTTATGCTGGGTGTAAAAAAGTGACAAGATATCCATTGAATATAACTTAGTCGAATGTAGGACAAAGAGGTTAGAATTTCCCCTACTTGTGCTGATTTCCCCTACTTGTGCTGTCTTTACCTTGTGCCAGTCTTATAGCAGATCCAAAATTTCCTATAATTTCATGACTAAATTACCAGAGCTGAGATGAAAGGGTTACTATTAGGATAATGAAATGCAAAGATCAGAAATAAAATGTATTGCATAACTATCTTCTGAAATATGGACAAAACTGCCCTGACTTGCATCAAAGACAGTGTGTTTGAGGGTGAGGGTTAGGTTTGTGATTACATTTGGAACAGAAATCGGGAAATCTATAACTTAGAAATACTTTCATTCTCCTTTTAATTAACCATGTTCTTAGCAAAAAAATTTAACAGGCTCTGGAGTTCTAGATTGTGACTCAATGTCATAGTTCAATAACCTTTTTTTCTGAGATGACTCTACTAAACAGTTTGTCTATGCACACTGAAACCTACCATGGTTTTGAGGAAATGAGTTGATTGGGTAACAGTTTAAGATAGTAGTGAGCAACATGCTTGCATAGGATTAGAACAACAAATACATGTGGATGCTACTCACTGTGAAGCCGCTGTGATGCTTGTGTTTATGAAAAAGTAAAACTACTGTGCTTTTGGAGGTTTTATGAAATGCATATTATAACGCGATTTTTTTCAGCCTTTCAAGATTCACAGTGAAGCACTGTTGTTTTGAATCAGGGCAGAATTCAGAGCCTTGGTATTTTGAATATAATATGACTTGCTTTAACCCCCACCCAAAACTAGAGTAATAACTCTTAGCATGTTTATTCTTAGCTATCAATCCATAGCACGCCTGGTAACTGCACTCATGAAAACTAAGATATGTGCCAAGCACCTTTTTTAATTACACTTAACGACATCAGCATCTCAATGACATCAGCATCTCAGTATCTGTATTGTATAAGCCTTTCATATTTCTGCAGAAATAATGCTTGGCCTTTTTCTAAGGCAGCCATAATGTCCAGCTGGAACTTGAATAGTTATGCGAATCTGGTGCTTTGATGAAAACTGTGCCTGGGATTTTTTTTCCATCAAAATCAACCACTTAGAGCACTGGTCTCAAGATATATCCAGGTTTGATGATAAAAGGATATCTGGAGACACATACATCTCCTTTTTAAATGAGAGATTGACACACAGCTATGGTGTGGTTTCTCAGTTTCTTTTGACAGGCGATACCCAGGACCAACCCAAAACCTCGCAGTGCTTGAAGCGAAATGCCAGATACTAAACATCAGTTACTGGCAGTGCACCAGACACCACTTCTTGTGCTCCTTCTTATGATGCTTTAGCTCAGCTGTTCTCAAACTTATCTGAGCCACGACCCACCTCATTCTCTGGCCGTGGGTCGCGACTCACCTCTGGAAGCCGCTCCCTCATCACACTGGGCCCAGGACTGCCTCTGGAGGCTCAGAACAGCTCCCAGACACAACGGAAGTCATGTCAGTGAAACAGGAGGTGACCTGGAGGCCGTCCCAGGTCCAACTCTATGCGGGAGCGGCTTCTAGAGGTGCGTCATGACCTGGAAGTGGCCTTCTGGTTGTGTCCATTTGGCTCCAATTTGGGGACGAGGGTTGGTGGGCCCAATTAGTGACCCACCTCAGCTTCGGTCTGCAACCCACCAAGTGGGTCGCAACTCATAGTTTGGGAAGCGCTGCTTTAGCTCATTGCTCTTTTCTGCTGCATTCCTGTCTTTTCAAATTGGGGGAATGGGAGGAGGAGAAGCAGTGGCAGCAGTTATGCAGACAGGGCCATGTGCTCCCTGCCAGTCTGCTGCCTGATGCACCTGTGTTAATTGGCCTCATACACGCCAGCCTTTGCTGCCATGGGCTGCAGGGAAGCATACTAAACATGTCTGCACCTTAGGAAGTAATGGATAGGGAGAAGGGAATAGTCAACTTTTTTCTACTCTATTATACTTGTTAAAATTTAAGCTGAACTTGTAATGATTTGAGCGATAGATGTTAGAGCTCATTGTTTGGACATATAAGATTGAAAATATGGATTAACTGTTCTTCCATCCTGATTCTTTGTTGCTCTTAAGTGGTGTGCTAACTTCTGAAATCCAGTTCTGTGCCAGCCCTAGAGTGTGTTGGGAACAGTGTTTAGTAAGAGCAGATGTAATTTGACTTTCTTTCTTTCTTTCTTTCTTTCTTTTTAAAGCAGGGTAGTTTAAGAATGTTGCTATCCTTAGTGAACTGTGCACTTTATAACAGAAGCTGCAAAGCTTTGCCTAGAAATAATACTTCCCAAAATTTTTGAAGATGCATGTCTCTTTAGGTTCAGGGAATATAGCAACTAGAACAGTGGTTCTCAAAGTTCTCCCGCAAGGCAGGGAGAACTTGAGTCTTTGCAGAGGCAGCAATGGCGATCCTGAGGAAAGCTTGTTTTACTTACCAGGGGTCCTGGAGCCCTCCAGGAGGCGTGCACCCTTCTCTGTGGGGCTCCCTGAGCTTTAGATCACCATGAAACGGCGATTACGTCCATTTCCGTTTTTTGTCTGAAAACTGGAAGTGGTCGTAATTGCCGTTGTGCAATGATCTAAAGCTCGGGGAGGCCCACAGAGGGGAGTGCAGGCCTCCCCATACCTTCTGGAGGGCTCCAGGAGCCCTGGTAAATAAAAATATTGCTTTTTAAAACATTTTTCCCGGCGGTAGCGGGGATCACTGCTGCCATGCTCTCCCCGCCCCTTAAGGTGGCAGGGAGCAGCATCTGATTCTCCTGGTGGGTCACGACCCACCAGTTTGAGAACCGCTGAACTAGCATATGTTCCAGTTCAAATTAAATACCTAATGTCCAGTTTCAGCCTTTGACTAACACTTTGAGCTAGGGAGCAGCTGGCTTGAATCACAGTTCTTGGTTGAACATAGCAAATGTGGTGGTATGTAAGTGAGGAGGCTGTCAGAATATGCAGGAGTGAGACAACTTAATTTTGTAGATCAAAATCAGCTTCTTAAGTATTGCCTGCTCTAGGAATCCCAGGTTGTTGTTTTTTGGGGGGAGGGGACTGTGTGGATGGTAAAGCTTTAGTGTCATGTGCTCCAGAAATTAATATTGTTAGGATCACTTTGGACAGGTGTTTTGTCTGCTTGTGTCCAAGGTTATATGCCAACAGCAGGGTTATAAAGATACAACTGTCAAAAACTAAACAAAACCCACGGCCAAATCCTAAGTGCACCGCCCAATGGCGGCCAAAAAGCAGTCAGTGCTAGTCACAAAAGCCTCCCTGACAGCGTGCTGCCGGGGATGCTGGAGGGAAGGCGTCTGCCTTCCCAGCCGTGCCGGAGGACGGCTGGTTGTGCACCGGGAAAGGTAAGGGAGGGTGTAACAGGGACAGGGTGGGGCATAATGGGTGGTGGGGAGGCTGCGGGAGGCAGAGGATCCATCGCAGAAGGCCTGCTCCAGATCGTATCTCCTTCCCTGCAGCCTCCTTGCCCCTTTTTATCCTTGGATGTACGCTAGCAAAATTGCTAGCGTAGGTCCGAGGAGATCCATTGTGGGCCATGAGGCTTACACAGGGGTAAGGGGACTAAGCATCCCCCTTCCCTGTGGAAGACTCCCGATCTCTCCCCCCCCCCACACACACAGGATGCAGCGGCTGCGATTTGCACTGCTGCATTGGCAGGGGGTGTAAAGGTTAGGTTTGTGCACCCTGGCATCTTTACCACTAGAGCTGCTTACTTGACTGGTGTTAATATCCTTTTTTGCTAAGTCCATTGATGTACAGTATATTGCATTCACATGCAGTTTTAACGCTGATATTTTTAAAATAATACTGCTGTTTTTGTACTTGTACTTTATCAGTACATCTTAGTCATGTCTCAAAGACTTGCAGCCCTATTAGCAGAGCTGGTTTTTGAGACTCTATTCTTGGTCTTGTACACTGTATTAGAGGTGTCAGGAGTTGATTGTAGACCTGTCAAGGCTGTCAGGTGCAGTAATTTAATTACCATGTGCAACAATAGTGGCAGGTCTGATTGCTGAAGAAACTAGTTTCCATAAGATGTTTCATCTTTTTTTCAAAAGCACGTGATCTGGCCTACCTCAAAACATTATTTCTTAAAATAGTGGAAAACTATGGTAATCTAGAGTTTGAACTAAATCTTTTTCTGCAAGGAAATGGAGCAGCAAAACTGCATTATTATTAGTCCAATTTTCCTGATACTTATTTTAAATTTGATTGTGTACCTAAATATAGCCTCTTTAAGAATGCTTGAAGAAAGTTGGATTCCTAATTTGACACTTTTTTCCCAGCTTAAATTGTGCATTTACCAAGTCCCTTTGTATATGTGGGGGGTTTGCCTGAAAGAGTCATTGTGTAACGGTTCTCCCCCCCCCATGTCGCATCCTCTCATTTGATAAATTCATGCATATTCTCACAGCACCTTGTTACTTGCAATAATATTGCATTTATCATTCAGTGGAGAATGTGTGATGTTTGATAGAAATCCTTTTTGAATGAGTAGTGTAGCAGCAGCAGTAGTTGTGTGAGTTGTGCCTGTGGTCTTCTGTTGAAGCTGAAAGACAAGTAGGCAATTATTGAAGTGTAATGAGGATGATAAAACTAGTATATGGTGAAAGCTGCCTGTGACTTGTGCAGCCCTCTTAAGGTAACATTTGGCCTGTAGTTGCGTTACAGATGTTCCTAAGTAACCTAAAAATGGAAACTTCCTTCTGTTTTGATTCCCATTTAATCAACGTTTTAGCAAATGACATGCAGCTTGCTTTGCTCCTGGTCACTTAGTAGGTCAGTATCTATTGCTGATTTTCTACTTATTTTGCCTGTAAGAATATCTGCAAACTGCAAGCATCCACAATAGCTTGTTTAGCTGTGGAATGGAGTTTAAAATGTATGTGTATCAATACAAACCTGAAGTAAAAAAATGTATTCAAAAAGGGTTTTCTCGTTAGTGATGAAGTAGGGTTTTGCATATGTCAACACTAACACTTGCCAATGTTTTAGTGATTTACATTAAAGTATAGTATTTACAAAATTTGAGTATACATTTCTGTTTGCTGCTATGCAAGGAGATCTATAACTTAAATTGTATGTGCTCAGTAACAAAATATTTTAATCTATTCTTTTCATTGGAATTTGCCAATGATCTGCTTCATTTTAAAATGGAGCAAATTGGCCCCCAAATAATAACAAATATAGCTAATGTTTTTCCGATTGAATACAACATGCAATTCCTGTGGGGTCTTATTGTGGTACTAGTTAAGTGTACAAAGGTAATTGTTTGCTAAACTTCTCCACTCCCCCAACATAAGTACGATTTAATGACCTTGGAACTATATTGCTTGTGGCTCTCAAATCTGGAATTATTTGGTTTGCTCATATTAATCATTAATGGATCCCCTTGCAGCTCTTGAAAAGCTCTAAGAGTTTGCATTAGTTTTTAAGAGCTAAAGCCTCTCTCACTAATTAGCTTCCTAAGCCAATTAGAAGATTCATTTTGCACTCCACTCAAAGCAATTTTATAGTTTGTTTAGCTTTAGCATCTAATGCTTCAATTTACATTTAAGTAATTCATTTTAGCCCTGTA
The DNA here is from genome assembly GCA_026170595.1 of Plestiodon gilberti rubricaudatus. Lineage (NCBI taxonomy): Eukaryota > Metazoa > Chordata > Lepidosauria > Squamata > Scincidae > Plestiodon > Plestiodon gilberti. The sequence goes on from JANXHW010000004.1 coordinate 36,006,472, forward strand.
CTAGAGTTCTGTATCATTTGTAACCAAGTCAAATGTCTTTCCTTCCTCAAATTATCTACAGTCAGTACAAAACTGAAAGAGGTACATTCTTATCTGAGGGAAAATATCTTGCAAAATGATAAATACAACTATAGGTATATGCCTTATAATGCATCAGACCATTGAATCTTCTAGCTGACTATTGTCTCTATGGCATAGCAGTAGTTCTCCAGAGATTTTTAGACAGTTGTCTTTGCCATCCCTATGTGGTTGAGGATTGGACTTGAGATGTTCTGCAGGCAAAGTATGTCACCTGTCGCTAAGCAGTGACCACTACTAGTTTCCATAGGTTCTTAGCCTCCAGGATGGTAGTTGTCTCATTACCACTAGCAGAACCAGTCCACAAAGCTAGGGTGCTGAGTGGCTTATTAAAGATCCCAGACCAGTTGACTCCAGTTGGATGGCTGCTCATAAGCAGCTAACCACCTTGGAAATAAGTTACAGTAAATCAACCAAATTCACAATCTATTCTTTTTTTTTTTTTACATAGAGCCCAAACTTTTTCAACCTGCAGCTCCCTTGACCATTGACCATGGTTCCCCATTTGCATTATGTTGATGCCTGCCAATTGTCATTGTACTGTTTTCCAAGCGGTTTCCATGGCTTCCCTGGGAGCCACACCTCTCAGTTTGGGAACCACTGACATAGAGGATGAAATAAAGACCAGAAGTACTTGGTAATGTAAATCGCACAATCTCAGCATTGTTTATACCATTGTATGTTCCAGCCACAATGACACACCAGCATTCTGAGTTTTTAAGAGAAATTGCAAGTCGTCCAATATTGATTTTCATTCTAGTCTGTAGCAGGTGTAGCACTCGCTCATCATCATCATCCATCATCAGTAGTATTTATATACCACCTTTTCTTGATCATCAGATTTCTCCTCTGACTTTAATTCAAGGCAGTTCACATAGGCAAGCTATCTAACCCCTCCCCCCAAGGGTTTTTTACAAATACAATACAAAGTTCTAGAGCGACTGTCTCATATATGCCTGAAGATCTGAAGGACGGCAGTTCAAGATGGCTGGAAGTGTCTGTGTCTGTTGGAGAGCTGCCAGCACGCTGAGCTGATAAGTTGCAGTGCCTCTGTGGGGGAGTGGAATTGCAGCTGAAGCACTTGAGTGGCAGTCAAGGTTGCCTGTCAGCTGAAGCGTGGTAAGGCGAATGCCAGAGAGAGGGAGAGAGCTGGACTGTGAAAGAAACATCTAGAATGAAGGGTTCTATACATTATTTTATTGTAAAAACTCCTTGGGGTTTAGAAAACCTTACCATGTAAACTACCTTTGAATTAAAGTCAGAGGAGAAATCCGCTGACCAAAGAAAAGGAGGTATATAAATACTGATTTATTATTCATTATTATTATTAGTCTTGCATAGAACTACATTCTAGATGGTTTCCTTCACAGTCTGGCTTCTGTCTGGCATTCACCTCCCACGCTCGTCTGATGGCAACTCTGTCTCAGAGTGCTCTGCATTTTTCCTCTCTCTTACCAAGGGCTCCTGCAGATTGTCAGCAGCATGTCGACAGCTCTCAACGGCTCATGGATGCTTCCAGGTGTCTCGAACTGATGCCCTCAGATCTTCAGGCATATGAGATGGCAGCTCTACCACTGAGCCAGACCACCTGCCAGATTCCTCCAGACACATTGTGGAATCACTACAGGGCATAATGGATCTCTGCTTTCACTCCCCTCCCCAGCATTATGGGAAATGAGAGGCCTGTGGGTGGCTCAAAGGGGGGAGATTAAGGAGGGCTCCATTATACCCTTCACAGATCTAGTCCAGCAGTGGGGCAGAACTGAGATTTTTGTTCCTTGACTAAGCTGGATGGCAAATGAAAATGGAAACCAGGCTTCTAATTTTTTCATAATGGCCGGCAAGCGCCCCTGTGTAGCTGAGGAGGGGGAAAATAGGGATCCTGAGACACGGCTACTGCAGTGGACCAGATCTAACTCCCAACCTGGGTCTAACTCTTCTTGCCTAATAGTACAAGTCCAGAAGCTCAGCAATTCCCAATTAATATGCTATAGAGACTTCTACAGACTCTTCTACAATACAACTTAAATGGGGGGACGGACGGACCAGAATACGCTGTACAAGATTCTTGGCATACAGGTTTGTCTCCTTTGAACTCTGAAACAAGGTAAGGCAGCTTTCTAAGGGAAGGAGCACTAAGTGCTATTGCAATTAATGTGGTTACACTTTGGAACTACCCACAGTACAGGGTAGTTTTTATTATTCCTTTTTTATTAGCATAGAAACTGAACTCTTTTTTTTTTTTTGCTACTTCAGTGCAGGAGTCCCTTCACAACAAATTCCTGACATTTTGTTGACCTTTCATTAAAATATACCATATTGTCCCGAGTATAAGACGCACCTGATTATAAGACGCACCCTTAAAGTTTGGTGCTATTAAAAAATTTAATTAAATCGCAACAGCCTGATTATAAGACGCACCCCTAGTTTAAAAACTTAAATTAGGAGAAAAAAGTGAGTCTTATACTCAGACCAATACAGTATATATTACATGTTCTTGCATTCCCCAGTGCCGGACAGCCCTGATTTCTACACTCGTCACCTTCAAGTGGCAAAGGCTAGGCTTGGTCTGTGGCTGTGCCATTCAGGATGATGCTTCTTTGTCAAACCTGCATGTTTGCATATTGTACTTTTTGTGCCAGACTAACACATGGCAAGGCAGCTGGGGGAGATGTGAAACTTTTTGACAGTATAAGCCAGGGCTTGATGAATTCAGGCCACCAGCTCACCATGGTGACTCAATTTGTTTCTGGTGCTGATGGAATGCTGTAACTAAAGCGCTGCCTCTGCTGTAAATCATGACAGCTGCTGGCATAGTTCAAAGACGTTGTTGGTCAGGCTGGCAGGGAGGTGCAGGAGATGCCATAGTTTCACTGGTGGGAGATGGAAGAGGGAGGGGACTTAGTTATGGCAGGAGTCTCTTGCCCAGTCTTGGAGGGGGTGTCACACAGTGCACACATCGTCCTTTTCACCCCCTCCAATAGATCTTCTAGGTGTGCGCATGTGTGACTTTCTCCCAGGTGTGTACAACATTGCAGCCTTAGTGTGTTGAATTTTAATAGTTAAAAAAATGTTTATTGATGCAAGACACATATAGTATGACCCCGTATCCGCAGAGCCTCCGTATCCAATAGAGCCTCTCTAGCTTGTAGGGGTTCCCTTCACTGGCAGGAAGCTGTGTGAAGAAGAAATCTGAGTCCTCGGTCCTTTTGGCCCAATTGTCAGCCCTTTAAATCCAGGGAGCTGGGTCAACACAGCAGCAAATATGGTAGACCCCATCCTTCAACCAATAACAGGCCCAATGGGTGGGGGCTCCTCCAGCAAACAGCTCAAAGATTAACAAGAGCCAGCATCCAGATTGATTCCAGGAATCGGGGATGAAGTTGAGCATTCTGATTTGGGCAGATAGCACCAGCCAAGGCTTATGTCAGACACCAAGGGGGGGGGGATGTGCTCCAGGTCCTTCCACAAGGAGGCGTGTGCAGTTTTGAGCTGGGCAGATTGCAGTTTGGCTTTGGAGCAAAACATTTGGCCTGTTGGATCAACACAGTTGCAGAAAGGCTGATCAGAATGTTGAAGGAATTGGAGTGGCAGTTGAATCCAGTTTCTGGAAGGCCACCATTCTTGTTTCTGGAAGAGACCAGACCGTTCGGGCTGCCAATAATAGACGTGTTTGCAGCAGAAGGGTACAACTGGCTGCCCAGATTCATGGCTCCTTACTGCGCTGCAATGGCAGAAAGTGTTGATACTCGAGGGCAAGATTGGCCTAGATTGGAGACTGCTGTATGTGTTTCCACCAGTGGCTCTCATCTCCAAGGTGCTTTGGCAGATCTGGCAGCAGGGAGCAAAAGTAGTCCTGATTGCTCCAAAGTGGCCAAGGAAGCCTTGGTTCCCAGAGTTTCTGAAGCTAATGCAAGACGAGCCATGGACTCTCCCATTAAAACCCATTTCCTCCCAGCCCACAGGTGTACACGTTTAACTCCTGTTGCGTATATACACGCTTGGGTAAGAATGCCTTCAGGTGGGACCTGCTGACTGAGTCAGGGTGAATCCTTCATTCGATTCCACTCATGCTCTGCCTAACAGCATGGAGATTGAAAGGCTCTGATTCTGATCTTGTGGCTACTCAGAGGCTGTTCTGGATACCCTTCTGGCGTCTAGACACCAATCTACTTAGCAGGTTTATGGGTCCACCTGGAAAGTTTTTTGGCAGTGGTGCGTAAGGCCCATGTGAGACATGTATTAGAGTCTCTGCAGGACAGTCTCAAGAAGAACTTGACTACTATCACCTTTAAGTGACAGGTTGCAGCACTTAGCAGCATTCTGGAATATAAGGAGGGAGTCTCTTTCCTCTCACCAACAGATATTTTCTTAAAGAGGTGGCCTTGCTCAATCCTCCTGTGGTGCATAGATTCCTCATTTGGAATCTCAATTGAGTGCTGCTTATGGGACCACCCTTTGAGGCATTGGCAAAGGTTCTGGTTAGGGAGTTAACTTATAGGACAGGGGTGGCCAAACTTGCTTGATGTAAGAGCCACATAAGATAAAACTTCAGATGTTTGAGAGCTGCAATATTTAAGAAGCATTTAAATTCTTAAATATATTTACTCACCATGAACAATGAACTTAAGTTTTAATCCAATGGACTCTAAGTTTATACCTGGTAAATAATTACAAAGCTTGAAAAATTCTTATTTACCTTTTATATTAATTGTGATACAAAAAGTAACTCAGCCAGTGTGTTTCGGAGAGCCGCACATTATAAGTCAAAGAGCCGCAGGGTGAGAAAGTGTTGACTAACACTTTGGTTCGCTGGTTGAGGTTGTGCATAGAGTTGGCCCTACCTATCCATGGGGAAGTCTCCCCCGTGGGAGTTATTGCTCTTTTTCTGTTTTGGGACCGCTCTTCCTTGGAAGAGATGTGTTAGAGCAGCCAATGTGGCATCAGCTTTTACCTTTATTAGACATTATTAGATTAATGAGTTCTCCTCTGCTAAAACTGCCTTTAGCAGGAGGGTACTTCAGAGGATGCTGTAGGTGGGGTTATGCACCTCACCTGGTGGCCACCCTTTGGCTGAGAAGGTCTGAAATACCCCCCTTCTTCTGACAGAGAAAACAGGAATTTCTTACCTGTAAATTCCTGTTCTGGGAACAGGAGCATTCCATACCTGGGATTGCCCTTTCCCCATGGTTAAAGGCAGGGCCAGGTAGATAAACAACTCCCTGTTGGAGGGGCATCCAGGCTCCCAGGCCAAACTCTACAAGCTGCAGCCTCTCAAATATCTACAAATACAACTATCGGTGGCATCACAAGGGGGATGCGACTGGTGCAGGGAGAACTTCTGACCCTAGGTAGTTGTCAGCAGTATCCCTGGGGTCAATGGCACCGGGTGCGGCATCCCGGAAGTAGGTTGGCAGAGCAACATGACATTGTCATGTCATCACATCATTGCCCATTGTTTCCGAGTTGCTGCAATTTCAAGTGTGTCAGGGGCGGAGGGGGGGGGCTCCAGCTTGCTACAAACAAGTGCATGGAGCTCCACTCACTGGTCTTTTTGCCGCTCTGGGCCTCGGCGGGACTAGGGTGAGTGTCGAGGACACAGGCGGCAATGAAGTAATCTGCTCCTGGGAACAGCATCCGGTGCAGCCTGCACCAGTCGCATCCCCCTTGTGATGCTACCGATAGTTGTGTTTGTAGATATTTGAGGGGCCGCAGCTTGTAGAGTTTGGCCTGGGAGCCTGGATGCCCCTCCAGCAGGGAGTTGTTTATCTACCTGGCCCTGCCTTTAACCATGGGGAAAGGGCAATCCCAGGTCTGGAATGCTCCTGTTCCCAGAACAGGAATTTACAGGTAAGAAATTCCTGTTTTCTCTGCCTTGCAGGGAGAACCTTGAATGTGTGCAGGGGTGAAGCCAGTAGCAGCAGCGATCCGGGGGATTGCCACCGCTGCTGCCAAAACAACCCCTGAAATGGGCCCCAACCCCCCTGCACTTACTGGAGCTTGGGGGAGCATTGGGGAGGCCTACGCGACCCTCTGCAGGCCCCCTAATCTTCGGATCGCTGTTTTGCAGCGATCTTCAGGCACTCCTAGTTTCCATGAAAAACCGGAAGCGCCTGAAGATCGCTGCAAAACAGTGATCCGAAGATCGGGGGGGCTGCAGAGGGTCGCGCAGGCCTCCCCAATGCTCCCCCAAGCTCCAGTAAGTGTGGGGCCCCCGTTTCGGGCACTTTGACGGCAGCGGCGATCCCCTGGATCATTGCGACCATGCTGTCCCCGCCCCTTAAGGGGGCAGGGGACAGCAAAAGCTCTCAATGGTGGGTCGCGACCCACAGTTTGAGAACCAGTGACCTAGGTTACAGAACAAATGAAACTAGTACAGGTAACAGAACCCCCTGGAGAATAGAGAGGAAGAAGAGAAAACAAAACACCACTGGGAAGGCCTTTTCGCAGCTGCTGCCAAACCTCATAGGGCAACGAAACCCACAGAAGACCCCATCTATTACCCACATGCTGCCTATCAGCCTGAAGAACGAGGCCCTGAACCTGGAGAAGTGGTGGCTGGAATGCCCCACCTCTTCTTCCCAAAACAGGAATTATTTACAGGTTAAGAAATTCCCATTTTTCTCCTTGTTTTTGAGTCTTTTCATCATATTTCCCAATTTATTTTTCTAATCATAATGACTAGAAATTTAAATGTTGTAAAAATTGAAATTGGTAGTCTGGTAGGTTTTTTGTGTGTGTTAAACCAGACATACGAAGCACCATACAAATTTCATGTGTCATTCCCTGCCACCCTGCTGTCTTTTTAAGCTATGAAGAACAGTTCCCTTTGCAGCATAAATTAAGGAGGGAAATTTGACTTGGAGAAAGCACGCTCAAGGATGTACCGGTACATGCTTCAGGTCATAGACTGAAGGTAAATCAGCAAACCAAATACCTTCCTTCAGACTTATTCTCGGCCCTTGGCTGGCAGAGGGTTCACACTTGTGCGTTGCTCTGTGCTCCTAACATTTTCTGGTAATGTGAAACAGAGACTTTCTGACTTCCTAATATTTTCTTGCAAAGATAGAAAGTACAGTACCCTCTATTGGTGCAGACCAATACTCAGAATGATGAAAATATGGTTTAGTATCAAATTGTAGCCCAGAAATAAAGATCTTACAGTGCAGCCCTATGCATGTCTATTCAGGTGTAAGTCCTGTTGTGTTCAGTGGTGCCTACTCCCTGGTAAGTGTGTATAGCAGCAATTTTCAACCAATGTGCCATAAATGGTCCGCAGGTGTGCTGCAGTAGTCTGGAGGAGGGTCATTTATTAGTAGGGCCATTGGGGGATGTGAGCCCACCAGCAGCAGCATGGTGTCCCTTGACAATTTTAGCTCCTTGTCAGTCTGCCGTGGGAAAAAGTTGAAAATAGCTGGTGTATAGAATTGCAGCCTTTAGACTTAGGTTGACAGAATAGTGCATGTATTCCTGAATACTTATTCTTGACTTTTAAATAAATTATGTTCAAAACACAGAATTACTGGGAAGTTTGTGGCAGTCCCCATTGTAGTGTTTACCCTTTCTGACCTTCCCACTACAGATAAAGTGAATGACACTGAATGGAAACAGTTCCTTGTAAAACGCTGATAAGGGACCAGCACTGCATTTTTGTTGTCTGGTTTTGAGACACATGGCAAAACTGATTACTTTCCCAGGGCTTTTACAGGGTTGTTCTTAAGCAGCAAAGAAGAAGATGCTCTTTCCTTAATATTTTCTAAAATATTTTTTTAAACAAGAGGGAATACTTGAACTGAAAAAGAACTTGGACCTTCTTAAATCTTAGCCCCATTTATTTATTTGTAAGGATGGTTCTTTAGATGCACCGTTTCTAGGACTGGACAAAGGTAAAATCTTGTTTACCTTTAAAATAGCTTTAGTCTTGAGCTGACTCAGAGTCTTGTGAAGATCCCCTTTCACAATACAGAGAAACTGATAACAGTGCTCTATTCCTTTTACTCATTCTTATAAGTGAACTGCTAATTTTAAACACAGTGAAAGTCTAAAAACATCTGAAACTGGACTTGTTATGATCTGGAAGTCTTAATCTTAAGCAATTGGAGAATTTAGCAAGGACTTGGAGATTCAGAACATGCTTAAACTGGAATAATTCTGTTGACCTCATTGAGAATGATCCATTAGAAACATTTAAAAATATACCCTGCGTTTCTCAAACTGATTCTAGGCAGTTTGCAATATAGAGTTACAAACAACATGAAAATTACAAAACAGCACAAAAATCAACACACAAAGAACACACAGAGTTGCAAAATACAAAATAGACATAACCACAGATATTGCAATACCTTAGCGAAGGTCTATGGGAATAAAAAAAACACACACACACACTTTTAAATGGCACTGGAAAACGAATGAGTATGGTGCCAGCACATTCCACAGGGTAGAAAATTCCATATCAGGAGGCCACCACTGAGAAGGCCCTTTCGCAAGCTGCTGCCAAACCTCAGAAGGCAACAAAACTCACAGAAGGGCATCCCTAAAAAGTCATGAAGGATGAGCAGGTCAAAAGATTGATTTTTTTTCTTGTTGCCTGTTGAGTTTTGAAATGCAGTATTATGCTTCCTGTGACTCAGTTGTCTATTTTGCTACCCCTTTTTCCATTTCCTATGTTCATGTCTCTGAATGTACATGTTAGCGTGTTAGGGTGGGTTTTTGTTACTACATGGCATACCACATTGGGTGGCATTTTAGCCATGTGCTTGTAATTGAGCGTCCTGGTTCAGATGAGGGAAGCTTTGTACACTTCTTAATTTCTTTCCTTGTAAGAAGTTTCTTTCCTTGTAATAAATTGTAACGTGAACTGGCTGGGTAGATGTATCCTTAGTTCTCTCAATTCCATTTGTATTCTGTTCTTTCTCAAGTGTTTTAGGCAGCATACGTGGGCATTGTTACATTTAACCTTTCCAAGAACCCTGTGAGACAGGATCTCGGGGGCGGGAACTGGCCCAAGTTCCCCTTGCTGACTTCGCAGCCAGGAAGATTTGATACAACCCTAGATCTCGTGGATAAGACATTTCTCTTAGGGCAATTTGGAAGATATATTCAACAACGCTAGATCTCGTGGATAAGACATTTCTCTTAGGGCAATTTGGAAGATATATTCAACAATTTTAGCTAGAATTAACGTTTGTAGTGTGTTCTATGGCTTAATTCATGTGTTAAAGTATAAAATAATTCGTTGTCACACCCACTGTTCCCAGTAATTCCTTTCCATACTGTAGTGGGCCATGATTGTGTTAGCTATATGGCTCAGGCTTGCTGCCAAATTTGGGTGAGGCCAGTCAGAATTATTAGGTAAAAATCTTTATCAAGCTGTCTAAGAGTAGGTTTTTCTGCTAGTGAGACTGTTTGACAAATGCAAGGTTTGCTTTAAACTGCTCAAGGATACCCTTTGATATTTGGGTTTCTTGCAAAAAGGTTAATTTTTGGAGCTAAGACAATGCTATCTTCTTGGAAGTGGAATGATTCTTGTTTTGGTTATAGTGTGAGTAAAATGCTGCTTTGACAGCTGCCCCCATTATTTACATACCCATGAGGGTATGTAGACAGGCTTGGGTGGAAGTGACCAGTCCCCTTTGCCTCAACAGGACTCATTTGCTATTGGAATTACGGTACTTAAAGTCCAATTCATGCTTTGTAACTGAAAGATTGAGGACCAGTTCAGTTGTCCTTAGCAGAGCTGAAGGAATGCAACTGAGATTACTGGATCCGTTCAGCATGTATATTTTCCAGCTCCCTTATTTTGATTTAGATTTAGGCCTATTGGTAGGTTTTTAATTTAATGTGTTTCTGTTGTGCATTAAGGCATGATTCTGTACATCGGACATGCATAAGATCATGCTGCAAGACAACTAATAACTCGAACTAGGGTTACAATTGAACACTTTAGAAGAGGCATTCCTCTTGTGAAAGATTTTTTTTTTTCCAAACTGGTATCACCTGCTCACATATGGGTCATCTAAAAGCAAAATATGTATCTTCATCAAAACTATTGTTTTATTTATAGGCATATTTATGCAATTTTAATTTATCAATTAACTGTCATACATAATTAAGATTTATTGGGTGATAGCTCTGTTTTGAACTGAACTTCTTTTAAAGAGAGCTGAATGTTGCCGATATGTTGTGTAAAAAAAATTGTAGTCTTAATTTGTTTGAATCCTTTGAGTTCTTAATTGAAACTGAAAAGTTGTTTCCTCCTTAAACCACTTCTTAAATGCTCTGTTTTACTATTAATTTATTGGCATACAAGGACCATTTTGCTGAAAGTGTACTTTGAGTTTAAGAAAAATATAGTGTTAAGTACAGATGAAATAACTGTCCAATTAATGATTAAGCTCTCAGTCCACATTCCCAACCGAAATGTAGCTGAAGTATGTGCAACTGTATTTGCTTGAATTAATCCCAACTAGCTTGACCTCTTTGTGACAGGGGTGGGGAGTGGTCAGATTGGGCCTGAGAGGGGGGTGGAATTGGCGGCGCCGGCACGTGCCGTATCCTATCCCTATTCTTGGACCTGATCTACCAACAGGAGTCAACGTGAACTTGCGCCAGTGATATTGCTGGCGCAGGGCTGAGTTGGCCCATAGTGGCAGCTGGGGCTTTCCCCAGGGCAAGAGGACAAATGTCCCCTTACCCTGAGGAGACATTCCACCTGCTAAACTCTCCCACGGGATGCAGCGTAACCCATACCAACACCGCTGCATCAATGTAGGGAAGTTTAGGTAAGATTGGGCTGTAAAGCTAATGTTTCTCCCCCTTACTCCCTCCATCCCCGAACTACTCTTGACTCAAGTTTTAAATGGAAGAATATTCAGTTCAACCTTAAAACAAGCAAACAAAAATCATTAGGATAGGAGCTTACACTTTTTAAAATGTTGCTTTGCTTATTTTATTCTATAGCTTGCCATGAACATAGATGGCGCAGATATTTTTATATTTAAAACTCACTTTTCATTTAAAAAACTAAACCAAAGCAACTTATAGGAAAACACTGAAAACATTTTAAAATCTGCACAGATAATGAAAGCAAAATAGCAGCAAAAACAACAAATAAACCAGTCCAAAATCGGTTCATCATAGTATTAAAAGCTTTCCAAAACAGAAATGTCTTCAGCATATAGTTTAAAAATGTATTTCATAATAAAGCAAGAGAAACAGTTGGTCATGGCGGCTTAGGCAGGGAGACTTAAGACAACAGCAGCTGGCAGCACAGGAAAAGAGACTAATGAGAAGTCTAGTCAAAGTAGGAGAGAGCAACCCACAAGCCTTTAACCTAGGAGCTGAATAGGTAACAGCTTCCCCTACTTGTGAGGATGAAAAACATACATCCACTGTTTATTGTATAGGTCTAGCTCGCATGCCGTCACACCAACAAAGATAATACAGTATGTGTGAAACTATTTTCACACTCAAAGTGCTGTACGAATGCAAAGTGTTAAATATATCTTGACTAACGCAGTGATACAAAATCTGTGTTGAACCTCAGGCAGCATAGAATTGTTAGCTTTTATTTCGATTTGATGTACGGTATTTGATTCAGTATGTTTCTGCACACCCATCCACATCTGCTTGCCTGGTCCCTGTGGATTTCATTATGTAAAATGTCCTTATGAATTTTCTAGTAGAAATCCAAGGGGGGTCAGGCAAGGAAGATTCTCTTGACTTGTAAAATATTTGCCTCAGACGCTCACTCTTGGTCATTGCACAAGGAAAGAAAATGATAACTAATGATCTTTTTTATTTTTATATATAATAAAAGTGTGTCTCTGTGTCTAGGAAATTTTATCACTAGACAAGGGAGAAGTTGAATCTTCCATCTCTGCAGTTGGTCTCTGGTGAATGTGTTTTCTCTCTCTCTTCATTTGGAATCCTACTTGGGCAATAAGGCTTATATCTTTACAGTTCAGTTCTATTTATTTATTTATTTAGGTAGCATCCCCATTCTGTAATTGCAAAATGGCTTTACATCCTAGTTTCAGGGTAGTGCCTCTAGTCTGTAATTGTTACTGTTCGCTACTCTGGGTGGGGTGAGAGAATGTTGTTGTACAGAATCTTGTCGGACAGCATTCTCTCCTCCTTGAGAAGGATTCACTCGGACTTTTACTTAGACTTGCACTTTTGCTTAGAGTTCTTTGTGGGGTTTCTTTTTCTCCTGTCTCCTACTTCTGACTTTGTGTGTGTGTGTGTGTGTGTGTGTGTGTGTGTGTGTGTGTGTGTGTGTACACGCACATAAACGCACACAATCTTTTTCTTGTTACAGCCTTGTCTACAGAGTGGCTATGTAACGATCACTGTGTAATGATAGCAGAAATGGGTGGGGTGGGGGCATTTAGTGCGTTCTTACAGGCTCAGAGTCAAATTCTTCATTTTGGGCAGCTTTTTGAGTGATGTAAACTTTCATGTCATTCACTGCCTTTGTAATGTGCATACAGTGACTTGAGACTTTAAACAGGGTCCCTTTTTCTGCGCTATTTTACTTCTATCAGTAGCTCCTAGCCATGATGGTTACCGGTATATGCTGCTTCCAGGTTCATAGGCAATATGCCTTTTGAATACCAGTTTTGTTGGAGCAATGATGGGAGAAGGGTATGCCTTTGTCTCCCGTTTTCCAGGATCACCTGCTGCTCTTATGTACTTACTACTATTGCCAATTGTGTGACATAATATGGCTAATATGCTCCCCTCCTTCCAAAATGGTGCTGAATGGAAAGAACCATGTGGTTTGCTTTGTTCTCCTGCAGCATGTTTAAATTGTAAATGTGCCTAGATTTGACTCGGTACAACTATGTTCTGAAACTGAAATTTATGGGCAATTTTCTGTGGCCAGTGTGGCATAGCCCGTGATATACCTTCCTCTTTCTCTCTTTTCCTCCTAGATTTGTTCCTGTATATAGTGGTTATGCAAATTTCTACCTTTTTATGCAAATTTCTACCTTTTTTTAAAGTATGTGTTGCTTTTCCTTCCCAAACTGAGATGCACATTATCAAATTTCTGAAGGTGAATTTAATTCTACCTGTTCCTCTGGAAGCTATCAAGTACTGTACGTATTTTTCAAGGTGGAATCAACATTTGAATTCTCTCCTAAGGATGACAATGGTTAGCCATCCACGAAGTGTTCTGATCGTGTGCAAATAAAGCCAATGTACAAATTTCTCTGAGTTATGAAGATAATACATCCTTTAAATTTTTTTTAAAAAATATTTAGATTCAGATGTGTTTTCTGAGGAAGCAAAAATGCGCAGCCCAATCCTACCTAACTCCCCCTTTGCTGATCCAGCCATGTCAACGGGACATGCACTGCATCCCACAGTGGAGTTTCAGGCACCAAAGGTCTCCTCTAGGTAAGGGAACATTTGCTCCCTTGCCCAGGGGGTAAGCCTCTGCCACCTGCATTGGTCTACTTGGATCTATGTCAGCTACTTTGCTGGCGCAAGTCCAAGTAGACCCAAGAAGACTCATGGAGGTTGAGAAGGGGGATAGGATATTGGTGGTGCTACTTCTGCTGATACTGCCCCCTTCCTGGCCTCTATCCACCCCTCCCCGCATCTCCTCCCCTTTCTGCTCACCTCCTGCCCCGCTGCTATTTGCCTTGCCTTGCTGGGTATAGTGGCAGTCCTCCTGTGCTACTGCCGTTTGCGGCAGCACTCCTAAAATGGCCACCAGTTGTGTGCTGCACATGCAGCTGAGAGCCATTTTATGACAGCAGAACTGTGTTTCACTGTCGTAAACCCTTCCACTCTCCAGCCCAATCCTGGATCGGATTGGGCTGTAAATGTTTGGAATTCACTTTCAGTGAAATACTTACAGTATATGTAGATGTGGGTCATTGCCTTATTCTTTTTTTAATGTGAAATCTAACACCACCGAACATGCAGCTTGCTCTTTGGTTGATCCTCTATTCTCAGTACTGTACTTGACAAATAATTTTTGTAGCCAAACTGCATGGTAGTTCATATTCGCCAGCTTGGTGAGTACTCTGGGGCCAGGCTCTGTTCAACATAGTACAGATAGGCAGATTGTATGGTGGTCTGAACAAAGACATTAGGAAATACCAGTTTTCCTTATTTGCTGTCAACTCTTCTTCCCTTGGGAAGTGTTCTGTATCCTCTTTCCTGATGCAAACTGACAAAAAGTGTTTGTACTCTGTTTCTGGATGCAGGTCCCAGTCATTCCGCATCATGAATGGGGCAGTGAAACTTGCATGTGTTCATTGCTACACAGTGTGGCTTGAAGCAACGCTGAAAAAATGCTGGCTTACCTTGTGGCATGATTATCAACTCTTTGTCCCTAGTCTGGTGACATCTAAAAATGCAAACGTTAATTAAGGAATACAAGAATTAATGGCTTCTTAAGCTTCAACATTGCGTTGCTGTAAGCTTTGGGTGGCTTCTTAGCTGAAGACTGTTTTGAACAATTCCATTTGTAACTTGCTGAAAGAGAAGCTGGGTGCTAAGGTGGTGCTCCAAACAAGTTGTAAACTATTGCTGCATCACCTGCCCACACAAAGTTGTTGGTATCGGAATTATTGCAGGATAGGTTTTGACACCCAACCTGTTTCTGGGCCCAGCAGAACTAATAAGGGAAATTGATTTCCCCTTTACATCCCTTAACTGAAATAATAAGTGGCTTATAAAATTGATTATATTTATAATCCCTAGGGGATTTTGTTTGTTTGATTGTGTTCTGTGTGTATGAAATGAAAGCAGTATTAATGTACCAGACAATTCCATATATGTTCGTTTCAGCATCTTTAAAGATGGATCTGAACGAAGGAAAATAAGATGGATGAACAAGGCAGGCAGGCACAGGCTATGGCCAGTGTGCGAAGCTTACTGTCAAATGCTCAGGTCAGCAGCTGCTACTGCTCTGTCCATCCCCAATTCACCATTGTATTATACTGGTACATTGTAATAGCGCAGTGTAAAGTACTTGCATATCCTTGCCCTACTGTAGAAAGTAGTGTACAATACTTAAACATCATTGGCTATTATATATCACATAATTCATATGTGAATATGCTAATGCTAATTACTATTTGACCTGAGTTATGCACTGTCTATCTAGCTATTTCCTTAGCTCTGTTCTATTGCACAGAAATTGCAATGAGCCCATTAAACACTTCAAAAGTGTTGACAATGTTACTCTGTGAGGTTTTGCATTATGACACTCTGAACTTTGGCCAGAATGTGTAGACAGCAATGAGAAATTTCTGAATGAAGGTTAATTTACCGTAATTCACATATCTGCCTGCTATCGCACCATGGATCTTTTGTGATTAGAAGTGCAAAATGAAAACTGGTTTTCTTAAAATCTGAATTCCTGTTCCTGTGTCAGAATGTGTGTGATTGTTTCCTCCGTGGCATGTTAATATTTTAACTTTGTTAAAAATATTTGATGGTAATTCAGTTCAGGAAAAGTCATACATTTACTTGGGATAAGCATATAAAATGGCAGTATAAAGTTTGTATACTCTTAAATGTTATGTTTAAATATTTTAGGATGTGTTCCTTTCAGAATCTGTTTTTTATTGTTGGAAAAATTGTGAGTGATTTAAGGAGTTCGTCCAGAATAAAAGTAAGTGTCTGGTCAGTCCACCGAAATATAAATGACTCTTAAACGATGTGCGTGATAAATTAGCATAGCAGTATAATAACTCTGTTTGGTTCTGTATGAAATACAGAGACTTTACAGCACAATATGTATAATAGATGACCGAGCATTGGATTTGACCTTCATAGCAGCTGTTCAGACATAATGTTAAACCTTGGGTTAGCTTTATAAGCAGGCATAATTTTTAGACTTGCGTAATCCCTCCTTCCTGTGAGCACTGGCGTCGCTGCAGGGGGGGTGGAGCTCTAAGTTTTGCTGCGGCTCCGACCCTCTGTTATACCGGAGCATGAAGTGGCCCCGCCCCCTTGCCTTCGGAACCATTCAAGGCAATGAAAGTGCTGCTCCGGAGCCACGGCGGAACTTAGAGCTCCGCCCCCCCTGCAGTGACGCCAGTGCCTGTGAGCATGTGAAAGATTAGAAACTTTTGATCCCAGTCTGCAGCAATCCATACTCTGCCATATTTTGGACAAATAGCAAAACCGGGATAGAAGTTTCCAATCTTAACACGCCAGGGGAGAAGGAGTCATGCAAATTTGAGGTTGTGCCTGCTCATTCTCATAATATCAAACCATAGTGCCTCTGGAACAAGTGTTCTGGTGGTATAACATGCTTTCTGGCTATCGCGAAAGGAGACACACCAGAGTATGTGGGCTGGCCGCTGCCAGAAGCAGTGAGCATCCTGCTCTGCACAGTAGGGATGTGATGGGGGTAGGGAGGAGGGTGATTGGGCCCAGGAAAGAGTGGGATTGGTGGCAGCAGCATCCGCTGACAATCCCATATTCTTTCTATGCTTCCATCTTCTCTTCCTTGGTTTTCCTTGTGCTTGTCTAGCTTGTAAGACTTTTAGGACAGGGATCTGTCCTGTCATTCTGTGTGAAGCACCATATTGCTGAATAAATAAATATAATAAATATCACAATCATCATAATCATCGTCATTGTGATGCAGTTGGGTTCATGGAGTTGCTAAGCTGCTATGGATCATCACCAACCTTCCTTACTTCTTTTGGATTTATCCTCCACTTGCTCATCTTCATACACTTAACCCTGGCTGATAGAATCAAGTTTTCTAGATAGAATCTATCTATCTAGAAGACTAGTTAGATCAGAGCAAAGGCACATCTAATACAACCGTTTTTCCTAATAACTAGATGGAAGCCTATCAGCAGAGTATGGAGGCAATAGTCTCTCCTCTTTTCCCCCCTCCCAGTTGCTCCCTGGGCACATTCAGTCCAGTGGGAGTTCCATTTAACTATTAGATTTGTCAATGGCTATTGGCTACATCTTCTATGAATATGTATAATTTGTTTATAAAGCCATCTGAACTAGTGCCCACTACCATATCTTGTAGTGTTGAGTTCCCCCCTCATGTGTTCTACAACTTCTGTTCTGGCCTAATGTTGCATATTTCTTCACCCCTGCTCTTTATCATTGGCTGCTGTTGACAAAAATGGGGAAATAATACAGTGTAAAATACTAAATATTATGTAGATCAGAACAGGGTAAATTGTAGTAAATGTTGTAGAGAGGGGAGGAAAAAAAACCTGGTACATGACTGCTATTTTTGGCAGTAACTCCATGTTTCTTGTAAAGCTTAGTTTTGCCATCGGGTTCATTAACATTCTGTACTCTGGGTTGTCTTACATCTTGTAAATCAGAGATTGACAAAATGATGAAGAATGTTTCCTTTTGTTACTTTTTGCATTGAAAATTAATGAGTCTTCAGTGAACAGATAATTCCATTAAGACTAGAGAATAATTGCCCTGGGCGCAAGCGCAATCTCCCAAGATCCTTCAAGTCATGCCAAGCTGACTTCTTAACAAGACATTCTGACCTGCAAACTTGAGTTGAGTTGTTGGCATTTTGTGGAAGGAAATGTTGCATGTAGCTTGGAGACTGTTCTAAATGGTACCTGACATACAGGCATGCCTCTGTTAATCCATTCCAGGTGTTAAATATTTAAAATTTATTGATAGAAGCTCAGTTGCAAATTCGCTGTTCTATGTGTTGTGTTCTTTATTAGACATATTTTTTATTCGTCATGCAATATATAGATCTGCAATTAAATTTGCACTGATGGCTTTAAGTCATTTAATCCAAATTGTGGAAGATGTTTTAACTGTGAATACTTGGTTTACATTGGGGGAGGGGAACCTTTTCCCTGCCGTTTTAAATATGATAAATTTGGTTGCGGGCCGGCCATAAGGCCGGCCACCTTTATTTATTTATTTATTTATTTATTTTATTTTATTTAACCCCTTTGGACACCCCCCATGCAAAATTTGTTTGTCTTCCTTTTGGACACCCCCCCATGCAAAAACAAATGTTGAACGCACTTCGCGGCTCCGCACTCAACTCTCCCGGGCTCCGGGAGAGTGAGCGTGGCGCCTACGGAGGACGATGTGACAGCAGCCCCAGTTTCTTTCCGGGCCGCCGCTGCTGCCCGTGAAGAAATGGGGGCTGCCGTCGCATCGACCTCTGTAGGCGCCGCGCTCACTCTTCCGGGGCCCGGGAGAGTGAGCGCGGCGCCTACGGAGACTGGGGGGTACGGGGCGAACATTAGGCACTTACCTTGTATCGACATGCAGCAGCCATGAGGGTGATCATCGACGATCAGGAAGAGGAAAGCGCCTCTAGGAATCGCCTCCCTACTCGCTGGTGAGTCACCAGCAAGACTAGTCGATTCCTAGAGGGGCGCACCGCTTCCTCTTCCTGAGGTAAGTGCCCGAGCTCATTCCGTCCGGCCCGCCGCAGTCCACCGAGAGGAAAACATTAATTTAATTTTGGTTTTCCTCTCGGTGCGGTGGGCCTCGGCGGACCGGACGGAATGAGCTTGGGGGTGGGCCTCGGCGGGCCGGACTGGATGGCCTTGGGGGCCGGATCCGGCCTGGGGGGCGGAGGTTCCCCACCCATGGTTTACATCATTAGGCTGAAGGAACCACATTTCTCTGTTCACACTAAATACTGAGATCCATCACTTTAAAAACTGAAGTCAAAACACATGCTTTTAAGCTGTATTCTTCATTGGACTACAAGCATCTAGATTAGAGCCTCTTAAGCCCCTAGTATCTTAAGGGCAGGATGACCAGTAGCTATTACTATATGTTGTTTCACCTAGTCCACTCTCTTGGAATGTAAGTTCAGCCCAGTGATTGGCTGTGGAAATAATTTTTAAGCTGTTTAACAGAAAATGTATTCTTAATAAACTGTGTGGGATTTTTCAATGTAATTGTATGACTCTTAATACAAAAAAATGCTTTGATAGTTGGTCAGAGACTAAGCATGGCAACAATGTTTTGTGCTTTAGTTGTGAGCAGATGAAATACTCTTCTTTGTGTCAACAAATGGAGCTGCGTAAAGCCTCTACAGATGGGAGACTTTAACATACTATCAGCCTTTCAGAACTATTATGATTACATTATACCATGTGTACAGGAGACGTCAGGAGTACAATATGCCTTTGAAGGCACTGAGTTTTCAAGTAGGGGGTTCTCAAATTTTGTATGACGATTAAGAGGCTTAACGAAAACAAAAAAACAAAACATCCTGTACTATTTTTAGAATGAATGAATGACTTTCTGGCTAGGTTACCAAGCTGACTTTTCACTTTTGAACATAAGAGAGTAGTAGCCAAGAAACGTACGGTAGCTGTGAGTTGGAACTTCCCTGGTTTGAACTTTGCTGCTGCCATAAACTCGCTAGGTGGCCTTTAGGCAAGCATCTCCTTCGGGCAGCGCAATCCTGCGTAAGGATCCGGATGGTGGCCCAGGGCCACCCGCCGGATCCTGTGCTCAGTCAGTCAGGCTACTGCTGGGCCAGAGGTCTACTCGGGTAGACCTCCATAAAGCACATTCGTGACGACTCGTGAGCAGGGAAGGCCAGCACATTTAGCTTTCAGAGGTGTCGGAGAAGGACATTTGTGAATGATGGCAGAACTTCTGTGATTGTAGAGGTGCTCTAAAACTAGAAATTTCTCACAGAAACCAAGGTATGACTTCCTGTGCATTCATTCCAGTGTTATACTGAACCATTTAAATGCGTAAGAGAATTGTCAAAAATAATGTATAAACCCTCTAAAATAGCTCTAAGACTGAAATCCTAAGCCCCTTGTTATGCACATGGGTCATTCCATGTCAAATCAACCAATGAAAAATCCATTTTGGAATTTGATGTTACGGATTTTGTTCATTTTTGGTACATTTGTACCTTAAAAAAATTCAGATTTTTTTGTCTGTCCATTTTTGAGAGATTGAATTTTCAAAATTGCCTAAAAATGCCAAAATTCACTTGTCACCGTACCTTCAAACGCCATTTACAAGATAACGATGAAAGTGACAAGGAATTAAACCCTCAAGGGTTAATTCCTTGGCAGTGACAAGGAATTAAACCCCTCAAGTCCATTTTTCTACAGTTTACATTGATAAAATTATGTGGTAAAATGAAATGAATCCAAAATTTTACAACAGGATTTTTACAGAGAGTGAGGTGTGTGTGTGGGGGGGGGGGGGGGAGGAGATAGCCTGCCCCTGTCCTATCTTGGCAAAGGAACTGTTCAAAACATGTGCCTGTTTTGGGCCTATTTATTCGTGTTTTGTGCCTATTTTATTCGTGTCCCCTTCCCCCACCTTCCAGTCAGCTTAGTTGTGGTCTGGCTCTCTGTGTGTGCAATTCAATTTATGTGGACAGTGTGTTTTAGTGAAGCTTTCTAGGACATTTTTGTTGTGAAGCTGCTTTATTAGCCTTTATTAAGTTTAATTCATTAACTGTTTGATAATTACATTATTTGAAATATTGAGGAGAATAAGTGGTCAAAAAACTGTTGCAACCCTTTTTTAAAAAGGGGGGCACTGGGTTAGTAAAGACTTGAGGAAGGTTAACTGATTGGATGGTTTCACTAAATAGTAAAATCAAACCACACATGAAAGTGTGCACTTCATGCAGATTGCAGTTAGGAAAAGAGAAGCCTTGTCAGATGGAAAACAATATACTGTACTTGAAAAGGAAATTCCTCCTGAGAATTATGAGATTCCTGGTTTTAGTCATATTAAGGAGTCTATTTGGACCCTGATACAGCTTTAAGCCACTTAAATGCCTCTTTGACATCCCTTGGTGAGTCTATGGTGTGCAAGAAGAAAGTATTAAATAGTGCAAAGAAAAGTAGCTAAGTATCTAAAGTGCAAAGAAAAGATGGGGAAGATTAAAAGGACCTACAAAGAACTATTATTTTTACTTCTGAAGATGATTTAGATGAGGAAGAATGTCACTGTGCTGATTCAGAAATTCAGCAACTAAAGGAATACAGGTGGGCCCCCATATCCACTGATTCGCTATCCACGGTTTCAGTTATCCACGGATCGTGGGGACCCCCCCCAGACTTTTACTTTTTTCCCAGTAAGCTTTGTTTCTTCCTTTAAAGAAACAGGAGAAGCAGCCTCTGGCTGCTTATTACAGGCAAGTAGAACCAGACTAAGTACTAGAGAGGCTCTGCAAGGTTAATAGAAACCTTGCAGAGCCTCTCTAGGACTTAGTCTCGTTCTACTTGCCTGCAATGGAGGCTGCTTCTGTTTGTTTTAAGGAAGAAACAAAGCTTGCTGAAAGAAAAATAAGAGCTGGGGGGGGGGCAGCATGCCTGCCTGCAGGGGAGGCAGGTGGGGGGGGAACCTCAGGAAACCATGGAGGGGGTGTTCACTCTTATCCACGGTTTCAAGTATCCACGGAGGGGCCTGGAACATATCCTCAGTGGTTATGGGGGCCCACCTGTATTTTAAAATTACGAACAGAAGTAAAAAGCTCATGATTTTGATAGTTTTACCAAAAAGCTGGTCCTGTAAAAGAATAGAAAGTGAATTCATTCTCTATAAATCTCTCTAAGTCCTGTTTAAAAATTTTTGGATTCATTTTAGTTTACCACATAATTTTATCAATGTAAACTGTAGAAAAATGGACTTGAGGGGTGTAATTCCTTGTCACTGCCAACGGATGGACAAAAATCAAACATCTCATAGTAAGGTACAAATGTACCCATAATGAACACAATCCATGACTTCAAGGTTTCATGCATTGGTTGGTTTCACATGGAATGACCCACATACCTTCCCTTGAAATCAGTGAGATGTACAGGTGGGCCCCCATATCCACGGATTCGCTATCCATGGTTTCAGTTATCCACGGATCACGGGGACCCCCCCAGGCTTTTACTTTTTCACCAGTAAGCTTTGTTTCTTCCTTAAAGAAACAGGAGAAGCAGCCTCTGGCTGCTTATTGCAGGCAAGTAGAACCAAGTAGAACAAGACTAAGTCCTAGAGAGGCTCTGCAAGGTTAACAGAAACCTTGCAGAGCCTCTCTAGGACTTAGTTTTGTTTTACTTGCCTGCAATGGAGGCTGCTTCTCTGTGTGTTTTAAGGAAGAAACAAAGCTTGCTGAAAGAAAAATAAGAGCTAGGGGGCAAGCATGCCTGTCTGCAGGGGAGGCAGGGTGGGGGGGACCTCAGGAAACCATGGAGGGGGGGTTCGCTCCTATCCACAATTTCAAGTATCCACGGAGGGGCCTGGAACGTATCCCCAGTGGATATGGGGGGAGTACTGTACTCAGTTGTACATGTTTATAGAATCAAGGTATAAAGAATAGCTTTTGGGAGTTTAACTTTGAGGCTGTCAACATGACACAGCATAAAATAGTTCAGTTCCATTAATTTTATATGTTTGGCAGATGTTTGACTATTAACATGTTCATATTCAACACTGTCTTCACGTATTTGTCTGTTTAGAATGTTTGTGTATATATAGTACATGGAAGAATATTATGATCATTTTCTTATCAGTGCATTTCAGGTTGCCAGCAAAGACCACGTATTCTGTATGTCAGATTATGTGTTCTATTTTGACTCCGTTGTCGTCGACTTCCCCCACCTAAACCAAATACAGTTCATTGTCTGGTGTTAATTAGATCTGTTGTTTAACCCCCCCCCCCTTCTGTTAAATACTCTATTTTGGTCTAAGAATGGAACTGATATTTCAGATATTAAAGGAACTTTTAAAGAAATCCAGTTCATGCTGAAACCTGTACTGAGTTTAGTTTAATTCTTGTAAACATATCTCCTGAGACAAATCAGTGCATTTTGGCCATGTCTGTACCTGTATCGAAGTTGCAGATGAAAGCTTTCAGGTGCTTGCTTCAGTGACTGCCATAGGAACATGAGGAGTGCAGTCTCTAAACTATTCTACAATATTCCACCCAGTTAAAAAGATTAAAAACTGAAATATGAAGGGACAGTCTGAAAGTCAGGGAGCTTAAACAGATGCTATTGTTTGATAAATGATTGCTGCAGTTGATTTTGTTCACAAATTTGTAAATGTTATTGTATGGGATTTCTTCAAACCATCAGATTTATATCAGAAAGAGAACTCACCTTTTTCTCCGGATATAAAGAATGATAATTTGATCACAATATATAGAATTGGTTTGTCCCCCATAGGATAGAATTGAATCCCCCATGCTTAGGGGATGGATGGAGTTCATCAAATCTTTTAGTGTTTGCTTACATGTGCTGTCTGTAGACCATGCTACTCTATCTTGATTGCTCTGCATCCCTACCTTGAATTGCCCCTTCTGTGCCTGATGCCTCTGTAGGTAATCTGACTTGGCTAGTGAAAGATAGCTATGCCTTGATTTGCAATAGCAGTTCCCCCTGTTAACTAGGCAAAGAGACACTGTTTAAAGCGGCACTCCTTTTACATTTAACTGGGGGGGGGGTTTCTCATGTTTACCAGGGGGAGAGCAGTTGACCTCTTGAGCCCAGCAAGGCATCTGAGTGGCTGTTGCTGGGGTGTCTCTTGTGTGTGTTTTTAGATTGTGAGCCCTTTGGGGATGGGGAACCATTTATTTATTTAGCTATGTATATCACTTTGAACTACTTTTTGTTGAAAGGTGATATATAAACATGTTATGAGTACAGTCGGACCTTTTTTATCCACTGAGGTTCTGTTCCTGGAACCACAGTGGATAAGAAAATCAGTGCTATATGAAATCCGAGGGGGGGGGGTTGGGAACGGTGCCACATTACCTTTTTTCCAGCATCTTCGCGCTTCCCTCCTCCTGTTTAAACTGACTGGAAAAAAACCCCACTACTGGAAGCACCCTGTAAATGGCGCCAGAGACTCCCGACTGCATTTTTCAGCGGTTTGGATGCACGCAGGAGGCTGGAAGTGGCTGGCAGGCCCCCCAACAATGCTGAAAAAAAGAGGTAATGGAGTGCAGTTGGACTCTCTTTCACAGTTTTGCCATCCGTGTTGAGTCAAATCCGTGGATAAAAAGGTCCAACTGAATAGTGTTTGAAGATGTTAAATTTTGAAGATGTTCATGCCGTTGTGGTTCTGTAGTCAGCATTTAGTCTGAACAACCTTCCAGTGTCTCTTGATGACATTCCTTTGACTTGTGCATAAGATTTACAGCCCAATCCTGTGCCGGCCTCCGCCAGCGGAACAAGCACGTGGGCTGTCACAAACATGCCGTAAGGCACATTGTAGTAACGTGGAGGCTTGTGGCACTGGCAGAAAGGCCAGTGCTGGCCTGGCCTGCTGGTGCCAGATCCCAGTGGAGCCCCTGCCAGAGCAGGTAGACTCCCGCTGGACTGTGAAGGGGTGGGGAGACGGTGAAACTGAGGCATTCTGGGGGGGAGGCCTGGGTGGGGAGCGGGCTCGAGAAGGCCGCCAAATCCTATCCCCCTTCCTTATCCCCTTGAAAGCCTGACACGATCTGCCTGGATTTGCGCCAGCCATTTAGCTGGCGCAGATCCGACTCGCCCCATGGGGGCTGCTGAGGCTCAACCACGAAGCCCCCTTACCTTGAGGAGGCCTCCAGCCCTGCGCTGGATCCCAATTCCGCCTCATCCCAGTGCGGAGCTGACTTCGTTTCTTTCTGACTAGATAAAGAGAAGTGGCATGGTGTGGGATTATTCCTCACACCCACATAACTTTATGTGGAATTCTGCAGGGTTCTATTCTGTCTCTGAACTCAAACAGTTGTAGTGATTGGGAAATATAGTAAAATTCAGTGAAGATTTTTTTTTTTCCAGTAATAGGCTTGACCTCAGAATTTTTCCACTGGCAACTCATTCCTGATCATCCTCAACACTTTCTTTTTTCAGCAGCCTAACTTCAGAGGAAAAAGCACCGTATTGACCGGAGTATAAGACTCACTTTTGTCCCCTAAGGCAAGTCTTTAAAGTAGGGGTGCGGCCTACAATCAAAGTCTAGCTTTTCTGTAGAGTTTTCTGCAGTCCCTTTTTCAAGCCTCTCCAAGTCTTTCAAAGGTAAAATGCCTTTTCTTTTTTTAAATGGCAAAAGCTGTGTTTTCAGCTCTTAATCACTTGCTAAATGGCCAGGATATGCATAGAGGCTAGAAACCTCTAGCCTTAGAGGCATTTGAAAAAATTAACCCTTAAGTTTCAGCCCCAGGACTCTGTGGAAACGAAGATATTTATTGATCCTGCAGTTTGAAAGTTGAGAGCAAGAGCTCCTGCATAGGCTTATCATATCCAAAGGGGGGCAGTGTGCCAACCTTTAGGCTGCAATCCTATGCACACCTTCCTGGGAGTAAGCCCCATTGAATGCAGTAGGACTTCTGAGTAGACATGCATAGGATTGTGCTGTTAACCATTGAAATGTGGGCAGGTGCAGCTCATCATCATGGAAGGGTGCAACAAGTTGCACCTGCCCAAATTCCAAAGGTTAAAGGTAGGCACTCTGTCGCCCTTTGGATCTGGGAAGGTTACCAATACTAGGGTGCCCAGATTCAATAAGGGACACAGTGCCTATGCCTTTAACTGTACTAAAGCTGTACTGTTTTACTATTCTACTAATATGTATATTTTAAGTTAAAAAAAAGTTAAAAATGTATTTTTTTAAAAATAGCACCAAACTTTTAAGGGTGCGGCTTATAATCGGGAGCGTCCTATACTTGGGGCAATACAGTATTTTTGTGGTGTTAAACAATAGAGAGTCTGAAACACTGACTGATCTACTGCAAATCACCTAGATTTGCCAGTAGATCTTCTACCTCCTGCACACCCCTGCTATAGAGTTTTGAAATATAAGTAATATAGCAATGACAGGTTTTTTTTTTAGTAAACATTAGATATGAGAGCTTAAGGAACATTAGAGATGAATATCTTGTTTCTTCCCGGTGTCTGGCAGCTGTTGTTCAGAGGAGGAGAGTGAATAAGCTAAAGCTGGATCTGGGCAAAACTGAAAAAAACACTGGCTGGGAATTCCAACTCCACCAATAGATAGTCAGTTTGGTAATCTATTGCCAGCCTGTCAGATATGTATCCTGCATATACCTTTTGTACCTGATGCTACTTTGGGATGTACATATAACAGTGATGTAGACGAGTCTATTGACTCAGACATGACTCAGCGATGGTAAAAGACTCGACTTGAGACTTGGAGCCTTTTACAAGAAGTCAAATTTTATTCAGGTCTAAACCTGTTTTCCCCATTAAATAGATAGGGACTTGGAACTCGCAACCAAAGACTTGGGACTCGACTTGAGACTTGGACCCAGAGACTTGATCCACATCCCTGACATATAAAAGCATTAACCAGAACTGAATTCGACAATTGACATCTGTTTATGGCAGTTCTGAACATATCTGAAGAGAAGGGTCAGTAAGCCTTTACAAAAACTGAGCTTTGACTACTGCTGTGTGGGGAGTTCTTGAAATATCATTCCTGTCTCGGATGGAACTGGTTTTGGTTACTCGTGTTTTAGGCACTACATTGGATTACTGCAATGTGCCTTATGTGGGGCCACGTAAGAAGACCCACAAGCCTGAAGACCTTGCTTTTTCAGCAGTCGTTTCCTGGGTTACTAGTTTCTGTTCCTTTCCATTTATATTGCTAATGATCTCTGATGTCTCCTTTGTAGAATTTTAATTTTTGTGGATTGTACTGATTATTTTTAATGAGTTCTGTAAACTGCCTAGGGTCTCCCAAGCTGAAGAAATTTGGGATATGCATTTCCAACATAAATATTGGTGCAGGATGCTGCAGCCAATCTCCTCAATTCTCCATAGAGCTCTAAGATTCTCCTGGCAAAGTGCTTACTACCATATGAATATTTAATATTATGAAGTGGAAAATACATTGCTGGCTGCCACTGTAATTTCTCTCTTCTCTCCTAATATTTTGGGCTAATTTTGAAATTCTACAACCCAGCGTACGGCTTGCTCTATATGTTACAAATTTATGCTGGCTGCTGTTAGAAGGCAAATACTATGTCCAGAGTTTTGAAGCATAAGGTAAAGAGATCTGTGTTCTAGTTTTTATGATGATCCAGGTGTATATGTATCTCCAGATATCTGCTTTCTGTTGCAGAAGTATCATAACCATTTTGCTGAGTGAGACTAAGCATTTGGGGGGAAAAAAGTGTAGTTAAAAAAAACACAGTTTAAATGTTAGTACTTACTGGAAATCCAATTTAAAAGGAGTCAATGAAGCAAGAAGAAATATTTCTTTATCTCTTTGGACTTGGATCATCATTTTGGTCTCAATCCCAGTGCACGGCAAGAACTGCAGTTAGTGTCACGTTGGTGAAAACTGATTGTCCAACGCAGCAGCAGCAGCGGCCATGTTTGGATGTGACCACTTAAAGATAATAAGATTATAGTAATTTGCAAGTATCTCCTTGAACACATGTGGTGAACTTAATAGGAAAATATTTTGGAAGTGCTTTTTGAATACATTCATACCATGTTATGGGTGTGGAGCAAACATTCCCCAATTGTAACAGTAGCATGACTTGAAAAATAAACTGGTGGCCTCTTGATGCTTATGTCTCTTGCCATTGATGTTGATATCACATGTTTGTACTCCAGCCATTTTTACACTCCATGTTTACATTCCATTATCAACAATTGGAACTCATCTTACTTTGAACTGATAGAACTCCATTACTAACTGTGTTTATTAAACTTGAATATTTTAGCAGTTGGCTATATATTTCAATAGCATGACAGTTTTTTTTGCTCATGCTATAAGGAAGATTTTGATGACATAAGATAAAGGTATCCCCTGCTCGAAAGCCAGTCATGTCCAACTCTAGGGTGCGGTGATCATCTCTGTTTCTAAGGCTGAAGAGCCAGTGCTGTCCGAAGACGCTTCTGTCAGTCATGTCAGCTGCATTACCAGAGAACGCTGTTACCTTCCCACTGCAGCGGTACCTACTGTAGTTATCTACTTACAATTTCTTGCTTTTGAACTGTTAGGTTGGCAGAGCTGGGACAGGAGATGGGAGCTCACTCCATCACGTGGCACTCGGGTCTCAAACTGCTGTCCTACCGACCTTCTGGTCTGCAGTTCAGCATCTTAACCACTGAGCCACCATGGCCCTATGATGACGTACACTTACATTTTCTGATTGGAGGACCTCAATTACACAAAGGAGAATATGCTTGTATGATAACATTTGAAAACAATAGATTTGACACAACATTCAAAAACAATAAATTTGAAAACAATAAATCAAAGCCACATTCTTTGACCAGCCACTTTCACTCCACTAGTCTCTTGGTTTAAGCCCACCCATTTCAGTAAGGCTTGTAGTACGAAAGCACTCTGGAGTGGCAATTAATGATGACATTGGGTGGGGGAGGGACTGTGACTCTGGTAAAGTATTTGCTTTGCATGCAGAAGGTCCCAGGTTCAGTTGCTGGCATCTCCTAGTAGGATAGGGAAAGACACCTCTCTGAACCTTGGAGAGCAGTTGCTAGTTCGCTGTGGACAGTACTGACCAAGATGGACCAAGCATCTGACTCCATATAAGCCAGCTTCCTATGTCTAGATTGTGGGGTGAACGGGCCATTGGAAGAATAAAAATAGCTAAATGCATAATTCATAGGGATCTTCTTCTGTTTTTCTAGAAATGACTCCCTCTGTCCCTCCCAGTTCTCATGCAAAATCCTAGTAGTGCTCTTCATATTGTGCTGTATGCTAGTGCTGAAGTTTAAAATACTGTATAGCAGTGTTTATCAAACTGTGGGTCGGGACCCTCTTGATGGGTTGCGACCTGATTTCTGATGTGTCCCGGAGAGCCTCCAATGAAAACCACAGGTGATAGAATGATTAGATAATTGCCTCAAGCCCTAAGGGTATTCAAAAATCAGATAGCTGCTAATTGCCCTGCAAAGAGCTGAGCTCCTGCAGTTTGCAAGCTTGTGTAAATAGGGAGATAAATGTTTGAGTGTCTTATTTATGGTGTTTTTTTTTCCCAAGTCTGTCAATGACAGGTGGGGGCAGGTGAAGGCTGGGTCACATAACTGAGTCCCTCAAGCATTGAGGCTATTCATTAGATCTGCCTCTATGAGAAATGGATTGAGTTTTTTTGCAAACAATTATTTGTAAGTAAATCTATTACTCGAGATCACCTTTTATTTAAGTCTTGTAAAGCTAGGTGGGTTCCAATAGACTAGAGTGTCATTTTAAGAAGTGGGTCCCGGTGCTGAAACGTTTGGAAACTACTGCTGTGCAGCTTTCTGTTTTGCCAAAAGTTCTGTATTAGTTTTGGTTTGACAGTTTTCTTTGTTTCATGGTTCCTCTACCCCAGCACAAATAGAGAGCCTCAAGTGACAGCAGTGTCACCAGGTTTTACTACTATCGTTTTAATGAAAAAATCAGTCTCCGTTCCAATTCAAACATTTTCTGTTTTATTTTAATAGTTTTGCAAGAAGTAAACAGTTTCCATTTCTAACTCACAAATCGTGTGTGTAACATGTGAGTCACATTCATATTCAAGGGCTTGTACAGATGATACATTTCCAGAGGCATGGGAACATTTTTGCTGCTCTTACTGCATGTGATAACATGTTTGCTTTCTCTGACAGACTGTTTCTTTAGCACTTTGTACCAGCTAAAGTCTGACGCCCCTCCCCAAAGAAAAGCAACCAGTTGTAGAGATATAGACATTTTTAAGTCCTGTTGCATGGAGCCCATACCATCATGGATGATGCACAATTCACTCTTCCTTATACCTGTGGATTTGGAACTGACGTTTGCATTATAAATCATGTTTATAAGTGGTTATGAACATACTGTTTTTAAAGGGCTAAAAAAATGGATCCCTGCAATAATGCCTCAAGACTTACAGCCCAGTCCTAACTAACTTTCCAGCACTGGTACAGCTGTGCCAATAGGAGGCACTGTCCCTGGCTCGTCGCAGAGTGCATTCTGGGGCAAGCCACAGCCAAGGGAGGGAGTTCTGTGACCCAGAAGTGGCTTCCGGAGCACTGTTTGCAACCCTGCAAATGGAGCAGTTTGCCCTGCGAAGGTAAAGGAATGCAGCTCAGCTGTTTGCTGGGCAATTAGCAGCTATCTGATTTTTGATTAGCCTCAGAATAGCCTCGGGGCTTGAGGCAATTACAAGTGTCCCCCACTTAACAACAGGGATACTGTTGCCCAAACCCTGTTGTTAAGCAGGCCCTTCAAGTGGGCCTTTCCCTACCTTTTGAAGTTTGAGGCCTCTCCGGAGGCCTTCCCTGGCCTCTGCGGGGCTCAAAATGGTCCACAGAGGTCTTACTAATGCACTTCTGGTTTGCTCTGAAAACCGGAAGCCTGCAGAGGCCAGGAAAGGCCCATGACCAGGAACAGGCCTTCGGAGCGGCATCAAACTTCAAAAGGTAGGGAAAGTGACCAACTATGTTCTGCCTAATGACCCCCATTGTATATCTGGGGGGGTCATTAAGCAGAACATCGTTAAGCGGGGGACACCTATAGTTACTTGATCTTTCCATCACCTGTGTTTTCATTGGAGGTTCTGCGGGACCCACCAGAAATCGGATTGGATCGTGATCCACAGTTTGAGATATGCTGCTTTAGAATTTAGTGGTCAATAGTGTGATTCCTTGTGCTGATCAGGAAAGATGCTTTAATGAGTAGGAACAAATCA
Source organism: Plestiodon gilberti rubricaudatus (assembly GCA_026170595.1). NCBI lineage: Eukaryota > Metazoa > Chordata > Lepidosauria > Squamata > Scincidae > Plestiodon > Plestiodon gilberti. Next base: position 36,037,163 of record JANXHW010000004.1, read on the forward strand.
GCATTTTCCTCTTTCTTTTGGAAATTGAATCAATTTGTTACCATGGTATCCAGCTGATTTATGTTTTATCTTTAAAGAAGACAAAAATATGCCATGGAACTTGAGAAATGGAGAACAAATTCTCAGGATGGCTGTGGGGATGCTCCATAGCCACCATCCATAGGATATGCATTGGAGTTCAAATTGGTTGTCAGGTGTGAGTTAATACGCAACTGATCTGGGCAATCCAAAACTTCTTAATGTCCCCACAAGTTCAATGTAGCAACATATGTAGATGTTTCCTGTAAATGTTCATATGACAATAAACTGGTTAGGGCTGATTTGAATTTGGTAGTGGCCACTTGAAGACTCTACATGGCTTCTATAATAAATTTAGTGGAGGGGGGCAATGATGTCTAATGCAGAAAGTCCATCAAATATGAATGCATTTAAGTCAGCAGAGGTGTGCATGCTTAAGATGTATATGACTAGTATTTATTGAAGTAGAAAGCGTCCATTTCCAGATGGCTCCATCTGCCCACTCTTGTGCTTAAATTGGCCTCCGTGTTTTGAAACGCCAAAATAGGTTGCAGTTTGCTTGTGAAGACTAATGCAGCTACACTTCAGAACTTTGTGTTTATGTTCGTAATTCTACTGCCTGACTTGCATCAGCTCAATCGCTAGCACAAGTCCTTGTTGCTTCATGCAGACGGATTAGGTTTGGGGCTCAGGATTTGGTGTGCGCCACTATTGCTGATACTGCTCCCCTCCTGGGCCTGATCCGTCCCATCACTGCCCTGTTCAGCCCCCTCCCTGCCTCCTTCCCCAACCCCCTGTGTGGGCTTAACTGCTCTGGTGTTGGCCTGCTGGTGGCCGCTGCATCCTCCCTGCCAATGACCCCACTGTGCTCGTTGGTGGAGGCTGCTTTATGACAGTCGCTAGCTAAGCATGTGGGGGAGGGGAGATAGGATTGAGCTATATAAGAAATCTGTAGACATCCACCAACTATGTGTGCTGGAATGGTTCCACACCATCAATTGCTTCTCTTAGATGTTTGAATGTTGCAGGTTTTCTACAGTGAAGTATGTATGAATTGGAGCTCATTAAATTGTGTGTACATCTTCTTCTTTTTTTGGAGACACCCTGTATTTTGTAACCTTAGGAAAGTCGTGATTTAAAGCTCAGTCTTTTAGCTACTATGCTACTGTAAAATAAGCCCCTCCCTCTCTATCGTAGCCAGTCATTCGCATGTCAGTACTCTTTGAAGATGTGTGTTTCCTTGAAATAATCTTTCACAGGTTTTCCCTTTGTACTACTTTGCATAACACTAAGAATAAGAAGCAAAACAAGATTTGCTGGAATTCTTTCAGTTTGTCTCTTCTTGTATATTCTTTCATGTGTTGCCAATCCTGCTGACTCTACAGCCCAGGCTTCTATATTTGGAAGCACTTCTCCACTTCTAGAAAATCAAGTTTATTTGTTTTAATTACAGTTTCTCTTGTTGCTACAACGAGAGCTGCTCCATGGATCCATATCATTTCGAAGGGTTCCAGCCAGTCTACACAGTGCTGTAATGTGCTCCAGTAATGATAGGAGAACCATCTTGATACTAATTATTACTTCATTATAGAATTGCGTAGTGGTGGAGCAGATCTGTATCACAAGCTGCGGTTCATGATCCTTTTCAGCATTTGTATTTTCCTCCCTGTTCTTGCATCTGCAATACCCACAGATGATGAATATCTGCTTGCCTTAAGTTGATATACTACATGGTGTTTGCTGCAACTGGCACATAGCCTATGTTTTGCTAAAATAATTGCTTCCTCTGTTCTACCCAAATTTGCTGCTGGTCTATGTATGTTATGGGGTTTCTCGTCAACATTGATTTGTCTTTTTTAAGAGACATTAGCTTTTCTCCCCCTCCCTCCACTTTAAAACAAAACACCTCAAGTAGCTATGGGGCTGTGAGATACTTAATGCATCTGTCCCAGATGCTTTGTTTGGAATCTGCTTCACCTGTAATGTTGCCATTGCACCTGATGTTTCTTCTTTTTTCTTCACTCAATTTCTGAAACATGTTGAATAGACAGATAGTTTGGCTTACTAACCAGCTGTTTGTGGTTGCCACCAACCCCCTATCTACTCTCAAGTCTTCTGGCATATGCAGGAGACTTCCGAGAGACGCAGGCTTGGATATGGGGATGGTAAAAAATAGTGGAAGCTTCTCCCAATGCTCAGAAGGGATGCCTGCTGTTTTTCTTCCTCGAAGATGACAGTGGAAATGAGATCTGGAGAAGGGATCTGCTTCACTCCTTGCCAGGGAGGTGGGCTCAGTTGCCCCTGATGAGCTGGCAAGTGGATCTGTGGGTGTGAGATAAATCCAAAAAGATCCATCAGCTGGAGTTCAGGAATATTCCTGCAGTTACCCAGTTCAGCCAGTATGTTGGTTTGCTTTCAATCCTGATTTTGAGATTACTCCAGAAAGTCAAACTTGTACATGCAAATAGGGTAAAACCCCAGCTGGTCTCTTGCCTTGCCTCAGGTCTCTTGTAGTGTTCAATTTTATCTTGAACTTTCTGTGCACTGGTTTTACAAACTGCCACTAGAAAAAGTCTATGTTGCTTTAAGTACTTCCCAACTTCTTCTATTTAATAAAGTAAAACTTTATTATACTGTACAAGCACAGTTATGCAAACGCTTATATTTTCTGTCTCATGGAATCATGTTCTCCTTTGAACTTTGTTGAGGGTGCAGGGAGAGAACACAAACTGGCACTTATCTGGCCCAGACTCTGATGTTAGTAAGCACTAATGCAGTCCTCCATTTTTGCTCTGGATATCTCTGCCTGATGAAGAACCTATAGGTTTGAAAATTACCAGCAGCCTAAATTGGCCCTAAACTATAGTCCACAATACAGAGTTGGAACTTGGGTCTCTTCCAGAACAAACAATGTCAAACGTTATAAAGCCATAATTCTTTCTGCGCTGTGATGCACATGTACTGGATGCATAGGCTAAAAGGGAAGTGTTGCTAATCAACATGTTAGTTTTGCGCACATTCCATGCCGCAAAAATGTGTAAGATGCTACTACTACTCGGTCCACCAGACCAAGAGTTTGCAATGCAACAAAGTTTTTTAAAAGTACTATGGGTTAAGTTATACAGTCTTCAGGACTGGTGCCAGGCTATTTTACACCCTCGGCAAGGCTAACTTATACTCCCCATTTTTATGACTTTATAATTATAATTCATAGCACTGCTGTGGTATCTATCTTAAAATAAAAAATATATAAATTGTCAGTTGCATTTTCACTTGAGTTCAAAAAACTAATCTGTCTAAAACTGCTCCTCAAAGGTAAGTATTATGCTGGTCTGAGGTCTGTGCCCTAGGGCAGCTGCCTAGTTGGCCTAATGATAGCACCATCCCTGACAGTCTTACAAATTACTCAACACAAGGTTACTAACCCAGTACCCCACACATAACAGGAGTTCAGTCATTTCTGGCACAGTAATGGCTTCGAAGGGGAAAAACAACAATTCTCATCAAATTTACAAAAGTGTTCCTGCCTAGAGAATGTTCTTACTCATCACAGGCTATGAGGCAAGCAATTATTTACAATTACGAGATATGTTTCACCTCTGTTCTTATTTAGTGGGATCATGTGGCTGCAAACATCCTGCCACTCTCTAAAGCAGAAGAACTTTAGAGGCTGATATGCCATATGAGATTTTCAAAACTAAGTTATCTGTAGGCTGCCTTTGCAATAAATTAAATAAATAAATACTCAAAACTGGTACTTTGGAAAAGCTATTTTTCTGTTCAACAGGAAAAAACCAGGGAGCTACCCAAGCAATCAGTCCCTTCCATATTTCTAAACCTTTGGAACAGTTGCAGTCCACACAGTTAACCATGTACTGTATCTTGAACCAAGCTTGTAAGCATCAGAATATTCTTGCAAAAAGACTTCAAGCTGAAGATAGTTCTGAGCTTGAATCTGATTGTACCTAACAATCAACACCCCTCGTTTTTTGCAGAAGTAGGCTTGTCATAACTAGAGATAGTTGCAACACCAGAAACAGTCCCACCCACTCTAACATAGTAAACAGAACTTCTGAACTGTTTCAGAAAACAAAGAACGAAGTCCACTATGGACGTGTCTGTGCAAATTTTTAACTACGGTACATACTAGTTGCTTTCAAACATACAGTGAGGAATGTTAAAAGAATTTTTAAGCTTTAAGAGATGCTTTATTTTATTTTAATAGGATATCGGGTGACTTAATACAGTTGCTTCTTGAGCTTTAAAACCCCCCCACAAAAAGCATTCTTTAGATTAATTTGAAGGAGAGGAGCCATAGATATTCACAGTAAAGAAAGCATTCTTGTCCTCAAACCAGTCTTGTATTATCACTCGGGTGTCGTGTAGGGTTTACACTGGATCTTATGCATGTTTACCAGGAAGGCCTTTTGAATTCAATAAGGCTTATTGCCACAAAAATGAATATAGGATTACAGTATTGGTCCATTCTAAGATCTGTGTTCAGATGTTACACCCTTAAGGCTAAGTCGGTGTTAACTCTTGAAATGTAGATTAATAGCAAAGTCTATGAATTGCATAGTTGAGGAATAAAGTTAGGGGAATTCTGTATACTAAGAAAATGTAGAACAAACAACTTATATCTTGTAGTGCATGTTTGTTTTAAAGCCTAGTGAAACATTTCTAGCACTCTCTCATCACCTTCTTAGGTTAGGTAGAACTAAAATACGGTATTAGAAATATAAATACATAAACTTTCAGAGTACTGTAGACACTCTTTCTGGCCTTTTACTGTTCAGTGACTTCCATTGCAGAGCATTTTGTTTAAGAGTAAATAAAATCAAATTCCCAGAAGAGCAGAGTCCTGTGTAGGGTGTGTGTGGGGGGGGGGGGACAGGACGGGATGGGGACTGACATTAAATCCCTGTTAGACTTTTTCAGATGCTGTACCTTACAGGGTCAGGTACAAAGGTTAGATGAACTATGATGATTACTTTATATTGTTAAAAATAACTGGCAGTGAAAAGAGGAGAAACACTAATGCTGTCTGCAGGGTTCCATATCAATGTGAAACAACTTTTTAGTTTTCAAATGGAACTAGGCGTACATAGGATTGTTTTTTCTTTTGTGCTATCTGCCTGTAGTTTGGCAAAGATCTGAGTCACATGGACATTGTGCTGTGAAGTACTGCTCATGCCCTTGTAATATGCATCATGTTTGCTTGCTACATAGTGAGCTAAAATACAAGGACTATTTTACACACACACACACACACACATACACACACACACACACACACACACACACACACACACACACACACACACACACACACACACACACACACACACACACACACACACACACACACACACACACACACACACACACACAGAGAGAGAGCTTGATATTTCGAACATACAAGAATCCCTACCTGTCTTAAATCCTGAAGTTGCAATATGGTTTCAGAAATTCTTTGCCAGACATTGACACTACAGCAGTGTCTGAGATCACTGTTGGAGGAAATGGATATCAAGTCTTTGTCTTCCTGGCTTGATGTGTGGCTTCCATGAAAGAGATTTATCTTTAAAAAAAACCACATCACACACATGCCTTGCGCTTCCTGAAGACAGCTGGAAGACTACTTGCAATCATCAAAATAAAACAAGTCAAATAAAAAGAACTAGAAGGAACAGCACAAAAACAGCATTGAGCTGACAGAGACTTGTGAAAAAACAAATCATTGGAATAAAAAAAGTCTTGCTCCTCTTTGGGATGCTAATACAGAAGGGGCAGACCTGTCCATTATTGGGAGTGAATTCCAAAGACACTGGCTGTGTTTCCTTTTCAGCTAGTAGTGTCAGTAGTAATTGAGAGGTGTATGTTGATTTCCTCCTAGCATGCTAGGGTCGCTTACGTTTTTTAGCTTCTAGCAGGCTCACCACGCTCACAACCTTTCCTTCAAGCTCGAAGCTATTAAACATGGCAGCCTCCATGCATATCATCTCCATGCGTAACGTGACAATGGAGGCCTCCGTGCCTGTGGAAGAACCTTGAAGTAAAGTAAAGTTCGATGCCATTTTGTCATTTGTTTTTTAATTGTGCTAGAGGCATGCTAGCAATGTCACTTTCTAACTGAAAAACAAATGCAGCCCCAGTGCCACAGCAGAGAATGATCTGTCAAGAGTTGCCACCAACAGTATATCCAAGGGTGGTAGCACCTGCAACAGACTCTCTCTTAATAACTAACCTGAGTGTTATCAGTATATGGGTGATCATTGACAGGTTTGACTGATCCAAGAAAGGATGCAGCTGGGTACCAGTCTATACTGGCTAAAGGTGCTCTGGGTTACAGCCAGCATCTAGGTTCAAAACTGGATCCAAGAGATCCTCAGTTTGCAAACCCGATCCTTCAAGGGCATTGCAACACTTTTCCAGACAGTTCATTTCCTGGGTCACACGTTGTCTCACTAATACCACCTCTGTCGTCTCTGCTTTTAATTTCAGTTTATCAGCTTTCATCCAACCCATCACTGACTCCAGACACTGCTTCAGGACTATTGCAGTCTCCTTGGCCAGTGACGGAGAGGGCTGGGTGTCATTTGCTTATTGGTGAAACACAACCCCAGGTTTAACATCATTTGGATGTTGAAAAGCATGGGGGACAAAATGGAACCATGAGGGGCACCATAGCCATGGTGTTCTCCAGCCATGGAGTCTCCTGCACCACCTTCTGGAATTTGCCCTCTAGGAATGACTGAAGCCACTACAAAATTGTGCCCCTGTGCCAGCAAGATAATCTAGAAGGATATCACAGTTGGTGATGCAGTGAAGGCCACTGAAAGATCCATCAGAACCAAAAGGGATGTACTTCCATTATCCAGTTCTTGGTGTAGGTCATCCATGAAAGTAGTCAAAAGTGTTTCTGCCTGAAACTGCAGCCTAAAGTAGGATTGAAAAGGGCCTACAAAAATCCAGAGGTTTCTGGAGGAAACTGGTTGACTCCTTTCTGTGAAGCTTATGATGATGATTATCCATAGCTAACCCCGTTGAGAGTACTTTGGCTAACTCTGAATGCTTCTTACTCTGAATGCTTCTTACCACAGTATGCACCAGTCTGTGTCATGGTGTCAATTGTACAGTAGTTGCATCGCCAGATAGTTTCTTCCATCCTTTTTATACAGCAAAGAGGGTTCTGAAAGGGCCATGCCATGTTTTGCTGCCCTAGGAGATCAGGCAGTGGTATGCTTGCTCTCTGGGTCACTGTCTGTTTTGGTTTCCTTGCCTGTTGTAGATAGGCAAGCGGATGTATTGGCTTCATCTGAAGTTTAGGCTGAAAACTCTTTTGAATAGTGGATACTGTGCCTGTCATAAGAGACACGGCCATCTTGGGTGTAGATTTGTAGATTTTCTTCAACCAGTAGTTTTCTCCAGATGCCTTCCTGCATCTTAACAATGTTTTTACTTAACTGCACTTTGAACTCTTGGCCGAACAGCACTGGCTCTTTAACTCTATTGCGTGGTATGGAAACTGTAGTCCAGCATAATGCTCCACAGTCTGGTGGCTGTTCAGTGAAAGAGCTGAAGGAGACAGGGGAATCTTATTTGGATACTATAATAATGTAACAACACCAGATGCTGATCAAGTGTGGTAACTTTTCCTGCTCTGTCTTGATACTACTTAGTCCTAGTTGCTGTCACTCCATTAGCTGTGCATTGTTGAAGGCTATTTTTCAGTTCTATTGTCATTTAGCCATGGTAGTACCTCTTAACTAGGCTGTCTTTTTTATTTACATTATTTCTGCTCCCTTTATTTTCCACTGCAATACTGCCAGTATGGCTTTAACTGCTATATTACAATGTGTGTGTTGGATCTACATCTGCTGTTAACTCTACATCTGTCTACAATTCAATACCACTGTCTAGTCAGCGTGCTCTCATTTTGTACATGCTCCTTTAATTTTTACTTCTCAAGTGGGTTACTTTGCATTTGTCCTTGTGAAGCTCATTTTATTTTTCACTGCCTGTGTGTCTAATCTTCCTTTCGTTTCTTGAATATTAGATCTGCCTCAACTATTCTCACTATTCTTTCCCTGTTCACATCCTCTGTAAATTTAATCACTGTGCTTGCCACCTTTTTTGTTGGATAAGGAATAAATATGGAAGGGAGAAAAAACTAGAATACATGTAATTTGCATGGATAAAAAGTGTGACAGTTAATGCTAAATATTCCATCTATTGTCCATTTGTACTTAAGGATTGCAAGGATATCGGATGGTTTGAAAATGTTCCTCCTTTCTTAACATACAATGTACGGTAATATTTAGATACAACTTGGAGATAATGGAGAAAATACTATCTTGTGTCTTCCAGAAATTTAATAGTACTTAAACACTCTGAAGTTTTGTGTTCTCTCATGACAGCTCTCCTTCCCAAATGGTAAAATGGTTCTCGAGGAAACTGATTGCATCTGAGTTTGAAAAAATCCAATGCTTTTTAGATTTGTTGCTAGTTAGCATTCTGAAATATATTTCATTTCTGTGCAGATTGGTGCCTAAAATTTTGATACTGGCACCTGAGAATTGGAACCGTTTTTCAAACCTGTCTAGAGCTGGGGAAGTCTGATGGAGAAAAGCCTTGAGTTACAAATCCACATTTTCCCAATTTGAATATTTTTATCCCACTGACGTGGGTGCTCAAAGTGACTAATATAAAATAGCATATTTCTATACCATATATAATTATATCTAATAAAATAGAATAAAACTGCTCATAAAACAACCACCCAAAGAGCAGCAGGTAATCTTAATACAATATATTAACATGGAAAGAACATGGCATCAGTAAAAACAGCGGCAATAAAAGCGGCAACAAGAACCATCAAATAGCAAAGCATTAACACAGAATTAACAGCAGCAAAAAGAGTAAAAAATAATAAAATGGCAGTAGAAATGTTAAAACAATAAAAAAACAGCAAAAGTAGGAATGAACAGTGGGAGACAACAAAATTACCAACTGAAAAAAAGTTTTTAATCCCACACTGGAACACCCCCAGGGAGCGGGCAGTTCTCAAATCAGATGGGAGTTCAGAGCTGTGGTGCTGCCGCCAAGAAGGCCATACTTCTCGTCACTGCTTCTCAACTCTGTTGGCGGCGGCACATGCAGCAGAGCCCCTCAGTAGACCTCGGGGGTGGGCTGGAATGTACAGGATCAGGTTGTCCCATCAGTACTATGGTTCCAAGCCATGAAGGACTTTAAAGTTCAAAACCAGCACCTTGGGCCCAGAAACAAACCGGCAGCTTCTAGAGCAGGGGTCCAACAGAAGCAGACTGCTTAGCTACAGTAACCACATGGGCCATTGCAATCTGCACCAGTTTCAATTTCCGGACACTCATGTAGAGCATGGAGTAATCTGACTGGGATGTCACCAAGGCATGGACCACTTGGGTCAGGTCCAACCAACTCAAATACGGCCGTAGCTGGTGCACTAGCCAAAGCAGGGCAAAAGGCCCCCTGTCTGCGGCAACCACCTGGCGATCCAGGAACAGCTGTGGGTCCAAGAGGACGCCCAGGCTATGTACCTTTTCCTGCAGAGGGAGTGCAACCCCATTCAGAACAGGTCGATAGTCCGGTACCTGCAGTGTGAATTTCCAGACCAAGAGGACTTCTGTTTTTGTCCAGATTTAATTTCAGTCTGTTAGCCCACATCCAGTTCCCAACTGCCTCCAGGCAGTCCTCCAAAACCTCAGCAAGCTAAAAAGGACCAACAGATGCTTGGGGGACATCCATAGACACTGTCATTGAGGAGTCCATGTTGTGTTGGAAGCAAGCAATTTTATCTGCAAAGTGCCTAGCAAATGTGTCACAACAAGCAACCACCTACTCCCCCTCGCAGCCCCTAAGGAGTCAGATGGAGCAGGTTCTGTACCATATGGAAAAACTCAGCTATATGGCTCTCTGCAAACACAATGGTGACAGAGAAAAAAACACCTTCGCTGCCATCACTGCCACAGAGTAGACTCTAATATGAGCTCTAACCCATGTCTGGTTGGACTCATTGCAGGTTTTCCTCCACTGCTGCTCTATGCATCTGCCAAGTCATTTTGTTCCACGAAGCTCCTCAGTAAACCAAGGAGCCACCTTAGCTCTACAACATGGCTGAGGCCACTCAGGAGCAATTTGAACCACCGCCGTAGCCATTTCCTCATTCCAAGGGCTGACCAGGGCAGGAAAATCCCCCAGAGTCCTCAGGAATCCATCTGAATCCATTGGCCTCCAGGTGTTGACCATACAATTAGATTTCTCACCCTTGCAAGGGTAAGGAGCCGTGAAAAGTCAAGTACCAGGAAGTAATCTGTCCATGACAAGGAAGTGATCTTAATGTCCCACACACCAGGATCATCATCCACTTGCCCAGCAGTAAATACTAGTTCTAATATGTGTCTCACTACAACTGAGAGAGGTCCATGGTGCGAATGGCAGCCATGAAATTCTGAGCTGCTCCATTCTCAGGGGCCCTGGCATGGACATTGAAGTCCCCCAACAGTTGGGGGCACTCGAAGGCCACCACCAAGATCACTCTGGTCAGCTTGCAGAGAGACTGTTGAGCAGCAAGGTGGGTGGTACACCAGCACAATCCCTATTCTGTCTTGCCTTCCCAGCATGACATGAAGGCATTCAAACCCAGGAGACTGCTGAACAGGGTTAGTGGAATTACATCATGATAGATTATTGCATCTCCTCTTCCCCACCTCTGTTGCTGTGGTTGCTGCTGCTCCAAGAAACCTAGCAGACAAAGCTGGGAGAAGCTAACCACCTCATCAAACCAGGTCTCCATAATGTATGCCAGGTCAGTGTCCTCCTGACTAAATACTGGATGAAGCACATCTTATTATTTACTGACCTGGTTATTTAAAAGCAGCAGCTTCAGGTTAGATTGGTCTTTTAGTGACTCGCTACCAGAATTGCCAGTGGTGTTGGGGATGGGGGAAGGGCCAGAAAGAGGGATAGTCTGACTACGACTAACCCTCATTCCCTGGAACACCCAACTCAGCCCCCACCACCATATCTCTCAGGCCTGCCACTTCCTCCCTGCCCCTCTCAACACATGGGCCCAGCAATGCCTTCCCCAAAAGAAACTACATGCATACAACAAACACACAAACCAACCACATCCTAACCACAAACCAATATACATCCCTAACTCACTTTCTCCCTCAAGCAATCCCACTGGTATCTTCACCTTCCTTCTACTCCACAGAGCACCCTTAGGGCTATGAGAGGAGAGAAGATAGCAAAGAAAAACCAGTTTGCCAGGGGGGCCTCTGCTCTCACCTGAGTTAGAGAATATTACCTCTGCCATGAACATGCCTGCTTTATGTCCTTAGACAAGCCACAATATCTCAGCCTCTGCTCTTCCATTGTCAAAATGGGGATAATACTGACCTACCTATAGGGTTGTTGGGTCTGAATCACTTTTGAGGATTCAAATGTTCTAAATATTCTTAAATGGTAAATATAATATCATAATTCAATTTTTCAAGATAAGTGTAACTTCCCGTCCCAGGAACAATGCTGCACTGATATACCGTTCTGGTGGAGGCATTATTTTACAGTGCTGTTCTTCTCTCCAGTGCATATAAATAAAAATATGTTTTTAAAAAGAGGTACGTTTGCACAGCACTGCATTCAAATTCCAAGCATGTCAATCTGCAATCTGGCTCAGCTGAATCGCTTCAAAGCAGTGCGACAACACAAAACTCTCCAAAGAAAGCTATCATTCATTTTTTAATTTCCATGAACTTGGCTCCCTGACACTACCAGACCTCAAATATCTACAGCAGTGTTTCTCAAACTGTGGGTCGGGACCCACTTGGTGGGTCGCGATCTGATTTCTGGTGGGTCCCAGGTGATGGAAAGATCAGATAAGTAATTGCCTCAAGCCCTGAGGCTATTCAAAAATCAGCTACTAATTGCCCTTCAAAGAGCTGAGTTCCTGCAGTTTGCAAAATAGCTGCTAATTACCCTACAAGCAGCTTGTTAGCCAAATTGCCTTTGTTGTTCTGGGGAATAGCTTTAAATATGGCATGAGCTCTTTATTTGTAAATAAATAAATATATTTATTTATTTCTAGATAACTTTTTTCTTAAGTCTCATAAAGCTAGGTGGGTCCCGATAGAGTGTCATTTTTAAAAGTGGGTCCCGGTGCTAAAACATTTGAGAACCACTGATCTACGGAATACCGTATGTCTGAGAAGTCGTATCTTGTACATTCATGTACTGAACGTTTTCACTCCAGGATCTGTGCCCAAAAACTGAGAGGAAAAAGTGAGAAGACCCTAATACTGTACTATACTGCATCCTTTCTGAGACGCTTTATATTCCAAATTTGGAGCGGACAGGCTCAGTCACCCCGAGTTTTAATTATAAAGTTGGTTAGGTGTGCGAAGCATTCACTGGAACTGAGGTGTGTAACCACACACACAAAAAGAAATCAAAGCTAGTGATGAAACTTTAAAAAGCATATTTTAATGTGCATTGATATTTACAAAGGATTTACTCATATGACATTACAGAGAAAAAATGAGTGCAGTCAATCTTGCAGCTAAAAATTTACAGTACATAAGCCAAATAATTACTTGTTCCTGCTAAATATTGTGCATAGTTCTTGACTTAATCCTATATTAACTGTTTGTAGCAGGGGCATTATATATTGAGAAGGCATAGTAACGGAATGCTTTCATTGCTTTTCGTTCTTCGTCTTCCAAGGAGACACACAATGTTGGCAATTTACTCTGCAAAATGTTTAAGTGGATTTTTAGGAGAGATGCCCTCCTTAATAGCAGCAGAATGGGGGAGGTCTATTATCATAACGCTGTGCTAATGTAGGTTCTGAGTCATGTGACTGCAGAAAAGGCTATTATCTCAATGAAAAGGAAACTGCTTTTTAGAGCAGCAGTAGAACAGAAGCAGGAGGAATTTTCGAGTGCTCCACCATGCTGGATTGTCTATTTGATCAGCAGCTAGAAAAGGATTAGTTGTGGCTAGTTTATCAGCTGTCATTAGAAGCAGATGAGAGAGGAGATAAGCTGCATGTGCGCACATCCTCACTCAGCATGTGTTTTGGTTTACATCGAGACAATGTTGGTTTAAGTTAACGCAGGGCAGAGATATTCTAATACATTTTTCCCCCTGCTTATTGCTGCTTGCTTTTAATAAAACAGCCAGGATCTGGGATGTGGATTTTATTTTTATTTATATTGCCGGCTGAAGATAAAGGAAAAGCTGAGATTTTATATTGAGCTGCTGAGTCTGGAGGATTACAAGGTGTGTTTCAGAAGTGCTATGACTTCATATTTGGTATGTTCATGTTTTTCAGTGTAATGTGGAAGATGCAGAGCATGACAATTGAGCAATGGCATTCCTTAACTAATGGAGAGAGGCTTTCCAAGCATATTCTTCAGTCATTCTGTTTCTCTTTTGCAAGTGGCTACTACTGATAACCTTGCAGCTGTCTTATTATAACAGTTGTATTGGAAACTAAATATATGTATATGTTCTGTGTAGTATAAAATTTCGAACGCTAAGCGTTATTTTAAACCCAACAAAATAATCTAAACCTCACATATATGATGATGAGCTCTATTTTTCAGGAGGAAGAAGGGGCTTCAGGATATGCATTGTTCTTGTATTGCTGTAATTACAATGCAGTATCTTGTGTGTTACTGCTAATTCCTATGTACAGATTCAAGGGGAAAGGAAGGTGCCCACAGTGGTTTTGTTTTGTGTTTGCTGACCTAGAGCTTAAAATAGGTCAAATATACCGTAGTAGTAAATTGGCTGTAATTGTATAACTTCATTTTCTAATCCTCAGAGCTCTACTCTTTCTGGTCCTGTATGCACAAGGGCATTTAGTTAAACTTCATCCTGTGTATTTGTTTGTTGTACATTCTGCTGCATTTAACTGTGTTGGCAATTCTTATCTTTCTCTTAACCTTGAAGAGAAATACGTTGAAATTTTCAACTTGATAGATATTCAATAAGCACCATCTATTAGCGAATCCAATATATCTGGAACTGTGAAAATAGTGTTCATAGTTGCCTTTTCCCCCCTGCAAGTGTTTGAAGGTGGGCGTTGTCTAGTTAGCATCTTGTACAGTTCTGAGCGTTGTTGTTGGTTTTTTATACGTGTTTTTTTCTTAAAAGGAATAGTAGTAATTTCTTCCCCCAAATATTCCACTTACGAATAATTGACACTTTCAAATACAAACTAAACCTAAGTTGTGCCATCTTTTTTTTTAACTTAAGGGCAGGAATGTAGCTGTTGTGCAAATAGACAATTTGTATATTATCCCAGATGCATATTGAATTGGCGGTGATAGCTCTAATGCTTAGCATCTCTTTAATAATTAATTTCCATAGAGGCAGGAAATGCTTTTACTTATGTCAAGATTTGGGGGGGGAGAGGATTTACAAATCTGAGAAAGAAACAGTGGAATGGTATTTGAAACATTAATATAATGCATATTTGCAGTATTAATATAATGCATAATTGACGTAAGATAGCTACTGAATTCTTACCTGTTTAAACCTGAATAGTTTAGTTGTACAACAAGTATGGCTAGGCCATGCAGGAAACACACAAGCCACAAGACAATGAAACTTCCATTATGTCTGTTGGGTTTGTTTTGGTATTTAAAAAGACATCTAGTGAATCTCTAGTGCAACTTTTTAGTCTTTGTGGAAAATGTTGGCATCCTGCTTGTATGTGGAAACTAACCCATCTATGTGTCGTCGTCGTCATCTGATTGATGTATATGATACCTTAAAGTGTTACATAAGCAATATAGATGGGTCCCTGCTCCCAAGGAGTTTTACTTTATAAAATAAACAATTATTTATATATTAAACTATATGCACCATTTCACAAAAAGACTACCAGAGTGGCTTACGTAAAGTGAATAAAAATAGTGAATAATTAAAATGATGGAAGATTTTCTTTTCTTTCTCTTTTTGCTTGATGGTTCCTGCTGCTTATAGGGCACTGGGTGGTTCTGCCGGCCTCTGTGAGGAGGAGAGCAGCCCAGTTCCAGCCAGAGAAGCAGTAGCAGGTGGAGATGACTGTGGTGACACTTAGGAAACAATAGTGGGAGGGACAGACAATAGTAGGGAGAGAAGAATGTGGGCAAATGTTGCTGCATTTGTAACTGTAACCTTAGTTACAACAATTACAATCCTTAATGAGGATTAAGAGGATAAGGCAAAGGCCATGCAGAAAAGGTGGGTTTTGAGGAAAGGTTTGAAGGATGAAAAGAGGTGGCATTATATACATGTTCAGGGAGGCAGTTACACTTGTACAGATCAGCAAATGAGACTGTGCAGAGTTGCTTAAGGGAGCAGAAGACCTTTTGTTTAACTGATATAATATTAATTGTCTCTTCCCCCCCACCCCTCCCCAGGACTGAAAGCAAGATCATTTATTTTATCAGGCTTACATCCTGCCATATCCTTGGAGCTTGAGGCATGGCACAAACATATGTGCTGTTTTATGTTTTTAAAAGACTAACTTCATATCCCTGAGTGGTTTGCCATCAAACAATGTAGTAAATCACAGATTGGAACAAGCCATCTAAGCAAAAACGTAAAATCACCCTATCCTATACCCACCATATACAATTTGTGAGCCAGTCATGGCAGGTGTTGCTGTGCGTTGAAACAATTGCTGTGCATTAAAGCAAAGTAATTTGCCCTTAGTTGTTCTTTATAAAATACCATAGAGCTAGTTGTGCATTTTTTGCCTTAAAATTTCCTTGTTTGGCCAAATTGTTTTCATAGTGGCTATAGTGGAATTTTTTGTTCTGTTAATGCAACCTGATTTACTCAAGTGTTATACCATAATTTCTCATTTTGCATTGTAGAATTTTTTTAGTAAACCTATATGTACAGTGGTAGACATTTTTTGTTTTCATAGGTTATGGATCTTTCCTGGCTGGTGTAGCTCTGAGCACAGGAAGGGATAGGTTTAGGGTTTAGTGGGGCCTTTTTCTCTCCTTTGCCCACCTGGGATCACCTCAGAACATAGTAGCCAGTACACAGAAAGTGAGACTTATGCACACTTCGTTTTCTCTTCAGAGTCTCAGCACATGCTGTGGAACTTGAGTGATGTGTGAGCTAAGGTCCTCAAGAGGTGAGGAAAAACTGGATGAGTGTATAGGCGGTGTGTGTGTGTGTGTGTGTGTGTGTGGGCTTCCCATTTTGTTACAATGCCCGCTCCATGCCAAAGACCATTGTGAAAAGGACCACTCAGTCCTATGGCCACCCCTTCCATGCTTAGAACTGTCCTTGAATAGGGAAGACCCATACCCATAATTTGTAGAAGATGGTAAAAAGGATGATATAAAATGTTAGAACTCTGGTGACTAATCTTGAAAAGCCTCTTACATTTTTTCCCCTCCCATTTTCCTTCTATCTCAGTGTCGGGATCTAAACCTGACAAATTAAGACTGCTGTTGTATATTCAAGGGGGAATACTTCTGAGTAGCCATGTGTAGGATTGCAGTGGTTCGAGACCCATTGGCAATCGGGAGGCATACAGGGAGGTAAGGGAAAATGTGTTCCTTTACCTCTCCCAAGCCTCCCGATAAGCCCTCCCCCCAACCATAGCATGCAGTGCAGCCCATTTTGGCACAACTGCATGCTATGATGGGGAAATGGATAGGATTGGGCTGTAAGTAATGTCCTTGCCCTTCCTGGCTGCTAAGAGGCCAGAGTGGGACTAGCAGCCAGTTGGATGACTGAGGTAATCAGTATTTCATTAAGAGAGAGAGAGAGTTGTTTGTTCACACTGAAACCAGCAGTTGACTGGTTACTGCTGGTTAGAGGTCTTCCCATCTTTACTTTAAAAAAAGTTCACTGGATCCAGCTGACCCCAAAGTTTACAGGCCGATTTCTAATTTACTCGTTATGTGCAAGATACTTGAATGGGCAGTGACAACACAACTCCAGGTTTTTCTAGATTATGATGATTTAATTATCTTGATGCTCATCAGTCTAGGTTCTGACCTGGGGTCAAGATTGAGATTGCTGTGGTTGGCCTGGTGAATAATCTATTCCAGGAACTGAACAGAGGGAGTTCGTTCCTGCACAATGCCTCTTCTAGAGGCTGTTGGGGCATTTGTTTTGCATCTTTTTAGATTGTAAGCACTTTCGGACCAGGGCCCATATCTTTATTCTTGCTTTGTGCACTTCTCTTTTATTGAAAAGCGGTATACAGTTGACCCTCACTATCTGGGGGGGGTCCCCCCTGGATAGCAAGAATTCGCGGGTACCAGGGTCCACTTTAAAAACGCTTTTTTAAAAAGGTTAAAAATGCAATTTTTTTTAACCTTTCAAATGCAAACTGCTCCGTGTTCTTGCTTAAACAGCCTGAAATCGCTCTCCGGAAGCCTCTTCCGGGTCGTTTGACTTCATCTCCCAAAATAGCTCCAGAATGCATTCTGGGGCAACCTTAAGAGAGGAGTTGTGCGACCCGGAAGAAGCTTCCGGAGTGCAATTTCAGGCTGTTTAACCGTGGACACTGACCAGTTTGCATTTGAAAGGTAAAAAGCCTACGGGTTTTTACCTTTTTTCTTTTTAAGCGTTGAAACGGTAAACCCTTGCAGATCTGAGATCCGCAGTGAGTCAAATCCGTGGATCCTGAATCTGCAGACAGAAAGGGTCCACTGTATAACTATTTGAAGTGGTAGTAATATTCTCTGATGTTCCTGCTGGACCTTTTAGTGGCTGTCGAGGTTGTGGTGACCATGGTATCCTCTTGGGCAGCTTTACGAGGATGGGGTTGGGGACGCAGTATTATGGTGGTTCTGTTTCTTCCTGGAAGGTACGAGGGAAGCTGTGGAAAGTCTGAATTGTGTCTGGGTCAGTGCTGGACTGGCTGCGGAAGAACATGCTGTAACAGGTCAGAGGGAGAGTTGAGCAGAATCTGGGAATACAGCCTATTGGACAGGACGGCACTCCTGCTGGAGAACCAGGTTCACTGTGAGGAGTGGTTCTGGGTCTGGCTGTGCTCCTGGATGATCAGATGCAGCTGTGACTAGGAGTTCCTTAGCGCACAGATTGGAAGTTGTGCAAATGGTAGTCCTTTTTTAGTGAAGGCAGATCTGTAACACATGCCTTAGTCACACCTGGATTGGACTACTGTAATGTGTTGTGTAGGGCAACCCTTGAAAAGCATTCAGAAACTTCATCTGGTCCAGAATGTGGCAGCACAAGTCCTGGTTGAGTCCTGTGCCTGGATGCATGCAACTCCCATTTTATGTCTTCGGTACTGGTTACCAATTTGCTTCTAGACTCCATTCAAGGCATTGGTTTTAACCTTTTAAAGTTCTAAATGGCTTTGAGTTCAGGTTACTTCTGAGACATTTCCTCCTTTATAAACCTGCCCACTGCCTCTGTTTGTCATCTGATGTAGGTCTATGTTCCCTACTATCCCAAGTGTATGGGGGGGGGATACAAGGCAGGGCCTTTTCGGTTGTGGTCCCAGACAATGAAACTCCCTGTCCCGGAGTTTCACATGGCTCCCTCACTTGTTGTATCAGCATCTAGCCAAAACCTTTCTTTTTGCCAGGCATTTCAGTGTTAAGTATTGTCGCACCCTGCTGAGTTAAGTGGTTGATTATGGTTCACTCCCTTGACTCTTGCTACTTTTGTGTTTTATTGTTTTTGTGTGTGGTTGTGGTTTTTATGGATCATGTAAAATGCTTTTATTAAGCAGTTCGTTGAGGAGTCCCCTTAGGAGGATGAAAGACAGGATATAGTTTTTTAGTTTAAATAATAAAATAAACTGAAGGAATACTCCCAAGCTGTTCAAGAATTGGCATGTGAAAATTTAGGGGCAAATTCACACCGCCAAATAAGCATTTGAGTTCAGCCTGACTTTAAGCAAATCAAGCAGTTAAAGGGTTACAGTATATTATAAATTTAGCTGGTTGTGACTAAGTCCCATTGTTTTCAGCACATGTGAAACTTGCAAATCAGCCCACATGTCCTATTACTTTTCAGTGCTTTTTTATGGGGGAAGGATTGTACTTTATGTGTGCATACATAACGAGTGTGTGGATTTTATCGCCAGCAGTCTAGTCATGTAAATTGGCCCTCAGATTCAGGCCCTAAGAGACAGAACTAACATTCAATTATTGTGTGATAATTTACTCATTTGGGATTTGTTCCATGGTTGTGTTCTACTCCAAGATGCAGTCAAACATTCAGAGAATGGAGTTGTTCACTCATGGCAAATCGCAATCAGGTTCTGCCCCTGTCTGTGTCAATCATCTTGTGGAGGTATTCATGCATAGCACATTACCGCATGAATTATCTATCAAATGTTATTTGAGCCAAGTGGAAAACATTGAGATCATGGGGGGTGGGGGTGGGGGAGAGGAACCATATCAATTTCGTGGAAAAACAAATCACGAATGAAAAACTCACCTGGAATTATGGTCAAGCAAGCAGTCATCAAAACCATGTGATAAAAGTAACTTTTGTTCTGGCTCTTAAACAATTGTTAGGTGCACAGGTTAAATGCACATGCAGATTGTGTTATCAATCGCTCCTGAGCTGTGGCCCCATTCTGGTCAGTTTATTGTTTATTGCTATGAATGAACTAAGCCAGAGGTTCCCAAACTGGGAGGCACGACTCCCAGTCATGAAAAGCAGCCAGGGGCATCGCTTAGTCTTTTAATTACCACATATTCTTGCTTGCGAGAGAGAGAGAGAGAGAGAGAGAGAGAGAGAGAGAGCGCAAAAACAAAGACCCGGAAAAGCTGCCTCTTCACATTGGGTTACTCAAAGTTCACTTCAAAAGACTTGAGGTTTGTAGGCAGCTTTTTTAACCACAGCGTGAGCACCCTGCTTATCTTATGTCAAAGAGCAATTAACATCTCAATGGATAAGCTAAGTACTTTGCATGGAGCTGGAGACAGCTGAGACATTGCAGGTTTGCAAATAAAGTATTTTCTTTCTGTTGAATGTTTTTAAGAAAGCAAACATAAAACAAATGCAAGACCTGCAATTGAAAATGGTGCAGAGCAGGTTCTGCTTTACAGTCTTTGATTTCTCACTCTTTGATTAAGAGAGGTGGAAAAAGTTGCTTGCATTAAGTCGGAGGAAGAGGAGGCAGCCGCTATGTTTGTTTGGTTGATTAATTATTAGGATGTCTCTCCTTCTTCCTTTTTTGACCCACCTCTAAGTTAGTTCCTCACTAACCCCCCCATTGGAGACAGCCCCCCCATTTGAGACTGGGACAACCCCCCCCCCCTTGGAGACTGCCAGGCAGTATAAGAATCTGTTTTTCATCTTGCAAAGATGCTACCTAAAAGAGCTTTCTCTCTCATGCAACTGGGGTGGGGCATGACCAATGGAAAAAAAAAGACCTCCCTCCCATGCTTTGATGTTTCTCTTGCCATGAATGGGACTAACACAGACGACATCAGTGCCCTCTATCCAGGCCTGCCAATGGAGGGAGGCAGCATCCCAACCCCACCCTGTGCACTCCTGACTTAGCTGCTGCTCAGCATAAGCATGGAAAATCCACTTTAGGGCTCGTTTTGGGAATATACACATACATATAAGAAAGGGTGCCTCTGAGCATGTAAAGAGTGCCTGTCTCTTCAGTGCATTGTAATGGGGAGTCATGGCTAACAGCGAGAGAGGTCAAGGGAGCCGCGAGTCAAAAAAGTTTGGGAACCACTGAACTAAGTCCTTGATTCCTGGAAATGAAGTGCTTGATCCGTAAGATCTGTAAACGTTCCTCCTACTTTGCCTATGCATTTTGAGGACTTCCAAGTAAACTGGCTTGGGCTCCCATTACTGAAGCTACATACTCATGAGTTGCCATCTTCTGTCAGACCATTTATTTCTCTGTATCCAAGTTTTCAGTTATCTTCTGCAAAAAGGTGGAGTAGGTATTTTGCAGGGTTTTAGATCCTTTTTGAAACCTTAGAGAAGGTGGGAACAGGAAGAAAGAAAAGTGATGTAGGAATAGAATATAGATATAGGGGATTTTGTTAGAGAACTAGTTAACACTGGGAGGTCAGGAATATGTACTGCTGAACTCTGGTGTTTACTACTTCAGATGGTCATTTTTTGTAATGGAGGCGGTCTAAAGGCCTACTTCTAGAAAACCTGGATTTGGGCTATAGCACGTCGGATTGCAAGAAAAGGCCTACATAGATGAATAACGGGGAGAAAGGTTCTCATCCTTCTACTTTCCTCTTTGTGTAGGAATCTTTCCCCCTCATCACTTTCCCCATGGGGAAGCAGTCCATCCTGTGAGCTCCTGCCTCTGGAATGAAGTAGTATAGGTTGAGTATCCCTTATCCGGACTGCTTGGGATGGGAAGTTGTCTGGATTCCAGATTTGTCTAGATCAGGGGTGGCCAACCTTCCACCATTAGGGCTACTGTGTTCTTAAGAGTTGTGTAGAAGACAGAATCTTGGCAGCTGCCAGTGGTGATGGTGCTGCTAAAGCAGCTGCACCTGCTGAAATGCCCTCACCTATGCAACCATTTAAAGGGCCAGCATTCATGTAGAAAGGTTGGCCACCACTGGTCTAGATCAACGTTTCTCAAAGTTCTCCCTTGAGTGTGTGCGGGGGCGGAGCCAGCAGTAGCGATCCAGGGGATCGCAACCGCTGCTGCTGAAACAGCCCCCAAAACGGCCCCCACACCTACCGGGACTTGGGGGACCATTGGGGAGGCCTGCACAATCCTCTGCAATCCCCCCCCCCCCGATCTTCAGATTGCTGTTTTGCAGCGATCTTCAGGCACTTTCGGTTTTTGTGTTAGGGATATCTGGTTAGATTGCTATCATTGCATGCCAGTGCTCAGCCATTTCTGTATTTTTTTTTCTGTGCAAGTTTCTGGAAGCATGCTAGTCTATAACCCAGTGTTTCCCAAACATTTTCGACCTGTGGCTCCTTTGACTTTTGGTGACCATTGGCCGTGGCTCTCCATTACATTATGTTGATGCCTGCCAATTGGCTTGCACTGTTTTCCGAGGGGTTTCCGTGGTACTCCACAACTCCGCTGGCCGGTTTCCGCGCCTCCAGGGGAGCCACGCCTCCCAGTTTGGGAACCACTGCTTTATATCCTAATTCTACTCTTCTGACAAACCATATTTTGTCACTGTAAGCCAGTGTGAGTCTGCAAGCTAGGAACTCATCCTGGTTTGTGATAAACTATGGTTTGCAAGAAACACTGTTTGTTGTATTCAGATGAAATGGGAAACTGGTTTATTGCTAACCATGATTAGAAGCTTCTCATCTCCTCACTGAGCGCAATCCTATCCAACTTACACCACCGGTGTAACCAGCGGGGGAGGGCAAGGTGAGAGGCTTTGGAGGGGAGATTTAAATCCCCTTTGAATCCCTCTTTGGAGGGGATTTGAATCCCCTTTCCATTCTGGGGTCTCCTGTTCTCGCTGCACCGCTGGTTACACCGGTGGTTTAAGTTGAATAGGATTGCGCTGTTTGTGTGTGAGGGAAGGGGAGAAAGGATCATATAAGTCTGAGGCTTTTGCCTGCTCATTCTCATAATGACAAACTCTAATTTGTCATCACATTAGAATCAGGTCTATGTGGAAAATATGTAATGGCTGCATAGTAATGCTTGCAAATGAAGAGACAGGTTTTACTCATCTTTAAAACTTATTTTATTTATTTATTTACAGTATTTTTATCCCGCCTTTCTCCCCGAAGGGACCCAAGGCGGCTTACAACAAAAAAGAAAATACAATACAAAAAATACAATACTGTACATTTTAAAACAGTAAAAAAACAATTAATGAAAATTATTTTATTTATTTATTTATTTTTCACATTTTTATACCGCCCTTCCTCCAAGGAGCTCAGAGTGGTGTACATATTTCCTCCCCTCCTTTTTGTTTTTTGTTTTTCACAACAACCCTGTGAGGTAGGTGGAGCTGAGAGATAGTGACTGGCCCAAGGTCACCCAGGAAGCTTCGTGGCTGAGCGGGGATTTGAACCTGGATCTTAACAATATCTAAAAATCAATTTAAAAGATCATAGCACAATTAAAACAGGAGCATAAAAACAGCAGCACCCCCACCTGTACCAGCGAGATGTTTAAAAAGGCAAGGGCTCAGAAAGGCTGGAAAGTGTCCAAGGAGGGAGCAGTTCGTAAGTCAAAGGGGAGGGAATTCCATAAGGTTGGCGCCACTACTGAGAAGGCCCTGTTTCTGGCCACCGCCCCTCGCACCTCCCTGGGCGACGGCACCCGCAAAAGGGCCTTCTCTGATGATCTAAGGAGACGAGCCAGACTATATACAAGTAGGCGGTCTCTCAAATATCCTGGCCCCAAGCAGTATAGGGTTTTAAAGGTCAAAACCAGCACTTTGAATTGGGCCCGGAAATGAATCGGCAGCCAGTGCAGCCATCGGAGGAGCGGCCCGACAGTCGAACCGCCTACCTCCAGTGACCACACGGGCCACCGCATTCTGCACTAATTGCAGTTTCCGAACTGTCTTCAGGTTCTGATAGTGAAAGATTATGCAAACTACTCAAAATTCTGGCTTCTTGTGAAGTTAAGCTTTCACCTAGCTCTGTATCTTCCTTGGCTTCGAAGTGATAGTATGTCTCATCTTACAATATTTGAAAAATTGATATCAATACTGTATCGGCATCTATTAACTGAAGATGCAACCAAAGAGTAAGACACTTGAGTCTAAGCTAAAGTTTTATTTCAATTTAAGCCCTGTTTTGTAAGTAATGCTTCATGGTTTCAATCTGTGCCACCTTGGTAGATCCACAAGATGTGGAGTGTAATGCATTGATGAGGCAAAAAGTATGGAAGATCTCGGTGACCTTTTTTTGTGTTGCCTTTCCTGTTCACTGAAGAGGAAACTCTAGTATGTTGACTTGGGCAACGTAGTCCAGGAACCCAATGAAAATAAAACTTCTAAGTACAGTAATACATTAGAAATAACCAAATGCTCAGCTGTGGAGAATCATATGCAGTAGTGGTTGTCCAGTCAAATCACGATGTAATTTATGGGCAAGCTTAAAATTGTAGTGTTATCATAGACTTTGCCAGATTTGCCTAGTCTGTAGTCAGCAGTCTAGAATGAATATATTCTGTTTGCTTGCAGAATAAAATCCAAAATGTCATGTTTAGAAGACGTTTAATGAAATGCCATAGCTTATGAATTAAAACTGATTCATTTAGTATTTATATTGAATTCCTGAAGAGTATTTTTCAGTAATTTAATGTTCTCCTTTATGCATCTGGCTTTTTTATATAATCAGGTTCACTGTTTAGGGTTTCTTCTGCATAATTAATCTATCTTTCCTTCAGCTATTATATTTTCATCATGCATCAGCTGGGGTGAAGCAAGGGAAAAGCAAGTGATGTGGTTGTTTGTAAATCCAAAGAAGAGAGTATTAAGCATACAAGTGACTTGCTCAAAATCGCATCACTGTTACTTCAGTGTAATGCTGCTTGAAGTTTGACTTTTAAGAACTTAATTGCAATTTATAATTTTGCAGTATGTTGTATTTAGTTTCACTTTCATGGTGTACAGCTCAGTAAAACCTGTAGCAGATATCTTTCTAATGCATCCGTTATAAGTCCTTCAAGTCTGTCATCTTTCCACGCTAATTTAAAAAAATGGAGGAAAATGTATTTTCTTGGAGCCATCTTGATTCGTAGAGTATTAGGCTAGTTGTTCAGTGGAACAGTGTACACCAAGTCCTGTAGTGCACCTGGCATCTCAGCAGAAGGCCTGTTGTGTGATTTAAAACTATAGTCTGTCATTTTGAGTAATGAAGATATGGAATGTTTGTTGGAATAATGTCAGTAAAAAACATTTCAATGAAGTTGTATCTCCTAACGAATTATTAATGTCTCCCCTCCCCCCGCTTCTTTTTTCTTTTTAACATTTTTCAGGCTTGTTACAGTAATTGATGTTTCAGTCATAAAGCATCTTCCATCAGTCTCAAAATAAATGAAGGCAGATTCAAGATTCTTGCACATTATTCAAGGAATGCAACTTTCTTATGGTGTAGTGTAGTATGGTGTTAAACCTTCTCTTGCTATTTTGGAGCTTATTAGAGGGGCTTATTAGAGGTGGCTGACGTAGTCTAATATGTAAGCAGCTC
This sequence comes from Plestiodon gilberti rubricaudatus, assembly GCA_026170595.1. Classification (NCBI taxonomy): domain Eukaryota; kingdom Metazoa; phylum Chordata; class Lepidosauria; order Squamata; family Scincidae; genus Plestiodon; species Plestiodon gilberti. The sequence continues at coordinate 36,062,348 of JANXHW010000004.1, forward strand.
AGGGAATAGCTATATTAAGAATCTTCGCCTATAGGAATACAGAAACTAGGAGCCATTTTGTGCTGTTGATGTCGGACTAGCTAATTGTTTTTTTCTCTGCTTGTAGTTATAGCTTAAAGCAGCAAAATGATACTTGCCAGAGCTGAAGTTCCCTGTATTTGAAAGGAAACCTTTTTGTTTAAAGAAAGTGATGCTAAAACATGTTCTTTTCAACTATCAGTAATCGTGTTCATGAATCTTGGCTATGTAGCTGATGGTTGCAATATGTGGCAAAAGAGTTCAGTCTGCCCATTTGCAGCCCAACGTGTTTATTACATTGTCTTCCCAGTGGCATCTGTGTGTTAGCTTAAAAAATAAATGAGTATTATTGGCTTTCAGTCAGACAGCTGAGGAAGTCATATTCACTTTTCCAATGCACTAGTTTAAGGCTGTTTTATATTTGAAACAAACAAGACCAGGAGAAGGGCTATATTTCAGTAGTGGAGGAGATGACCAACATACAAAGGTCCTGGGTTCAATCCTTGACATGTCCAGGTAGGGCAGAGGGGGAAAAAAATCTGTCTGAAACCCTGGAGAGCTGTTGCCAGTCTGTGTTGACAATACTGACCCAGATGGACCAGTGGACTGGCTTGATATAATGCTGTTTCATGTGTAACATATGAAAGAAGTACAGGGGGCCTCCTATCCACTGGTTCAGTTATCCACGGATGCCCCCCCCCCCCGGCACTTACTTTTAGCATCAGAAGCTTTGTTTCTTCTTCAAAAGGAACGCAGGCTGCTCATCGTGTTCCTTTTGAAGAAGAAACTAAGCTTCCAACACTAAGTGCCGGGGGGGGCGCGGAGCATGCTACCACCCCGTGGGGGACGCATGACATCCGCCTCCCCCGCAACCCCCAGGCACTTTTAGCATTGGAAGCTTCCTTTTCCTTCCAAAGGAACATGATGACCATCCCTTATGCAACTTCCTTTCAGGCCCGTCCACAGAGACTAGGTGCCTAGATAGGCTGCAGAGACTCTCTAGGCACCTAGTCTCCATGGACGGGCCTGCAAGGAAGCTGCATGAGGGCTGGTCATCGTGTTCCTTTGGAAGGAAAAGGAAGCTTCCAACTCTAAAAGTAAGTGCCTAGGGGGTTGCAGGGGGCGGTGAGGGGCTGCGTGTGCCTGCGGGGGGGCAGGGGCCCTCAGAAAACCACGGAGGGGGCATTTGCCCCTTTCCGCGGTTTCAAGTATCCGGGGGGGCTGGAAGGTATACCCCGCAGATGCGGCAGCCCCCCCCCCCCCGTATACTAAAGTGGAAGAAACATTTAACCTTTTCTGACTCTTTGCAACATTAGTCTTCAACTGGTGGTTTGTGACCTTACCTGGGTTGAGTTGTGCCATGACTATCTTTGGGGCAGAGGAGAAACAAATTGACTGGGGGTTGGGGGGGGGAATAAAAGAACAAGAAGGATAGATTTTTCTAGATAAAAATAGAAGTAAAATATGTTGAGTCGCGGTTGCCAGTTGTGGTTAAAGACGTTTTTGTACCTCTTTCTATATAACATGTCATAAATTTCTTTGGGAACCGGATCCAACCCACCATCTTGGGCCTAGATGAACTAGTTCTTATGCAATTTAAGTGGAATATTTAATAAATCTCTTTTGTATTTTTATTCTTTTTCATTTAATGTATGCTACTGAATGAGTAGAACTCTAATTGACAGAACGGTCTTTGTGTGCAAAAGCTGTGTGTCTTCAGAGACACCTAATTCTTCACTAAACCCATGCTCTGACTTTGCATTCAGCCTCCTTTACTTTCAACGTAGGGAACAGTAGGCTGTGTGTACTTATAAATATATCTATAGACACAAGCTGTTAGCAATGAACCTTTATTTTGTTCTATGAATAGTGGTGATTGTGTAGAGTGGAGGTTTTGAGTAGTTACAGATGTTGCAAAAATAGTAAAAAAAATGGAAATGTGGACTGTTCTTTATACAACATTAAATAATCATCCTGGGACATGAAGGGAAATACTAGTAACTTTGATTTTGGATGTTGTGCTTGTATTAGTAGGATTACATCTTAAATTGGACTGTGCATCTTAACTAGTGCATTTTCATTTGCAAAAGACAATAATGATGAATTGGTATGGTGTATGTATGTGATTTGTTCAACTGTGGTACTGTATAGATAAGGGAGCATTTACTAAGTAGTAATATTTAGTGTTTGAATTATCCTTACAACTGTCCTGTAAGTTGTAAGGTAAGTAGTATTACAGCCCAATCCTAATGGGCTGTCCTGCTGGCTGAACTAGTGTTCTCCTAGTGCTGGCTGCCGTAAAGCAGCTGTAAAGCGCACTCCGGCAGTGTGTGCTGCAGGAGCATCGGCAAGAAGGCTGGAGTGTTCCAATGTGCGTCGTCTCCGCTCTGGCTGCCCGCTAGAGCAGGTAAGCCAGCATTGGAGGTGGGGGGGGAGGGTGGACTGGGGGGAGGGGCGAAGCTGGTGGGCAGGGGGAGAAATGGAGGTCAGGGAGGTTTCAGGAAGGGTGGATTTGGCAGTGATGGCGCATGCCAGATCTTATCCTTGGTTTCCGCAGCCTCTCTGCCTCCTCTCTGCCTTGTGCCAGCTATGTCACAAGTCCAAGGAGACCCATTGTGGGGTGAGAAGCTTATGGAGGGGAAAGGGGATTTAAAACCCCTCTCCCTCCTGTTCTGCCGCTCCCTTTTCAGCGCGGCTGCACCAGCGGGGAGGGAGGATAGGATTGGGCCATTATAGTGCAGCTGAGACTGGGGAATGTCCTAAAGCTACCATGTGAGTTCATGGTAGAGGTGAGATTTGAACTGGAAAAAGCTCAGTCTCTAAGCCACTACACAACACCAGCTCTCAGATGGAAGTTTCTTTTATTTCTGTGTAACTCTAGCAATGTGACAGTTGGATTTTATTTTATAAACGCTGTGGTCTTTGCTTGACCATGACTTAATGGTTGATTTGTTTTTACTTAAATGTATTTTTCTAGGTTGACTGAAGTCATATCTCATCACACACCTCTGTAAAACAGTACAGTTGAGGCAAGAACTAAACGCATGACTTCAGCAGCTCCTGTGATGATATTGTGTTGAGAATTCCCCTGTGCCTACTCCGCATCTTTGGCTGCCGCTTGCAGGAGAGAAAAAAAAATCTCAATGTGATATCAATTTTTTTCTTTCTCTAGGCAAGAGGGGAGGATGAGAGACAAGGCTACTACTATCAAGCAAAAATGACACAATTTCCATATTGTCCAGTTCCACCCTGAGAAAATGTGTTTAAAGACACTTGTGGCTGACTAAAATACGAAATGCCTTCAGAAGAGTTGTAGTATACACATATTTAGGAACAACTCTTTGCTAAAAAAACAAACAAACAAAAACTATGATCGTGCTGGTGGTTAAAGATGCATACTTGGAGCCAGAACTGCACAGGAGTTACACTGGTCAAATGTGTTTAGTGTAGTTACCAAACTATTGGGTACAGTGGCATTTTTAGATGCCAGAATGATGCTCTTTGTATTGTACCTGATGTGATTTACCCTCATTTCTCTCTCAGCAGCCTTCCTAAGATTTCTCCTTCACACATTCCCCACTCCGTCCTGTAGCCATTGGAATAGATACATAGTTAGACATTTTGGAGAGACATGCTCTCAAAGCATGTGTATATTTCTGTCTTCTTTCAGGCACAGTGTAACATACTGATTACCCATAGCTTTTATTAACCAAGGAAGCAAGTAGCCTGTTCAGATTTCTGTATTTAAGGGAATATAATCTACAGAGATGTTTCTGCAGACACTTAAAACTGAAGAGAGTTCAGAGAGTTGCTCTTTGAAAAGTTTTGAGGGAAAATTAGAAAATAATATATGAACTAATTACAAATGGGGTTACATCAGAATCATTTTTAAAAGCAAAACCTCAATAGTACTTCATCTAATTTCTGTAGTAGAAAAATAAGAGGCGGAAATGACTTCCTTGAATACGTCACGTTTATTCAGTTAAAAATTAGCCTGGTTGGAAGACGTAACTAGAACATTTCCTTAAATGAACTTCTGTGGTCTTGACTTTCCTTTTTAGTGGTGTAGTGCTAAATGCACAAGTTTTTTTAATTATTATATAATTAAAAAAAGAACCAAAACACATTCTCTAACTAGTCACTTAATAAATATAAGGGAAAAAAACACAGAGAAAAACCTATTAAATTCCATAAGCAATCCATTTGAATTTCTCCAGGGACCATTCGTTAGTTTTTATCTCAACTTAGTGCCAGAATATCTTGGTGAATAAGGTCTGCAGGCATAAAACTAGTTCCAATAAGAAATAAAAGGAGTCAGCGTTGGCATAATCTTATTTCAGACTATGATCGTCTGTCTCAAAAATACAGTACACAGTTATCTTGTTCATTAGCATAACATATCACATTCTTTGTAATCAAGGTTTAATAGAAAGTAGTTCTGTGCCACCATAATCCTTGCAGCACATGATAAATCGGCATCATTTGTTTCCTTTTTAACGTAATCTTGAAGATAGCCAAGCAGGACAATACTGTAGGTACATCATAATTCACAGTAGCCTTGATACAACCCAATATTTTTTCTTGTGAAAGGACATGTCCACTAAACATGCATAAAACCAATAGCATGACATCTCCCATATAAATCAGAAACTCTTGTATATATCCTACTCAAGGTAGCCAGGTATTTAATATCTAATTGAAATTGTATATGGCATATAATATAAATGGTACCAAATTAATGAAGCTTTTTCTTGAAGCAACATCTAGGGTGTGTCTATATACATTCTGGAACAATTTTAACCATTGGCGCAATGTGAAGAGAATATTAAATTACATACATTCTTAGGCTTTCGTGGTCAGATTTTGAAAACAGAGTTAAAAACATGAAGACTTTCATGGTCAGAATTTTATCAACATAGTGGTTTGGGGGGTTTCTAGACCACGGTCTGGAAGATCTAGATTTTCCTGACATTTCACCCTCAGCTAAAAAACTTGACTTGTAAAAGGCTAAAACTTAGAAAGATCCTGCTGCTAAAAAGCGCAAAGATATATCTGCTAAAAGTTTTTAAGCTGGTGGAGTTTTAGCCATTTAGCAGATAGATCTACTACAGAGTGAGTAGTGTATTATGGTTAAGATATAATGCAGTGGTTTCCAAACTCTGGACCACAATGCCCCAGGGTGCCGTGGCGAACTCATAGGGGCGCCGCAACATTTTTTTGGGAAAAACGTTCTGTAAGGGTGGCATCTCCAGGGGGGATGCTACCCAGTATGGAGCTTGGCAGCCCAGCATAGATCTTGGCAACCCAGAAGAGTATGGCGGTGACGTGATGACCACACACACACACACACACACACACACACACACACACACACACACACACACACACACACACACACACACACAGAGGTCACGGGTATTATGCCTCAGCTGATATAATGTATAACAAATATTCTGCACTAGAAATAAAAAAGGGTTGCTCTTTGCAGCCATGCCAAAGGAGAAAAGGAATTTAAATCCCCTTACCTCTCCATAAGCCTCCTGCTCTGCAGTGGGTCTCCTCCTCTGTAGATGGTGCAAGTCCAAGGAGAAGAAAGGGGCGAGGTTGCTGTGGAAATGGAGGACAGAATCTGGCATGCGCTATTGCTGCCGAATCCACCCCCTCCCACAGCCTCGCTTCCCCGTTTCACCTCCTCCCCGCCCTGTTCGCAGCCTTACCTGCTCCAGTGACTATGGACAGGTCTGACAGATGCAGTGCTCCCAAAATGGCTGCAAATGTAGCACTTCACATGCTGTCAGCAGCCATTTTGCAACAGCGGACATGTCTTCTGCTGTTGTAAAAAGCTGTGGCCAGCAGCCCAATCCTGCTGTAAGAGACTGTTAGACTTAAGGCACAATAGTTTCCAGCATACCAGCTTTTGGAAAGCCTAGTGTCTCTCCCTGTTCCGATTCAGCCCAAATCCACTGCTGAGTGGAAAGTACCAAGATCAAATATTTGATTTCATGCATATGAAGTTGCCTTATATGGAGTCAGATCATTAGTCCATATAAGCTAGTATTGTCTACGCTGACTGACAGAGGCTCTCCAGTGTTTCAGAGGGGAGTCTTGCCTGGAGTTGCCAGAGACTGAACCTGGGACCTTCTGCATGCAAAGTATATGCACTACCATTGAGCTGCAACCCCATGCCAAGGTTGAACTGCATGTTTTTACCACCCCATTGTGGTTATTCCATTGTTCACCCTCCTTTTTGTTAAATGTTCTATATGGGTTAGCTGGTTCACTCAGTATAATCCACTCTTCCTGCTTTTACTGCAGTATACACCTCAGCAGTATGAAACTAAATGAGTTGTAAACCTGGCCTATGAACATGCATGTCTTTGGTCTGCAAGAGGGTTTTTTTTTTTTTTCGAGTAAGGAGGAACTAATTTAATCGAGACACTAGAAATTGGGATTAACTCCTTGGCAACTTTTATGGAATAACAAATATATTATGGGAAACCGCCTATTTGATTGTGCCTATTAACCCCCTCCTCTTTCCAACAGCAAAACTATCCCTCTGCAACAAGTCAAGAGGCTTTCTAATCTATTACCTGTGGATTGTTTGGATAGTATGCTGTGTCTTTGAGTCAGGACTTGTGGCTAAAATTGCATTGGTGAAGCTTGAGTACTGGATGTGAACTCAATGCAATTAATTTTGAGAATTGTAGGCACTACCTTTTTTACTATGAACTATAACAGCATATTTTTTTAAACAAGTACAGTGGACACAAATTTAGATTTCTGTGAGCTATTCATTCTGACTTTTGTTGTGTGCACTGACAATTACCACTTTCCTTGAATTTTTATTTTTAGGCTTCTATATTAGAAAATGCAAATCTGCAAAATAACCTTCCAGATTATCATTTTTGTATTGCATACTTAAGTTTAAGTCTCTCGTCTCATACTATTCTATGGTTGCCTGCTCTTAGAGGATGTGAATAACAGTATGCTGTCACAATGAAAACAGAAACTATTGTTTTCTTATTGATTACAAGAAAGAGGAAATGGAAACATTTTTCTAGCTCTGTCCTTTTACCCCAACATCTGGTAGAAACTAGGTTGTTATCAATAACTGTAATTACATCCTGATAATAATTGGGGGGGGGAGGAGTGTATTTTGGCTCCTATTTAACACTTGGAGATGAGATACTATAGAAAGGAATTAAATGTTTACTGCTGGGTCAGATGCATTGGGGAACATTTCTGTTAACTGTTAAAAGCACTGGTGAAATACTTTCCTGAATTGTGTGTAGCCTGTATGTCTGTTGCATTTTTGACTATTTCTGAATTCCCTATGTCTCAGTTAGGATTATATGCTTTGGTGCCATCTAGATGTCATTAAATTGTGTGTCTATACCATTTTTAGCTAGTATTCTCCACTGGCTGGTTTTATTGGGTAAAAGCAAATACCAAGTTTGGAAGATGCACTCTATTGGGAGTAATTGGGACATGCTTCTTGAGGGACCTCATTAAGTCCTAAATTAACAGAAAAGTAAAATTCTCCAAACAAAGACTGCTGTAGTTAATCCTTACCAGACCTTTCTTTTGCAAAACAGGGCCCTTTTTTGCTTTCAGTAAAAATATTTCCTTCATGAGAAATAGTTCCACTGCCTGTCCTTTCAGTTAAATAATCCCAATTGTTCCAGATTAGTAAGAATTTCTTACAATTAATAAACCTAACACTAGCAGTTACTGACTCTTGACTGTTGCATTTGTGATCATTTTTGTGAAGGTTTATTGTATTGTTTTTATGTGGGTTAAACCGCTGAACCATGAGCTGTTGATCTAAAGGTCGGCAGTTTGAATCCACGACAGGGTGAGCTCTCGTTGCTTGGCCAGCTCCTGCCAACCTAGCAGTTCCAAAGCATGTTAATGCGAGTAGATAGGTACCGCTTGCAGGAAGGTAAACAGCGTTCCGTGTTCCAGCCACATGCTACGCACTGCGGCAAGGAGAGTCATGCCGGCCACATGACCACGGAGGTGCCTTCGGACAACGCTGGCTCTTCGGCTTTGAAATGGGGATGAGACCACACCCTAGAGTCGGTCACGACTGGATTTAATTGTCAGGGGTCACCTTTACCTTGTTTTATACTGAAATATGGCCTATAAATGTGTGTGCTTAAAAAAAAATCTCTAAATCCTCTTTCCTTTTCTAATACTTGCTAAACTTTGAAATCTGCACCTTGACTCCTAAAATTTAGTTGTATAATTTTTTTCAATACAGGAAATGAGTACAGTATAGAACATTTTGAGTGCTCAGAATGCCTTGCATGGTTATTTTACAACAATCCAGTAAGGTTGATCAGCATTGTAATATTGAAGACGGTGGAGGCTGAGACCAAGGGCATGGCTTGCTCATTCTTGAATGAATGAAATTTGAACTGGAGATTTTCCCACTTGATTTCTTACACCCCCTTCTATGTGTAAATAGGATAAGAGTAATTTCTTAAACCAGCTGCTCCCAAACTGTGGGTTGTGACCCACAAATGGGTCATGACCCAATTTTTGGAGGGTTATGAACGGCTTGCTGCCCTAGCCTCTGTTCTCTCAGCAAGAATACAATGCAACAAGACCCGGAGCGGCAGAAGACCACCGAGCAGAACCTCACAGGCAGCTAGCTGTTCGGATGAAAAAATGCAAAAGCTCGGCAACTTGGAAGTTTTGGCGGTGATGTGATGACAGCATGTCACCACCAAAATGTCCAGGTTGTGAAGCTCTGCATTGAAAGTGGGTCATGGGGCAAAAAAAAAGGGGGGGGGAACCAAGACCATATACTGTATATATTATTTGAACTCCATTTTCATCTCTGAAATTAATCCTATGGGTGTAATTCTTTTTTTAAAATATCCCAAACTGTTGTACTGCAGACCTTACTATCTCCTATCTTTATCAGAAGATTTTTACATAAGATTTATACCCTGCCCTCCCCCAGCAATGGAGTACCCAGTTTAAAATGCTGATATTCAGTGAAGAAATTAAATGCAACTTGGTTTAAGTCACTGTTTAAATACAGTTATCCTTTTTTTAGAATCATTTTGAGAAGGTTCTCGGAGTAGAACAGCAAGAAGAACAAAGCAAACAGACTTCCATTTGCAGTACAGGGGTGTCCCGGTATCTGTGGATTTACTTCTCCGCGGATCCAGAATCCACACCCTTTACCTTCTTGCTTAAACAGAACTCTATAAGCAGCACAGAGCTGCTTCCTGTTGACGTTCAGAGCCTCTCTAGCACCAAGGCTGCTTGTTAGAATCATTCTGGCTCTGTTCTCACATGATTAACATTCATACTGTTAAGCAAGAAATAAAGGTAAGGGGCAGGGGTTTCGCCCCATCCACGATTTTCGAGTATCCGCGGGGGGGGGGGCTGGAATGTATCCCCGCAGATACAGGGCTCCCCTTGTATTATAAGAAATTATCCAATCTGTATTGTGATTTCACATTATGACCTTTAGTTTTTATTAAAATTTGTTCTCTGAAATACCAGGTTGAATAAGTATTTTAAGGACTTATTTGGAACTCAATGTTATAATCCTCTTTTGAAGCTTAGCTTTGCCTAATATTGCTGCAAAGGTATTGTGGAGTAACATGGTCTCATTGGAGATAGTGAACTTTAAAAAACTATTTTCTCTAAAATATAGACCACTTTTTCCATGTGTTCCAGTGACGTATAGAATGATGACTAAGCCAATTTGCTTCCCTTGGAAAATTGCCAAAGCTTGAGCTTTAATTAGGTCTGGAGACTGTAAAACGTTTTCTTGTTTAGTTTGGGTGTTAGTGGCTAAGTTGGTTAACAATTCAACATGAAGTGTGTTTTCATTTCTGAGTTGATTTTTATTTGCTAATTCTGTCGGATGGTTTAATGTTATTACCTGTTTCAAGTACTCTGAAAGGGCTAGAAGTTAAATAAACAATTGCATGTGAAGAAAAGATTGTTTAAAGTGTTAGCGAATGACTGCATATTCAGTAATTTAGTGGATGATATTTTTAACTAGAGATGAGTTTTCCCTGCCAATTGGGCAAGAGATGCCTCTTAAAGTGACAACTCTTACATTTAGTGGAGATAGTACCTGTAAACCTCCAGCATAGTATCTCTCCCAATGACTGTTTGCTGATGTCTCCTTTTTATAGATTGTGAGGCACTCTAGGATAGGCAACCATCTTTTTGTTTTTCACTATGTAAATGTTGAGAAGTAGTACAGTATATACATATTCAAAATCATCTCAGACAGTTACGTTTATATTGCTTAATGTTATGCAAACTGAATTAACAAAAGAGCAAGGTCCATGTGTGCACACAAAATTAGCTTCTGAAAGAAAAAGAGGCTCCAGCAATGGAGGACCAGGGTTGTGGGATTGTTGGGAAGGGAGATGCTTTGAAACCAAAAAAGCTTGTACCTCTTTAATGAAAGTACCATTTTTTAAAGAAAACCAAAAGCCATGAAGTATTGAAAGACAGACTAGATGTGACACAGAATCTGTTCACAGATTTCTTCCTTTGATATATACAAGGTACCTGTATATAGGCAGTGGCAGTGCAGGAAGATAGTTGAGCCACCCGGTTAGGGAGCTCCACCCCTGCTTGAACTGTTTCCGGGGTGATGGGTATTTTCCCTGGGGAACCCCTTTGGTTTGCCTCTTCAGTGAGCAACAAGGGTGAGGGCCCCTCTCTTTCCCCCTGGGTTGGTTTTAGCCCTGGTGAGAACAAGGCATTAACCTATTTTTTTTTGGAGGGGGAGGGTCTATTGTGTAGAGGTTCATTGGTGGGTGGTGGCCTAGGTGAGAGCTAGGTACTTGAACCTGCAGAGGAAATAGTTGCTCAGACGGGGCTGGGGCGAGCAGGAGGATTTGGATAAGCAAAATGGCACAACGGAAAGTGATAAATGCTTCCCTCACAGCCATGATCAGATTTTGCCCCTCTTAACCCCCCCTCCCTGTAGCTACTTATAAGTTAAAAGGAAGGAAAGGCAGGAAACATTTCTCATGAATCTCCTGTATCTCGGCTAGTTGTACCTTCAGTTAGTAACAGGTTATGAGATAAAACATACGCAGCAGCCTCCAGCTGTTCTTATGGTATTATCAGTGACAGATTGTGAAAGTAAAAACAAAAAACCCCAACCTGTTGATTGAGTGGAATCGAAAAGGTTTCTGTAACAAATGAACAAAATAAAATATTTCTGCAAAAACTTTCTAAGCATAATATGTATTTGAAAAACACATTAAGCATTTTGCGAGATTTGAAATTTGCTTAATTCTAATCAAATATATTCTCTCTAAACTGACATTTAACACTTATTTTAGATAAAACCAATAAAAATGGGTTGGATGACTAATAAACTTAGCGTGTGCACCCTATGTATCCAAATTGTACCTTACAGCGCTATAAACTTACAACAGTTTTAGTAACAGGACTGTAGGCTGTCATCTTATTAGTAATTAATTCCACAGCGCAATCCTGTGTAACTCTTGCACCGGTGTAACAGTAGATCCACCGGTGTAAGTGCACTTATGCCAGTTTAACTTGCCATACACTAACAGATGCAGGATGGACACCGGCGTAACCCCCCTCGGGTTCATGGCATGTTTGTTAGGAAGGAAGAACTGTGAATTGGCAAAGAGATGCATGTGTGTTTTCAGAAATAAAATCTAGTTTAAAGGGAAAACATCACAGGAACTTCACTGTTTTGAGAATATGTAAGAGAAGAATTTGCTTGCAATAATAGCAGCATGTTAGACTATCCCTGAAAGTTCTCAGCTGAGGGAGGAAGCTGCCCAGCTGTGTGAAATTGCTGTGCCACACATATTTGAAACCCAGACTAGCTAGGCAACCCAACATGAAGAGAATTTCATGCTCAGTCACTTTAGCAGTGTCGTTCTTTTAATGTAGACCCAGAAATTTTATGTAGAAATAAGGGACAAAACACACCTTGTCTAAGAGCTTTGTAAGAAGGGAAAAAAGTATTTAGAGCAAACATATCCCCCTGCTGTTAAACTATTGTGCACTGATTTTATGTTGGGCTGATAAGTCAAGACTCACTCAGTTGCTCAAAATAGACCTTAAGAAAGGTTTGTTTTAATTTTAAATAAGCCTATGAACAGGGATGTTTGTATGTTTTTCCCTTTATGGTACACTTTGCTGCTTCCCGAATACAAATGTAACATGGTATATGGATAGCACCTTCTCCCTTTATTTTTTATGTAATATAAACAGTCTCTATACTTGACAATTTACAAGTAATGAAAAGACAGGCCCCTGTCTCAAATATGTCTTAATCAAAAATTGACATTGGGGAGACAACAGAGGAAGGGGAAAGAAGTGGAAGCAGGGATAAATGAGATATCCCAATATAGTGTAGTAGACCATGGGAGCTCTGTGGAAATAGTGAATCTGTAATTTAACCAAGCATTTGCTAAAGTCTCCCATGATATCCTTATGGATAAAATGGTAAATTGTGAGCTAGATGCTACTGCTGTTAAGTATGCTGCTTTAACAACCTTTCCCACTGAGTGCTAATAAATACAGGTGTCCCTCAGTTAACAACGGGTTCACTTAACAACGATCCGCATATACGACGGTCCCCCAGTACAGTGCCTTATAAAACGTCACTGCCGCTTGCCGCCTGAGTCTGGTGCTGATTACAAAATGGAGGCAGGAAGCACTCACAGTCCTTTTAAAATCCTTTTAAAGCATCCTTTTTAATCCCCAGCCCATCAACTGTTGGGCGCTAAACATCAAAGCACTAATCTAGTGCCAAACAGCTGATGGGCTGGGAATTTAAAAAGACTCATCTGGAGTACTTGCAATTAATTCCCTATTGCAACTGCACTGTATTACATAGGCCAGTGGTTCTCAAACTGTGGGTTGCGACCCACCATTGAGAACTTTTTGCTGTCCCCTGCCCCCTTAAGGGGCGGGTCAGCATGGTGGCGGCAGCAGCGTTCCACCACCACCGCCGCAAAAGTGCTTGAAATGGCCCCCCGCACTTACCGGGGCTTGGGGGGGCTTCGGGGAGGCCTGCATGACCCTCTGCAGGCCTCCCTGATCTTCGGATCGTCATTTTGCAGCGATCTTCGGGCACTTCCGGTTATCACAAAAACCGGAAGCACTCGAAGATCGCCGCAAAACGGCAATCCGAAGATCAGGGAGGCCTGCAGAGGGTCACGCAGGCCTCCCCGAAGCTCCCCCAAGCCCCGGTAAGTGCGGGGGGTGTTTTGGGGGCAGTTTTGGCAGCAGCAGTGGCTATTTCCTGGATTGCTGCCGCTGCTGGCTCCGCCCCCGCACACACTCAAAGTTCTCCCCACCTTGCGAGGAGAACTTTGAGAAATGCTGACATAGGCTATACATGCTATACCATACGTTTTTCAATAGAAGGTGATGAAGACTCACTTAATGACAGATTCACTTTACAACGGAGTTTTAAGATCGTATCCCCATTGTTAACTGGAGGACACCTGTAGTATCTCTATCGATGTTGACATGGAATCAAGGGGAGCCACAGGGCTTTATTTTGGGCCTTGTACTGTTCAATATTTTATACATGATCTGAATGAGGGGGCAGAGGGAATACTTGTCATATTTGCAGAGGACACAAAGCTGGGGAGGGGGGAAGATAGGCTTAGAAAGCTGAATTGAAATTCAAAATTATCTCAACAAGCTTGATCAGACTGCCATTACCAACAAGATGAAGTTCAAAGAAAAGAATATAATGTCCTGCACTTAGATTAAAAAAAAATGCAACATACAAGTACAAAATAGGGAGAACCTGTCTTGGCAATGGTACATGTGAAAAGGATTTAGGTGTCTTAGTGAACCACAAGCTGAGCATGAGCCAACAGTGTGATGCCACTGTAAAATAGATCTAATGCAATGCTAGACTGCTTTAACAGAGGCATATATTCCAGATCATGATAAATACGTTAGACCGCTTTTGAAATACTGTACTGTGTCCATTTTGGGCATCCTGTTGGAGGACATTGATAAGCTGGCGTGGGTTCAAGGAGGTCAGCTAAATTGATGAGGGGTCTGGAAACTAAGTCCTGTGAACAATGGTTAAAAAAACCATGGTATGTTAAGCCTAGAAAAGAGGACTAAAGGGAGACAGGATAGCTCTGAAGGGCTGTTGTATCTGATAGTATCTGAAGGGATGTCATAAAGAAGGAAGGGAGAATTAACTTTCTGTGGCTTCTGAGGGCAGGATTAGAACCAATAGGTTGGAACTACAGGGAAATAGATCTTAGAAATAGATCATAAGGAATAATTTCCTACCTGTAAAAGCTGTCCAGCACAGGAACGATCTTCCTCAGGCAGTTGTGCGTGCTGCCTTAAGCCGGAGCTACATTACACGCGTTGCGGAGCTTCTGACCTGATTTTTGAAGCAGGCAGAGCCGCTGCGACCTCCGCACGGCCGGCGCGTACCTCAAGCTGGAGTCCTAATTTTCAGGGGGCGGGCACGCAGAGCTAGGGGGTGGTTCGCGGAGCTACTGCAGCCTACCAGTCGTAGGAGAGTGGCTGCATGCCAATCAGAACTGCCTCCAATCACCTTCTTGAGAAGGCGGGACAACAGGAGGGAAGACACTCCCCCACTCCAAGCGCGGAGGCAGCGGCAGAGCCTCTGCCTGTAATGTAGCTCCGGCCTTATTGGTGATTTTCAAGCAGAAGCTGGATGGCCACCTTCCAGGGATGCCATAGTTGCCTGTACTATGCAAAGGGTCGGTCTAGATTACCTTCAAGATCATTTCCAATGCCTTCTATGAGAAATATAGCACTTTAGTTGCTAAAAGATTGGTTGTAGTTAGCAGGATCACTATCCATTCTGGAGGGCTTTGAGACCCTGAGCTTTCCATCCCTTTGAAGACTCTTAGGGCTCAATCCTGTCCAACTTTCCAGCACCAGTGCAGCCCTGAGGTAAAGGAAGAAATGTTCCCTTACTTTGAGGAGGTCTCCATGATCCCCCCCCACACACACACACACACGCACAGCAGGATGCAGCACACACCCCTTTGGAATGGCTGCATCAATGCTGGAAAGTTGGATAAGAGTGGGCCCTTAGAGTATGGAGACCTATTCAGGAGTTAACATTAGTGTTTACCATTGTGGTAAACGCTGGTTTAGGTAAACAAAATGTAGAACACTTTTTAAATGTTTTATATAAATTGTAGTCACGCCTATCTACAAATGACGATGTATATACTGGTAATAGATATAACAAGTGTTATTTCCTTTATTTGTTTTTCTATATGTACTGCTCATTCCTGTTCCTCTACTATGCATTCTAATAAACCAGTTCAAAATCATTTGCACCTTGCAAAATCTTTTGATGACAAATTCATTTGATGGGATATAAAAACTTTCTCCATTCTACCAGATCTCAGATAAAGAGAAACAGCTCATTAAAATTATTCTGATGGAACAGCTGTATAAATATTGTTGCAATGCAAAGAAAAAAAATGTACCTCTTTTTTGACGTAATGGGGTTATGTAAGGGAGGGAGTAAAATGACTAATGAAAAACTAAGTGCTGAGAGAACCATGGAGTTAAAAAGACTTTGTTCTGACGATTATCTTTTCTCTTCTTCTTTCTTAGTTGCTGATATGTGTTTAAGATGAGTGGGATTGGTGAAAACCCCTCTGACCCAGCCCGGGCAGAGTCAAGAAAACGTAAGGAGTGTCCTGATCAACTTGGACCCAGGTTTGTTAGAATGTTTTATAGAACTTGAGGAAGTGAAACATTTTGAATGTAAGGACTTGCAGGAAAACGTGCTATGTCGGCAGTTGAGTGCATTTATTTACTTTGTTTCTCCATGCATTAGATGCTATTATAGATGAGAATAGCTATGTATAGTACAGTTAATTCTCCCAGATGAGTTTCTGAGGAAAGAGAAAACGTTTCTCGAGAAATGGACATTTTTCACTGTTACTCTTCCTGAAGATGACAACTTCATTTCAGGGTTTTCCCTTTTCATGTCTATAAACTTTGCCAAGTTATTGTTTTGTGTTTTTTAAAAAAAAATAGTCAAGTGCTTCGCTTCTTTCTTTAAACTCAAAAGAGTTTGTCACAAATATTGTCTGCTAAAAGTGCTTTAATATTGCTTTACTATCTAAACACACATCCTAAGAGTTTTGCAGATGTTACTTGAAAAAATGTTACGTACATGTCTTTCACTATAAAGATTTGCATTTGACAAATCTTTGGAAGCTACATAGTCAAGTATGTCTTTGTAGTACAATAAACATATTATTTCATGACAGATCTTTGCATTTCTATAAAAAGCAATGTTTGTGGCCCTAAGACAGTTTATGCACTGATAAGCAATCTGATAACTTATCTTCACTCTGCATTACTGTTATCTTGGAAAGAAGCTAGAGATGAGATCTTAGGGTTGACTAAGTAATTTAGTCAATTACCATCCACTCAAGAAAACTTTGTCAGAGAAGGGGAGGTCCAAATTATTACCCTATGTTAGTTGAGTAAGAATTTCTCTACAGTGCCTTCTCCCAGGTGGTTGTTCCACAAGGCCTGGGTGGTTCTTTGGAAGGAGGTGAAAGTTTGGCCTCTGTGCACACAACCTACTCTCATTGGCCACTTCTACCAGTTCCTGTCCCTATCCACCTTCCCTCATCCTCCTTTTCTGTGCCAGGCTTCAGTGTTGCTTTCTGCTGCATTTTTTTAAGAGTGTCACGGAGCAGAGGAGGATGGGGAGCAGGAGATCAGCAGCGGTGGTCACCTGGATTCCTAGAGCAGTGGTTCCCAAACCTTTTAGCACTGGGACCTACTTTTTAAAATGACTCTATCGGGACCCACCTATATTTACACAAGCAACACTGCAGGAGCTCAGCTCTTTGCAGGGCAGTTAGCAGCTATCTTGCAAACTACAGGAGCTCAGCTCTTTGCAGGGTAATTAGCATCTGATTTTTGAATAGCCTCAGGACTTGAGGGAATTACTCACCTGATCTTTCCATCACCCATGTTTTCATTGGAGGCTCTACAGAACCCACAAGAAATGTGGTCGCGACCCACCAAGTAGGTCCTGATCCACAGTTTGAGAAACACTGTCCTAGAGCATAGCTTCTCAACCTGTGGTACGGGTACCCCTAGGGGTACGCGGACCTCTTGCTGGAGGTACGCCAAACCCTGCCCCTTATCTGCTCCATCAGCAGCTAATTAAGTGTTAATTAACCTGGATTTTAAATTGTAATTATTTTCTGAGTCCTTCAGTCTCTGATTTTGGTTCTGGGCTTATTTTTGTACTTTGTAAAATGTACTTTAGTGGGGTGGGGGAGGGAGGAACTGATTTTGGGAAGTGTGACTTAGAGAAAAAAAAAGAGATCCTTGCATGTGTGTCTCTCCCCCCCCCCACACACACACATACAGTTGAGACATTTTTTCACATTTGAAATTGTTTTAGTACTTTTAATTTAACGATTATTACCTAATTAATTTATTTATTAATCCAATTAATTAGCAGTTAATTAGCAGGGGGTACTTCAGAAAATTGGACCGTGATAGGGGGTACCGGGTCTCCAAAGGTCGAGAACCCCTGTCCTAGAGCATCTCCAAGGAGATGTTGACAACAGCTGTTCTACCTTTTTTTTTAATGCAGCAGGAGTTGGGTAGAGAAGACAGCTCCAAGACCCAACCAAAGTTAGGATTTCTGGATTTAAGTTGGTTGGGCTTTTTTCCTATATTTTGCTAGTTTGATTTAAAAATCCTATTTTCCT
Organism: Plestiodon gilberti rubricaudatus; assembly: GCA_026170595.1. NCBI lineage: Eukaryota > Metazoa > Chordata > Lepidosauria > Squamata > Scincidae > Plestiodon > Plestiodon gilberti. The sequence goes on from JANXHW010000004.1 coordinate 36,080,119, forward strand.
CTTGGATCTGTCAGTTTTCTAAAATCTCTCTTTAAAATTTTTTTTCCAGTCCTAAAAGAAGCACTGAAAAGCGTAATCGTGAACAAGAGAATAAATACATAGAAGAGCTTGCAGAGCTGATTTTTGCTAATTTTAATGATATTGACAATTTTAACTTCAAACCTGACAAATGTGCAATCTTGAAAGAAACTGTGAAGCAGATTCGACAAATAAAAGAACAAGGTAAGAAGAGTGTTTTTTAATGTATTTAATATTTATCCATGTCCTGGATTTCCCCCCCCCCCCAAACTAGTATACAGTGTCTTCGTATCTCATACTTTAAATTAAGCTACACATCTTACCTTGGAGTGAACCCTATTGAACATAACAGGTTTTACTTCTAAATAAATATATATAAGATTGCACTGTAATGATAGGGTTGTTGGACTGAAAATTAGTTGTTCCTATTCAACTATTAGTGGTGATGTAAAACTCTAATGTTCAGAAACAAATGGAGTTGATCTTTGTGTATTCAGTTAAATGGAATGAAAGCTTCTGTCCTTGTCTGTCATAGAATTCAAAGTCGGTTAGCAGTACAGTAGTTACTGGATTGCACAATGTAATCTCGTTTGGAATATGGGCAGAGTATAATTGTGTGGGATAGAAAAGTTTCCTTTGCAATTCTCATAATTCACGATATAAATGGGTCTTATTTACTAAAATATATCCCTGAGCCCCAAATTACAGCATTACATCTTGAATTGCAAAGGATGTGGAGAACTCTGTTCAAACATTTTACAGGTTAACAAATTTGTTGTGGCATAAGCTTTCACAGACAAGATGTGTGCAGTGGTCAAAAGGGCATGCAATTCAAGGGGTAATGGTCTGTGACACGTCCATGCAGAGCTGACATATATACAAGATAAGACTAGAGAAACCCATTCACAGCAGGTGTTACTGTGATAATGCTATCTGTCTAGCTATGCTAAGTTAATTGGTATTAATAGAAATATCATAGTAAGTGCTGTGAATGTCCACAGAAATGTCACCAACAAGCTGCTCCTGGAATTTCATGGCCTTTTGGCCCCACTGGTTACTGTGTGTATGTGTGTGTACATACATTTTATAGACGTGATATGATTTTGAATAACACAGTGGCTTCTAGTGCCAGTTCATGAATACTGTACTTGTGTGTCAGTTAGTCTTCAAGATACCACAAGCAAGGCTCTTGTTTTTCTTGCTGCTGTCTAACACAGTCACCCTCGGAAATCATTTAAATCTCTCACTGCTTTCTATCTATGAGATTGGGGGGGGGGGGGGAGAAAATCTAAAATGTTTTTCTTCTGGGCAAGGTCAAAACTGGTATGCCATGAGGATCTTCCTTGGAACTAGTGCTTTTTTATTTCACTTGAAAAGTATATTAACCAAGCGACAGGTGTGATGGCAGAGAACACCAAAAGTAAGCCCTGAGGAGTATCTTGAAACTAAATGAGAGAGTTAACATTGGCAGATAAAAATTGAGCAGCTGTCATGTGGGTTGGAACAAATAATTGCTCCTTTCACGCATGTGATGACAATTTCAGAATTGTCCCTAACCACTCTAGAAAATGATTTTAGGGTCTCGGCCTTAAGCTAGTAACTCAGTGTACTGTGATAGGACAATGCAATGTTAGAAATGTATTGCAAAAATTATTAAAAAAATAAAATGTAACTGCATTATGACTGTAAGTCGAGGAGTAGAAGATTGATGCAGGTTGCTAGGAGTGAATTTCAAGAGGTTTACTTACTGTCAGTATGCGCGTTTGGCTAGGAGAGCAATGCATTCTTGGAAGAGCTGCCATGACCTCTCTTTGAAAATAAAAAGGGAGGATATAAATTCATAAAATTAAAACACGCGCAACCTGCCAAATGTATGGGAAAATGTCTAACTGCAAGCCACAGAGATGCTTGCCTAGGCTTCTTCCTTTATACACCCCTGGCTCAAATGTATGCCAGCTTCAGAGCTTGCGTACATTCGAATAGACCCATAGGGCCTCAGCTGCCTTGCACCCGGGGAAGGAGACGAGCCTCCCCTTAGCCAGAGGTGCTCCTGGGCTGCCCAGAGGATTGGCCTGCCCATATAGACCCTGGTCACAATGGCAGGTGAGTGCAGGTGCTATAAATTCACCTTAGATATCCCCGGTCTGCCTCCAAAGGAACTGTTATGGTGAAGGGGTAGTTCATGGAACATGCCCTCAGGGCATGGGGGGGCGTCTGGGAATGAAACCTGTTTGGGGAATTGCCTTTCTCACCTACTCAAAGTTTGGGGGTTCAAGTTGATTCAGGCATTTGTCACCCTTAGCATAGTCAACTGGGCTTTGGGGAGGCAGGAGCAGTCAAAGGACTGCTGCTTATTTCTGAGCCTCAATGGCTCTCCCATGGGGGGTGGGGACCAGGCAGTTTCCCAGTCTTGAGAATGGCATCACCCCCATGATTTTACCTGCAGTATATTTACACTGCAAATCTCTGTTAAATTGATTGATAAAGTTGTGACCCAGGTTTAATTCGATATAGTTGTCTTGTCTCTTATTTCCAACTGTGGGCACAAATGAATAAGGCACAGAATCAGCTAAATCTCAGTGATGGTGATGGGTTGCAGACCATAGTGCATTTAATGGGTAGTAGCCCCTTTTTCAGTCCCTCTATCACAGGGTTGGCCAACATTCCACCAATAGGGCCTCTGCGTTCTTAAGAGTTGTATAGAAGACAGAATCTTGGCAGCTGCAAGTGCTGGTGCTGCTGCTAAAGCAGCTGCAGTTGCTTAAATGCCCTTACCTATACAACCATTAAAGGGCCAAGAGCATTCATGTTGATAGGTTGACCACCCCTGCTCTATCGGGTTGCTGTGCATTATCAGAAATGCAGGTCCATAAAGGCTGCAGTAATAGTTGGGGCTTTGTTTTGTCAAAAATGAGATTCTGCTTATAGCTTCAGCAGTACCTGTACATACTGCTTTGGTGCTATTGGGGTGGAATAGGCTTGCTAGGATCAGATATTCTGGTGCTCATCTTACTAACTTTTTCATTACAGTATTGTATGCAAGAAACAAACCTAATAGTCTCTAATGTTGCAGTGATTGTCTTAGCTTGTAATTCTTGCCTGGAAAGTAGCATTAATATTTCTACACTTGCTAGTTTGGTGGAGCAATTGGGATCTTGGTTGTGTTAAGGATAGCATTTACTTTGTTTGGATCCAGGCTTTGAAAGTTGTAAGTCGTCTGCTCTATATGTTCTTCGAATGCAACTTTGTCATTTTGGCCTTCCTGACTTCTAAGTATTACAGACTCTATTGCTTTCCTGCTCGTTCAAAGTCTGCTAAACAGGATCAATGATCAGCATGTTAAACATGTTGCAATGTACTGCATGGTTATCATGATGGTGATAAACAATCTAGCTGTTAATGCTCACATTACAGCTGTCAGCTTTCATTTTCAAAATAGCCTTATGCGTCAAGCCCTGAATTACGTTAACCGCTGTGTTAATGATATATATGTACTTGACAAAAGAAAAGAAGCTGGAGATGAACAATAATTGCTAGAGATGGTTAGGTTTGCACAGTTCTAAAGATCTCTTAATTGTCTGAGTCTTTGTCTTTATAATATGTGTTTATTCCCTGCTTGAAAAAGAGGTGCAAGATTTTCACCTTCACTCTGATACTGTGTGCGTACTTTTGTATCATTGATGTTTTGCTTAATTGTCTGCTGCTGCTTGTCTGTCATTTGTACTTCTGTAGATGTTGAGAAAGGGTTAGCGTTTTATCAGCTTCTGCTGGTTGTCAGTCTGTTGAGAATGTTGGCTTTGTATTGGGATAAGCTTAGGCTTACCAAATCCCCCCCCCCGTCACAGGGGGTGTGGAAGCGATGTTGGGCGGGGACGGGGACTTTGTCCCAGCCTCACGACCTGCAAGAGGCTGGAAGGTCTCAGAAACAGCCCAAGTTGGGACCGTTTTGGAGAGCTTCTAACCTCGCGCCAGTACACGATGAGGCTGGAAGGGCTTGAAAACGTCCGAGTGAACTCAGACGTTTTCAAAGTGCTTCCAGCCTCGCGTAAGTGCACAAGACTGGAAGAAGATGCAGCGCATTAGCGCTGCATCGGGGGAATGTCCCAGCTGGCCGGGACAATGAGGAGACTGGCCAGGAGCCCGGGATTTGGGCTCCCGAACCAGGATTGTCCTGGCCATATCCGGGACTATGGTAAGCCTATAAGCTTAAAGATGCTACAGGCAACTAGAGCTATCTAGTGCAGCAACTTCCCAGGATTCATCGTGGTTTCATCTTGGTTATCTCCAGTCTGTCTCCATTACCATGTTGCTAATTGCTCCTTCCACAGTCACCACCAGTATTTTGTTCTTTGAACTGTGGTGCTGGAGAAGACTCCTAAGAGTCCCTTGGACTGCTAGGAGATCAAATCAGTCAATCCTAAATGAAATCAACCCTGACTGTTCCCTGGAAGGACAGGTACTAAGGCTGAAACTCAAATATTTTGGCCACCTAATGCGAAGAGAGGACTTCCTGGAGAAGACTCTGATGCTGGGAAAAATTGAAGGCAAAAGGAGAAGGGGAAGGCAAAGGATGAGATGGTTAGACAGCATCACCGATACAACGAACATGAAAATGAGCGAACTCAGGAAGATAGTGGAGGATAGGAACGCCTGGCGGGATATGGTTCATGGGATCATGAAGGGTTGGACACGACTTAACGACTGAACAACAACAAATCTGCTTTATTTCAAAATGAATTCTATAGTCTCAAGGACTGGACTATCTGGGGATCACTTCTGCTGTTCATGTATTCCCTTTACAGGGGTTCAAGGTGTGCTTCAGAACAACAAGATTTTACTGTGTGGGCCATATGCCAAGATAAGGATGATGCTATAAGAAAATAATAATGTCTTGTGGTCCTGTATAATAGTAATGCATTTATTTTCCATCCTTTCAGAACAGCTTTCCCGTTTTTGGGTTTGCAGAACATCTGCACTTTATCATATTATGTGGTTGTCAATCTCTGTGCCAACACCCATAATTCTGAACTATATTAATGTTTTAGCACTTTCTATTAGGACCACATTTATGCTACTTTGGGGATAACTGGAGTGTTTCCTCATCTAGAAATGTAACATAGGAAGGGTTTGTGTGTCCACATTTAAAGAAAAGGGCTAGTATGTCAAGCATCCACACAAGCTTATCAATACCAGTCTTTCTTGGAACTAGACATGTGAACCTTTCCTATTTAAAGACACCTAAGTCACTTCCAAGAACATTTGTGTGACTTAAAAATGTAGTACAGAAATTATCCTTGCACTGCCAAGTCCAGTGTTTATGGAAGTGGAGAACTTCATTTAATTACACTCTACTGAATCGGTGCTTAATGTGTGCATGCAAAACTTTAAGCAAATAGTTTGATGGGTTGTTATTGCTTTAAACAAATTACTTCAAGGTTTCAGTAATGAGGTACGTGGATGGGCATTTGTTAATAACATTTGTTTTTTTAAAAACAATTAGCATTTGTTTTTTTAATAATAAGATGACACACTTTAGAGCTACTGTCTCTAAGTTTATGGTGTGTCTTCCTTTCAGGCTGATTTGGCTTTTTGTTTCAGTTCTTAATTATTTATTTCAAAGAAAATTGTGTTGGGAAATAATACAGTTGACATGCATACATAAAATGTACCCCGAAAGAATTGCTACCTTTATTTAGGTTGTACCTGGAGCAGACAGAAGAGCATTAAAAGGGGTTTGGATCTTCCAGTGTGTATTGTTAAAACATTTCAATTAAATATCCAGTTGGGTTGACTTTACAACTCCCTTGCCTTGAGAGTTACTAATTTGCTAACAATTTTAGCTGTGTTTGTTTTCTGGCACTGGTAAAATGAAATTTTGCAGTCATTTAATTCAGCAAGTGTGAAATTGCATGTGGCTTTGCTAAGGTTGATGGAGTTGCATAACCTGGAGACAGGTTGACTTGTTGAATATGAACTGTGTTTTGCTGCTTCTTTTTTTTAACCTTAGTTGGAAGCAAGCTCACTTTTTAGGATGAATATAACCTTGTTCCCATTTTAGAGGGAATTGTTGATTTTCCTAACCCAGTTGAGGCAGGTCAGTGTTTTTTTAATTTGGCGCAAATACCATCCAGCACCCAGAGAACTGAATCCAACATATTCTGGGTATATTTTTCAATATTGATCTTCTTGTAGACCATGTATATATTAACTGTTTTTTATTGTTTAAAAAAGTGATTATTTTTTGTATTGTACTTTTTTTTCATGTTGTAAGCCCCCTTGGGTCCCTTCGGGGAGAAAGATGGGGTAAAAATATTGTAAAAAAATAAAAAAATATTTACATTTCATAATCTTAGCTCTAGATGGAAATCTAACAGTGCAATATTAAAAGTAGTTAATATTGTTTTGTAGTTGGCATGTCAGTGACTTGGAACCCAATCCTATCCTCCTCCCCCCCCCCCACTGGTACCGCCACATCAAAAACAGGCGTGCTATATCCAGCGGGAGTGTGGATTGGGACTTCAGCAAGGAAAGGGGATTTAAATTCCCTTGTCCCCTTGTAAGCCTCCCGACCCACAATGGGTCTCCTCGGATCTGCACTAGCGATTTCACTAGCACAAGTCTGAGGAAAGAAAGGGGGCGGCAAGGCAGTGAAAGTGAATGATAGGGTTCTGCACATGCCATCACCTCCAGATCCACCCCTCCCACTTCCCATGGTGGCTTACCTGCTCCTGCGGGTGGCTGGAGCTCCGGCGACGCAGGCAGGAAGACATCCAGGCAGCGCATTATTGAGCACGCTGCCAGAAAGTGCTTTCCAGCAGTTTCGCTGGAAATGTATTCTGCTGCCGGCCACAGCCCATAGGATTGGGCTGTAAGCGTACAGTGGAAGTTGAGAAGTCTATAGTCCATGATCAGGCATCTCTTCTTAACCCCTTTCAATATGTTTATATTGACCTAGCTTTACAGAGATGTTGTAAGGATTACTGGGGTAAGAGTATAATGGGTGTTGATGGTAATTATGCTGCTTATGCAATAAAGGCAACCTGGTTGACTGACAGATTTACAGCTTTAGATCATAGTGGCTTGTTGTAATTTGAGTTTCTAAGTTAACCAAGTAGAGGCTCTTTATTTTCCAAAGATACCAAGACTACCATACCGGAAATGGAAGTTTTGTTCAAATTTTAGTAAAAAGGAGCTTGTTTCTTTAAGTGCAATAATTGTATTTTAAAATAGTGGATACTTTCAGAATTTTCCATCATAAGAGATATTTACAGGGAGGAAATGACAGCATCGGGATAAAAATAATGGACATGTTTCAGCCAAAGTTAAGCACTTTAGTCCCATCAAAAAGTGATGGAATTTAAGAGTTCAGAACATTGGCTGGATTCTGCTTAACACTGATTAAAGAACAATCCTCTGTTTTCCAGGTGTGAAACCAGTCTGTGATTTCTGTAGTTCCATTTCTCCTTTTGAATTCTGTTAACTTATGGCATAATCTTAACCAAGTAGCGTGCTTGTGGAACACGTGCTCTGCTGGTGCGCCTGGCATTCATGCTGTCGCAAAAGCACCATAAAGCATTTTGCAATGGCGCAAAAGCTACGTGCGCCAGTGGGAAGACCAGAGGCTTCCCTTACACACTAGTACAGTGGGGACTCTCACAAGAGCAGGTAAGTTCTGTGTTGTGCAGCGCAGGGGAGGGGTAGAATGGGGCAGGAAAGAGCAGTGACGGAGGCAGGGGTTCGTGGATTGGGCCTTGGAGGGGGCAGGATTGGCAATGCCAGTGTGCGCCGTATCGTATTCCTCTTCCCAGACCTAATCCGCCAACACAGATCAACGTGGACTTGTCCCCTTCCCCAAGAAGTGCTCCAGCTGCGCCGGTGCAGGGTTCTCTCTAGATATGATGCAGCACAGGCTCTACGTCAGTGCTGCAGCCTAGCTAGACAGGATTGGGCTGCCCGTTGTTTCAGAAGGCTATATGCAGCACAGTAGCAAGTGATGTTGTTTGAATGTTGTTCTGTGATTACACCTATATCCATGTGCTAAGGTGCAATATTTATTTGATGCAATGTGAGAGAATACTATTGTAATCAGTGGAGACAGTGTGTTCTGGGTAGCGTGGGACCCGCTATTGGAGGTATTACTGTGAATGTAAAGCTACAGAATTCTGTAGAGTAAAGCTACATTCTGTAGAGTAAAGTATTCTGAATGTAAAGCTACAGCTGTAAAGCTACAGAATGGTATTTGGAGCATACCGGTAGTTATCAACCAGTGGATTGTAAAGGGGTTTTCCTTTTTCTCCATCATATAGCATAACACTCCTTATATAAGAAAATACTAACTCCACTTCTTGAGGGGTTTTGACATCAGAGGACTGTTGCATAATATCTGCTAAGCTGTTTTAGCTCACCCATCCAACTTTCCGGCACTGATGCAGTCAATGCCAATGGGGCATGTGCTGCATCCTGCAGCGGGGGCAGTCATGGAGGCCTCCTCAAGATAAGGGAATGTTTGTTCCCTTACCTTGGGGCTGTATTGAGCCTGCATCGGTGCAGGAAGGTTGTATAGGACTGGGTCCTAAATGTAGACTCCTTCCCTATACAGTATGTCTACTACATTGTATCCAGTGTTGTAAAGTTACCATAAGTTGGACTGGAATTGGTTGGTTACCACTGACATGTTGTAATTGCCTCCTGATGATGAAGACTGCCAGAAATACAGCACTGAGCCAAGTGGACTGTGCTTGTAACTTACTCATGTGCTCACAGATCTTGGCCATGCTGTACTCAGGCCCTGTGCTTGCTGCAGATAGAAGCCCCTTGTATTGCATGCACAATTGTGGCAGCAGAAGAAAGTGTGAAAGAGAAGGGAGGGATATGGCAGCAGTATGGGCAGCTGCCTCCTTAATCCCTGCTTGCAAGGCTGATCTGGCCTGTTGCCTTTGTTCAACTTGTGGTAAGCTTGAGCAGTAATACAAGTGCTACAGTAGCTGTCACTGACGGTGGTTCCCTGTAGTACACTGAACCTTTTCACTGACTGACAAAAGATGCCATGTATGTAGTTCAGTCTGATTCCCTTGTGTGTGTGTTTCTGTTGGCTCTGTGACATGTAGTATTGGTGCTTTCCTTTTGTTCGTTCTTGCATTTCTGTGCTGTTTTTGTAAAAGGAATAGCTACTCTTCCTGTGAAGCTGAAACAAAAAGGACATAATCTTAACTCAGAGCTTCTACCAGCCATTTGAGCACCAGGACTTGAGTCACCAGTGATTAAAAGAGCTTTTTCAGGTATCTCTATTTGATGGTGTGCTGTTCATTTTCAGAGCAGTTCAGTCATTCTTATCAAAAGTAAAGTGATAAAGGGCCTTATGGAATGAATAAAGGAGAGCTTTTCCATTCCACTTGTTTTTCTGTCTGTGCCAAAAAGATTTTACCATTCAGGTGGCAACTGGAGCTAGAGAGTACTACTTTATCAATTTGAACTAGAAAAATATAGCTGTAGATTATGTTGTGGTGGTTTATTTTTTTCAACCATTTCCAGAAGAGTCGTCAGCTCTACTGTTTGAAGTTATACCATCTGACATGATTGATGAATGTGCATGAAAGTGGAAATACATGTGTCTGGAAGTATTTCATAGGAACTAATTGAGCAGAGATTTCTGGTGTGACTTTTTTTAAAGGAGATCTTTCAGATTTAAGAAGTGTGTCAAGTGCCATTATAGAAAAATGGCATACTGAAAGCCAGTCCTATCTCTTCTGCATTTATTTTACAATTTATTCATTCCTGGGGGAGCAAAAAATCAGGAAGAATATGTTGCTTCAAAGCTTCACTTGCCACCCATCCCGAATTCAGCCTATTAGAACATAAGAAATGGCCTTTCCTTAATCAGACCATTTCATTAAGTGAATACGAATACTGACTGAACCAAATAATGTTTTAAACCAGTATAATGGTTGCAGGGGGCAGGTGATGATGCCCACTGTAACTTTGCATTCAGAAACGCCCAGTGTGTCTCCAGGCAGGACTGCGACAGACCCAACTGCAACTCTGGGAACCTGCTTCTAGTCGGTGACAGTGCAAAGCATGATTTTATGCTGTCTAAAAATGCAATATAGTGTACATGTTTACTCAGAAGTAAGCCCCTTTAGGTCCAATGGGGCTTACTCCTAGGTAGGTGTCCGTAGGATTGCAGCCTAAGATGGTTTGAGAGCTTCTCATTTTCAATATCCAAATACACATTGGATTTAGAAATTGTTTAACTTTTCTGGGAATAACTAGATGCTTATAATGTGTTACTCCCTAACTTCCCTTGAGTTGCATAGGCTTACTGTAATGCTACTCTGAAATAAACATTGTTTTCTGGTGTCTGGAGTATATTGGAAGTAATATTTTGAAATAAAGGCAACTGTTGCATCTTGAGGGGAAATGAGCCCAATTTCAGCAGCTAGAAGTCTGTTAGATGAATTTAATGCGTGCACCAACTGGTACAGTCGAGCACCACCAGCAGTAAAAGTGAAACCAAGTATGTTTTCTGTTCTCAACAGTCCAGTGGGGGAGGAGGAAGAAGGGATAGCCGGAAACGTGATATCATTGGTAGTTGAGGATTGGCTAATATGGTTGGTCCTCTCCGCGAATTATGAGAAGCTCTCCTGTGTGTCAGGAGGGCAGTGAAGCAAATCTTTGCTCTTCAGGCTGCTCTCAGTGAGTAAACAAGCTGGGAAATAGTGCAGCTGTGCTTTTTAAATATGCACTGCAGGAGATTTCAGCAAGCTGATGATATATCACGCATTAATGTTGAAAAGATAAACACATTTGGAGAGTGCAGGAAGAGCCTTGTGTTTTTATGTTGGCAGAATGCTTCCTAATGAATAAGAATGTGCTGTTAGCTTCACAGAGCCATATGGCAGCATGTCTAATTTTAGTTCAGTGCAGATGCATAGTTCTCCTTGTTTTACCTCCTAAAACCTTTTGGTAGTGATATGTACCTTTTCTGTAATATGTTCGTTTTTAGCAGTAAATGCTTGTTGTTCTAATGGCTCCTTTACTCTGCAAACATATGTCGTAAATTGTATTAGGAACTCTTATTATAATTCTGTTTCAAAATAAAAAGTACACATGTCTAGGGATGATATAATCTTCTTCCTGAACCTTAAAATTGTAATGGCAGTTAATTTTGTATACTTTTTTGTGGGGGCGGAAAACTGTTGGACATATTCCCACTAGTTGAAACATAACCTCAGGTGCACAAAATCTGTCAAGAGCTTTGATAACTCTGCACCACCGTAAGTCTTGGAAGCCCTCTCTCTGACTCTTTCCCTCCCTCCCCCCCACACAACCTCTCATTCCCATTTCTCAATTACCTCTTTTCCTGTTTCTTCACTCGCCTATCTCTCTGAATCTCTATGTCCCCCATTTTCTTTACAGTATAATGTGCACAGTCATCTTTCTATACCATCATAGATCTCTGTGCACGTTCCTCCTTCTTATCTTCCCCACCCCCTCTTTTTTTTAACCTCTTTCCATATTCTGTAATCTGGTCTCTCTGTACTTCTCTTTTTTTTCCTCAATAAAAATTTCTGCCTCTGCCACCAATCACTCCTCCTCCTTGCTGTATTAGTGGAACAGCACACAAGCCTTTCACTCTTCCAGCAATTCACACCAGCAAAGGAGTCTCATATGCAGGTGCACCTGTAAAAAGATGGAAAACTGGAGTCATCCTCCAGTCGCCTCTGAATCTAGAGTGTGGTGGATCAGTGCAGACCTTAAAGCCAAATGACACCTTACAGGTGAGATCCAAGCTAGTAAGCTTGCAGCAGCTTTGCAGGAAAGGGCTTCTTAACTCTTCTCTCCCCCCCCCCCATTGCCACCATTCAGTTTTCTGCCATGCCTCCTCCAGCTGCTGTTAGCCCCACGAGGAAGGAAAATGTATCTATATTTCCTCCCCTACTACTACCAGCAATGGGACAAACTGAGAGAAATACATATGATCAAGGAAATGGCATAGGGCTGAAGAATTAGAGCATCCCTTGCTGGCCCTGCTGCTTAAAGCAGATTATCAAACCTCTATGGCTGTATTTCATTAAAAAGAAAATGCTAGGATATGTTGCCGTCATTCTCTCATGTGAGGTATAGTTTTACCCTTAGATGTTCCTAGAAAGAGTTGGGAGAAGTCTGTAGAAACTGTGGACGTATGGAATTCATCCATATGGAGGCACAGATAGGGAGGGTACTGTAATCAGCCTGTGACCTTACATTGTCATGATTGCTTTGTTTAAAGTAATTCCCAGTTAGGGAGTTACTATATTTGAATGATATGTCATCTTTTTCTGTTTCGAAAGGCCTCTTTCATGTTACACTTTCCAGCAGTGCCACCTTAAGTTCTTGAGGGAGGTTACCCTAAAATTCTCTAGAATTCCGTTTGCATATATGTGAACCTTGTATGATTGAAAATGTATTTCACCATATTCTTTATTGTGAGCTATTACTGTTCTGCTTCTGCAAGAAGTGTGTTGAGAACCTGCTCCTTAAGCCCAGGCTACACTGTATGCATCCAGCAAGCGTATGGCACGGCACAGGCACGAGCGTCCCATGTGGTCTCTCATCGGCTGCCGTCGTTGGATGGGCAAAGTCGACCTCGACTTTTGCCCATTTCATGAACGTGCAGCCAATCAAAGGCAGTGCTTTGTACTGTGGGGGGAGGCAGGATGCATTTCACGTGGTAGCCAGTCACAGGGCAGATGTCAGAAACTAGTCTAAAGCAATCATAAGCAAGTACTTTTGACAAGCTACTCACTGATCTCAGTCTCTGAATAAGACTCTCGGAAGGGGAAGGTGCCATGATTATTTGTTGGACAGTGATTTTCAACACGTGCTTTGGAATAGTGTGGCTTGGTTACGTCTCAGCACTGCTGCGTCTCGGCAGAACCAGACGCACATGGAACGTGAATGCATACAGTGTAGCTCCAGCTTTAGAGCTCTGAATGCTGATGAGTGCGCCAAAATTGCTTACCTCATGTCAAGGCTTATGAAATGTGCTCCACCTATATCCCAAGCCCTTTCCCGGCCCGGTGCAGCCTTACACCGCAGGCTCCAATGTACTCCAGCTCCAGAGCTGGCGTACATTCGAGTAGGCTCATAGGGCCTCTGGCCACTTGCACACAAGATTGGGTATAAGAGACTGAGCTGTGAACAAGGACTTCCTTGGTTTGGTCTTTTCTCTGCTGTAATGTAGAGATAATAGTACTGACTCCCTAGACAAGCAGTGTAAAGGCAGAATCCCCCTGAGACTCATCACGTCTCGGGGGCCTTACCCTGCTCCCCCAATGCACGCCAGGCAAGGGTGCTGCTGCTTACAGTGGCCTCGGCAAGGCTGGCCACATGACGGGCGGGGCTGAGGGTAAGTCTTGCAGGACTTTGCCGCCCGGAGCTTGATCCCCGCCCACCCTGCTTATATTCTGGGATTAGCCGGTAGCCATTGTCCGGTAGCCATTTATCCAAACAGTACCTTTGTCTGGTGTGCTTTTTTTTGGGGGGGGGGGTGTAAGGGTAATCAGGATTATATATATGAAGTGCTTTGCAAACTTGGCACATGCTATATAAAAGTTTGTAGTATTGTTAACCTTCAGGTAGAAGTAGCTTTAATTCAATTAATGCTGGTGTTGAATTTTGACATTTTTCAGTTTCGCGATGATTTTGTTAGTATGATACATTAATATTCTTTATCTAATCCAGTCAAAATGTGTCATTAAGAAAATAAAGTAACAATAAATGCTATCTTTTTCAGATGCCAAAGATTAGAAGAAAGGGCTGAAACTGTACACCTTGAAAAATCCATAACTTAAACATTGCTTATGCTAATGTCAGGTCTCTTCCTCCAGATTCACTGTACCACACATAAAAGAAATACAGCACAAAATTACCATTATGTTGATTATTTTAAACTGCTTTCCTCATGACCTCCTTAATTGTATTCAGATACATTGGGTCACCTTCAAGTAATGTGTGTAACTGACAGTTAACCAGATACCGTATTTTTCGCTCCATAAGACGCAGCGGACCATAGGACGCATGTGTTTTATGGAGCTAAAAATAGGGGAAAAAATATTTGTAGCTTACTGGGGCTTGTGGGGGCTTCAAGGAGGCCTGATGGAGTCATTCACAGATCACAAATGATGCACAATCCTCAAAGCCTCTGTGTGTGTGTGTGTATGTGTGTGTGTGTGTGAGATGCAAAAAAGGCTAGTTTAGTAGTGTGTGTGTGTGTGTGTGTGAGAGAGAGAATGAATTTGGGTGCAAATCCAAGCTGCATCCAAGTTTGCATTAGAAACTATCAAAGGCACAGAACGTAGGGTGGAGAGAAAAAAAGAAAGAGAAAGGTGATCTTTAATTCTGTGTCTGTGTGTGAGAGAATGAATTTGGGTGCAAATCCAAACTGCATCCAAGCTTATCAAAGGCACAGAAAGTGGGGTGGAGAGAAAAAAGAAAGAAAAAGGTGAAAATATGGGTGCAAATCCAAGTTGCAGGGCTTGCAGCAGGAACTATCAAACACAGAGAAAGTGGGGTGGACAGAAAAAAAGAGAGTATCACAATGGTAGGGCAATCCTGCTCTGGGAACCAGCTTTCTCAAGCACCTATTTCTCAAGAGAACAGTTTGGAGAGCTCAGAAAAGCAGTTCCCAGGGAAAGAAACGTTTTAAACAGCGCAATTAGCTCACATTGCAAAGACAGGCAGTGCACATAACCTCCCCCACCTCCCCTTTCCAAGCCAAGCACGGCAGCAGTCAGAAGAAGCAACGCTGAAGGAAGTTTGACCCGATTAACTCCCCTCCCCAAGCCACAAACTTTGTTGTAAAACTCTCCTGCAGAGAATGGCTTGAAATGCCATGTGTAAAACCCACTCCTTTCAGTATCTGCTGAAAGCAAACACAGAAACACCTCTTCAGACACAGCCCAATGTCCTCCCCCTCCCCCAGGCAGGCACATAACAACGGAGAGATAAACAGAGGAGCTGCAGCAGCAGGAAAGCTCCAGAAAGCGGGAAAGAAAAAAGACAGAGCACTTTGAAAAACGGAGCGATTTTAAAACTGATTCCTTCTCCCTTCTCCACACCCCCACTCACAGATCACTGCAGCCTCCTGGCAGGCAGGCAAAGCAGGCACAGGAACATCTCTACAGACACAGGCTCAATGATTTCTACCAAAGCTCCCCCTCCCCCTCCAGGCAGGCACAGAAACGGAGCTTAAGCTCTGGCAACTGAAGAAGCTGGAGAGGCTGTGAGGCTGCTTGGGAGCTCGGACGAGCTGCTGGGTAGCAGCAGCTGAGAAACTCCGGCTCCGACGAGGGAAAGGCTGCAGAGGCTTGGAGCTTTGACCTCCGTTGCTCCAACCTCCAGACCCGCCCCCTGCACAAGGCAAGAAACCCAGCCCTTAGTCATTATCCTTCTTTTTTTTTTTTAACTTAACTGGGCTTGTGAGGTCTTCGGGAGGCCTGCGCGAGCCTCTGCAGGCCCCCCCCCCCATCTTCAGTTCAGCAATAAACAGCTATTTTCAGCCATTTCTGGTTTTTCGGAAAACCGGAAATGGCTGAAAAGAGCCATTTAGTGCCCAACGGAAGATCAGGGAGGCCTGCAGAGGCTCGCGCAGGCCTCCCCGAAGCCCCGGTAAGTACCTTTTTACTTTTTTTGGGGGGGAACCTTCGCTCCATAAGACGCACACTTATTTCCCCCCTATTTTTTTGGGGGAAAAAGTGCGTCTTATGGAGCGAAAAATACGGTACTTAAAATTTAATGAAGTGATCAGGGTAACTTTTTGTAGTTCATTCTGCACACTAACATTACTGTACATATCCAGATGTCTTTTATTCTTCTTCTGCTGGTATAATCTCGTTGACCCACTTTGTGGACAAATGCAACTGTTTTCCATTGAAGAATTGCACATTGCACAATTCAGATAGCTGTTGATTCATTGTATACTGGCTTCTTTGAGTGGCTGTGCTTTTGTGTCATTCTTAGAAGAATGTTTGCATCACATGCCTATGACATTTCTTTTAACTTTCTGAAACAAATTGTTCCCTCTGGGTGCTGTTGCTCTCAAAACATCTTTAGAGGCAAAATAATTTCTGTGCAGAAAAAAAAATTGTTTGGTATCATCCAGCAATTTTAAATTTCAAAATGGGTGCCTGAAATGGGAATTAGCTTAATTAAAGATGTTTACCCAGGCACACCCCTAATAAAACACGACAGACAGTGGCTTGGAGTTAAGGGTCACTTTATTGAATTAACAAACAACCTGCAGCAGGGCACTAACTAAACACCCCCCTGGCGTGCGGTACTACCATGGGGGAAACGGTCCTAACCGTCTGCCTCCCCCTTGATCTACACGGACATGACATCCTGGCTCAAGCCAGACTCGGTCCATGACCAAGCTGCCTATCCCTGCCAACCCCAAGGGATTGAGGCAGCTGGACAGCGCAGACCACCCCCAGGAAAATCCCTAAGGTGGTCTTTGCTACTCCAGCCTGGGGCTGTGCCAGCCTGCCTCACCGATCCGCTCCAGCATCGTCTGAGCGGTTCTGGCTCACCCCCTGACTTTGCTTACCTCAGGATGTATACCGAATAGCCCTCCCTGGCTACCCATCCGCACACCACCTACCACACGGGGGGACAGCCTAGCGCTTGTCCCCCACCGCCCACCTAAATAAAAACTCATGGATACCCCGCTGTAGGTCTAAGAGGAACTGGTCAGCGCCCTCAGAGGACAGGTGTACCCCATCACCTCGAAACAAATCGGCTGCTGAAAAAACAATACTTGGGTGAGGAATAAAGCCCCCCCCCCCAATCTGAAACAAAACAGGCCTCAGCGCCATCAGCCAATATGCTGCACGGCTGATGAGGACAGTCTAGTCCTGGCTGCCACCAAAGCTGTGCCAATACAGAACGAATGAAGGCCATACTCGGCTGGAGATAGCCCCATAGCCAGCAATGCATGGTGGAAAACTGCTCCAAACTGAAAGAGCGACTCTCATACACGGCCAAACCACTGGCAATCGGTCCCGGCAGATAACTATCACAGTAGGCACAGCTAACTCTCATACACTTGATATAGAGGCCAGGCCACACTGGCCCAATGGCTGAATATGTGTTTAATATCAAAACCAGATTTTTGTTTGCTTGCTTGTTTTTGTTTTCCCTTGCCAGCTGAGCCTAGTGAGGTATTAGAAATTTTTCAGTGCTTCCTTATGCAGAAGAATACTTACGCTGCATGTCGCTTAATTTAAAAAACCCTTCTGCATTATGGGTTCCACAAACACTATAGGCTCTATCTAATGAATGGTATGAAAGTACAAGTCAATGGGCATACACCATTCATTAAAACAACTGTGTCAACACAAAAAGCTGGCTTAGCTACAGGATAGAGCTACCAAATGGATTAAGCCATGTAGCTACTGTTAAGACAACAGCCCCAAACTGAGGAAAAAACACAGTGGCCACTGCCCTGGTAAGTATTAGGGTTAAGACATTTTAATATAAAACTAAAGAAACCTCTTTTTTCTTTTCTTTTTTTCCCCCTCTTTATACACACACACACGCGCACATAAATACTGAATATATTTTGAATATATAAATATTATATTTGTTTTTCAGTCCTTAAGTCGTGTCTGACCCTTCGTGATCCCATGAACCACATCCCGCCAGGCCTTCCTGTCCTCCACTATCTTCCTGAGTTCGCTCATCTTCATGTTCGTTGCATCGGTGATGCTGTCTAGCCATCTCATCCTTTGCCTTCCCCTTCTCCTTTTGCCTTCAATCTTTCCCAGCATCAGAGTCTTCTCCAGAAAGTCCTCTCTTCGCAATAGGTGGACAAAATATTTGAGCTTCAGCCTCATTACCTGTCCTTGGTTGGACCATTACCAACAGTCAGGGTTGATTTCATTTAGGATTGACTGATTTGATCTCCTAGCAGTCCAAGGGACTCTCAGGAAATAAACTTTCATTTATACACACACGCACACATGCAGAATTTGGCCTGGGTTTCCGCAATTGAAGCTGACTCTATTACTTCTTCATACCATTATATCATCTCCCTGTAAAACATACAGATAAAAGATGCACACATGTAAGTAATGTACACATAGACATATACACCTATATAACCTGACAATTGGAGGTGATGAATGCCTGAGATTCCACGCACACCAAGAATCACTGCGGAAGCAGTGTTGATGTAAATATCATATACAGGAACCTTAAATTTGGTACCAGTTGCGTATCACTAGGAAGCATGTGCCACAAAAGGCTTGAACTACAGTCATTGCCTGCAGAAGGGTGAGGCAACCTATGTAGTCAATTCTTTTCATGTGACCTTTACTCCATAAAAGCACCCTGATCCCAAGTCCTGGCAATTTACAACAAACTTTTTCTCAGGAAAGTTAATACCTTGGGTGAATGATACTGAATGCTTTGCTGCTGGGTAACAGGCTCTAAATCAGGGGTGGTCAACCTTCCACCATTAGGGCCTCTGCGTTCCCAAGAGCTGTGCAGAAGACAAAATCCCGGCAGCCGCAAGTGCCAACGGCGCTGCCAAGGCGTGTCACCTCAAAAACAGCCCCCCCAAAAGCTCCATTAAAAACTCCATGGTTGGAGCGAAGAGGGAAGCCCCCCCCCCATGGACCAGGAACCAGTAACCCTGAACAGAGAAAGGGTGTCAATGGGCACCATCCTAATGGAGAGAGGTGAAAAGCAGCGTACAGTGGGAGAGAAGAAGGCCAAGTACGTAGTTGAGACCAACAAGAAAAGAGAGTAAGATAACACAGCCATTATTAAAATGCCACAATTCCCATAGACCAGTGTTTCTCAAACTGTGGGTTGTGACCCAATTTCTGGTGGGTCCTGCAGAGCCTCCCTGAGGCTATTAAAAAAGCAGAGTCTTTTGCAAATAAATAAATAAAATGTTAGTTGTAAATAAAAATATTTCCTTCTAGATCACTTTTAAGTCTCATAATGCTAGGTGGGTCCCAATAAGAGTGTCAATTTAAAAAGTGACTGAGGAGAGCGAGCACAGCACACTCGCTCCACCCAACCTCAATCCCGCCTGGAGACACAGCAGCCAATCGGCTGCTGCCACCTTCCAGCCCCTGCCTGTCAGAGTGAGGAGGGGCTGGGCAACTTGGTGACGGCCCTGTGAAGCGGGCCATCGCATTTATCTGAAGCAGTGTGAGCAGAGTTCTACTTGTAAAATGGGGCTTTTCAGCCCCCTCCCCACTGTGGTCTCCTGTGTACCGCAAAAATCTGCTCTTGAGGATATGGACCCCCTTCATAACAGAGTAAGCTAGGCTAGAGCATTGGGGTGCTGCAGCAAGGGGGAAATTGGCAGGCGACCTTGCATAAGTGAAAGTGACTTTCTCCTCATGCAAGATACATTGGGATATACAACTCAGAGAATTTATTGCAGGTGGGAAGTAATGCTGGAGCCAGGAGGTAGTTCTTTTACAATAGAGATGTAGAAAACAAGTTAATTCTAGACCAGTAGTTCCCAAACTTACCAGGGTCACAACTCCCCTGCAGTTTCTTCTTCCTGGTTCAGCTGAGCATCGCCATCTTGGATCTCATGAGATTTTGCAAGATCCAAGATAGTGGCGCCTGAGAGAGTTGATGGGAGGGGACATCCCGCAGCACCCCTGTGAGTGTGTCGCAACACCCTAAGGTGTCATGACACACAGTTTGGGAAGCGCTGCTCTAGACGCTTTACTGGAGTCCTGCCATTTTTGTTTTTATATACAGTATGGTATTTGAAAATCAACAGCCCAGTTTGTTTTGTGGTGCAAAGCAAATGCAGAGGATTGTATATTCTGCTGAGGATTGTATATTCTGCTATCTTAAATGCAGGTATGATTCTTTTGAACATGGTCTAGTAAGTTGATGGAAAATATCAAAGGTCATGGTCCTTGTGTGGTATGGTTCTAGTTTCGTAACGGATGCTTTGCATTTCCTAAGCAGCAGTATGTTCTACACATGTGAGCTGAGCTATGTATGCTAGATTTGATGATAATTATCAACGTGGGACTGCTGGTTGTCCAGATGTAGGAAGTGTAAATTGTTGATGCAAGTAAAACCGTCTTTTGATTGTCGGTTATTCCTAAAATGGTGTGTGGGATCTCACATCTATATTAAGCAGCACTAGATTTCTTTTCATAGAACTTTTTTTTAAAAAAGTCTGTATTTAGGCCTTATCAAAATAGCAATAAAGGCGGTCTTTAGGAATTTCAGCAGTACACAATGCATTGGCATTTACAAGTACATCTAGTGCAGCTCTGTAAAATCACAACTTTCAAACGACTCCTAGTTGACACAATTTAAGGCTTTCATGGCCGGCATTCTCAGCTGTGTCTGGCTACACAACTCACTATTTAAGCCTTTGCAAGTGCAGGTTTATCTCCACCATCTTGCTTTTCCCAGGTTCTTTCCTGGGGCTGGCAGCTTGATAATATCTAGTATGCACTAGATGAAACGCCACCTTTCGCTATTTTAAACGTTTTTGGTTTTCACTTGACCATGGTCCTTAGAAACCTAGTTGGTTTCTGGGCCCATTTCCACATGTTTGTTTTCCACCATGAAAATCTTAAACAGTCTGAACCCAGGATTGCCTTCTGCTGTGTGACCCTTTTCACATAGGAATCCCCACTCTAACTCCTCCATTAACAGGCATGCATGGATGGTTACCCAGGACGGAACCTTTTTGGCAATAGAACCAAGATCAACATTTCCTTCCTAGGGAGGTTCATTCTGCTCTCTTGCTCCTGGATTTTAGACAATAGACTAAGGCAGTGGTTCTCAAACCTTTTAGCACTGGGACCCACGTTTTAAAATTACACTCTATTGGGACCCACCTAGCTTTACGAGACTTTTAAAAAAGGTGATCTGGTAAGAAATAATATATTTATTTATTTACAAGTAATATTTTATTTATTTGCAAAAAAAAACCTCAATCCATTTCTCATAATGAGGTAACCCTAACTAAGGAAGTTCTCTGCTGTGTTTGGGACTCTCTGTCTGAGAAAGTGCTTGCTATCCTGGTTATGTCCTTTTTTCTGTTGAGCTTATACTGTATTATATTTGATTACTAATTCAAAGTGTATTTTTGCACTCTTTCAAAGTGTATAGTATTTTTTAAACTACTAAGCAACCTTGTAGACCTCTTGGGCCAGAAAGCAGAATAAAAATATTTTACTGCAGATCTTTGTTCAGTCTAGCAAAGCATGAGAGCTGTTCTCTTTTTTGGGTGATCTTTTATCTGTCTGTATCACTTACATCACAATCCTATGCATGC
Organism: Plestiodon gilberti rubricaudatus; assembly: GCA_026170595.1. Taxonomy (NCBI): domain Eukaryota; kingdom Metazoa; phylum Chordata; class Lepidosauria; order Squamata; family Scincidae; genus Plestiodon; species Plestiodon gilberti. Next base: position 36,101,450 of record JANXHW010000004.1, read on the forward strand.
CTTCTCAGAATTAAGCCCCATTGAGTTTAATGGGACTTATTCCCAGGTAAAAGTGATTCTTACAAACAGACTGTTCCAGGGGTGTATGAATGTCTTTTCCTTATCCCATGGGTTTCGTGCTGCAGAATGTCCAAATATCTCTTTGTCACTTGACACCCTCCTAATTCATAAGTTTGGGTTCTTCCACATGGGTTTTTCAACATTTGGTTGCAAAACCCACGTAGTTCTTGATATCTGGGAGTTTGATTGGTGATACGGATGGTATCCTAGACTGGCTGCTGACAGAGCCCTTCTTACCACAGCTCCTCCTTTTTTCAGTTTTAAGGGCAGCTGTCTCTCCCTTGCTTGGTGTTAAATAGGAGAGATAGCAGCAAATGCGGCTTTTGCTTGATCTTTTACTCTATCTGCATTTAGGATCTGGAGGTAAGAGGAGAATGGGAGAGAGAAGCAGACAGCACATCAGTCCTCTTCCTGCTGGAGAGAGGGTGGAAGTGCCATCTGTTTCTCTTACCCTGTATATGCCTACTCAGAAGTTCCATTGTGTTCAATGGGGCTTACTCTTAGGAAAGTGCATATAGGATGGCAGGCCAGGTAGAGAGAGTGAGGAAGCAGCAACAGCCCCTATCCCGTTCCCTTTCTCCATAAGCTCTTAGTTGCCCCCATGTCCACACACACCCTGTTCCAATCAGCAAGACAATCTTGTTCATCCAATGTATGCTTACTCAGAAGTAAGTCCCATTGTGCAAGTCATGAAGCAGTGCGGCGCAAACAAGAGCGAGGCGGGGAGGATGACACTGAAAGATATTTGTCTAAGTGCAAGTATGAATGGGTGTGGAGGGATGGGAGCATGCCTGCTTTGGGGCGCGATCCTATGGCCAACATTCTGCTCCTGCATGAGCAGGTCAGCCTTGTGCACGCTGGCACATAAAACAAACAGTACATGAATCCTGCTATCACTGGCAAGAGCAGGAGCAAGAGAACATTTACTGCTCTCAGAAGGGCAAACCCTCAGGGAAATATCCCACACCTTTTGGCTGGCAAGTCCTACTGGGATACATGCAGACACAGGAAGTCTGCCAAGGGATGATTGGCAACACTGGAGGAGGGACTAGCACAGCCCTTGCCTCGAAGATAGCTCTGAATTGCAGTGAACGTGTGGTTGTGACACGTGGATACATTTTTCCATGGAATTGCTGCATGTTTGGGTTGGGCCTTAGTTGAATATGCACAAGGCCTGCTTTGTTTTTTCCTGGTCCTTGTTATATATCTGCAAAAAATCTTAATCAAAAATTTGAAATCCTTGCTGCGCCAGTTTCAAATCCAAATTCTTATTATAAACAAACCCCTGCTGATGTTCCTATGGTTAAGACTTCTAGGAAGGAATGTGTGCACAAGAGTGGGGAGCCTGGGAGGATGGAGCACAGGATCCCACAGTCTGTTCCTGATCCCGTACCATGGTTAAGGTAGTGTTGTGTCTTCATGGCTCTGACAGTGGTGACTATTTCACCACCCTCCCTGCCTCTTGGCTGTAATTAGAGTGGCAAGTGTCACATTCTTAAATAGCTCTGCTATGCTCTTCAGTTCATGGTATGTTTTGCTCTCTTTTTGTGTGCATAGAAAAAGCAGCAGCAGCCAATGAAGATGAAGTGCAGAAAGCGGATGTGTCATCGACGGGTCAGAGTGTCATTGACAAGGATGCACTTGGACCAATGATGCTTGAGGTGAAGTACAGAAAGTTTTCTATATTTGGGATAAATTGCACTACCTGGAGAAGATCCAGTTGAGTGAAAACAGAAACACAGCACGTGGGGGGGGGGCATATGAAATTGCTCAAAACTCTGGTGGGGAGTAAAGATTTTGTATTAGTTTGCCCTGCCACAATTGTAATCTCATGCACACGAGCATACACCCCACCTTTTTAAAAGAAGAAAAAGCCTCCATTGGAATCCAACAGAAGCGTGGTTTTCCTTTTTTTAAATAGAGCACGCAATTGCAGTTGCAATCAACGTAACAGACCACCCTTCCTCCTTCAGTTTTGAACAGTTTTGAGAGGGTCACACACCGTTTTAAAAAATAGGTAAAAGGAAACCCCTTGGGCCCAAAGCACACTGTTTTTGCAGCATCTACATGGTCTGTGTGTGTTTTCTTGTCCACTCCGTCACTCCTGTGATGAGCAGCAGACTATTCTTGAAGAGCAAAGAATTTACTTGAACTGGTTGTTCACCATGTTGCATTAGTGGAGTACAGCTAAGAAAATATTAATCTCCTTCAGAAAGGTAGATAAAGGCAACCACATTTTTTCTTTTGCATGCATGGAAGGAGAATTCGGAGGCATTCATTTGCTTCCAAGACATGCATCTCTTAAATGACTCCTGCAAGCATTTCAAGAAGTAACAGAGAAAGGTACATCTGTAGGCTGGAAATTACAGAGAGAGAACAGTTTACAAGTTAAGATATAAAAAGGTCAATTTGACCCCCATTTCATTTTTATATTCTAAAAAAAATCCATTATCTTATTTGCAAATATATAAATGGAGTGTGGGTGCCAATGTATTTAAGGACAAACCTCATGTTACTTTTCATATGTGGTTTGATCCTGCACGTATCTGTGTTCTTTTGTAAATAGCATACATGGTACTACGCGATCTGCATCAGGACCATGGCAGGAGTGTAAGGGGGCTTTAACACTTTGTCCCCACTGTGGTTCAGTTCCAAATCATGTGCCCCTGTGTATACTATAGTACTTACATGGGGGGGGGGGGAGAATTCCATTGGCATCCACTACTTACAAAAGGCAACAGACATGCAGAATCAAAGCACACATGAAAAGTAACTTGGTTTGACACTTGGTTACTTATTGAGCTAGACTAGAGCAGGGGTTCTCAACCAGTGTTACTTAGAGGAGGAAAAAGGGATGGGGCGGGTGGGCAACAAAGCGGTCGGTGGGGGGCGTTAATCGCATCACGGAGGCGAAAAATGGCCACGCTGCTGGGCGGATTGGCCCGCCCGGGCTCCTACACTGCCAAAACCAGCGAAAAAACGCCAGGGCGTTCTCGCCACAACGCACCGGGGACACAACCGGCATGGGCGGGGCTTCTGCCGGTCTGCGCGGGGAGGCGACGGAGAGGTTAACTACGTCTCTGGTAGTACTAGTACCACCAGTGATACTTCGGCCAACTGCTTGGTAGTACTCTGACCACCGGAACCCCGCTCCAATGCAGCGCTTTCAGCAGTGTGTTTTCACTCCTGAGAGGCTTCTGTCTTTGACCAAGCCTTTCGGACACTCTGAGCAAGGCCCTCCCACCCACCCAGAGCTTCCTACCTGCATTTTTTGGCCTCCAAAAACCTGGAAGTAACTGGTGGTGATGTCCTCCCCAGTCACTTCTGGTGGTACATAGCAGGAGAGTGGTGCCAGAGGTGGTACTCGGCCAGGAAGAGGTTGAGAACATGAGTTGCAGGCTCAAGCAAGCCTGAGTGGAGAGAACTATTTTAAAACTATTGGGTTTGTGAAATGTTTCACTTGAGGTTCTCAAAGTGAGTTTAAGAGCATACCCATTTTTATTTTAACCTGGGTTGATTAAAGTTGCTGGTGTGTGTGTGTGTGTGTGTGTGTGTGTGTGTGTGTGTGTGTGTGTGTGTGAGTGAGAGAGAGAGAGAGAGAGAGAGAGAGAGAGATTCAGTACATATTTTCGTAAATTGGTATATCATTAAATTGGTCCACTGTGTGTTCAGGTTGCATTTTCATTCTTGTCCTGTTTTGAGCTTGCCCTTGAGCATTCAGGTTCTTCTTCTTGGTGTACACTAAAATGATGTATCTAGACAATATATTTTGAATTCAGTCTGTGTGCTTGTTTCCTTTTTTGTGATACAAAATTAAATACAGGGAAGTTCTGATTTATTCCTAAGCATTTATGCTCAGTCATGCTTGCATCAGAAGAGCAGGTTTTGCTAAACAGAACTGCTTTTTTTTTTAAGGAAAACTTCAATACGACTTTCAAAAATATTCTAATGAGACTGAACTGTTCTCTCCCTCCCCAATCAAGAATGAGACTATTTGCAATCCTATGCATGTTTACTCAGAAGTAAGCCTGAATTCAATGAGCCTTACTCTCTAATAAATGTGTATAGGATTGCAGCCTAAAAGCAGCACACTACTTGAAGGCTCACATACCATGTATGATTGTTCTCTCTGTAATAATTTAATGTTTAAGAGGACTTTTAGGAGATAAAAGCGTTGTTGGTGAGTTTTCTGGCAGATTCTTTTAAACTATTAAAATGAATTAAAAATGTGTGTTCTTTTCTAACCTTTCAGGCCCTTGATGGTTTCTTCTTTGTAGTGAACCTGGAAGGTAATGTGGTATTTGTATCGGAGAATGTGACGCAGTACTTAAGGTACAACCAAGAAGAGCTAATGAACACAAGTGTGTATAGCATCCTGCATGTCGGGGACCACAATGAATTTGTCAGAAACTTGCTGCCAAAATCTTTAGGTACAGTGCTCCAAAAGCGTCTCCATTTTCATGGCATGTTTTGTCTCATACGTTTGTACCACCATTGCTTGAGTTTAACATTATGTTAATGTCATTATTATGACAGTTTGTTTTACCTCCTTTTTCTGTTCTTGCCTCAATCAATTTCTCAAATGACTTAATGCTGCTTCTGTTCTGGGCTGTGTGCATAACTTCATATTATAGCATTACTTCCAAGTTGTTTTTTCTCCTTCAAATATGAATTTGTAATTTTAAGTGAGGATTATGTTTTGAAAGATAAGCTATTTTATGATAGATGTTTGCAAGGTTGTTGGAAACTTAGCGTTCAGATTTGTGTATTGTGCTTTTTTATATACAGTACAGATGGTAAACTAGAGTAGATGTGGTCTCTTCTGCTCCACATTTATTGTACCTATTAAAGAACAACACCCAGACCTCCCTCACCTCTTCTCACAATGTAGAGTCTGTATTCTCAGTGGAGTATCTTGGTGGTGGGAGTACTTCTGGAGGGAAGGGTGAGAAATTCCATACAGTATAATTCCATACAGGGATCTTGAAACAAGTGAAGACCCTCATTGATAAACAACTGTACATAGCATTTCTGGAAGTCACTGCATTCCCACTACACCATGGCCTCATAGGGAAAAGGGAACTTGGGAAGAACTGAATATTCTAATATTTCTTCCCAGCAGACGGGGGTTCGGGTCCTGTTCTATTTGTATACTTGAGAATCTCTAGCAGCTTGCCTGCTGAACCAGTGATGGTTGCAGGGGCATGTGTGTTTAAGGGTAGGGAATCTTCAAAAAGTTGAGTAAGTTTAGAAGCGGGTCAGAATTCAAAATGTTTGAGAAACACTTAGTTGTGGTAGCAACTGTAGATGCAGCTGCTTTCTAAGTGGAGGTCAGTATTTTATGCTGCTCAGAAATAGCCATACTCTTACATCTCCCTGCGTGTTATATGCTGTCATTTTGCTTCATGTTGATGTGTTTGACCCTTGAATGTTACCTTCTTATCTGTTTAGCTTAAAACAGTACTAGGAATATAGAATGAATGGGTTTGGCTTTCTCTTGTATTGCTGACTCTTCTTCTGGGTCATTAATGCATCCCAGTTGCATAATTTGTTCAGAGGTACAAAAAGCTGGAAGTAGAACTTCATTTCTTTATTTGCAGGTATTTTGTATTTTGCACTGCCTTCTTCACTTGGTCTCTCTTACATACTGGTAATTTCAGAAAAAAACAGCTTGAGTTTGAGAACAGTTTTGATCTTAGGTTTTTGAAGTATGGCATGAGGGTTGGTTTTGTAGCACGCACACAAATCAGGAAGTGGGTGCTATGTGGCAAAAATATTTTAAAGCAACTCGCTAAGTCAGCAACTCTCGACTTGTTTATAGGATTAGTATTGTTTATAAGATTTTTGGTCTCCTTTCCCCTTCCCCATCCCTCCATAACTACATCGCTTTTAATTTTTTTTAATGTGGCCATTTGGAAACATCTTGGTCAACATGTAGTCATTCTCTATGATTTTTGTTTTACTCAGTGAATGGGGGACCTTGGTCTGGTGAAGCTCCTAGGCGCAACAGCCATACCTTTAACTGTCGGATGTTGGTAAAACCTTTAACTGATTCTGAAGAAGAGGGCCATGATAACCAGGAAGCACATCAGAAATATGAAACTATGCAGTGCTTTGCTGTTTCTCAACCAAAGTCCATCAAGGAAGATGGTGAAGGTAACTAGAGCATATTTTGTGTGATTATTATGCCATGTTAAATTCATTTTAAACTGTTTAGCATTTGCTAATTCTAAAATGATGATTTTCCATATTTAGTTAGGATTTTTGAATTGTAATCTAAATAGTCTAAATGGAAATGAGAGCGCAGTGGAAGTGCACCTGCTTTGCATGCAGAAGATTTCAGGTTCAATCCTTGGCATTTCTTGGTAGAGCTGGGAAAGATCCCCCTATCTGAAATGTGAAGAGCCACTGCCAGTTAGCACTTGACAGTACTGAGCTATAGTGGTCTGATTCTGTACAAGACAGCTTCACCAGTTAACTAAAATGTGCTT